>CM024684.1:1200000-2400000 GCA_014182735.1 Corymbia maculata | reverse complement strand
ATTCCTAGTTGAAAGTGGTTTCAAAGCTGCAACTGCCTTCCTTAGATGGATTGGCCTAAAAGTTGACTTTGATACATTGCAAGTTACCAGTGCTTGCATTGCAAGTACTCGGTACCTGACTCTGGCTGACTGTGTGGAAATTGACTCACTGGAAAAGTATTTAGGATATAAGTTTCATCATAGAGGTCTTCTTCTTCAAGCATTTATACATCCTTCTTACAGTAAACATGGTGGTGGCTGTTATCAGGTATCGTGCTATATTTTTTTAAAAACAAATTTATCCTCTGTTTAAACTCCATCCTGTCAAGCAGCCTTTGAGAATTGAATCGTATTGTGCTTGCACATCTGATACTTCTATAATTTATTCCAGCGACTTGAGTTTCTTGGAGATGCCGTCTTGGATTACTTGATCACATCATATCTCTACTCTGCATATCCAAAGTTGAAACCTGGAGAATTGACAGATTTGAGATCACTGGCTGTCAACAATAAGGCATTTGCTAACGTTGCAGTCGATCAGTCCTTCCATAAGTTTCTTCTTTGTGATTCTAGTAGCCTCTCTGAGGCCATAAAAGACTTTGTGGAGTTCGTAGTAGAGAAATCAACTTCATTGAAGGGTTCTCTTGAGGGGCCAAAGTGTCCGAAGGTAAGCTACAGTGGATTCCTTTGTTATGTCCTTTTCTAACTAGTAGATGCTCCCTTTTCTAACAAGTAGATGCTTCACTGAATTGGAAAATATTGATTGTCTAATTCTCAACGTGCTTTTCTTGGCAATGAAATGGGTGTTTTGATCAGCAAACTTGTGGTAAGTGAAGTTAAAATGAGATGAAAATGGAGACTTAGGTGTATGCTTTTTATCTAAACATTTTAGTGTTGGGATTTGCAATTAGACCTAGACTTTGGGTGTGAGAGTGAAAAAACAATGTGAGATTACAACTTCAACAAATTAATTCTTTGGGATAAATGCCTTAGAAGTTCTAAAACTTGTTAAGAAAATTCTCTTAAATCTTAAAACTTTCAAAAAGTGCAATTAAGTCCTAAAACTTGTCATGAAAGTCCAATCAAGTCCTAAAACTTTCAAAAAGTGCAATCAAGTCCTAAAATTTGTTGAGAAAGTATAATGGAGTCCTAAAACTTTCAAATAGTGCTATCAAAGGAGGAACTTAATTTGATCAATTTGATAAATTTTAGGATTTAATTGTACTTTCTGAAAGTTTTAGGACTCGATTGCACTTTTGTGATAATTTTTAGAATTGGATTACACTTTTTGAAAGTTTTAGGACTAAATTGTACTTTGTTCACAAGTTTTAAGACTCCCAATGCACTTAATCCTAATTCTTGTCAGCTGATCTTAGCCATCATCTCATCTCTATAAGAATCTTCAGACATAGTCGCTAGTATTTGATTTCTGGATTTTGACTGGCTGTGAAAATCTACTTTTCTAGATGTCTTTTTTTTTTTTTTTTTTTGGGTATATATTCCCAACATGAACCTTAGACGTTTTTGGTTCCTGCATTGAGACAACCAGTCCTAAAGCTCATAATTGGCTTTTGTTTTCATGATTTTTAAGGAAAGTAAATAATTATGAGGAGGGGATTATGATTTCTTTATAAGGAGAAATTATCTATGAGGGACCAAGGGGGTGCCAACTGCCAAACCATTTACAGAGTGATCTCAATTACAAGACAAAGAATCCATGAAGTTATCAAAACATTTACATCTAAGACATAATCTCCATCACACCTAAATTGTAAGACATTGGATCTGTCACGATCCGAATTCAACATATATAAACCGCTGTTCTTCCAAGATATTTTATGTGCATGTTACAACTTTCCCTTGTTGATGAACAGCATATATATTCTAATTGAAATTCACGTGAGTTGTTATGCAATGCACAATTCATTCTGCTACAGATCATCTTTTGATTTGGCATCAATAACCATCTCCATTACTAATTTAAACATGAAGATATTGGGATAATATGTAGTGAGGGTGATTAAATCTTGATTTTCAACAATTTAGGCTCTTGGTGACTTGGTAGAGTCTTGCGTTGGTGCCATTCTCCTTGACACGGGATTCGATCTGAACTGTGTTTGGAAGTTAATGCTATCCTTTCTGGGTCCAATCATGAGGTTCTCCAACTTCCAGCTGAATCCAAAACGAGAACTGCAAGAACTCTGTCAATCTCGTAATCTGAGTCTGGAGTTTTCAGTATTAAAGAAGGGTGTTTCCTATTCAGTCGAAACAAAAGTTTTGTGCAAGGATGACCCTGCTGTGGCTTCTGTGACCAACTTGAATAAACAAGACGCTCTCAGGAACTCTGCACAACAAGTAATTGAACAGTTGAAGGTAAACGTTTCATGCTTCTTCATTTCAGCTATCTTTTGCTGTACGTCATTATGCCTTCAAGTTGATTGACCCCTTTGGGAGTCGTATGTCTTTTAAATCTTATTTATATTTTCGATGAGTAACTGAAATTTTAGGGGAAGAACAACATAGTAATTGAAATATAAAGCATGTGATTTTGATCAAATTCATCTCTAGAACATGCTGACGTTTGAGATAAACTCTTCAAACTGATTTTGATGCAACCCGTGATGAAAATGTTTGGCAGCTGGGTCATTTTCAAGTGAATCAGTGAAATTGTTGGCATTTACCTGATGTTTCTCAGCATAGAGATTTATCTTGCCAGATTTTTTCTATCCTATAAACTAATATCTTCATCTGACAAGTGATGAAGTTCTCTCTATTGATAAATCTCTGTGTAGAGATTTACCTGTTGGCACATACCTTGAATGGGTTGTTCCTTAATGGTCCTGCCTTTGCAATTTGTTGATCTGTGATTCTGACTATATGTACTAAGTTCAACCCACTATCTATTTTCATCTGATGGACCTTGATGACTGCATGTAACCAGGCTCGAGGTTACACACCGAAGTCTAAGCCTCTCAAGGAAATATTGGAGTCGTTCTGTAAAATGGAAGCCAAACTGATAGGCTATGATGAAGCTCCTGTAGATGTAATGTCATTTGATGTTAATGGATCTGAAAACATCAGTATGGCACCCCTAACATGAATTGTAGCCCCAAAGTTTATGCAATCAATGAAGCCTCCAGATCTTCTTCTGCCAGCATAATTCCTCTTTGGAAACAGCCTCCGCCACCTTCTGAAACAGCGAGCGGAAGTGATGCCAATGAGTTTAGTGCGGATACCAGCTTTGATAATGAGTCACAGAGAAAAGGTATGTTCTGTCATCACTTTTGTCAGGCATCAAGATGAGCATGGCGGCCTCTTAACCCCTTAAATAATTTTAGGTGCAATTCCCAAAGGATCTGCAAAATCTCATTTGTATGAAATTTGTGCTGCTAATTGTTGGAAACGGCCGGAGTTTGAGTGTTGCAAAGAGGAAGGACCAGGACACTTAAAGATGTAAGTCAGTGAGTTATGCTTGTCACATATCATGGTTAAAAATTATGCCGTTAGGAATTCTGATTTGACATTCTAGGAGCAAACTTAATCATTTGCACTTTCTGAAATGAGCGGAGTCATTTTAGCTTAATGTTAGTACTGTATCTGCATGAAAGATTTAAATGAGATTAGAAGATCTGCTGGATATATATGTTGACAACAAATACCTCTTTGTTGACTCATGTAATTCCCTTAAGAATGCCTATTTCTGGTATTTGTTTATTGAAACTTTCCACAGGTTCTGGTACAAGGTGGTTGTTGCGATAGAAGATTCGCCGGGCATGGTTTTGGAATGCTTTAGTGAACCTAGGGCAACAAAGAAAGCTGCAGCCGAGCATGCAGCAGAAGGGGCTCTTTGGTACTTAAGACATGAGGGGTACTTCCACACAAATAAAGTGAAGGAGACTTAGAACATTTTTTGTCAAGAAGATTGGAGAATTACATGCAAATACAGATTCTTTTGCTGCGCTGGTGCTGCCTGGAATGACCAATAGGATCAATCTCACTGTTTAACCTGTCATTTAGTCTGTCTTTCCTGTAAATTAGTTGCCGGGATGTTAATCTGTCCCGTGAAAAGCGATGAGATTAGGCATGTATATATGCACTGTGCATCTGGTAGAATCTGCTAACCAGGCATTCCTTCTAGATAAAATTTTAGTTAGGGTCTCAAGAGCAATGGCTCATTTCTCGAAGTCATGGTCGACTCAAGGGTAAATTAGACAGTGGCTGGCGCAGCACATTTTGTAAAGAACATGTTGCTATAATATAATGGCCTTTTCATTTTCACATTGACTCTTCATTACAGAGGTAAAACCTGTGGTGGTACCCTGTTGATCCATGAATGAGAAAAGACATTCCTATATGTTGAGCTGAACGTTCCAGGACAGTATGATTTGCTTGCCCTGCCCTTCATACTGAAGTCTCAGGTTGTGAGCGCCGAGATCCCATGGTGAAGCCTGGATCAACCGAGAAGGGCAAAGCTCCGGCCCTAGGAAATGAGGCCTGCCAGAAACGAGGCCTTGGACTCGGTGCCGCCTAAAGGCTCCGAGAGTGCCATGCATTGAGGGCCGCGAAAGTTCCAGTCCCATTCTCAAGCCATTTGAGGAGTAAATCAGGTTGGTTTCGTGTAATCAGATGACACGGATAGCATACAAGGGAGATAATTCCGCATGACAAGTATCTGGTGATTTTTAACTTCATCGAGTATGCCGTGAGGTGAGTACAGTAGTATAAGTCATTGCAAGCAAGCTGTTACAGGAATGCCAGAGCTAAGATCAAGGAACTTGTGTTGGCTGGATAACGATAATCCCGGACTCGGATAAGTCACTTGGCAGGAAAGCGATATCGGCAGTGCCCTAGCCGAACCGGGGACGCCCCATCCCAACTGTTTCGATAACACAAGCGAAGAATACCCATCGACATCGCTAGATACCACAACACCTCCCCCACATTGCATGGTTTATAATCATCTCCGATGTATCATAAGCGTTGTGTAAATAAGGATAAAGATATGTAGAGACGTGATTAGTTGCTTGGCCATGTATGAATAGATTCCAAGCTCAATCGTGAGAAAATTTTTGACAAAAAGTTCATTTGATAAGTTGCTGATCAATTCAACTATTATTGATTCATGGTTTTAAAAGTGACATTAGTTATGAAAATGGCATTAGGTCAAAAATAAGTTTTATATGATTACTTCATTGTAACTTACTTTCATTAATCGAGTTTAAAAGTCACAAGAGTTTGATAGATTCAATGGAACTTTTTTTACCATGAAAAATTACTTAGCAAGTGATAAAAATCATTAATTTGTGATGAGGGAAAAAAGCCCTATTTCCTTACGCACGTGGCGCCGCACGTGCCTACGCCTCCCTTCGTTCCTTTCCCGCCATAGCCTTCCCGCCAAAATCCTCTCTCTCCCACCATTTCCACCCTTTTCTCTCTCTCTCTCTCTCTCTCTCTCTCTCTCCCTCAAATCCCTAGCAGAGAATCGTCATCCTCCATCTTCCTTCTCGAGAGAGAGAGAGAGAGAGAGAGAGAGATCGATCGATCGTTTCCCGCTTGGAGCAGCCGAAGATGTCGGGGTGGGACGAAGGAGCGGTGTACTACAGTGACCAGGCGCAGGTCCTCGGCGACGGCACCGGCGCCGACGCCTCGGAGGCGGCCGCCACCCGCCACTCCGTCCTTCGCAAGTTCAAGGAGTTCATCCGGGGGTTTGAGACCTCGAAGAACACCTTCCCTTACCGGGAGAGCCTCGTCCACAACCCCAAGTTCCTAGCCGTCGACATGGAGGACCTCGACGCGTTCGATGCCGATCTCCCGTCGCTGCTGCGTTCTTCACCCGCCGATTACTTGCCTCTGGTAGGGCGATTAGTTGTAAAAAGATTCCTTTTTGCTGGTTAGGTTTCGTTTCCAGTTTTCAGTTAGTTGGTCAAAGGCAATGTTTTGTAGATGAAGGACGAATGTTTGGCGCGCAGCCTTCAGGTTTCTAATACGAATGGTGATGTTGATTTATCTAATTGTTTATGTTGATGTCGAGAGATTCAGTGATATTGAATTGAATGGACTTTTAGAGTTCATTTCGAGAACCATTTCGTTTTTTAAATCATTTCTGATTGATTGAATTGATTCATTTGCTTGCATTTTTAGATGATAAATTCTGATATTGCCTTTTGTAGTTTGAGACAGCAGCAGCAGAGGTTCTAGTGAGCTTGAAGTCGAAGGTGCCTGGAGATACAGGTGAAATGGAGGAGCCAGAGACTGGGGATGTTCAGATCTTGCTGACATCAAAGGAGGATCCCGTGTCTATGCGGTCTCTCGGGGTTAGTGGGTTCTTTTGTTAGTCATTTTTCTTGCTTGGAGAGTGGTTGCTCAGGTGTTTTAATTTACAGCGCTACACTGTTTTATCAGTTGTGTCTTAATCTTGCTTAAGTGAATTTGAGCAATGGAATTTTGGTTTCTTTTTTCACATTTTACATGCAGTATCTACAGGGAAAAGTATGGACTTATTTGATTTCTGTAGTCACTTCTCTTTTTTCTTTTTCTTTTTTCTGTTATTCTGAGGTTGCTCTTGTTATTGTAGGCTCAATACATATCAAGGCTTGTGAAAATAGCAGGAATAACCATTGCTGCTTCAAGGACGAAGGCGAAAGCTACTTATGTGACTTTGGTGTGCAGGAACTGTAGAAATGTGAAGATGGTCCCCTGCCGTCCTGGTCTTGGTGGTGCCATTGTTCCTAGATCATGTGATCATATCCCACAGGTTCATTATCTTTCCTTGTCTTACATCTCTTTGAACTTTCACGGGGTGTCTTCCAGCTCATTGCAAGTGAATTTCTGTAGCCCGGAGAAGAGAGGTGTCCAATTGATCCATGGCTAGTTGTTCCTGATAGGAGCAAATATGTTGATCAACAGACGCTGAAATTGCAAGAAAACCCTGAGGTAACATTCTCACGCATGTGAAGTTTGCTTAGGCAAGAAACTAATGGGCCTTCTTCGTTGCTGATCAAAGGATGTACCGACTGGGGAGCTTCCAAGAAATATTCTTCTCTCTGTGGATCGTCATCTTGTTCAAACGATTGTACCTGGCACAAGATTGAGCATCATGGGGATCTACAGCATCTTTCAATCTGCAAATTCATCCGCCTCGTAAGATATGCTGTGCCATTCTGGTTGTTGATAGTTGCCTTTCTATTAGTTTTACTTCTGGTCCTAAATCTTGGATGGTGTAATTTTGTGCAGCCATAGAGGAGCTGTTGCTGTGAGACAGCCATACATCCGAGTTGTAGGCATGGAAGAAACAAATGAGGCCAATTCTAGAGGTCCAGCTGCTTTCACCTCTGAAGAGGTAGTTTTTTTTGCTTATGAAGTGCTGCGCCTGTTTCCTCCTGCCAATACACTTTGAATGATAAGAGCATGCTTTCTCTGTTAGACATACTTCTCCAATCTTCACATGGAGACTTGAGAGGATATTATCCTTTTTAGGTTCCATGACATGTCACTTGAACCTGATTGCTGCTATTGTTAATGTGGGCAAGAAAGTTCCTTGTTATTCTGTACAGACTGTAATAGACGTACCCATGTGCTGTTTTAGGTAGAAGAATTCAAAAAAATTGCTGCACAACCAGATGCATACAAACACATTTGCTCTAAAATTGCCCCATCTATTTTTGGTCATGACGATGTGAAGAAGGCAGTGGCCTGTCTTTTATTTGGAGGATCAAGAAAGGTATGCTATTATCTATTCTGGCTTTATATTGATATCTATCAGACTTGACTGCCATTGATCTAATGATGCAATCAAATACCCTTGCGACATCAGGTTTTGCCTGATGGTGTAAAACTAAGAGGTGACATCAACGTGTTGCTTCTCGGGGACCCCTCTACAGCCAAATCACAGGCTAGTTCCTTAGCTGTTTGTTTGAGTGGTTTAATATTAGTTAATGTCATCCTTACCAAATTAATGAATGCGCATATTGCTTTTCTTTTTTCTTGGAAAGCACTCTTATGAGATCCAGTCTATGCGTTATCACCACAATGTGATTGCTGACTTGACATGTCATTTTTCAGTTTCTTAAGTTTGTTGAGAAGACAGCCCCAATTGCTGTTTATACTTCAGGAAAAGGCTCATCCGCAGCTGGTCTTACAGCATCAGTCATCCGTGATGGCAGCTCTGTGAGTCCTGATTACTTGATGGGTCAATTTGCCCTTCCTTCACAAAGTAGAAAGTCCTGACTTTTTGCTGAAAATATTTGTTCCATTCAGCGGGAATTTTATCTTGAAGGAGGAGCAATGGTTTTGGCAGATGGTGGTGTGGTCTGTATCGATGAGTTTGACAAAATGAGACCAGAGGATAGGTAATTTACACTGAATTTTGATACCTATCTCCTTGTGAGCATCAATTAAGGAGCTTTTTGAACTCTACCTTATTCAAACTTCTGTTTGAACTCAGAGTTGCTATTCATGAAGCCATGGAGCAGCAAACCATATCTATAGCCAAAGCAGGAATCACCACAGTTCTCAACTCTAGAACATCTGTCCTTGCTGCTGCTAACCCACCATCAGGACGTTATGATGACCTGAAGGTCTGTTTACATAACTTTTATTCCCTTAAGTTGATATTAGTTATTGCTTATTGTTGATTAAACGCCTTTCATGTTCCAGACTGCACAGGACAATATTGACCTGCAGACAACTATCCTTTCTAGATTTGATCTGATTTTTATCGTTAAAGATGTCAGGATGTACTCTCAAGATAAGGTAACCTACCCTAAATGCTCATTTAGTCTTTCCAATTCTACAGGGTCGCTAAGCTTAAAGACAGATGCAATTTTGAAGTTTTCTCAGCAGCTTGCATAGTGACTTTGTGTTCAACTTGATTGTCGAAACAGAACCATCCAAGAATCTCATTTTCTTAGAAACAGAGATCAATTTGCATTAGTGTAATATATGCATAAGGATTTTAAAGCAAGAGATTAATTATAACTAAATTGAGAATTCCCTCTTGCAGATCATAGCAAGCCATATTATAAAAGTCCATGCTTCTGCGAATGCAGTCTCAGCTGATAGTAAAGTTTCAAAAGAAGAAAACTGGCTGAAGAGGTAATAGTTATGAATTGCAAGTCAATTTCATGAATTTCCCCTTGGTTAACTATGTGTGGGTGTTGAGCTGTTTGGCTTGCCCTCTATACAGGTATATACAATATTGTCGAGCTGAATGCCATCCTCGTCTGTCAGAATCAGCATCTGCGCTGCTGCAGAATAGTTATATTACTATCAGACAGGTATCTGTCATCACTTGTCACTCCACTGTATATCCACATGTTCTTAAGTATAGTTCCAGTTGATAAGGTGATACAATGACTGGCTTAATGAAAATACGCTTGGGAGATGATTGTGTTAAACCTAGGAGAGGTGGAAATGTCCTCCAAGGCTGGTCAATACGTGGATGTGTTTGTATTGGAGAAATTCATGATAAACTTTTGAATCTCTCCTTGGTCATCATACTAAGGCCAGTAGCTGTCCATTCTTAACATGGTATGTTTGTGGCTGAGTAGATACAGGTGTCCAAGAATTTGAATGCTTTAATCTTCTATGTCAAGTCGCATCCCATTGGTTGGAGCTTGTGAAATATGCAAGTTGATGGCTCTCTGAATAGGGAATTTCCATCTAACTGATTCACCTCTTTGGTTTGATTATGAAGTGCACTTTGAGTGCTGCTGGAAATTTGATGGTTTTAACCCAGATTTGAGGTCCTTAGGTGACTGTTGATTCAATTGGTGTTTTGAAGCTGTTGATTGATTTGATATCTTATGCGTGTGTTTTTGTTAGGACATGAGGCAGCAGGCTAATGATACTGGTGAGGCAGCTGCTATACCTATCACAGTTAGGCAGCTGGAAGCTATTGTCAGGCTAAGCGAGGCTCTAGCAAGAATGAAATTGTAAGGTTTAACATGAGATGTACAGATAAATTTTACACATGAACTTTTGTCACGTTCAATATGTTTCATATGGTTTTAGTGGCAAATAAGCAATCTGTATGTTTTATCTTTTCCTGTGTAATGTACGTGGTGTCTTGGGCACAGTACATATATTTCGCCAAATTGAGGAAGCATGGAATACTCAAGCTAGAAGATTCTGTCTTTAGTTCCATATGCTGGTGAATGAAGAAACGGACTTTTCTCATTCCAACTTATGTAGATTGTTTTTACCTTTTGTTTATCGACTTGCCAAGTTTGTTTTGTGCTTGGGCATGACCTTAAAAGGCGTAGTCTTCATTTTATTTGCACACATTCTGTGCCTTGTGTTTAATATTATTTATTCTACAATCACAATTATGATAAGAAATGGAAATATAATTTGATGAGTCATGCCTTTCTTCATATTGGTAGAAAAATAGTTCATTTAGAATTGCTCGAGTGATATTTAATTGAAGATAGTTTTTCTTGTGTCACAAGGTTTTTTTCGAATTGCATTTCATCAGTCCTTGGGCTCTTGGCTCTTGAATAAATTGGATGAGACGTGCCTATTCTTCATTCTGGTGAAATTTACCTTATTTGTTCTGTGCAATAACGAAAGTGTTGTCTCCTTTTGTTCTGTTTGATCATTCTTTTAGATCTCATGTTGCCACTGAGGAGAATGTGCAAGAAGCAATCAGGCTTTTTACTGTTTCCACAATGGATGCGGCACGTTCTGGGATAAATCAACAAGTAAATCTTACACCTGAAATGGCAAACGAGATCAAGGTTTGTCAATACTCCCTCATGCCTATCTATCTGATCTGACACTTGAATGGTATTTACTTCTTTCATTAAGTTGACTCTTTGCATGAGGTGTCTCTAATTGTCATTATTTCCATCAACAGCAAGCCGAAACTCAAATAAAGAGAAGAATAGGAATTGGGAATCACATATCAGAAAGAAAGTTGATCGATGAGCTGTCTAGAATGGGAATGAATGAGTCTATAGTAAGTGTTTCATTACCGTGTATTTGCATATTATCTCTACCTCAATCTTATTACTCATTAATATTAGTCGTTACTATGACAAAATCCTATTTGACAGTGGCTGTCATTCTGGGGGAGTTATGCAGTGTGTCTATTATACAAACAGAAGATTTTATCCTTTGGGATGATTTTTCCTTTCTATCAATTGACTATTGGCTCATTATAAAACTTGTGAAAATTCACCAGAATGTGGTAGTTTGGCTAAAAACCACCTTCTGTTCCTTGTGAATTTTCGGTTTTCCATGACTATTCATTTTTCAAAATAATCTGCCCTAGAAGGCATGCTGCTGAGTAGCATCCTGGTATTTGACTGATCATTTCTACTGCCATCAGGTGAGAAGAGCTCTCATAATTATGCACCAAAGAGATGAAGTCGAATATAAGAGAGAAAGGCGCCTCATCTTCCGGAAAGCCTGATATGTTGAAGAGTATGTTGCATCGGCGAGTAGCATAATGTAAACTTGCTGACAACAATGTGGTGGGGTTTTGATTAGCCAACACCGCAGGAGGCAAACATAGCGAATGCTACATCTGATGCGATTTATGGCATCGACGATGGACGGCTGTTAAATATATATGTCCTGAATCGTTAGATCATGTATTGCTTATTCACTATCAGATGTTTGTTCAATTGAAGTTTGAGAATTAGATTTTGTAGGAGTCAATATGTGTATATTCTTTTATATTTCAAGTCAAATGTTGGGTAAGAGAACAGAGCTTCCCATGGAGCATCCCTGGCTTTAGCCCCTCAAAACATTATTGTGTTAGTGCAATCGGTAGGAAAGTCACTAAGTATTTTACTGATATGCCGCAAGTTTAGAGAGCTTGAGCTCTGCAATCTCCTCATGATTGTACGGCTCAGATTATCATTGGATCTAAAGCACCTTATGGTTTTTTCTACATAACAATCTAAAGATGAAAAATTAATAATTTTCAATGCACATTAAAGAAAATTTAGAGATTGAATGCTTTTTCCTTTTTAGCATTTCCATAAATATAAAGGCTGATTTCAAAGCATAATTCGTACTTTGTATCAAGGGTCCTATAGCATTTGTAGGTGGCGTGCGTTGACTTAATAGCTGAACTCTTACATAAAAACAAAAGGAAAGTATAGCCTATAGCTTCAGTCAAAATTACGAAGACTTGTGTGATTATTATGTTGTAATATCCATTCTACATTAAGTGTTTTCCTTGCGAGGTGGTAGATTGCTTCTTGCAATTTGGAATTTTCTACAATAATGTAGTTACTATCATAATAATTACCTCATGTAAGGTACTAAAGATGCCTCCCAAGCAGTAACATCGGTCAAGAGAAACAATTTATATGCACAATTGGAATAATTAACCATGAATGTGGTGATTTCTCTTCTTCTTTGCCATCTTCCAAATGAATATTTACCTTCGAAGCGATAAGATCTCCTAAGACAGAGTAATGTACTTACTATCATAATAATTACCTCATGTAAGGTACTAAAGATGCCTCCTAAGCAGTAATATCGGTCAAGAGAAACAATTTATACGCACAATTGGAATAATTAACCACGAAGATGGTAATTCTCTTCTTCTTTGCCATCTTCCAAATGAATATTTATCTTCGAAGCGGTAAGATCTCCTAAGATAGAGTAATATACATCGTAGATTATCATTTGAAGTACTAATTAATCTCATAACTAGTAAACTGAGCGAGCACTAATTCTTGAAGACTAATTATGCTTTCTTTTCAGCAAACTTCTAACAAAATACAATCGCAGTAGCATACCTTGTTGCATTATAAATTCGAAAATCGTGTCCTAACTTTATATCTCGTATCTGTAAAATAAGTCTTGTTGCTGGAAACTATGTTCATATTCGTAAGCATTTGTAATAAAAATATATATTTTTGCAGATTATAAAGTACTTTTTGAGTCCATAAAACCCCATGGCAGACAGCCGTCCGTGTCCGTTCATCATCATTTTGTTTACTATGAAACTGCTTCTTCTTCCTCCTAAACCGGCGGTCCCTTCTCCACGCCGTGCTCCACGCCGTCTAAGCAGAAGGAGAACCATCCCTTCCATGGCGTCTCTCTCTACCCATCACCACCCTCTCGCTGAACGTCCTCTGAGGTGCTCTTTCTTATTCCCACGACCCAAAGCCATGAAAATTGAATGCTGGGTCGCTCGTTTCTATGGGAAAAAAATGATTTTTATTCACTGTCTTTCGTTCGCAATGCAGATACGCCGTGCTTGGTGCTGGCTTTGCTGGACTCTCTGTCGCCTGGCATCTTTTGCGGGTACCCTACTCCTTTCTGTTCATTATGCTCTTGTAGATTTCGTGTACAAAGTAGAGAGTTGAAAAGACTAAACAAAAGGGATTTTTCGGTTATCTTAGTCCGGTTGCGCTGAGGTGATTGAACATTGAGCTTCTGCGGTGGAGAAGAAATGCTGCTGTGCATGCTGTGAAAGGTTTCATTTTGCATGCTTCAAATTGGAGCTGATTTTATTAGATGCGGCATAGGTGCCCCCGAGAACTTGTTAATGGCTAGTTTAAGAGTCTAGGCTGTAGTAGGACTAGGAAGGGGCTGTGCTTAGTCTGACCAAATTGATGCTTGTGAGTATGAATCCATGACGGGTGAGTCCTGGTGGATGATTTGTCTTTGTGCTGATGTTTTGAAGCATGGAAAACTAGTTCTCTGTACAAAACTATCAATTGATAGCAAGAAGACGGGGCAAAATTGTGTTTGTTGTCTTTGTTAACTCCTCAGAGGCTTGATATTTCAGCTGAACCATGTTTTTGGTTTACTTTCCCCTCACTGACGTGCCTTTGTTATCTTCTTGATTCCACTTTTTCATTGGGAGTGACTGTCACTGGGTCATAGCATTCAAAGTGCATCGCCGCTTGGGAATTTTCATATAGGCATTTTTTTTTTGAAAATTCAGATTGTATGATCCTCATTTGTGCGTGGGAGGAATTATAAGTATTGTTTGGCACTGTTAATCTGTACGCTTTACTTGTTTTAACATATGCTTAGTGGTACTTTTTATGTTAATCAGGTCTAGGATGGTTCTTTATTATTCGTTCATGGTTCAGAATTTACTTTTGCAGCACAGCCCGGAAAAGTTGCATCTAAAAATTGACATATATGATGAAAGTGGCATTGGTGGTGGTGCATCTGGAATTGCTGGAGGACTTCTTCACCCCTATTCACCCAAAGGTCCTTGTCACCTCCTCTACTTGTAGACTAATCACTGGTCTGATTGATATCTTTTATTATTGGAGCTTCTCATCAGGGCTCTAAATTTGATTGGGCAGGTAAACTGATTTTCTATGATTTGCAGTAAGACTTCTTTGGCGGGGTGCAGAATGTTGGAAAGAGTGTCTCAAGCTCCTAAAAATTGCCGAAAGAGTGGTGGATAAGAGGAATTCAAATTATCATAATGTGCAGCTTGACTGGAATTTATGTGAAAGTATTATTAGGAGAAGGTACTCTATTTTATAATCATACTTCTAGTCTTTCTGTTGCTTATGTTGGACTGTCTTTCACTGTTAGGACTTGTCCGTAATTGTGGTTGACTCTTGGTTTTACTGTCGAAATGCTTTATAGGCCTGTTCGAAGAATGGCTATGCTGTATATTAGAGGGCTTTGTCTTCATAAATTCTTTTGCTATAATGCATTGACTTGTCAATCTCACCTGTTTCTCGTGCCTACATATACCTTTTTAACCTTTCCACATTTCATTCTGCTAGTAATTTTTAGAAACTCCCTTTTCCTCCGTCTTTCTTCCTGTGGTCTAGAACCTTCTGTGTTAGGCTATTTCAATTTCTTTGTGTTGGTTTTTAATTCTGGTTGATGTTTTGTGGTGTTTACTGCAGGGGCATCTTAAGACCAGCAATGGATGCAAAACACTTGGATATACTGACAAATGTAATTTTTCTTTCACCATGTTGGAATTTTTTTTGTTAGTGGATTATATCGTGATCTAGGTGCTTTGATCATGTTCAGAATGCACAAAATTGTCTTCCCTCTTGTAAAATAGAGTCAATTGACAAGGATGCTGCAGAGGCTCTGGTGCCTAACATACAAGTACCTTTTAACTCTGTCTTCCATATGCCCGAGGCAGTGAATATCCATCCTTTGTGCTATCTTCAGGTTGGTTTTACCCATCAAGGATTAATCTTTCCTTCTATTGTTTCTTCCCTAGTTGTCATTTTACATGGAATTAAGTTTACTAGGCACTTTTCTTGGCTTGTCAAGATTTAGCAGAAGAGAATTCAACCTCAAGCTTTGGAGGAAAAGAGCTTTTCATGCACAAGAAATCAATTGACAGACTCTGTGATTTTGAAGGTATTCCAAGTTACTTTTTTTTTGGATTAGATATTCTAATTTGCTAATCAAGTAGAATAGTTGGTTATGCTAGAAAATCACCTTGCAAATATGTATTTTGACATTTTTTCATTAAATTTGTGACAATTCAGGAGAATATGATGCTGTAATAGTTTGTCTAGGGGCCAAAGCAGACCTCCTGCCTGAGCTCTCTGGCAGACTTCCCCTTAGGACATGCAGAGGAGTCATCGCTCATTTGCAGCTACCAGATAATGCTGGGTAAGGGCCATATCCCCTTCGTCTTGTATCATGTGATGCAGGAAGCTTTATGATGGGTTTAATTGTCCCCACCAATGTAAAAAAGATAAGGATCATTGGGGAAGATGAGGATTTTCATGTAGTATGCTATTTTGATTGTCATTTTCATCCACTCTCTATCTACGTCAAAGTACTTATGCTCGCTTGTCTTTTTGGTGACTCTTTTTCCTTTACTAACCAACCAATAGAAAGTCACCTTATTGTAATGCTTTTCTCTAGAGAAACTTATCCAGATCACGGCCCCTCGATCCTGTCCGATGCATGGCTTGCTGTTCAGGGACCCCGGGATATACTTGTAGGCTCAACATGGGAGTGGAAGTCAAGAAACTATTCATCAGTTGTATCAGCAGAGGAAGCTTCAACAGCACTTGAGCAACTTTTACCAAAGGCTTCTGCCATTTATCCGAAAATCAAGGACTGGTCTTTTGTTGGAGCTAAGGCAGGTATAAGGGCAATGCCGCCACTCACCTCCTTTGGATCACTTCCAGTTCTTGGTAGAATAGATGATTTGGTGGTCGGGAATCATTCTTGTAAATATTGGTTTTTCGGAGGGCTTGGTGCCAGAGGTCTGTTGTATCATGGTTTGCTCGGTAAACTCATGGCACAAGCTGTTCTTTTCAATGATGAAACTTTGCTACCTGTAGAACTGACTTCTTGGAAGAAATAAAAATCATTGCTTTGGGGATAACTAATGTCGTCCCATATCTTCATGCTGAACTTTTCTGAATATGCTGCAATTAGGCCCTACTCTTTAAGATCTAGTTCAGTTTTATCTGCTTTTCCTTTTAGTTAACAAAGCAGCTGCTGGATGCGTGTATGAAATCTGACCAAAAAATGTGTATGAACAGTTCGACCAAAAATAAAAATTGCGTATGAACAGATGCGATATTTATGGAGGTCACGAGAGATGCTAGAGTATATCACACGTGCTCACGATTACCTCTGGACCTTTAGAAACATGAGGGCATTACATCTGGCTATTAGCACGTTTACATTCTAATGTGCTTTCATCAGTTCGATAAGCGTGTAAAAGATCAGAGTTTTTAGTGCAGACCGCAACGCGTTGATCTAACTATGAGTCACAGATTCGACTTGCTGATAGATTATTCAATCATTCGTTCTGTTGTAAGACCAACCCAGTAACTTCATGAGAATCTCTTTTCCCACTCCATCCTGAAGTGGATATAAAGATACGCTCCTCTCTGAACATAGTGTTGAAACAAGTCTCTTGACTGCGTGAAGATTGGATTCAATATTCCACTAGGCCTCTTCATGCATGGAACTTCATACGGGACTTTGGGGAAACCAAACCATTCTAAGGATGGCCCTTGGAAATACATTTCTCATCGAGTTAGGCAGAGTCAAGTTCGCGAGGCTCAGAGCAAATTTGGCCAAAATCAAACACCCCGACAGAGCGACACAGACAAAACAGAGCCTTCTAGTGCCAAAAGGCAGTCAACAGCTGAGTCCCGAAAATTTTTACAAGTAATGCACTAGAGCTTAACTGGACCAACTGACGAGGATCGAAGTGAAATTGCTACCTAGCGAGATGTCCAGGTATAAACCTGACCACCACCAGTAGCTCCCGCTAGCACCCCAACCTCAAGCGGATGTGCATCAAACCTGCATGGGATTGCAGACATGCATGGACTCTGCAAACTGATGACGACTTTTCTTTGTGTCCGAGAGATGACATCAACCGCTCTCTTTGTGTTGCCAATGAAGATATATGAATCATCCCAGCCCCAAATTGCTCTGCTCCGAGAAAGAAAATGAGATGTCAAGTCGTATAATACTCATACGTACCAGTAAAGTTTTCCTTGAACTACTAATGCCATAGGCACAGATAAACCCACAACTATCAGGGTACTTAAATTAACTCAAACATACAACAGCCGTACATCTAGTGTTGAATGGTGGAAGAAAAAAATATATTAACTACACAGAACATGGAGAAACTGGACATAATTAGATACAAATACTTGAAAAACTAATAAAAAGCTTGGCACTGGCAGGTACCATTAGCATCAATGCATATATGAGCTATGAAGTCTACTCATTCAGCAAAAACGATCTGAACAGGAAAAGATCGCAGCCCTTCTCATGTAAATGGATTCTGATTGGGTAGCAGTGGCATTTATTCATTGAACAATTGTTAAAACGCTGTCAAAATTCAGACTCTGTTCTTCATAAAACGATCCTGACACTTCACCAACAAGAAGCTCCTCTATATCAACATGCCATTTTATTTGCTTGAAATTTCTAACCTAGAGCTCAGATTTCATGACAGAACCCAGATGGTAATCATGCCGGTGCCACTAAACAAACACAATGATCCTGACTTGCCAATAATCAAGCTTTAATGCACTTCAAATGCTCATGAAAGATATCATTAACATGTGATGCTCGAGTGCACAAGCCTGCAAATCGCCTAATTGCAGTGATTATACCAAAACATCAACTTTGCACAAGAAATTACGGCATCAGCATCTGAAAGTTTGTGTAAGTATTCTAACTCGAGTATATCCTAAACAATTCATACCTGAAAGTTGAGATCCATCTACTTGTCTGGTTATTGTGGAACACATGAGAAGTCTTCTCAAAATTGTCCCCACTTGCTATACATATTGTGTTGTCAAAGCTGCATGAACAAGTCAACTATCTTATTAAAAATAACCAAGATAACCTTAAAACATCAAAAGTTTGTGAAAAGAAACACTTGGTAATCCACTCAAAGTTCAAAACATTAAACACAATCAAGCTTTCAACAACCACGCAGAAGTCAACATATTATTCCATCCTATGAAGATATTGCAACTGACCTTGTTGTTGCAAGGCAGCTACCAGAAGGAGAAAAATAAGCAGAATGAACGGCCCTTTCATGTTCAATAACCTGTAAACTCTCCGGACCCATTCTCCTCAAATCCCAAATACAAGCAGTGCCTTCTGAAGAACTTGTTGCAAAGACAAAGCTATCTTGTGATTTAAAGTCTATGGTGTTGATTCTCTCTTCATGCAGAGCCCAAAAAGCAGTGGATTTTCCAACCCTCAGATCCCAGATATTTAAACCACCACGACCCTCACCAAAATACAGGCAGCTTCCATCATTGGGTCGTTGAGACAGAGAAAAGATAGCATCATCACTTGCATGTACCAAATCAAATATCTCTTTCTCAGCATCCATCATGCGGACAAATCCATCATAACAGCAGGTAAAAATCTGAACAAAAGATCAATCATCATAAATTTGTTTAAGTGCATAAGTACCACATAACTCAACATACACAAATTACATAGATTGGAAACCAAGCTAAAACGTAGTTATCAAGATCATTACCATGCACAGTGGTTATAAGAACTTGGGATGGTTGCCTTTCTTGTGGAACTCATGGTTCACACAAGTATCATATATGCTTTGACACTTGTATAGCATATGACAGACTAAGAAAAGATGAATCAAACAACAAATCGAATTCCTATACAGCTAAACAGTATTTTGACAAATCTGATAATCTTTCAAATTTGGAATCAGTTTAATTTCTTTTCTCAGGTAACTGAGGACATAAAGTTTCCAGATGTTAAGAATACGTAAGGGAAATGTATAAGAGGCACCAAGCAGGTCACCATGGTTATAGTTCAAAAATACAATGAGATAGTGCTAATACAAACAAAAAAGTACAATGGGCAATAATTCAAAAATCAAACGTTGACTCCAACTGGCTGACAGGACACTGATCAAAACAGAATTCATGGTCAGCATAAAGCATGTAAACATGAATTCATGCTTTAGTTCTGACCACGAATGCACATTCCTGCACCTCAGAAATGTGCTTTTCAATTAACTTTATGCTAGTCATGGAAATTATTAGTAATTCGACATAATACTGAGAACAAAATGATAAATCGATACTGACAACTGGAGAATAAGAAGGCACCAAAGAAGCATCAGAAGCACCTTTGCAATGTTGAATGGTTGGATTGAGATCCCTCCAATCGGACCGGAATGTGGGTGGTACAAATATATTCCATCTCCCTCCTCTTCCTTGGGATCCATATTCCAGAACCCGACATTTCCGTACTTGTTTCCAACAGCCACCATTCTCAGTTCGGTGGTAGGGAGAAATTTCACCACCATTGCCCTTCCAGGGACAACTCTAGCTACATTATCCTCTTCCAGTGACAAAGAACTAATGAACTCTAAGGAATCATCGACACCTTCTCTCTTAATCCCAGAACCTGATGAGTCCTCCATTTTCAGTGTACTGACGAACTCTGATGAATCCTCGGTCTTGATGTCTCCACAACCTATCGGGCTTTCACTCACGCCTGCGACTGAATCTCTCGAACTCTCACCTTCACACCGCCTACCTCCACCACTTCCTCCTTCGACCGAACCCCCCATCTCGGCTTTCTTCGAGACGCGCCACATAGCCCGGAGGAACGCGTCCCCAGACCCCGAACCGTCGTACGCGTCGCCCATAGAGAAAGGCCCCAAATTCCCAGGCGAGAACTTGGGCTTCGACTCCAGGCCTCTAGAGGGGGCCGCCGCATCATCGAAGTCGTCCTCGAGACCCTTGGAGTCCGGCGGCATCCCTCGGGTGCGGAGCGAGCGCCGGATGACGACCGGAGCCTCGTCCTTAGGCTTTCTGTACGTCTTGACCGGGTAGGTTTTGGTCTTGCCCTCGATTCTGGCATCGAAACAGAACACACATCACGCACGAACAGAGCAGACAAACAAAAGGGCACCGGAGAAATCGCTCAAAAACGATGACAGAAAGAGAAAGAGGGAGGGAGGGAGTACTTTTGGCGCTTGGAGGAAGCGGAGAGCTGGGCGGCCTTGGACTGGAGCTTGAGGGCGGCCATCATCTCATCGTTCCGCTTGATGTTCTCGAGCCTCTTGCGCTCGTACTCCGTCAGCTTCTGGGTCGCCATTGCAGAGGAAAACTCAGCACTTCTTCTCCCCCGACACGAGAGCCGAAGACACAGAGAAGAGAGAGAGAGAGGCGCCTCGACAAGTCCAAAACTTCCCTCCATTTTTTCTTTCTCCCTCTCTCTGCAGCTTTTTAAGAGGCGGTTTCTTGGGCGGCCCAATGCAATTCCCTCCATTTCCACCCACCCAAAAAATAAAATAAAATGATTTTCTCTAATTTCTTTTTTCATTTTTCAATTCAGTAATCACATGATATGGATAAAATACTCGAAAAACTCCTAAATTTATTATATAGTTATCAATTCAGTACTAAACTTTTCAATTGACCAATTTAATATCAAATCTTTTATATTTGTATTAATTTTCATTTGATCTATTTAAACTGGAAATCACTTAAGTTGATATCAGCGGTTCAATGTAACATGGTTAAAAGTAAGACTATTAATGTTAATCTGAATATTTCTAATAATTTTTTGAATTTTTTCCTTTGTGGTGAGGCCAACCCAAGGCCTACCCTTTGCCCAAGTGACGCTCAACAAGGCTGCCTTGGCTTGGGTGAGGGTCAACCTTGACAAATTTGGTGAGGTGGGCCCTCATCGGCACTCGTCCTCGCTCAAGCAAGGGTAGCGCTTGTTAGTAATGGCTTGTGGCTAGCTTATGGCAAAGGGAAGAGGAAATAAAAAAAAAGAGATTATTAAAAATTTTCAATGTTAGGGATTTCCGGCCTAAATATGTTGAATTGATTGAATTAGTACAAATACAAAATATTTAGGATTAATTGGCTTAATTGAAAGGTTTAATATTAAATTGGTATTAAAGTAATGTGTTTATGACTTTTTTGGTACTTTTCTCATGTGATTACCAAGGAAAAATTATTTAATTAGACATAAACTTATTGTGCGGAAGTTAATTTAGTTATAAACTTTTCAATTTTACCAATTTAGTCATAAATATTTATGTGAAATTATAATTACTACACGGAAAGCTACTGATGTGGTAGTCCAATCCTTTTTGGCCATTCGATGTGGCACAATATTAGTTAGTGGTTTCAACAAAAATTGGCCAAAGTTACCATATTAGAACTTTGTGCAAATATTTATGCTAAATTGGTAAAATTGAAAAGTTTAGAACTAAGTTGATGTCCGTACTATACATTTAAGACTTATGGGACAATTTCTTGGATTTGTTATAGAAAAGTATTTCAATAACTCACCTCTCAGCTTACTTTTCATCGTGCTACATTACTTGAGAAGCTCTCTCGTGTTCACTGTCCTAATTGATTTACCTTATTAGCCTGGTAACAAAACACGATGTTGCGTTCGGGAGCATGAACTTCTAATACGAGACCAAGTTGGATTCCATCCTACGATCCTCGTATGTATATACAGTTAAAGTTGCTCCTCTTCCCTCTGTGCCTATGATTGTAAGGAGCGCCATACATTAAAGGGTAACTACAATTTCATGTTAGCTTGTTCCATGATTATCGAAAATTAAAGTATTTACCCAACATTTCTATAGTGAATTTTGAAAGAGAAAAAACTACAAAAAACCTTCAAATTATATCCATCGCAATAGATTTACCCCGAACTCCTTTTTGCGACATAAAAACATTCCAAATTATGCCTACATTAATATATTTATCATGAACTTTTTATTGTAATAATAAAAGCTGAAACTTATACCCGCATGATATATTCAGGATTGGATTAGATGATTTTGTTATCATTTTAGATTTGCATTTTGCATAATATTGAATACCTCAAATCCTGGAAGTATTGGAATATTTGTACCTAAGTCGATCAAAGTTGTGAAAATTTCAAGCCCAGAAAAAAGAAATGACATGGGACAAAATTTCAAGATTCGATCCGCTCTTATCGATGGGCAAAGTCAAAGACAGTCCCCAGAAGTCACTTTAAACAAGGCCGCAAAGCGTAGTACCCAAAGCCAAGAGCTTATTGCTACAATGAATAATAAGTATTCAACAGAGCATTGGCCATCTTCCAATATTTTGAAGCCAGCTTGACTCGTGTATAATTTAGATGGAACACAAATCACCCTATTAACAATTTCTAAATCTGTCTTTCCCTCTTTCCGTGGAGTGAGCCTTTTCTTCAACATCATAAACACTTGATCAGGCTGTCAAGCATCAACTGTCCCGGCAAACGCTTACCGGTAGTCACGGAACCTAGGGTCAAGAAGTGCCGAGCAAGTCTATATCTGGCAAACCTTTGCAGCCATGAAAGCTTAATGCAAGACGGATAGCACAAAAATGAAGGTGTGTATACCCTTGCTGAGTCCCATCGTAGTGGGAACTCGGGATGGATCTAGAGGGTCCGAACTGCTCTAGTCAAGTTGCAAGAGCAAGATGTTGGCCAAAAAATTGCTTCTTTTGTTGTTTACATTGGACCTCCGTAGTCAGCCAACTTTGAACGACACTCAGATATAAAATATACCCACAATTACTTAATCGCAATAAAATGCCCCTGAAGTGATGATCATGGATGTCCCTTCTTTTGTTTGGCTCAACCTTGTTAGAAAGAACAGTCATATATTTAGATTTTCGAAGGCTTTTGTCTATCCGTTTTCTTTTTAAAGTCGAATACTTTATCTTAAAGTACTCGTATGCCCCTCCAATCTCAAGAAATCTATGCATGGTGTTCCATCCAATTAAACAGATCAAACCAGGGGGAGGTGGCATGACTCACCAATCACAGATTTTGCCACAAATAAATCAGCACACGACCAAATCCCAAAAACTTGATTCCATCGGTGAATTTATTTAATAGTTACAAATATTTACTTCAAAAGTTCACAAAATAGCTGCCTTAATTATTGAATGGTGACTACAAGGCGCAATTGTGAAGGTAGCCGGGTCCAGATGGTGGAAGGGCGGTTCGAGGCATGATCCGATAGTGAAAATTTGTTGCTCCATTCTTCTACGATGCCGATTTGGCCTTTTGAGACGAGGTCTCTTGCCTTTTGTTACGGGGAGAGAAGCTAAGCCAAAAGTGAAAGGATTTGAGGAACACAAGTGAAGATAGAATACGACGTATGGGAAAAATTGTATTTTTTGTCACACTGAATGTACAAGTTCGAGACTGTATTTATAGTACAAATAGGATCAGGAAAATAATAGAAAATATTTTGCAATATTGTCTCCCGATCTTATCTCGCTAAATATCCTGATCTCCAATCTTCAACAGCACAATATCCAATCTTTAACAACATATCTTCCAACGCTTTCCCTCAAGCTGGTGGCTTATAGATGTCTAAGACACCTAGCTTGCTCAGTAGATATGCATGTTGTCTTTGACAAAGAGGTTTAGTGAAAATATCCGCCGGTTGCTCCATGGTTTCAATCCCTCTCGTCTTGATTATCCCTTCTTGGATCTTGTCCCGAGTAAAGTGACAATCCACTTCAATGTGCTTTATTCTTTCATGCACAATAGGATTAACTGCTAGTCTGAGAGCGGCATCATTATCACAGAACAACATGGTCGGTTTCTTCATTTGTACCCCAAGATCCTGAAGTAGACCTCGCAACCAAACTATCTCGCAAGTGGCTTTTGCTATGGCTCGATACTCTACTTCTGCTGAGGATAGTGATACAGTTGGTTGCTTCTTCGTCTTCCATGAAAACAGTGACTCTCCCAACTTGATGCAAAAACTAGTGACAGATCTTCTGCTCATAGGATAAGTGGCATAATCAGCATCACAATAAGCTGTCATTTCCATGTTACTTTTCCTAGAGATAAGTATCCCAAATCCTGGACATTTCTTCAAATATCTTACAACCTTCAATGCTGCATTCATGTGAGATTGTTTGGGCCTATACATAAATTGACTGAGGATTTGCACACCATAACATATATCTGGTCTAGTCATGGTCAGATATATGAGTTTCCCAACAAGTCTCTGATAACTGGACGGATCTTCAAGTACATCATCATCATTCTGTGATGTTCCTGCATCATGCTCTGCTGTAGTTAATCTAATATTATGCTCAATTGGAATAACTGCCGGTCTGCACCCTGATAGGCCTGCTTCTGATATAATTTCCAGTACGAACTTTCGCCGACTTAGTGCAATCCCTTGATCAGATCGAGCAATTTCAATCCCAAGGAAATATTTAGGTGCTCCAAGATCTTTGATGCGAAAAGTGGAATGTAGATATTCCTTGAGGTTGTTTACGGCATTCAGATCATTGCCCATGATTAGTATATCGTCTACATATATCATTAAATAGATGGATGACATACCCTTTCTCCATGTGAACAAGGCATAATCATATCTGGATTGCTTGAAACCCGCAGCCGTGAGAGCATTGGTAAACTTGGCGTATCATTGTCTGGAGGCTTGTTTTAAACCATAAAGGGATTTGCGGAGACGACATACTTTATTCTCCCCCTGTCTCCGTAATCCTTGAGGAACTTCCATATAAATTTCTTCATCTAAATCTTCATGAAGAAATGCATTATTTACATCCATCTGATGTAATGACCAATCATTAACAACTGCAACTGATAAGAAAGAACGGACTGTAACGTCTTTTGCTACTAGAGAGAAAGTTTCATGATAATCGAAACCTTCCCGTTGGGTGAAACCTTCGCTACCAGCCGAGCTTTATAACGCTCAATAGACCCATTTGCTCGATATTTAATCTTGTATACCCATTTGCATCCGATGGCTTTCCTATTTGAAGGTAGTGTTGCAAGTTCCCATGTGTTATTCTCAATGAGGGCTCGCAGTTCTGCTGCCATTGCTTCTTGCCATTTCGGGTTAGTAGATGCCTCATCATAATTGGATGGTTCATGCTCTTCTGATATGCGATTGACACAACATCTATGTTCCGAAGATAGCTGGTCGAAAGAAACATAGGATGAAGTAGGGTAGCGAATACCTGGTGAGTTCATCGTAGCGCAGACGTAATCCTTTGTCCATGTTGGCGGACGCGTCCTTCTTCCTGAACGTCGTGGGGGATTTTTCGGCAAAGGAAGTTGTTCTTCTACTGGCTGTTCCTCATTGCTGTGAATAGCATTCTCAGTGGGTGCATCGTCTGATGTGTCTTCTGATATCCTCGTGGATGGAGGATTCTCAACTAGACTTGGTCGGGTGGTGACATAGAGATTCTAAGGAATCAAGACATATTCTGGATTTCTAGGTGCCTCTTCTTCATTTTCATATCCCCGCAAGTCACTGTTGGTGCTTGTTGTTTCTCTTGATGATTTTTTCTTAGTAAAAGGAAAAAACATCCTCATGAAACAAACAATCTCTGCTTATGAAAAATTCCTTCGTGTTTGGCTCAAAAACCCGGTATCCCTTCTGAAGATTCGGGTATCCCATGAATATACACCTCCGGGCACGGGGACCTAATTTGTCCCGAGGACCCACTGTGGTGGCGTAACATAAACATCCAAAAACTTTGAGATGATCCAAGTCCGGCTTCTTCCCAAATAATAACTCGAAAGGTGTTCGTCCATTCAGCACCTTTGTGGGCATGCGATTGATCAGGTAGGCTGCTGTCATGATACAATCGCCCCAAAAATCGTCTGGAACAGAAGTCTGAAATTTTAAGGCACGCGCAACTTCCAAAAGGTGGCGATGCTTCCTTTCCACTACCCCATTTTGTTGTGGGGTGTAGACACACGAGCTTTCATGCAAAATCTCGTGAGTTGAAAATAAAGAAGTGCATTCATGATTGAAGAATTCTCTCCCATTATCCGTCCGAATCTGCTGAATAGACTTCCCAAACTGATTCTTTGATAAGGAAATGAATGCCTTCAAATATGAAAATACTTGACTTTTGGATTGCATAAGAAATATCCATGTGGCTCTAGAATAATCATCCACGATAGTAAGAAAAAAACGTGACCCATCATGATTTGGAGTATGATAGGGTCCCCAGACATCAACATGGATTAACGAGAAAATGACATTTGCACGAGTGTTGCTTAAAGGAAAAGCTATACGTGACTGTTTTGCAAGGGGGCAAACATGACATTGAGGGAAAGGATAAGTGGCACTATGGCCCATTCTTAAATGCATAATGGAATCACTGATAGTGGCATTACACATTGAATTTTTATTCAAAGGAAATCTAGACAAATCAAGAGTCTTTTGGGAATCATTCCACAAGAAAAGTCCTTCAGATAAACTACCCGAGCCCATCAGTTTGCCAGTCGAAATGGCTTGAAATAAACAAGTATCAGTATTGAACAAGACTCGACAAGAGTTTTCCTTACAGGCTCTAGACATTGAAATGAGATTGAATTGAAACTCTAGGACATAAAGGACATTTTGTAGGATAATTTGGGGGATGATTTTTACTGTGCCTGTGAAAGTAACATGAGTAACATTTCCATTCGGCAAACGCATAGTAATAGGAACATTTAGTTTTTTGTGTATCTCAGAAAAAAAAAATCTCTATTGCAGACAATATGATCGCTAGCTCCTGAATCAATAATCCAAGTATTTCTTGAAATGGAACTTATCAGGCAATGAGAGATACCTGAAAAAACGCTTCATTTGTTGGAAGTGTCCAATTTTTGCAATGCCTGCATAAGCTACTGAAATTGTCCATGTGTCATGGGCTGATCAATATTGGGATCTATTGGACTAGCAACATGATAAGCTGCAACTGACGATTTTTTTCCTTTTTCCCCAGGTTTACCATGCAAGTTCCAGCAATTATCAATAGTATGATGCGGCTGCTTGCAATAATCACAATATAATTTACCTTTCCCTTTGTTATTTTGCCCAAAATTCTTTTCTGACGTGGCAAAATTCTGACCGTTGGATCCTTTAATTCCGGCCCCATACCCACCGTTGGATTCTCTATGCCCGTCGATTGATCTGGAACCGTCCGATCGCCCCAAATGATCTGGGCCATCGATTCTCGAACATTTATAAGCGGGCGGATCGATAGGAAACCCTAGCTCAGCCCTCTCTCGCCCTTCGCTCCCCTGTTTTAGGGTTTGGTGACCCGATCCGCGGCGCTTGTCGCGTGCCGAGAGTGCGATGCCCTCCGTTGCCCTCGTGCTTTCCGGCGCCGTGAGTCGCTGGCTTTCCTCCTGAACAGCGAGCTGGAATATCCGGCCGAGAGGTGGTGGGGGCTCCATAGCCAAGATCTGAGATCTGAAACTCAGGTATGAATCGTTGAGGATGAGTAGGAATCGAGTGGGTTTTTCTCTGTCTTTTGTCGCCTTATACTACTGTAGAGTTGTTTCGGGTCATTCGAGCTTCTCTTCCGCCGCTTCTAGCTCGTTCCAGAGAGCTGAGAGCTTGTTGAAACATGTCGTGACTGTCATGTTTCCTTGTTTCAGTTCCGAGATTTGCTGGGTAAGGGAGAAGAGCTTTGCTCGATCTAGTTTCCCGTACATTTCTTTAATATTATCCCACATCGTTTTTGCGTCGTCTGTCGGTGGTAGTCCGGCTGCAATTTCTGGCTTGATGCAGTTTCCGATCCATGTCCTTACGAGTTGATTGCATTTTCTCCATTGTTTTGCCATTTTTTCGTCTCTGGGTATCGGCACAGTTCCGTCGATGAAGTTGTCCTTGTCTTTCGTCACTAGGGCTCTTCGAAATTCTCGTGCCTAGTGTGAATATCCCTCGGATTCAGTCAGTTGGAGGCTGATTAGTCGCAATTCCGGCCCGTCGGCGGTGGAAACATATAGGGTATCGCTTGGTTCTAGCCGATCTGCGATGGCTGCCACCAGTATGGCAGGTATCCTGGCGGAAGAACCGGGTAGGGATTCATGCCCATACTCGGTCCGATTGACTCGCTTCCTGGGTTTGGAATACCCGGCCCATCTGAATAACCCGCATTTGAAATGCTGGGTCCACTGGTTGCGCTTGCCCCACTCAAGGCTGGTGGGCCGCCATTGGGCCCGGCGAGACCCTGATTAAAAACAGGTGATGATGTACTTGGGCTCACCCCAAAAAATGGTGGGTTCTGATTGCCCGTAATGGGCCACTGAAGAGGAACCCATTGGTATGGATGGCCCGCCGTTGGCTGGCCCGAATTGGGCTGACCTGTAGTGGGTTGGCCGGAATCGGGCTGGCCCGCAATGGGCTGCCCCGAATTTGACTGAGCCTGGCCCAATTGTTGATCCTGAACGCCTGAATGCCCATATGTTGGAATAGGCGGGTCAGACGTTTCTGTAACAATTTCTTCTGGGTGCTGTTGTGCAGATTTTGGTAAGTCTTGAGCCATGGTAAGAGATCGTTCACTTGTTTCCAAGAATTGTTTTCCTCTGCCGGAATAGAATTCTATTTTGCAGGTTAGAATCCTCCGGTCAGCAGGTCAACAGTAGACAGAAAGAAGAAAGAAGAGAGAAGCGGAAGCTGAAATCAGGAGCAAAGAAGCTCTGATACCATGAAAGGATTTGAAGAACACAAGTGAAGATAGAATACGACGTATGGGAAAAATTGTATTTTTTGTCACACTGAATGTACAAGTTCGAGATTGTATTTATAGTACAAATAGGATCAGGAAAATAACATAAAATATTTTGCAATATTGTCTCCTGATCTTATGTCGCTAAATATCCTGATCTCCAATCTTCAACAGCATAATATCCAATCTTTAACAGCATATCTTCCAACAAAAAGCTAAAACAAGCACAAGAAGGATCGTCCATGAGAGTTTCTAATTAGCTCTCTCCATTGTTTCTCTTATTAATAATTTTCTCCCAAAAGCATATGCATGGCTCTTGCTCTAGCATTGGTATTTATAGGTATGGATTCTATTGAGAAGGATGCCATCTCCATATTGCTTGTTATGACATTACAAATGCGTAGGGTTGTGAGTTTCGGATTTAGGTTAGAAGAATTGATAGATGCATATTAACCCAAGTTATATGTGTGTGTGACTATTTCTCTCCAGCCAAATTCAAATTTATTCCTTTTATGCAATTTATCTACCACTACTTTGATCTCATTCTTAGCATTGATGCCCTAGATAAATCTTGACTTTACAATTAGGTAATCACACAATTTGTTATAGAAAATTATTTCAAATAACTTGCTTCCCATCTTGCATTTCATTGTCCAATGTCGCTTGAGAATATCTCTCTTGTTCACTATTTTTATTGAAAAGAAAAATATTGGGTACACGTGCATGAGCTTGGACCGACACTTTGAAAATGAAATAATTGCGTTTTTTTTTTAAATTCACTCACTTTAATAGTAAATTATAAATTTTCAAAGCACATTTACTAATATTTAGCTAGTGCCAGGGGGACACTCTTTTAACATTTTCTTTGTCAGCACATAGATTTTAGTGTAATTCTACCGTTTCAATCTAGGAACTCTAAAATATTATAAAACAATTGTAGGTAAAAAGAAGAGAAGATAGTGAAAAGTGTGGGTAAAAATAAACACTCAATCTGGTTTCGGATATCGTCCATTCACTTCCTGTAAGGGAAATTTATTCGCCAGCCTCCTCTTTTCCACTCCCTTTCATCTCCATACGACTTTCTTTTCAACCGCCATGGGACGGATGGGACGGAGGATTTGAGCTAGGTCTCTCTTTTTCCTCTCTTTTCCTTTGAGTGATTCAGTTCTCATTTTCTTTTATTTGTTTTTCTTCCATTTGGGGAGCTTTTCTCTTCTAATCTAATATAGATTTAGAAGCTTTTATTTCCCATTTTGGGGAGGTTTCTATTCCGATCTAGTATACATTTAGGGATTTTTGCATGTATGTTTTTAAGGTTTTGCTTCCCTTAGGTTTTGTTGGTGTACAAATCTAGTTTCACAAGAGATTGAAGGAATTTTGTGAAAGTTTCGCTCTCACAGTTAGATTTATGCTCAATTAACCTATTCACCCTAAACACGATGATGGTGTTGAAAATGCTGAACTTAGATGCACATCACCGAAAGGCAATTGTAGTGATATATAGAATTCTCGGTATGTGCATATTAGTAAAGAAATCACATATATGCTCTTTGAGCATGACCCCTAACTTTGTTCTAATGATTTATCTTATTATTTGAATCTTGTTTTGCTTTGAATAGTCCGGGAATTATCTTGGTTTATAGTCGAATTCTGTTGTTTCTTTCTTGTTTTATTTATTTAGTTATGGAAATGAACGAACTATTGCTTTTAAAAAAAATGCTTACGGATAGTAATAGTTTTTTGATTTTAAGCTCGAACGGATTCACGTAATTCTTATTTTATGTATTTGCGAATAAAAGGTAGGGAAGTATTATGGTGGAAAGTTTCCTAGTAAGCTTATGATTTGATCCTCACTAATAAATTGTGGATAATTTAACTCAGATCTTGCCCAAAACATAAATTAAAGTCTATATCTTTAATTCATATATAAGTTTTCACCCTGGTATGGTCTGAAAACATTTCAAACAAATATTTTTTAAAGGTTGATACCACACAAAAAAATCCGTAAACAGTATCACTATCACATCAATATACTAATTTTTTTTTGTGTAAAAAAAAAAAACCCTCAAATGTGCCCATTGTAAATCTAATATCTCAATTTTTTTTTAATATCACAAAAGCCCATAAAGTATGCTCACATTGGTGCAAGTTTGGGGTATTGTGGAAATTAAAAAAAAATTAGGGTACTAATGTCATATTTCGTAAAGTTTAGGATTTTTAGTAGTAGACAATGACTATTTTTGTGGTAATGATACAAGTTTGGGGTTTTGGTGACATAAACAAAAAAGGTTTGAGTTTTTGAAAATAAATCAACCCAAAAGTTCAATGTCTTAAATTGAAATCTAGTTCTTTAATTCACCTCTGAGTTTTCATATTTGTCTGGTCAGAAAATGTTCCATACTAATATTTGTTAAAGGATAATACACACAAAAAAACCCTAAACTTTGTCACTATGACATCAAAATCCGAATTTTTTTTTGTATTAGAAAAAAAAACCCTCAAATATGCCCATAGTAAATCTAGTACCTCAATTTTTTTGTCACAAACGCCTGTGAACTATGCTCACACTAGTACAAGTTTGGGGTATAATGAAAAAAAAAACTAGAGTATTAGCATCACTGTTGGGCAAAGTCTAGGGTTTTTGGTGATAGACAATGGTTAATTTCGTCACAATGGTACAAGTTTAAGATTTTAGTGACACAAACAAAAAAGTTTAAATAAAAAAATCCAACCTGTTAGGTGAATTGCAAGTATACAATATCAACAAGTAATAAAGTGATGAGTGAGTATCGTTCTCACAAGGACTATTTTTTATTTTATCCAATTACTTACTGAAATGATCAATTCAAAAATTTAGTTAACCAAATCGAAAAGACGAGTAAAAAGTAAACTAAACCAATTAAAATACTAAAATATAAAAAAAGTCAAAACTTAAAGAATTAAAAGCTAATTAAAATTGTAAAATAAAAATAATCTAAAGCAAACTGAAAATTAATAATTATCAAGATCACAAAGCATTAGAGCATCCAACTTCACTTAACCATTCATAATTAATTTTCTTAACTTTTCATGTAACAATTTAATTTCCAATTGTATTGGCGAAATTTCCCTAAGATGAATTAAAAGCCGACCTCGGTCTAATAATCCCTAATTAGGTATGTTAACCCACACTAATCTTAGGTGAATTTAAACTAAGTTATTGTGGAAATTCCCGGATTTAATCTAAGTAGTTCCAACCTAGATCTATTACCGCAGCCACATAAATAACCTAGTGTACCTAGACCTAAATTTAATTTATGGTTCAATATCACTATTGCACATGCATACAATCTCCACCCGATATCATGCATATATTAAAAATCATTCAAAAGTTGGCCAGACTTCTAAAAGCATTAAGATTATGATAAAGAACGACACAATCAAAACAATTCTATTGCATGAAAGTTTTTGAAAATTAATCAATTATGATTAAAATCCATTGTAGCTCTAACAAAAAAAATTTAGTACATAGTAAAAATTAAGCTGACAAGAATTAAAGAAAACATAATATTAAATAAAAACAAATTCACCGAATTGAGAAACAAAGAGCTTCAGGTTTGTCTCCTCCTTCTCTTCTTGACACGCCAACTTCACTAAAATAGAAGAATAAAATCTAACTAAGAAAACTCAAAATCTTCTGCAAAGATGGTGGCTCCAAGGATTTTTTTTTCTTCTTCTGCGGCACAAGAGCAGTTTATATAGTCTCCAAAAATCTGTCCTAAGTCGACTCCTATTAGGATTTGGAAAAGATTCCTCTTTGATTTTCTTTGAACCTTATCTTCAATCATGGTCAAATTCTTCAAATATCTAATTTGGGCTAGCTTTTTCTTTAAGATGAAATATTCTGAAAGATATTGCAATATTCTGGAAGATCTGAAAATATTTCAAACAAAATAAAATTACGTGAGCAGCAATTAAATTCACCCAAAATTCATCAAAATTTAGCAAATATCAAGTCTATATTAGCAAGAATACTCTATTAAAAATAGAGTTATCACAACCCAAAAGTTTAAATTATTAGGTTGAGAGAGACCGCATATATAAACCCCATAGTCAAGTCAAGCCATGTGTTGTATTGCAACACACTTTCTCACATTCAAGTTGGATTAGAAATAGCACTTGGAATTTGACTAATGGGGTGCATGCATGTGCAAAATAAACTGGGGTAGAACATGAAATTGGGTTAGAAGTCAAACCCATTAACTTAACTATTATGTAGAGGAAGATTATACACTCATAGGAAGAACATATAAATCCCATAATCAAGCATTATGATTTTTTTTAATAGAAGTATTGATTTTAGATGGAATAGTTTAATGGTTTTTGTGGTATTTTCCTTTTTACTATTATTGTCAAAATAAGTGCAAAGCGCAAGTACATTTGTAACGTTTAGAGCAACTTCAAGAAAAAAACCACAAATTGAACTTCTATTTTGTTGCTTGCACTTTATATAATGCAAAGTCACTTTAAATCTTTAGTTGGTTTTTCTTTGTTTGGTATAATGACCCATGTAAAGCATGGAGTCACCGGATTGTATTATTAAACAAGAGCATGGGGGAAATTTTATTAGAAGTGAAGATCGGAAACAATATCTACCATGAAATGACATGAATGACATATTTATTTCAAGATTAATATAAATCCTGGTTTCATAACTTGCTTAGGTTGTGTGAAGCTAGGTCACATGAATATAATAACTTTCTGAATTGAGTTAACGCTGATGCTACAATGCAATTGATGACTGTACACTTTATAAAAGAGCCAATTTCCGATTTAGTCCCATGACACATAATCCATACGCATTATATTGTTTCTTCTTTGACTTTAGCATTAGTCCTACCTAGAAATTGATTTTGGGAATTCAGGTTATTGATCAAATAATACTAACCCATCAATTATCACAAAGGAATTTTTTTTTGGTAACATGTGGAGTGACTTTAATCTCTTGATAATAGTTTGTTCAACAAATGTTCGTAAGCTCTAGTGGATTCTCTAATTGGATGTAAAAAATAGTTGCGAAAGGGGACCAAAGTTTCAAAGGATGTATACAAACTAAGATCCTAGTCACTGTTATTGTAATTTGAGTGCTTTGTTAAGTTCCAATGCGATACAATTTCAAGTAAGAAATTCAGAAGCATTCCATATCAACCAGCTACATCGATGGAGACAATGAATACTTCACATGGCCATGCGAGCAACTTCGCTTTGTTGTTGCCTGAGAAAGAAATCTTCTCTTACATTCTTAATACATTTGAAAACTATTGAATTCGGAATTGAAAATCACAAGGAAAATCTAAATAGCAAGATATGAACACTAATAAAATAAGGGATTAATATTATCAAAAATATCAAATCAATACACTTATGACAAATTTACTTTCAATTAATATTTTGAGAATCAAAAACCTGCCTAACTAGTACACCTGTAATTAGGGGTGTCAAAAAGGCCCGAGCCGACCCGGCCCGAGCCGACCCGACCCTAAAATTAGGGTATTTTTCGATACCGGCTCCATACTCGGATAAGATTTTGACCTGACCTGGAAATACCCTATGTTTAGGGTCGGGTCGGGTCGGGTCGGGCTTTTTTGACACCGGTACCACCCGTGCATTTTGGCCCTCATCCGTTAAGAGAAAATGATAAAGTAAGATAAAATAAACAAAAGAAAAGAAGCAATCTCCTCTCTCCGTGCATTTTGGCTCTAACCCATTGCTCAACCCTTTAGAATTTTTGAGCTAAACACAAAATTGAAACGAAATTTGTAAAGGGTCATGACTTGACCCGACCCGACTCGATTTTTTTGTTTGGGTCTAATGCGTTTCGGGTCGGGCCAAAGCATGACCCTTTACGATTGGGGTCAGGTCGGGTCGGGTAACATTAAAACCTGGCCCGACTTGACCCGACCCATTGACACCCCTACCTGTAATAAATTTATTTTAGATTAATTTTTTGACCATAAACCCAAAAATGTTGTAACAAATTCACATTCAATTAATTTTTTTAAAATTAAATTAATACCACAAAAAATCATAAACTAGCACAATTATGACAAATAGATGGTAAATCCCAAACTGATACATCCATTAACTATTACGTGTTATCCAATTCAACAATTTGATAGTAAAATTTAATGGATTCTAAAGAAAGGTAAATTTGTCACTGGTATGTCAATTTGAGAATTTTTGTTGGTTGAGAAATTAATTTGGAGTAAATTTATCACAAGTGTATCGTGATATTAACCCTAAAGAAAACAACACATGATAGGCAAAACTATCTCTAAAAGTACAAAATCTTGTACATCTCGTTACTGTCGTCGAGTTGTTGATGAATCAAACAGGCATCAAGCTCTCAAAAACTACCCAATCTTTTCTCTCTTATGAAAGTTAATTCAAATGACACTCGACATTTGATATATCCAATATTACTCTTAGTTGTAAAAATACTAATTTTTTTCTTTTCTTTTTTGTATTTTTTAAATAATTTATCCTTTATCTTTTAATCTAATTTAATAGAACTTTGGGTTGAAAAACATAGGATTTGGACAAAAAAATCTTTTTAGCCTTAATTTTCATGTTTTAGTGTTGTCAAAGCAACATAGGAGAGAGAAAAAATATTAAAAAGAGTCATGCCAACATTTTTAGTTAGTTAGTTGGACAAAGTTAGTGAAATGATTTAATTACACAAATTCGACAAGTTTTAAGACTCAATTACACTTTTTGGAAGTTTTAGGACTTAATTACACTTTTGTAACAAGTTTTAAGACTTCTTGCCACTCATCCAAAAAAACGTAGATCAAAAGGAGGTAAGATAAATTAACTTGCAACTAAATCCAAAACAACATTTGAGTTTATTGAACAATTACAAGTAATTGCCTCAAGAAATTCACTAGAAGGCAAACTTAATTATGCAATGGCATGACAAGGCTCAATGATGAACGGGATCCGGTCCACCAGGGGCGTCGCGCAAGATCTGGTAGTAAGATTGGGATGCTTTGCCCTCTTCTTTGATGCCGGTATGGCCTTCTTCTCCAATGCTAGCATGGTCTTGTGCACCTAGGTCTCTTGCCTTTGTTGTCGGGAGAGAAGCTAGGCCAAAAGCTAAAATGAGCATGATGAGGATCATCCATGAGCATTTTAGATTAGCTTTGACCATTGTTTCTTCTTCTTGTTTCCTAATAATTTTTTCCCTAAGGTATATACATGACTCTTGCTCTAGTATCGCTATTTATAGGGGTGAATTCTATTCAAAAGGATGCCATCTCTATGTTGCTTGTTATGACATTACTCGTGTATTTTTAAGAGTTCTAGATTTTGTTACTAGAATTGGTAGATGCCAATTAACAGAATTATTCAACATATTTCCATATATATAACAACTTTCCTTGAGAGCTAGATTGTGAAATTCTCAATTCGACCCTTTTTTGAGAAGCAGGATTAAGATTCAAGGTCTTGGAATTAAAAAAAATTACAAGAAAGTTATTTTAGGATGATGCTCAAGTTAACTATGGCAGGTCATGAATTATCAGAAAAATGAAAACAGTTGCTAACGAGGAGCCATGAGGACCCAAGCTCGGGAGGGCCCAATGGACCTCATGCCTAGGTGCCCAAGAGGCCTAATGAGGTCAATTCAAGCCCAATGAGATCAAATGAGCCCATGGTTCATTTATACAAGCTTGTACATAAATTTGGCCCATGCACATTTTATACCATACTTTGGTAAAATTACCAAAATGCCTTTCTAGAATGATTTTTGAATTAAATGAAGCATGCATAAGAAGATTGCAAAGGAAGCTTACATAGGAAGATTGCAAGTGAGACTTGGAGGAGAAGTTTGCAAGAGAAACTTGCAAAGGTAGCTTGCTCTCTCTCTCTGTCTCTCCCCCCTCCTCACATTCTCTCTCTCTCTCTCTCTCTCTCTCTCTCTCTCTCTCTTCCCCATTTCTCACATCCATTCCCCCTCCCCCTCCCCCTCCCCCACCGAAGTCTCTCATCCCTCATACCTTAAACCTTTTATCTCTCCCTCTCCTTTGTTCGGTCACCACCAGTGCCACCACCCCATTGTGCCGCTTTCATGTCGGTTGCCGTCCTCACTGTGATGCCGTTGTTGCTCATCGTTGTGAGCCATGAATTGTGAGCTATTGTTCAAGTGCCACTCATCGTTCTTGTTGTTTCACTGTTGTTGTCACGCCCCGAACCCCGAGCACGCGACAACCCCTTCTCTTGGTCGATTGAAAGCGACGTCCCAGGACTCGTCGACGACCATTCGTTTTAATCTTTCATTATGCGCAAGCGAAGACGAACCATCCCCACCAACAAACAATCATGCAATCAATCGGGGATAGAGGGATGAACAGCGAAACCTTGACTACTCATTTATACAATTTACTGGATTAACCAATGGAGGATCATCTTTCAAATTACAAGCCCGACAAAAGGGGCCGATCCATCCTCTAAGCCAGGCCAAAAAGAAACTAGGCTAATCCAGCTATACGAATGAACTCTCGGGTTCAACACCACGGTCACTCGGACCCATCGGACTCGACTCCGTCGGGTCGATCACCGGAGAAACGGGGGCATGATTCTCCACACAGCGGGTGCGCCATTCTAGGGGCCTGAAAAATGTTACCACGACGGGTTGAGATAAAATCTCAGCGAGTTCTTCCCCCTAAGCCCCGGTTAGTACACCAACTCAACCCAGGGGTATCTCTCCGTAACCACCCCTCACTCAACCCAACAACAAACAACCAACAACCCGCAAGCAACCAACAGACAGGGGCAACCAATAAACAATTAATCGGTTCGCATGCAACCTTACCCGGCATGCCATACCCTGCACGTAAAACCTCATACGGCACAAGTAATGCAACCAACAATCAAAAGTCGGTTCGCATGCAACCTTACCCGGTATGCCATACCCTGCACGTAAAACCTCATACAATGCAAGCAATGCAACCAACAATCATATAGTCGGTTCGCATGCAATCTTACCCGGTATGCCATACCCTGCACGTGATAAGTCAGCACAATACACGCAATGCACATGGCCGTTAGATGATGCGGTTCATCAATCACATGCGAATCGCACCACAAGCGATCTCACCTGGCCATTGCCATACCCTGCACGTTATCAATTCATGCGTGCGTGCCATAAATCATGATGTGATCACCTCATGCATAATCGGAACCAATGATACCATATTTCTCATGCACTCTTGCATCCACACGTGTTCCGATTATTACTGCCCCTCGGGCTACAACCGAACTCCCGCCGGTGTCTACCGGCATAGCCGGGCATCGCCCTCCCCCATGAGGCGCGGCGACGTCAAGGGACCCCCGCCCAAGACGGCATTCCCGAAGGAGCATGGGCCCGGCCTCTACCGCGACTCCGCATCCGGCTCACAACTGAGGCGTCACGGCGCTACGGCGCCCTTCCTCCGCAGAGACGCAACCGTGCCCTTCCGTGCCCTCGCCGGGTTTCCGATAAATCGGACTATCACCCCCGAACTTCGGCCGGGCGGCGGGTTCAACTTAGTGATCACGCAAGCATACCATCACAACTGATTTATTATCTTTGAGCATTAGCCAATGCACACATGCTTGCATATAAAACCCCAAATCCTTTCTCATAAAAGCAATCAATTTTCAGTGTCCCTCGGACAAACCATTTTTCCCACCTTTCTCATAAAAGCGGTCCATTTCCAATGTCCCTCGGACAAATCACTTTCTTTCTCATAAAGGCGGTCCATTTCCAGTGTCCCTCGGACAAATCATTTTCTTTCTTTTGTGAAAATCACGCGATTCAAGCGAATGCTTATGAAATGCTATATCCAATTCACTTCATATGATCAACGCACATAAAATTATGCACAATCTCACTTCCGGATGAACAGTGCCGTGAACAGTAATCGTGAACAGTGCACGTGAACAGTAATCCATGAACAGTAATCAGTGAACAGTAATCCGTGAATAGTAATTTCCGAAAATTCAATTAATAATAAATTAAATTCAGAAATTAAACAAAACATTGATTAAACACAATTAATCAATCAATTAAGCTAAACATGCTTAATTAACACATAAACCACACATAATCAACACTTAAGCATAATCAAGCATAATTAAGCAAGATTAAGCTAAGCTAATCTTAATCAAATATCTAACCACCTATCTTAGGGCTAATACACTTAATTAACCCTCCTAAACCAGCATTAACACTAATTAACCCAACCCTAAGCAAGTTTAGGCACTAAATAGGGATTAGGAGCTAAACTCACCCGTTAAGCGGGCCGGCGACACCGGCGCGGCGGCGGCGACAGAACCCGACACCCGGGGACCTCACTCACGACGATCCAAGGCGGTCCCGGGCTCAACACAGCAGCAACAAATTCGGATTCCCCACTGAACTTCACAAAACCGCACTGCAGGAGGAGGAGGTTGCTGGTCGGAGCAAAAACAAGCTGGCCGGAGCTCCGGCGAGCTGGTTTCCGGTGGCTGGTGGTTCTAGAGGGTCAAGGGGGAGTTGTGTGTGGTTGGTGTGGGCAGTGGGTAGGCCAAAAATGGAGAGAAACGGAGGAAAAACCGAAACTGCACAGGAGGCGTTGCACAGTGACGGACGGAGGACCGCCGACTTCAGGCCGCCGTACGGGACGTCCGGCGACTCGTTCCGGAGATCGGGCGACGTAGATGGTACGGATTTTCTGTGCTGATCAGTTTGATAGGTGGCTCGGCCCGAGATTCCACCGGGAAGGCAACGAACAACTCCAATTTCGGTGAGAGGTCAGAAACTGAAACTGCAGGAAGGCAAGGGAAGAAGGAGAGAGAAGTGGTGCGGTTTTGGAGAAGATGAAGAGGAGAGAGAGAGTGAAGTGAGGCTGAAGATAAGCCTCAATTAATGGCATTAATTGCTTGGCTCAAGTCCCAAAAACATGACATCATCTTCTCTCTCTTCCTTTTTGACTTTTCTTCAAAATATCCAAGGGCATTTTGGTCATTTCCACCTTGCACATTTCCCAATGTGTCCTTGGGCTGAAAGTGAAAGGCGAGCCTAGGAAATAGGCCGGAAAATGAATAGGAACGGGCTCGGGAATTTATTGGGCTTGAATCGGCTCGGTTTTAGACAATGGGCTCGGAAGGGTAAAGGGTCGGTTTGGCCCAACGGGCTCACTTGCTTGCCTCGGGCCTTCCATGGTGGCTGTCCCACCTTGGGCGTGAGGCCCACACTGTTCTTGCCCGGCCCACATCCTCATAGGTTCTGTTTCTCGGTCCAAAATCCCTTTCTCAAAACTTGGCTCGACCGACTCCGTCGACTTGTCAAGGAAGCATCATCCAAAAGTCCACCCCGGACGTTCCCGAAAATTCAAAGTCCAATATTGGATTCTCATGCCTTGTCAATTTCGCCCGAATGCCATTTTGGTACTTCTCGGGCGACGAGCGCGGCTTTGAGGATTCACGCGTAACCGACTCGTGCCAATTCACGTTCAAGACTTCTTGACACATGGACGTCCTTGACTACATGAAATTGCGAAGGATCGATTCTTATTTCTAAGTACACGATTATCAAGGATTGACATAGGGCCATTCACGGGTTCGATAACAGTAGACGGAATCACCCGTCATCCCATTATTTCTGTCCGCGAATCGACTTCTAGTCGTCCCCGAAATCGGCCCGCTCGACTACGGGATCGTCCTTACGCAAGTCTCACGGTCGAGTCGTTTTCCCAGTCAAGTTCTTTAGTCGCACGAGTTCTATCCTCATTAGCCTTTCCCCTCAAGGTCGGTATCTCGGAGTGATCAGTTCCGAGTGAGATCAACCAACAATGCACTGGCGAAATCAACGTTCAGTCCTCCCTCAGAGGGCTCGAATTTCAGGACGTCACAGTTGTTGAGTCATCATTGTTGTTAACAGATGAGTTAACCTCACAATCCTTTGATTAGGGTGTTAATTGGGATTAGGGGTAATATTAGATTATGGTTAATCATGTTTAGTGTTAATTAATGATAGTTTAGCCGATAAGTGATCATGATAAATAATAGATGAAAATGATAAGCTATTGCGATAGGTGATAAATAAAAGTGATATGTTATAAAGGAGAAGGAGATAAAGCTATTGCTAAAGGGGCAATAGGCTATCGGAAAAAAAAAGTGATAAGCTATCACCAAAAGGGTGATAAATAGTAAAAAATTGGATGATAAGCTATCATTAATTAGGCAATAAATTATCAAAGATTATTGATAGGTTATCTATATTTAAGAGATATTGGCTTGAGATATATGGTAATTCTAATATGGAATGAATTGCCTCATGAAAAGAATTAGGTGAGTATTTTAAAGAAGAGTTTCATGGACATATAAATGGTAATTCATGAGGTGTCATGTTTATATGCCATGTTTTGTGTTAAATTGGGCAATGATGTTGTAAATGAAAGCATGCAAAATTTGACGAGTTAATTATATGTACATGATCACATGCAATTATTTTATGGCATATTTGCAAGTGAAATTTGTAATAAATTATTGTATGAGCACAAACCATGTCTGCATTGGCTAAATGAGGAAAAATGAAATTAGCATGAGTGGTTGGTATGCTCGTGTGATCACGTAAAAGAAACCACCATTGATGGATTTTGAGACAATACCTGATGGATTTCAAATGCATAATGGATTTCGGATATTGAGTTGCGGTTGAGATAAGATTGATGATCTTTTTGGAATGCTGTCTGCAAGGGACCCCAAGATAATGCCATGCTTGACGGTGTAGGATGATGTCTGGTTATGCCAGAAGATTCTTGATGGATTTTGGTTGTGACCCTGAGTGATTGTAATAATCTAGACATGTATGAATGCCTTGTGCATGAAATTTATAATTATTGTGCGTCTTGGGTTATTAAATGTATTTGCTACATGATAGATCGGAGGGGAAGAGTGTTGCTAAATTCATACTGTTCGATACTTTATATGTCACTATGGGTCGAATGATAATAGGGATCCGTATTTGTTTATAAATTCTCCTAGCAAATGGGTAATCCCCAAAGTAGCTATTTGTACAGTTTGGGAAGGGGTTTTGATTGATCATGTGACTTTTGATATGCCTAGGTAAGGTGAGAATGCTTGCATGAACGCATTGTGCATGGGAATTATCGAAAGTGTTTTGATCATGCTTGGGTGTGGTTGTAAGATTATGGCACGTTAAATTTTATTTAATGTAGTACAAGTGCCAAGGCAATATAAGAATGTTTGTGGGTTGATTCGAGGGTCTTGTTGGCTGTTATTGGGCTGAGGTGCCTGCTTGTGTAAAGTTAAGACAAAGCCATGGATGTTTTGCTATTAATCTGTCATCAATAATATGCCGCATGTGTAGGTTGCACCTAAGGTGAGTTAGCTTCTTAAATGAGGCTTCGATTGTTAACTCATTGAGATTTGATCTCATTCATTATGGTTAAATATTTTTCAGGCCCATAGTATGGAGAATTGATGCATGCAATTCAAGGTTCTTGTGAACTAGTATCTCGATGAGACACTATACCTAGTTTTGGGGATTGAGTATGTGATGGGCACGAGAAGCATCACTTTTTGGCTGGCCCTCGTGTTAGAGGAGTTTAAGTTAATCTTGAGCCCTTATTGGTTTTTGTTGGTTGATAGGAAGTCGCCCGTTGAAAGGGCTCGTAAGTATTAAACTTTTTAGGGTTAACAAGTAAATAAATAAAAGTAGTGCCGTTAAAAGCGTTTGATGATATGCTTTCCTACTATTTCTATTGTTCTAATTGGCTGGGTGGTTATATAATACTTTCACTTGTGTATAATCAAAAGATAAAAAGATTAGGTTGATAACCCGTCTTGGGATGTCGAAATCAAATGAACACAAGAGTAAGGGATTGTTGCGTGCTCAAGGATTAAGACAGGACTGTGACGTCCTGAAATTCGAGCCCTGTTAGGGAGGAGTGAACGTGAATTTTGCCAATGCATTGTTGGTTGATTCCGCTCGGACCCAATCATTTCCGAGATACTGACCTTTTGGGAAAGGCTACTGAGGACAGAACTCGTGCGACTAAAGAACTCGACCTGGGAAAAACGACTTGGCTGTGAGACTTGCGCAAGGACGATCCTGTAGTCAGGCAGGCCGATTTTAGGGATGAATAGAAGTTGATTTGCGGACAGAAATAATGGGATGACGGGTGATTCCGTCTACTGTTATCGAATCCGTGAACGACCCTATGTCGATCCTTGATAATCGTGTACTTTGAAATAAGAATCTATCCTTCGCAATTTCATATCGTCAAGGACGTCTATGTGTCGAGAAGTCTTGAACGTGGTTTGGCATGAGTCGGTTACGTGTGAATCCTCGAAGCCACCTATTAGTTTGAATTATACCAAAATGACATTTGGGCAAAATTGACAAAGCATGAGAATCCAAGATTGGACTTCGAATTTTCGGGAACGTCCGGGATGGACTTTTGGACGATGCTTCCTTGATAGTCGACAGTGTTGGTCGAGCTGAGTTTTTGGGAAAAGAATTTTCGGACCGAGGAAACAAGCCTACGAGGACGTGGGTTGGGCGAGAACAGTGAGGGCCTCACGCCCAAGGTGGGACAGCCACCGTGAAAGACCGAGACAAACGGGCGAGCCCGTTGGACCCAACCGACCCCTCACCCTTCCTAGCCGTTATCCAACCTTGAGTCGATTCAAGCCCAAGAAATTCCCGAGCCCGTTCCTATTCATTTTCTAGCCCATTTCCTAGGCCCGCCCTCCATTTTCAGCCCAAGGACAGATTGAGAAATGTGCAAGGTGGAAATGACCAAAATGCCCTTGGATATTTTGAAGAAAAGTCAAAAAGAAGAAAGAGAGAATGAGGTCATTGTTTGGCAAGTGGGGCAAGCATTGATGGCCTTGATAAGGCTTATCCTTCAGCCTTCACTTCACTCTCTCTCTCCTCTTCATCTTCTCCAGAATCGCAGCCCTCTTCCCCTTGCTTCTCTTTGCAATTTCTGCAGTTTCTGTTTTGGACCTCTCACCGAAATCTGAGTTGTTCATTGCCTTCCCGATGGAATCTCGGGCCGTGCCACCCACCGTTGCGCTCGGGAGAGAGAATCCATACGGATAGCGTTGGCCGTTCATCGAACAGAGCCGCCGTCCGATCCGTACGGAGGCCGGAAACCGACTGCTTGCCGGACCGTCACTGTAGCGACAAGTTCTGCTATGTTCCGCCTTTTGACTTGTTTTCCTCCATTTCCGACCCAATCACCACCCATACCAGCCACAAGTGGTTCCCCCTCGAGCCCCAGGTGCCGTTGATCGCTGGCCCGCCGCTTGCCGGAGCTCCGGGCAGCCCGTTTTCCTCCGGTCAGCAACTTGCCTCCTGTGCAGTCAGTTTTTCAGAGTTGCAGAGGGATTTCGAGTTTGTTGCTGCTGTTCTCAGCCCGGGACCGCCTTGGATCATCGTGAGTGAGGTCCCCGGGTGTCGGGTTCGTCGCCGCCGCAGCGCCCGTGTCGCCGGCCCGCTTAACGGGTGAGTTTAGCTCCTAATCCCTATTTAGTGCATAAACTTGCTTAGGGTTGGGTTAATTAGTGTTAATGCTGGTTTAGGAGGGCTAATTAAGTTGTATTAGCTCTAAGATAGGTGGTTAGATAGTGGATTAAGATTAGCTTAGCTTAATCTTGCTTAATTATGCTTGATTATGCTTAAATGATGATTATGTGTGGTTTATGCGTTAATTAAGCTTGCTTAGCTTAATTGATTTATTAATTTATGTTTAATCAATGTTTTGTTTAATTTATGAATTTAATTTATTATTAATTGAATTTCGAAAAATACTGTTCATTGATTACTGTTCACGGATTACTGTTCATGGCACTGTTCATCCAGAAGTGAAATTGTGCATAATTTCATGTGCCTTGATCATATGAAGTGAATTGGATGTGGCATTGCATAAGCATCCGCTTGAATTGTATGATTTTCACAAAAGAAAGAAAATGGTTTGTCCGAGGGACACCGGAAATGGACCGTCTTTATGAGAAAGAAAGTGATTTGTCCAAGGGACACTGGAAATGGACCGCTTTTATGAGAAAGGTGGGGAAAATGGTTTGTCCAAGGGACATCGGAAATGGACCGCTTTTGTGAGAAATGATTCGAGGTTTTATATGCAAGCATGTGTGCATTGGCTAATGCTCAAAGATAATAAGTGGATTGTGATGGTATGCTTGCGTGATCACTAAGTTGAACCCGATTTATCGGAGATTATGGAAAGGGAGGGCACGGAAGGACACGGTTGCGCCTTTGTGGAGGAAGGGTGCCGTAGCGCCGTTGCGCCTCGGAGGGCACGGAAGGGCACGGTTGCGCCTCTGCGGAGGAAGGGCGCCGTAGCGCCGTGGCGCCTCGAAGGGTATGGAAGGGCACGGTTGCGCCTTTGCGGAGGAAGCGCCGTAGCGCCATAGCGCCTCGGCCTGCACGGAAGGGCACGGTTGCGCCTCTGCGGAGGAAGGGCGCCGTAGCGCCATAGCGCCGTAGCAATAGCACGGAAGGGTACGGTTGTGCCTTCGCGGAGGAAGGGCGCTGTAGCGCCGTAGCAATAGCACGGAAGGGCACGGTTGCGCCTCCGCGGAGGAAGGGCGCCGTAGCGCCGTTGCACCTCGGCCAAGTTGTAGCCCTGTGGGGCAGTAATAATCGGAACACGTGTGGATGCGAGAGTGCATGAGAAAACATGGCATCATTGGTTCCAATTATGCATGAAGTGATCATATCATTTATGGCACGCATGCACGAATTGATAACGTGCAGGGGTGGCAATGGCCAGGTGAGATCGCTTGTGACGCGACTCGCATGTGATTGATGAACTGCATCCTCTAACGGCCATGTACATTGCGTGTATTGTGTTGACTTATAACATGCAGGGTATGGCATACCGGGTAAGGTTGCATGCGAACCGACTATTCGATTGTTAGTTGCATTGCTTGCATTGAATGAGATTTGACGTGCAGGGTATGGCATACCGGGTAAGGTTGCATGCGAACCGACCTCTGATTGTTGGTTGAACCTGTCTGTGGTTTGATTGCTGATTGCTGGGTGTTTGTGGTCGGGTTGAGTGAGGGGTGGTTCTGGAGAGATACCCGGGTTGAGTTGGTGTACTAACCGGGGCTTAGGGGGAAGAACTCGCTGAGATTTTATCTCACCCCGTCGTGGTTAACCTTTTTCAGGCCCCTAGAATGGCGCACCCGCAGTGGAGAATCCTACCCCCGCTTCTCCAGTGATCGACCTGACGGAGTCGAGTCTGATGGGTCCGAGTGACCGTGGTGCTGAACCCGAGGGTTCATTTTGTACAGCCGGATTAACCTAGCCTAGTTCATTTTTGGTTTGGCTTAGAGGATGGATCGGCCCCTGTTGTCGGGCTTGTGAATCGGAAAACGATCCTCCATTGGTTAATCTAGTAAATTGTATAAATGAGTAGTGATGGTTGTTCTTGTTGTTCATCCCTCTATCCCTGACTGATTGATTGTTTGTTTGTTGGACTGGGGATGGTTCATCTTCCGCTTGCGCATAACGAAAGATTAAAAATGAATGGTCGTCGATGAGTCCTGGGACGTCGCTTTCAATTGACCAAGAGAAGGGGTTGTCGCGTGCTCGGGGTTTGAGGCGTGACAAGGACATTATGGAGTTCTCGGTATGTGCCCATTGCTAAAGATAAATTCGGTGATTGATTGTCAATTTTGATTTGAAGAAATCACAAATATGCCATTTGAGCACGACCTTAACTTGTTCTAATGATTTCTTGTTACCTTAAACTTGTTTTACTTTGAACTGTCCAGGATTTGTCTTGGTTTGTAGTTGAATTGTGTTGTTTCTTTCTTTTTTATTTATTTATTTACAAAAATGAATAAACTATTGCTTTAAAAAATAATAATTCTGCTTATGGATGGTATTAGTTTTTTGATTTTGAGACCAAAGGGATTTGCGTAATTCCCATTTTATGCATTGGCGAGTAAAAGGTATGGAAGAATTATGGTGGAAAATTTCCCAATAAGCATCTTATTTGTATCCTAACTAATAAATTGTGGATAATTTAACTTAGATCCTGCATAAAACATAAATTAAAGTCTTTCTTTAATTCACCTCTAAGTTTTCATATTGGTATAATTAGAAAACATTCCATACTAATTTTTGTTAAAGGTTGATACCAAACAAAAAACCCCCTAAACTATATTGCTATGACATCAATATCCTAATTTTTTTCTGTCACAAAAAAGCCTCGAATATATCCATTGTAAATCTAATACATCAATTTTTTTAATGTCACAAAAGCTTATAAACTATGCTCACATTGTTATAAGTTTGGGGTATTGTGGAAGGAAAAAAAAAAAACTAGGATATTAGTGTCATGGTTGGCAAAATTTAGGGTTTTAGGTGGTAGACAATGGCTATATTTGTCAAAATAGTACAAATTTGAGGTTTTGGTGACACAAATAATTTTTTTTTTGAGTTTGTAAAATAATCCAACCCAAAAATTGGATGTCTTAAATCACAATACAGTTCTTTAATTCACCTCTAAGTTTTCATATTGGTCTGGTCAGAAAACATTCCATACTACTTTTTGTTAAATACCACACAAAAAATGCCCCTAAACTATGAGGCTATGACATCAATATCATAATTTTTTTTTGTGTCACAAAAAATCCTCAAATATGCCCATTGTAAATTTAATACCCAATTTTTTTCTTATGTTGCAAAAGCCCATAAAATTATGCTTACACTGGTACAAGTTTGGGGTATTGTGGAAAAAAAAAAAAACTAGAGTATTAGCGCCATAATGGCAAAGTTTAGGGTTTTTGGTGGTAGACAATGTCTATTTTTGTCACAATAGTACAAGTTTGGGGTCTTGGTGACACAAACAAAAAAGTTTAAGATTGTAAAAAAATCCACCCCAAAATTCTAAATTATTAGGTCGAGGGAGGTTGCATATATAAACCCCATAGTCAAGTCAAGTGATGTGGTATATAGCAACACATTGTCTCCCATTCAAGTCAGATTAAAAATGACACTTGAAATTTGACTAATGGGATATATACATGTGCGAAATAAACTGGGGTAGAACTTGAAATTGGATTAGAAGTCAAACCCAATAACTTAACTATTATGTGGAAGAAGACCATACACACATTGGAAGAACATATAAATCATATAGTCAAGCACTATGATATTTTTAATAGAAGCATAGATTTTACATGGAATACTTAAATGGTTTTTGTGGTATTTTCCTTTCTACTATTAGTATCTAAATAAGTGCAAAGCACAAGTACATTTGTAACATTATAATGCAACTTGAAAAAAAACCACAAATTGATCTTCCATTTTGCTGCTTGCACTTTATATAATGCAAGATCACTTTAAATCTTTAGTAGGTTTTTCTTTTTTTTTTGGGTATAATGACTCATGTAAGGCACGAAGTCACCAGATGGTATTATTAAAAAAGAGCATGGGGGAAATTTTATAAGAAGTGAAGATCATAAACAATATCTACCATGAAGTGACATGAATGACATATTGATTTCCAGATTAATATACGTTTTGGTTTCATAACTCGGTTAGGTCACTGAAGCTATATTCGAGTTAATTTGAAGGAAGCATGAATATAATAAATTTTTGATTCGACTTAACACCTTATGTTACAATACAATTGATGATGATACACCTTATGAGGAGGACTGTCCATGAGCTTGTAGATTAGGTCTTGCCATTGTTTCTTTCTTCTTCTTTTGTCTTGATAAATTTCTCCTAAGGTATATGCATGGCTTTTGCTCTAGAATCACTATTTATAAGTGTGAATTCTATTGAGAATGATGCAATCTCTATGTTGCTCGTTATGACATTACTCATGTGTAGTGTTGAGAGTTCTAGATTTGTTTCTAGAATTGATAGATGCAAATTAACAGAGTTATTCAATATGCTTCCATATATACATGACAACTTCCCTTAAGAGGTAGATTCTAAGTTAGTCCTGTATTAGAATCCACTTGCCATTACTTCAATCCCATTATATATATGGATATATGTATCCTACTTAAATTTTGATCTTTATGTATCGATGATCACATGATTTGTTATAGAAAAGCATTTCAATAACTCAGCTCTCGCTTGCTTTTCATTGTGCTACATTGCTGGAGAAGCTTTCTCTTGTACACCATCATAAAGGATTTACTTTATTAGCTTAGTAAAAGGGAAAAATAAATTGTGTTTGGTTCACCGGTAGAACTTTTATCATAGCAAATACAGAGAATACTACAAAAAACCCCAAACTTTACCCCGTATGACACATTTATCCCAAACTCTTATTTTGAAAGGCATTTACATCTTTTACTTTTTCCTTTTTCTTTCCTTTTTCCTTATTTTTTTCCTTTTTGTTTCTTGCCTTTTTTTTCCTCCTCCTCCAGCTGTAGAGAGAAGTTGTCCCTTGGCCCTTGTTTGACTTAGGTGGGGGTTGCCCTCCCTAGATTCGGCGGAGGCTGCCCTCGTTGACATTCGTCAAGGGCTGCCCTTGCCTAGGTGGGCGAGGGCGGCCCCCACTGGATCTAGTGAGGGTTTCCTTTGACTGCCTAGGCCAGGGCAATGGCGAGGGTCGCCCTCACCGGATTTGGTGAGAGTTGCCCTTGCCTGACTCAAGGGAGGCTCACCCTTGCCGGATCTAGTGAGGGTTGCCCTTGCTTGCCTAGGTAATGGTGACGGCGAGGGTTGCCCTCATTGGATCTAGCGAGGGTTGCCCTTGCCTGACCCAGGCGAGGGCGAGGGCGAGGGCGAGGGCGAGGGCGAGGGCGAGAGCCTCTAGACCTAGGTGAGGGCAACAATGAGGGTTGTCCTCACCAAATTTGGTGAGGGTTACCCTTGCCTTGGCCCGGGGAGGGCGGCCCTCGCTTGCCTAGGCCAGGGCCATAGCAAGGGTCGCCCTCACCGAAGGGCAACTTTGGTGGCTTCCCTTTGCCGTTAGAGGAGGAGGAAAAACAAGCAAAGGGAAAAAATAGAAAAAAAAATGAAATAAAAAGATGAAAATGGCCTTCGAGTTTAGGGTAAATATGTCATAATTGGCAAAGTTTGGAACTTTTGGTATCACAAAATAAAGTTTAGGGTAAATATGTCACACGTGAAAAGTTTGGAGGTTTTAATGTCACAAAAAAAAGTTTGGGGTAAATGTGTCACAACAGATAAAGTTTGGGATTTTTGGTGATATTGTCTCTAGCAAATAAAGTTGGATTCCATCCTATATTTATGTATATATAGTGTTAAAGTCACTGCCCCCTCCCTCTATCACTATAATCGCAAGAAGGGCCATATAGATAAAATAACTACAATTTTGGGGAAATAACAACGCAAATACTATAACTTTCATATGACGTCTATTTATGTACTATAACTTTTTTTGATCACAACTTTCCACCGATTACTTAAGTGCCAATTTTTTTTAAAAAATTCACCCATGTGTCGGAAATCTAACGTGGTATATAACTTGTGGTGAATGCTTTTAAAAGATTATGGTACTCAAATAATCGATTCAAGAGTTTTATGACACTCAAGTGATCAGAAAAAAAAAAGTCATAATACTTGAGGTGTCTTTTTCCCACAATTTCATATTAGCTCGTTTGATTAAATTCACAAATCGAAGTAATTAACGCAGCATTCCTATAATGAATTTTTGAAACTGAAGAAATATTTGGTTAGCATCTTAGAATTGAGTACTCATTGCATAAATATTGAATACGTCAAATCCTAAAAGTATTTTAGTGTTTTCTTTTAAATAGGTCAAAGTTGTGAAAATTTTTACACCAAAAGATTTTTCATGGGACAAATTTTCCACACGTAATCCACCCCTGTTGATCGTAAAGTCAAAGATACTCTCCAAAAGTCACTTTAAATGAGGCCGCAAAGCTTGGTGCCCAAGAACTAGATGTTGTTGAAAGCCAGTGGTAGTCTGCAAAGGCTAGTTAATCATTTCAACCTGATGCTTCTCCTATTTTTAGCCAAAAAATTGTTCCATTTTTGTTTAACGTTGGACCTCCATAGGCAGCCAACTTCTAGTGACACTTGATGTAAGTATACCCACAATTAATTAATCGTAAGAAAATGCCACTCTAAATGATGATCAAGGATGTCCTTCCTCTTATCTGGCTAGATCTTGTTGGAAAGAACGGTCATAGATTTAGATTTTCAAAAGGCTTTTGTCTATCCATTTTCTTTTAAAATTCGAATACTTTGCCTGAGATTACTTGTATGCCCCTCATATTTCAAGAAAACTATGCCAGAAACTAAGAGGAGATGGCATGACTAATCAATCACAGATTTGTCAGGTACAAAAAATCAACACATAACCAAATCCCAGAAACTTTATTCCATCGGTGAATCTTTGTAATAATTAGAAGTATTTGTTTCGAAATTTCCTCAAATAGCTGCCTTAATCATTGAATGGGGCCTCCAAGCCGCAATTGTGGCGGCAGCCAGTTCCATATGGCGAAACGGGGTTCGATGCAAGATCCGGTAGTGAAAATGCGTCGCTTCGCCTTCTTCTGCGATGCCGGCACAGCCTTTTGGGAATAGGTCTCTTGCTTTTGTCACGGGAGAGAAGCTAAGCCAAAAGCTGAAACGAGCATGAGGAGAATCGTCAACGAGCATTTCGGATTAGCTCTCTCCATTGTTCCTCTTTTGATAATTTTCTCCCAAAAGTACATGCATGGCTGTTGCTCTAGCATCGCTATCTATAGGTATGAATACTGTTGAGAAGGATGCCATCCCCATATTGTTTGTTATGACGTTACAAATATGTGGTGTTAGAGGTCTGGATTCGGGGTCACTAAAATTGATAGATGCAAGTTAGCACAAGTTAAATATGTGTGTGTGACCATTTCTCTCTAGACAAATTCAAAGTTATTCCTCTTATGCAATTCATCTACCACTACTTTGATCTCATTCTTAGCATATATTCTCTACATAAATCTTGACAACGATTAGGTAATCACACAATTTGTTATAGAAAAGTATTTCAAAAAACTCGTTTGCCATCTTGCTTTTCATTGTCCGACGTCTTGAGAAGATTTCTCTTGTTCACTGTTTTAGTGGATTCACTTTATTAGGTCAGTAACGATAGTTAAAAACAAGTGTTGGGTTCACGCGCATTGGCTTGGACCAAACCAAGTCAGTATGAAAGAGAGATTTCATAATGGCACACTTTTCCCGACCAAATTGGCTGTGGAAATAGCAACTTCCCCTAATTGTCAAGAGCATCTTGCTAAATTAATTAATAGTGGAATTATTCCTCGCAAGACGCTTCGAAAATGAAATAATTATCCTTTAAAAAAATTCACTCACAATTTATATATTTTAAATGTACTTTTAATAATCTTTAAATAATGCCCAAGAAATGCTCGTTAACATTTTCTTTGTTGAAATTCAAACATAGATGTTAGGATAATTCGACTGTTTCAATCTAGCAACTGTAAAGTGGTATAAAAGATGTAGGTAAAACGGAGAGAAGACAATGAAAAGTGTGGGCAAATAGGGATGGTTTTTCGGTTTTGAGCTCAAAAGGGATCCACGTGATTCCTATATCATGTATATGTAAAGTTTACCGATAGATCTCATTTGTGTCTTCACCAATAAATTGTGGAATATTTAACTTGGATCTTGCGCAAAATATAAATTGAAGTCTCTTTCTTTAATTTACCTCTAAGTTTCCATATTGGTCTGGTCAGAAAATTTCATATTAATTTTTGTTAAGTGCAAATACCAGTAAACAAATTCTAAACTATGCCGCCGTGATATCAATATATTAATTTTTTTTTGTATCAGCAAAAAAAAAATCCTAAAATATGTCCATCATAAATCCAATACCTCAAATTATTTAATGTCACCGGAGCTCATAAACTATGCTCACACTGGTGTAAGTTTGGGGTACTATGAAAATTTAAAAAAAAAGGTATTAATGTCATATTTGACAAAGTTTAGGGCCTTTGGTAATAGATAATGGCTATTATTGTCACAATGATACAAGTTCAGGATTTGGTGACAAAAAAAATGCTTGAGGTTGTAAAAAAATTCAATCAAAAATTTAAACTAATAGGTTGACGGAAGCTGTGTGTAAATAAATAGAATGTAAACCCATAATCAAGTCAAGCATGGGGTATATTGTGACATACTCTCACGTTGAAGTTGGATTAAAAATGACATATGGAATTTCATTAATGGAATGAATGTATGTGTGAAATAAACTAGGGTAGATTCAAATAATATATTAGAAAGTCAAATCCAATAACTTAACTATTATGTGGAGGAAGACTGTACATACACACACAAACCCATAGTCATGTGCTGTGATGTTTTTAACAAAAATATTAATTTTACATGGCATAATTTGATGATTTTGTGGCCTTTTCCCTTTTCTTAAAGTGGCATATAAATTAGTGCAAAGCACCAGTACATTTGTGACGTTTAGAGCAACTTAAATAAAAACTATGAATTGAACTTCTAGTTTGTTGCTTGCACTTTATTTCACACAACTTTACTCTAAATCTTTAATAGGTTATTTTTTGGGGATACACAAGTAAGGCACGGAGTAACCATTTGGTATTATTAAACAAGAGCATGGGGAAATTTTATAAGTGAGATCGGAAACAATATCTACCATCAAGTGACATGAATGGCATATTGATTTCAAGATTAATATAAATCTTGGTTTTGTGATTCGGTTAGGTTGAGTGAAGTTATATTCGAGTTGGCGTGAAGGCAGCATGATTATTATAAGTTTTTGCATCGAGGTAACGTGGATGCATACAATGCAATCATTGACGAGACACCTTGCGAGAAGGCCCAATTTTCAATTGAGTCCTACGACACATAATCCATATGCCATTATCGTGTTTCTTCTTTGACTTAGCATTAGTCCTACCTAGAAATTGGTTTTGAGAATCCGAGTTATCAAGCGAATGATACTGGCCCAATAATTATCCCGTGGGTTTTTTTTTTAACATGTGGAGTGGCTTTACATCATTTGTTAATAGTTTGTTCCACAAATGTCCGTAAGCTCTAGCGCCACGGCTTCTCTAATTAAATATAAAACAAAGTTGCGAAAGGGGATCAAAGTTTCGAAGGATGTACATGAGCTAAGATCCTAGCCATTGCTCTCGTAATTTGAGTGCTTTGTTAGGTTACAATGTGATACAATTCCAAGTAAGAAATTCAGAAGCATTACGTATCAACTGGCTGGGACACAATGAATACTTCACATAGCCATGCGAGCAACTTGGCTTTGGTGTTGCCGTGAGAAAGAAATATTCTCGTACATTCTTAATACATTTGAAAACTATTGAATTTCAAAACGAAAATCACATCGAAAATCTAGATAGTTAGATATGAATGTTAATAAAATAAGGGGGTTACTATTACGAAAAATCTCAAATTAATGTACTTGTGATAAATTTATCCAAGTAATTTTTGATATCCAAAAACCTTAAACTGGTATACGTGTGATAAATTTACCTTTCGTTAGTTTCGGTTAAATTTTACCATCAAATTGTTGAATTGGATAACACATAATAGTTTGAAGTTTTTTCATGATATTGACCCTAAAGAAAACAAAATGTTATAGATAGAACCGTCTTGAAAATTGCAAAATCCCGTCACTAAAGTTCATTAGCTACGTCTCGTTACTGTCGTTGAGTTGCTAATAAATCGAATAGGCATCAAGTTCTCAAAAACTACCCAAGCTTTTCTCTCTTATGAAAGTTAATTACAGTAAGAATAGGAAGGAAAACCAAATAATTCAAACGACACTCCGCGATAGATATACCCAAGTTCACTCTTAGTCGTAAAAATGCCGATTTTTTTCTTTTCTTTTTTGTATTCTTTCTCTCTAATTTGGCCTTTATCTTTATATCTAATTTAACCAAACTTTGGGTTAAATAAAATGATTTGGACAGAAACATCTTTTTAGCCTTAAATTTCATGTTTTGGGACGTTAAAGCAACATAGGAGAGAGAAAATAACAAAAACAGCCACATCAGTAGTTCCAGCTAGTCTATCTAGTCAAATTGGATAGAGTTAGTAAAATGATTTAATTACACAAATTTTAAAAGATTTAGGACTTAACTGTACTTTGATGATAAGTTTTAAAACTTCTAGCACACTCATTAAAAAAAAAAAGTGGATCAAAAGGAGGTAAGATAAATTAAAGTGCAACTAAATCCACAACTTTATTCTTTCGGTGAATTTATTGAATAATTACAATTAATTGCTTCAAAAAATTCACTAGAAGGCAGACTTAATAATGCAATGGCTGTGACAAAGCTCAATGATGAAGGGGATCCGGTCCAGAGGGGACCTCAGGCGAGATCCAGTAGTGAAAATGGGTTGCTTCGCCGCCTTCTCTGATGCCCGCATGGCCTTCTTCTCCGACGCCAGCACGTCCTTGCACGCCTAGGTTTCTTGCCTTTGTTGCAGGGAGAGAAGCCAGGCTAAAAGCTAAAATGAGCATGAGGAGGATCATCCATGAGATCTTAGATTAGCTCTTGCCATTATTTTTTATTTTTGGTGACCCAAGGAACCCCCGCACGGCCGGCAGCCGGGAAGTAAACCCTGGTGGCGACACGTGCCACCACCAAGCACATGTCACCAAAGTAAGTCCACAAATGACTCCGCTGGGATTTAAACCCCTCCCCTTCGGTAGGGGGGGAAAGCCCAAAGCCAGCGGAGCCACCACATGGGGTGGTAGCTCTTGCCATTGTTTCTTCTTCTTTCCAAATAATTTTTTCCATAGAGTATATCCATGATTCTTGCTCTAATATTGCTATTTCTAGGTGTGAATTCTATTGAGAAGGATGCCATCTCTATGTTGCTTGTTAAGACATTACTCATGTGCAGTGTTAAGAGTTCTAGATTTGTTTCTAGAACTGATAGATGAAAATTAACACTTCAACATGCTTCCATACATACTTGACAACTTAGCTTAAGAGCCAGATTCTCCTTTAGTGAATCCATCTGCCATTACTTCGATCCCATTTAATATGTATATCCTGCTTAAATTTTGAACTTTGCGTATCGCTAATCACACGATTCGTTATAGGAAAGCTTTTCAATCACTCACCTCTCGCTTGCTTTTCATTGTGCCAAGGTGCTCGAGAAGCTCTCTCTTGTACGCCATTATAATGGACTTACTTTATTAGCTCAGTAAAAAAAATAAATTGTGTTGGATTCACCGCTAGAACTTTTATCATAGCAAATAAAGTTGGATTTCATGATAATGGTACTTAAGTGCCAAAAAATTTTAAGAAAAAGTTCAATTATGTGATGGAAATCTGATATGGCATAGTACTTGTGGCGAACATTTTTAAAAGGTTATTGTACTCAAATAATCGATTAAAGAGTTTTATGACACTCAAGTGATTGGAGAAAAGAGTCATAACACTTGAGGTGTCATTTTCCCACATTTTCACGTTAGCTCAATTGATTAAATTCACAAATTGAAGTAATTTACATAACATTCCTATAATGAATTTTTGAAACTGAGAAATGTTTGGTTAGCATCTTAGAATCGAGTACCGCAGTGCATAATATTGAAGAAGTCAAATCGTAAAAGTATTTAAATATTTGTTTTTAAATAAGTCAAAGTTGTGAAATTTTTTAGAACAAAAGAATTTTCATGGGACAAATTTCCAGGTGTGATCCGCTCTTGTTGATCGGAAAGTCAAACATACTCTCCAAAAGTCACTTTAAACAAGGCCGCAAAGCTTGGATCCCGAGAACAAGATGTTGGTGAAAGCCAGAGACTGCATAGGCTAGTTAATTATTTTAACCTGATGCTTCTCCTATTTTTGGCCAAAAAAAGGTTCTTTTGTTGTTTAATGTTGGACCTCCATAGTAAGCCGACTTGTAATGACACTCGATGTAAAATATACCCTATGTGATGATCATAGAAATTACTTGTATGCCCCTCCTGTTTCAAGAAAATCATGCATGGTATTTCCATCCGATTAAACGAATCAAACCAAGAGGAGATGGCATGACTAAGCAATCACAGATTTTGCCAAGTACAAACAAATCAACACAAAACCAAATCCCAGAAACATTATCCCATCGGTGAATCTATTTAAAAATTACAAGTATTTCTTTCGAAATTTCCCCAAATAGCTGCCTTAAATATCGAATGGGGAATCCAAGCCGCAATAGTGGCGGCAGCTAGTTCCATATGGCGAAACGGGGGTTCAAGGCAAGATCCGGTAGTGAAAATGTGTCACTTCGCCTTCTTCTGCGAAGCTGGCACGGCCTTTTGGGACTAGGTCTCTTGCTTTTGTTGCGGGAGAGAAGCTGAGACAAGAGCTGAAACGAGCATGAGGAGGATCGGCCACGAGCATTTAAGATTAGCTCTCTCCATAGTTCCTCTTTTAATAATTTTCTTCCAAAAGTATATGCATGGCTGTTGCTCTAGCATCGCCATCTATAGGTATGAATCCCGTTGAGAGGGATGCCATCTCCATATTGCTTGTTATGACGTTACAAATGTGTGGAGTTAGGGTTCTGGATTTGGAGTCACTAAAATTGATATATGCAAGTTAGCACAAGTCATATGTGTGTGCGTGACCATTTCCACTCCCTTTCATCTCCATACGACTTTCTTTTCAACCGCCATGGGATGGAGGATTTGAGCTGGGTCTCTCTTTTTCCTCTCTTTTCCTTTGAGTGATTCAGTTCTCATTTTCTTTTATTTGTTCTTCTTCCATTTGGGGAGCTTTTCTCTTCTAATCTAATATAGATTTAGAAGCTTTTATTTCCCATTTTGGGGAGGTTTCTATTCCGATCTAGTATACATTTAGGGATTTTTGCATGTATGTTTTTAAGGTTTTGCTTCCCTTAGGTTTTGTTGGTGTACAAATCTAGTTTCACAAGAGATTGAAGGAATTTTGTGAAAGTTTTGCTCTCACAGATTAGATTTATGCTCGATTAACCTATTCACCCCGAACGCGATGATGGTGTTGAAAATGCTGAACTTAGACGCACATCACCGAAAGGCAAAATTGTAGTGATATAGAATTCTCGGTATGTGCATATTAGTAAAGAAATCACAGATATGTTGTCACGCCCCGAATCCCGAGCACGCGACAACCCCTTCTCTTGGTCGATTGAAAGCGACGTCCCAAGACTCGTCGATGACCATTCATTTTAATCTTTCGTTATGCGCAAGCGGAAGACGAACCATCCCCAGTCCAACAAACAATCAATCAATCAATCAGGGATAGAGGGATGAATAACAAGAACAACTATCACTACTCATTTAGACAATTTACTGGATTAATCAACGGAAGATCGTCTTTTGAATTACAAGCCCGACAAAAGGGGCCGATCCATCCTCTAAGCCAGGCCAAAAAGAAACTAGGCTAATCCAGCTATACAGAATGAACCCTCGGGTTCAACACCACGGTCACTCGGACCCATTAGACTCGACTCCGTCAGGTCGATCACTGGAGAAGCGGGGGCATGATTCTCCACAGCGGGTGCGCCATTCTAGGGGCCTGAAAAATGTTACCACGACGGGTTGAGATAAAATCTCAGCGAGTTCTTCCCCCTAAGCCCCGGTTAGTACACCAACTCAACCTGGGGTATCTCTCCAGAACCACCCCTCACTCAACCCAACAATAAACAACCAACAACCCTCAAGCAACCAACAGACAGGGGCAACCAATAAACAATTAATCAGTTCGCATGCAACCTTACCCGGCATACCATACCCTGCACGTAAAACCTCATACAGCACAAGCAATGCAACCAACAATCAAAAGTCGGTTCGCATGCAACCTTACCCAGTATGCCATACCCTGCACGTAAAACCTCATACAATGCAAGCAATGCAACCAACAATCATATAGTCGGTTCGCATGCAACCTTACCCGGTATGCCATACCCTGCACGTGATAAGTCAGCACAATACACGCAATGCACATGGCCGTTAGATGATGCAGTTCATCAATCACATGCGAATCGCACCACAAGCGATCTCACCTGCCATTGCCATACCCCACGTTATCAATTCATGCGTGCGTGCCATAAATCATGATGTGATCACCTCATGCATAATCGGAACCAGTGATACCATATTTCTCATGCACTCTTGCATCCACACGTGTTCCGATTATTACTGCCCCTTGGGCTACAACCGAACTCCCGCCGGTGTCTACTGGCATAGCCAGGCATCGCCCTCCCCCATGAGGCGCGGCGACGTCAAGGGACCCCTGCCCAAGACGGCATTCCCGAAGGAGCATGGGCCCGGCCTCTACCGTGACTCCGCATCCGGCTCACAACTGAGGCGCTACGGCGCTACGGCGCCCTTCCTTCGCAGAGACGCAACCGTGCCCTTCCGTGCCCTCGTCGGGTTTTTGATAAATCGGACTATCACCCCCCGAACTTCGGCCGGGGCGGCGGGTTCAACTTAGTGATCACGCAAGCATACCATTACAACCCACTTATTATCTTTGAGCATTAGCCAATGCACACATGCTTGCATATGAAACCTCAAATCATTTCTCACAAAAGCGGTTCGTATCCGGTGTCCCTCGGACAAACCATTTCTCCCACCTTTCTCATAAAAGCGGTCCATTTTCGGTGTCCCTCGGACAAACCATTTTTCCCTTTTTGTGAAATTCACACGATTCATGCGAATGTTCATGCCACGACACATCAATTTCACTTCATATGATCAAGACACATGAAATTATGCACAATTTCACTTCCGGATGAATAGTGCCGTGAACAGTAATCATGAACAGTAATCCGTGAACAGTAATTTCCGAAATTCAATTAATAATAAATTAAATTCAGAAATTAAACAAAACATTGATTAAACACAATTAATCAATCAATTAAGCTAAACATGCTTAATTATCACATAAACCACACATAAGCAATATTTAAGCATAATCAAGCATAATTAAGCAAGATTAAGCTAAGCTAATCTTAATTAACTATCTAACCACCTATCTTAGGGCTAATACACTTAATTAACCCTCCTAAACCAGCATTAACACTAATTAACCCAACCCTAAGCAAGTTTAGGCACTAAATAGGGATTAGGAGCTAAACTCACCCGTTAAGCGGGCCGGCGACACTAGCGCGGCGGCGGCGACGAACCCGACACCCGGGGACTTCTCCCACGACACTCCAAGGCGGTCCCGAGACGGAAATCATAGCAAAAGCTTCTGCTCACACCCCCAACTTCAGAAAACAACACTGCAGGAGGAGGACAGGGGCTGACCGGAGTTGAACGGGCTGCCCGGAGCTCCGGCGAGTGGCGGGCCAGCGACCAACGGCACCTGGGGTTGAGGGGGAACCACTTGTGGCTGGGATGGGTGGTGGTTTGGCCGGAAATGGAGAGAAACGGAAGAAAAGGCGGAGCTGTGCAGAGGGCGACGCTACAGTAGGCGGTCCGGAAACAGCCGACTTCCGGCCGCCGTACGGATCGGACGGCAGCTCCGATCGACGAACGGCCGAGGCCATCCGTACGGATTCTCTCTCTCGAGCGCAACGGTGGGTGGCACGCCCCGAGATTCCACCGGGAAGGCAATGAACAACTCCAATTTCGGTGAGAGGTCAGAAACTGAAACTGCAGGAAGGCAAGGGAAGAAGGAGAGAGAGGGGCTGCGATTTTGGAGAAGATGAAGAGGAGAGAGAGAGTGAAGTGAAGGCTGAAGGATAAGCCTTATCCAAGCCATCAAGGCTTGCCCCACTTGCCAAACAATGACCTCATCTTCTCTCTCTTCTTTTTTGACTTTTCTTCAAAATATCCAAGGGCATTTTGGTCATTTCCACCTTGCACATTTCCCAATCTGTCCTTGGGCTGAAAATGGAGGACGGACCTAGGAAAAAGGCCGGAAAATGAATAGGAACAGGCTCGGGAATTTATTGGGCTCAAATTGGCTTAGGTTTAGACAATGGGCTAGGAAGGGTAAAGGGTCGGTTTGGCCCAACGGGCTCACTTGCTTGCCTCGGGCCTTCCATGGTGGCTGTCCGACCTTGGGCGTGAGGCCCACACTGTTCTTGCCCGGCCCACATCCTCATAGGCTCTGTTTCTCGGTCCAAAATCCCTTTCTCAAAACTTGGCTCGACCGACTCCGTCGACTGTCAAGGAAGCATCATCCAAAAGTCCACCCCGGACGTTCCCGAAAATTCGAAGTCCAATCTTGGATTCTCCTGCCTTGTCAATTTCGCCCGAATGCCATTTTGGTACTACTCAGACTGACAGGCGGCTTCGAGGATTCACGCGTAACCGACTCGTGCCAATTCACGTTCAAGACTTCTCGACACATGGACGTCCTTGACTACATGAAATTGCGAAGGATCGATTATTATTTCTAAGTACACGATTATCAAGGATCGACATAGGGCCATTCACAGGTTCGATAACAGTAGACGGAATCACCCGTCATCCTATTATTTCTGTCCGCGAATCGACTTCTAGTCGTCTCTGAAATCGGCCTGCATATCTACAGGATCGTCCTTACGCAAGTCTCACGGTCGAGTCGTTTTCCCAGGTCAAGTTCTTTAGTCGCACGAGTTCTGTCCTCATTAGCCTTTCCCCTCAAGGTCAGTATCTCAGGAGTGATCAGTTCCGAGTGAGATCAACCAACAATGCACTGGCGAAATTAACGTTCAGTCCTCCCTCAGAGGGCTCGAATTTCAGGACGTCACACATGTTCTTTGAGCATGACCCCTAACTTTGTTCTAATGATTTATCTTATTATTTGAATCTTGTTTTGCTTTGAATAGTCTAGGAATTATCTTGGTTTATAGTCGAATTCTGTTGTTTCTTTCTTGTTTTATTTATTTAGTTATGGAAATGAATGAACTATTGCTTTTAAAGAAAATGCTTACGGATGGTAATAGTTTTTTGATTTTAAGCTCGAATGGATTCACGTAATTCTTATTTTATGTATTTGCGAATAAAAGGTAGGGAAGTATTATGGTGGAAAGTTTCCTAGTAAGCTTATGATTTGATCCTCACTAATAAATTGTGGATAATTTAACTCAGATCTTGCCCAAAACATAAATTAAAGTCTATATCTTTAATTCATATCTAAGTTTTCACACTGGTATGGTCTGAAAACATTTCAAACAAATATTTTTTAAAGGTTGATACCACACAAAAAAATCCGTAAACAGTATCACTATCACATCAATATCCTAATTTTTTTTGTGTAAAAAAAAAAAACCCTCAAATGTGCCCATTGTAAATCTAATATCTCAATTTTTTTTAATATCACAAAAGCCCATAAAGTATGCTCACATTGGTGCAAGTTTGGAGTATTGTGGAAATTAAAAAAAAAATAGGGTACTAATGTCATATTTGGTAAAGTTTAGGATTTTTAGTAGTAGACAATGACTATTTTTGTCATAATGATACAAGTTTGGAGTTTTGGTGACATAAACAAAAAAGGTTTGATTTTACCAAAAAAAAACAAAAAAGGTTTGAGTTTTTGAAAATAAATCAACCCAAAAGTTCAATGTCTTAAATTGAAATCTAGTTCTTTAATTCACCTCTGAGTTTCCATATTTGTCTGGTCGAAAAACGTTCCATACTAATATTTGTTAAAGGATAATACACACAAAAAGACCCTAAACTTTGTCACTATGACATCAAAATCCTAATTTTTTTTTTTTTTTTTGTATTAGAAAAAAAAAAAACCCTCAAATATGCCCATAGTAAATCTAGTACCTCAATTTTTTTGTCACAAACGCCTGTGAACTATGCTCACACTAGTTGTGACGTCCTGAAATTCGAGCCCTCTGAGGGAGGATTGAATGTTAATTTCGCCAGTGCATTGTTGGTTGATCTCACTCGGGCCCGATCACTCCCGAGATACCGACCTTGAGGGGAAAGGCTAATGAGGACAGAACTCGTGCGACTAAAGAACTTGACCTAGGAAAACGACTCGACCGTGAGACTTGCGTAAGGACGATCCTGTAGTCAGGCAGGCCGATTTCAGGGACGACTAGAAGTCGATTCACGGACAGAAATAATGGGATGACGGGTGATTCCGTCTACCGTTATCGAACCCGTGAACGACCCTATGTCGATCCTTGATAATCGTGTACTTTGAAATAAGAATCGATCCTTCGCAATTTCATGTAGTCAAGGACGTCCATGTGTCGAGAAGTCTTGAACGTGGTTTGGCACGAGTCGGTTACGTGTGAATCCTCGAAGCCGCCCGTCGTCGGCCTCGAATTATACCAAAATGACATTTGGGCGAAATTGACAAGGCAGAGAATCCAAGATTGGACTTCGAATTTTCGGGAACGTCCGGGGTGGACTTTTGGATGATGCTTCCTTGACAGTCGACGAAGTCGGTCGAGCCAAGTTTTGAGAAAGGGATTTTGGACCAAGAAACAGAGCCTATGAGGATGTGGGCCGGGCAAGAACAGTGTGGGCCTCACGCCCAAGGTGGGACAGCCATCATGGAAGGCCCGAGGCAAGCAAGTGAGCCCGTTGGGCCAAACCGACCCTTTACCCTTCCTAGCCCATTGTGTAAACCTGAGCCAATTCGAACCCAATAAATTCCCGAGCCCGTTCCTATTCATTTTCCGGCCTTTTTCCTAGGCCCGTCCTCCATTTTCAGCCCAAGGACAGATTGGGAAATGTGCAAGGTGGAAATGACCAAAATGCCCTTGGATATTTTGAAGAAAAGTCAAAAAGGAAGAGAGAGAAGATGAGGTCATTGTTTGGCAAGTGGGGCAAGCCTTGATGGCTTGGATAAGGCTTATCCTTCAGCCTTCACTTCACTCTCTCTCTCCTCTTCATCTTCTCCAAAATCGCAGCCCCTCTCTCCCCTTCTTCCCTTGCCTTCCTGCAGTTTCAGTTTCTGACCTCTCACCGAAATTGGAGTTGTTCGTTGCCTTCTCGGTGGAATATCGGGGCGTGCCACCCACCGTTGCGTTCAGGAGAGAGAATCCGTACGGATGGCGTCGGCCGTTCGTCGATCGGAGCTGCCGTCAGATCCGTACGGCGGCCGGAAGTCGGCTGTTTCCGGACCGCCTACTGTAGCGTCGCCCTCTGCACAGCTCCGCCTTTTCTTCCGTTTCTCTCCATTTCCGGCCAAACCACCACCCATCCCAGCCACAAGTGGTTACCCCTCAACCCCAGGTGCCGTTGGTCGCTGGTCCGCCGCTCGCCGGAGCTCCGGGCAGCCCGTTCAACTCCGATCAGCCCCTGTCCTCCTCCTGCAGTGCTGTTTTATGAAGTTCAGTGGGGAATCCGAATTTGTTGCTGCTGTGTTGAGCCCGGGACCGCCTTGGATCGTCGTGAGTGAGGTCCCCGGGTGTCGGGTTCGTCGCCGCTGCCGCGCCGGTGTCGCCGGCCCGCTTAACGGGTGAGTTTAGCTCCTAATCCCTATTTAGTGCCTAAACTTGCTTAGGGTTGGGTTAATTAGTGTTAATGCTGGTTTAGGGGGGGGGTTAATTAAGTGTATTAGCCCTAAGATAGGTGGTTAGATATTTGATTAAGATTAGCTTAGCTTAATCTTGCTTAATTATGCTTGATTATGCTTAAGTGTTGATTATGTGTGGTTTATGTGATAATTAAGCTTGTTTAGCTTAATTGATTGATTAATTGTGTTTAATCAATGTTTTGTTTAATTTCTGAATTTAATTTATTGTTAATTGAATTTCGGAAATTACTGTTCACGGGATTACTGTTCATTGATTACTGTTCATTGATTACTGTTCACGGATTACTGTTCATGATTACTGTTCATGATTACTGTTCACGGCACTGTTCATCCGGAAGTGAAATTGTGCATAATTTCATGTGCCTTGATCATATGAAGTGAAATTGATGTGTCGTGGCATGAACATTCGTATGAATCGTGTGAATTTCACAAAAAAGGGAAAAATGATTTGTCCGAGGGACACCGGAAATGGACTGCCTTTATGAGAAAGAAAATGATTTGTCCAAGGGACACTGGAAATATACCGCTTTTATGAGAAAGGTGGGGAAAATGGTTTGTCCGAGGGACATCGGAAATGGACCGCTTTTGTGAGAAATGATTTGAGGTTTTATATGCAAGCATGTGTGCATTGGCTAATGCTCAAAGATAATAAGTGGATTGTGATGGAATGCTTGCGTGATCACTAAGTTGAACCCGATTTATCGGAGATTATGGAAAGGGAGGGCACGGAAGGGCACGGTTGCGCCTCTGCGGAGGAAGGGCGCCGTAGCGCCGTTGCGCCTCGAAGGGCACGGAAGGGCACGGTTGCGCCTCTGCGGAGGAAGGGCGCCGTAGCGCCGTGGCACCTTGGAGGGTATGGAAGGGCACGGTTGCGCCTCTGCGGAGGAAGGGCGCCGTAGCGCCATAGCGTCTCGGCCTGCACGGAAGGGCACGGTTGCGCCTCTGCGGAGGAAGGGCGCCGTAGCGCCGTAGCAATAGCACGGAAGGGCACGGTTGCGCCTCTGCGGAGGAAGGGCGCCGTAGCGCCGTTGCACCTCGGCCAAGTTGTAGCCCTGTGGGGCAGTAATAATCGGGACACGTGTGGATGCGAGAGTGCATGAGAAAACATGGCATCATTGGTTCCGATTATGCATGAGGTAATCATATCATTTATGGCACGCACGCATGAATTGACAACGTGCAGGGGTGGCAATGGCCAGGTGAGATCGCTTGTGACGCGACTCGCATGTGATTGATGAACTGCATCATCTAACGGCCATGTGCATTGCGTGTATTGTGCTGATTTATAACGTGCAGGGTATGGCATACCGGGTAAGGTTGCATGTGAACCGACTATTCGATTGTTGGTTGCATTGCTTGCATTGAATGAGATTTAACGTGCAGGGTATGGCATACCGGGTAAGGTTGCATGTGAACCGACTATTCGATTGTTGGTTGCATTGCTTGCATTGAATGAGATTTAACGTGCAGGGTATGGCATACCGGGTAAGGTTGCATGCGAACCGACCTCTGATTGTTGGTTGAACCTGTCTGTGGTTTGATTGCTGATTCTTTGGGTGTTTGTGGTCGGGTTGAGTGAGGGGTGGTTACGGAGAGATACCCCGGGTTGAGTTGGCGTACTAACCGGGGCTTAGGGGGAAGAACTCGCTGAGATTTTATCTCAACCCGTCGTGGTTAACATTTTTCAGGTCTTTAGAATGGTGCACCCGCTGTGGAGAATCCTGCCCCCCGTTTTTCCAGTGATCGACCTGACGGAGTCGAGTCCGATGGGTCCGAGTGACCATGGTGTTGAACCCGAGGGTTCATTCTGTATAGCTGGATTAACCTAGTTTCTTTTTGGCCTAGCTTAGAGGATGGATCGGCCCCTTTTGTCGGGCTTGTAATTCAAAAGACGATCCTCCATTGGTTAATCCAAGAAATTGTGTAAATGAGTAGTGATGGTTGTTCTTGTTATTCATCCCTCTATCCCTGATTGATTGTTGGATTGGGGATGGTTCGTCTTCCGCTTGCGCATAACAAAAGATTAAAATGAATGGTCGTCGACGAGTCTTGGGACGTCGCTTTCAATTGACCATGGTAAGGGGTTGTCGCGTGCTCGGGGTTCGGGGCGTGACACTAGTACAAGTTTGGGGTATAATGAAAAAAAAAACTAGAGTATTAGCATCACTGTTGGGCAAAGTTTAGGGTTTTTCGTGATAGATAATGGTTAATTTCGTCACAGTGGTACAAGTTTAAGATTTTGGTGACACAAACAAAAAAGTTTAAATAAAAAAATCCAACCTGTTAGGTGAATTGCAAGTATACAATATCAACAAGTAATAAAGTGATGAGTGAGTATCGTTCTCACAATAACTGTTTTTTATTTTATCTAATTACTTACTGAAAGTGATCAATTCAAAAATCTAGTTAACCAAATTGAAAAGACGAGTAAAAAGTAAACTAAACCAATTAAAATACTAAAATATAAAAAAAGTCAAAACTTAAAGAATTAAAAGCTAATTAAAATTATAAAATAAAAATAATCTAAAGCAAAATGAAAATTAATAATTATCAAGATCACAAAGCGTTAGAGCATCCAACTTCACTTAACCATTCATAATTAATTTTCTTAACTTTTCATGTAACAATTTAATTTCCAATTGTGTTGGCGAAATTTCCCTAAGATGAATTAAAAGCCAAACTCGGTCTAATAATCCCTAATTAGGTATGTTAACCCACATTAACCTTAGGTGAATTTAAACTACCTAAAAGTATTAAGTTCTTGTGGAAATTCCCGGATTTAATCTAAGTAGTCCCAACCTAGATCTACTACCACAGCCACATAAATAACCTAGTGTACCTAGACCTAAATTTAATTTATGGTTCAATATCACTATTGCACATGCATACAATCTCCACCCGATATCATGCATACATAAAAAATCATTCAAAAGTTGGCCAGACTTCTAAAAGCATTAAGATCATGATAAAGAACGACACAATCAAAACAATTCTATTGCATGAAAGTCTTTGAAAATTAATCAATCATGATTAATATCCATTGTAGCTTTAACAAAAAAAATTTAGAATATAGTAAAAATTAAACTGACAAGAATTAAAGAAAACATAATACTAAATAAAAACAAATTCACTGAATTGAGAAACAAGGAGTTTCAGGTTTGTCTCCTCCTTCTCTCATTGACACCCCAATTTCACTAAAATAGAAGAATAAAATCTAACTAAGAAAACTCAAAATCTTCTGCAAAAATGGTGGTTCCAGGGATTTTTTTTTTCTTCTTCTGCGGCACAAGAGCAGTTTATATAGCCTCTAAAAATCTGCCCTAAGTCGACTCCTATTAGGATTTGGAAAAGATTCCTCATTGATTTTCTTTGAAACTTATCTTCAATCATGGTCAAATTCTCCAAATATCTGATTTGGGCTGGCTTTTTCTTCAAGATAAAATATTATGAAAGATGTTGCAATATTTTGGAAGATCTGAAAATATTTCACACAAAATAAAATTACGTGAGCAGCAATTAAATTCACCAAAAATTCATCAAAATTTAGCAAATATCAAGTCTAAATTAGCAATAATACTCTATTAAAAATAGAGTTATCACAACCCAAAGGTTTAAATTATTAGGTTGAGAGAGACCGCATATATAAACCCCATAGTCAAGTCAAGCCATGTGTTATATTGCAACACACTTTCTCACATTCAAGTTGGATTAGAAATAGCACTTGGAATTTGACTAATGGGGTGGATGCATGTGCAAAATAAACTGGGGTAGAACATGAAATTGGGTTAGAAGTCAAACCCATTAACTTAACTATTATGTAGAGGAAGATTATACACATATAGGAAGAACATATAAATCCCATAATCAAGCATTATGATTTTTTTAATAGAAGTATTGATTTTAGATGGAATAGTTTAATGGTTTTTGTGGTATTTTCCTTTTTACTATTACTGTCAAAATAAGTGCAAAGCGCAAGTACATTTGTAACGTTTAGAGCAACTTCAAGAAAAAAAACCACAAATTGAACTTCTATTTTGTTGCTTGCACTTTATATAATGCAAAGCCACTTTAAATCTTTAGTCGGTTTTTCTTTGTTTGGTATAATGACCCATGTAAAGCATGGAGTCACCGGATTGTATTATTAAACAAAAGCATGGGGGAAATTTTATTAGAAGTGAAGATCGGAAACAATATCTACCATGAAATGAAATGACATGAATGACATATTTATTTCAAGATTAATATAAATCCTGGTTTCATAACTTGCTTAGGTCGTGTGAAGCTAGGTCACATGAATATAATAACTTTCTGAATTGAGTTAACGCTGATGCTACAATGCAATTGATGACTGTACACTTTATAAAAAAGCTTCCGATTTAGTCCCATGACACATAATCCATACACATTATATTGTTTCTTCTTTGACTTTAGCATTAGTCCTACCTAGAAATTGATTTTGGGAATTCAGGTTATTGATCAAATAATACTAACCCATCAATTATCACAAAGGAATTTTTTTTTGGTAACATGCGGAGTGACTTTAATCTCTTGATAATAGTTTGTTCAACAAATGTTCGTAAGCTCTAGTACCATGGATTCTCTAATTGGATGTAAAAAATAGTTGCGAAAGGGGACCAAAGTTTCAAAGGATGTATACAAACTATGATCCTAGTCACTGTTATTGTAATTTGAGTGCTTTGTTAAGTTCCAATGCGATACAATTTCAAGTAAGAAATTCAGAAGCATTCCATATCAACCAGCTACATCGATGGAGACAATGAATACTTCACATGGCCATGCGAGCAACTTGGCTTTGTTGTTGCCATGAGAAAGAAATCTTCTCTTACATTCTTAATACATTTGAAAACTGTTGAATTCGGAATTGAAAATCACAAGGAAAATCTAAATAGCAAGATATGAACACTAATAAAATAAGGGATTAATATTATCAAAAATATCAAATCAATACACTTATGACAAATTTACTTTAAATTATTATTTTGAGAATCAAAAACCTGTCTAACTAGTACACCCGTAATAAATTTATTTTAGACTAATTTTTTGACCGTAAACCCAAAAATGTTGTAACAAATTCACATTCTATTAATTTTTTTAAAATTAAATTAATACCACAAAAAATCATAAACTAGCACAATTATGACAAAAAGATGGTAAATTCCAAACTGATACATCCATTAACTATTACGTGTTATCCAATTCAGCAATTTGATAGTAAAATTTAACGGATTCTAAAGAAAGGTAAATTTGTCACTGGTATGTCAATTTGAGAATTTTTGTTGGTTGAGAAATTAATTTGGAGTAAATTTATCATAAGTGTATCGTGATATTAACCCTAAAGAAAACAACACATGATAGGCAAAACTATCTCTAAAAGTACAAAATCTTGTACATCTCGTTATTCTTGCCGTCGAGTTGTTGATGAATCAAACAGGCATCAAGCTCTCAAAAACTACCCAATCTTTTCTCTCTTATGAAAGTTAATTCAAATGACACTCGATGTTTGATATATCCAATATTACTCTTAGTTGTAAAAATGCTAATTTTTTTCTTTTCTTTTTTGTATTTTTTAAAGGGATAATGCCACGAAAAACCCTAAACTTTACCCCCTGTGACAGATTTACCCTAAACTTTTTTTTGTGACATAAAAAACCCCAAACTTTGCCCCGTGTGACACATTTACCCTAAACTTTTTTTTCTGCCACCAAAAACTCTAAACTATGCCACTTGTGACAATTTTACCCTGAACTATATTACTTATGACAAATTTACCCCAAAGTTTTTTGGGCTGAAGGGCACTTTTGTCATTTTCTATTTTTTTCTTTTTTTATTGAAGTGGAAGCCGGCGAGGCCATCCTTGCCGGCGCCGGAGTTCGGCGAGGGCGGCCTAGGCTTGGGCGACCCTCGCCGGTGTCGGGCGAGGGCCGCCCGAGCCTCACTGGGCGAGGGCGAGGGCCGCCCAACCAAATCCGGCGAGGGCGGCCCTTCGCCGGATCCGCGGCCCTCGCCCGATGCCGGCAAGGGTTGCCCGGGCCCAGGCCGCCCTCGCCCGACGCCGGCGAGGGCCGTCCGGCCCGGGCGACCCTCGCCGGACTTCGGCGCCGGCGAGGATGGCCTCGCCGGCTTCCACTTCAATAAAAAAAAAAAAAAGAAAAAAATAGAAAATGACGAAAATGCCCTTCAGCTCAAAAAACTTTGGGGTAAATTTGTCATAAGTAATATAGTTCAGGGTAAAATTGTCACAAGTGGCATAGTTTAGGGTTTTTGGTGGCAGAAAAAAAAGTTTAGGGTAAATGTGTCACACGGGGCAAAGTTTGGGGTAAATGTGTCACGCATGGCAAAGTTTGGGGTAAATGTGTCACGCATGGCAAAGTTTGGGGTTTTTTGTGTCACAAAAAAAAGTTTAGGGTAAATCTGTCACAGGGGGTAAAGTTTAGGGTTTTTTGTGGCATTAACCCTTTTTTAAATAATTTATCCTTTATCTTTTAATCTAATTTAATAGAACTTTGGGTTGAAAAACATAGGATTTGGACAAAAAAATCTTTTTAGCCTTAATTTTCATGTTTTAGTGATGTCAAAGCAACATAGGAGTGAGAAAAAAATATTAAAAAGAGTCACGCCAACATTTTTAGTTAGTTAGTTGGACAGAGTTAGTGAAATGATTTAATTACACAAATTCGACAAGTTTTAAGACTCAATTACACTTTTTGGAAGTTTTAGGACTTAATTATACTTTTGTAACAAGTTTTAAGACTTCTTGCCACTCATCCAAAAAAACGTAGATCAAAAGGAGGTAAGATAAATTAACTTGCAACTAAATCCAAAACAACATTTGATTTTATTGAACAATTACAAGTAATTGCCTCAAGAAATTCACTAGAAGGCAGACTTAATTATGCAATGGCACGACAAGGCTCAATTATGAATGGGATCCGGTCCACCAGGGACGTCGCGCAAGATTTGGTAGTAAGATTGGGCTACTTTGCCCTCTTCTTTGATGCTAGTATAGCCTTCTTCTCCAATGCTAGCATGGCCTTGTGCACCTAGGTCTCTTGCCTTTGTTGTCGGGAGAGAAGCTAGGCCAAAAGCTAAAATGAGCATGATGAGGATCATCCATGAGCATTTTAGATTAGCTCTGACCATGGTTTCTTTTTCTTGTTTCCTAATAATTTTTTCCCTAAGGTATATACATGACTATTGCTCTAGTATCGCTATTTATAGGGGTGAATTCTATTCAAAAGGATGCCATCTCTATGTTGCTCGTTATGACATTACTCGTGTATTTTTAAGAGTTCTAGATTTTGTCACTAGAATTGGTAGATGCAAATTAACATAATTATTCAACATATTTCCATATAACAACTTTCCTTAAGAGCTAGATTGTGAAATCCTCAATTCGACCCTTTTTTGAGAAGCAGGATTAAGATTCAAGGTCTTGGAATTAAAGGGAAATTACAAGAAAGTTATTTTAGGATGATTCTCAAGTTAACTATGGCAGGTCATGAATTATCAGAAAAATGAAAACAGTTCTTGACGAGGAGCCATGAGGACCCAAGCTCGGGAGGGCCCAATGGACCTCATGCCTAAGCGCCCAAGAGGCCTAATGAGGTCAATTCAAGCCCAATGAGATCAAATGAGCCCATGGTTCATTTATACAAGCTTGTACATGAATTTGGCCCATGTACATGTATAGTATTTTATACCATACTTTGGTAAAATTACCAAAATGCCTTTCTAGAATGATTTTTGAATTAAATGAAGCATGCATAAGAAGATTGCAAAGGAAGCTTACATAGGAAGATTGCAAGTGAGACTTGGAGGAGAAGTTTGCAAGAGAAACTTGCAAAGGTAGCTTGCTCTCTCTCTCTTTGTCTCTCCCCCCTCCTCACATTCTCTCTCTCTCTCTCTCTCTCTCTCTCTCTCTCTCTCTCTCTCTCTTCCCATTTCTCACGTCCATTCCCCCTCCACCCCCCCACCGAAGTCTCTCATCCCTCATACCTCAAACCTTTTATCTCTCCCTCTCCTTTGTTTGGTCACCACTAGTGCCACCACCCCATTGTGCTGCTTTCATGTCGGTTGCTGTCCTCACTGTGATGCCGTTGTTGCTCATCGTTGTGAGCCATGAGTTGTGAGCTATTGTTCAGGTGCCACTCATCGTTCTTGTTGTTTCACTGTTGTTGAGTCATCGTTGTTGTTAACAGATGAGTTAACCTCACAATCCTTTGATTAGGGAGTTAATTGGGATTAGGGGTAATATTAGATTATGGTTAATCATGTTTAGTGTTAATTAATGATAGTTTAGCCGATAAGTTATCATGATAAATAATAGATGAAAATGATAAGCTATTGTGATAGATGATAAATAAAAGTGATATGTTATAAAGGAGAAGGAGATAAAGCTATTGCTAAAGGGGCAATGGGCTATTGGAAAAAAAGTGATAAGCTATCACCAAAAGGGTGATAAACAGTAAAAAATTGGATGATAAACTATCATTAATTAGGCAATAAATTATCAAAGATTATTGATAGGTTATCTATATTTAAGAGATATTGGCTTGAGATATATGGTAATTCTAATATGGAATGAATTGCCTCATGAAAAGAATTAGGTGAGTATTTTAAAGAAGAGTTTCATGGACATATAAATGGTAATTCATGAGGTGTCATGTTTATATGCCATGTTTTGTGTTAAATTGGGCAATGATGTTGTAAATGAAAGCATGCAAAATTTGACGAGTTAATTATATGTACATGATCACATGTAATTATTTTATGGCATATTTGCAAGCGAAATTTGTAATAAATTATTGTATGAGCACGAACCATGTGTGCATTGGCTAAATGAGGAAAAATGAAATTAGCATGAGTGGTTGGTATGCTCGTGTGATCACGTAAAAGAAACCGCCATTGATAGATTTCGAGACAATGCCTGATGGATTTCAAATGTATAATGGATTTCGGATATTGAGTTGCGGTTGAGATAAGATTGATGATCTTTTTGGAATGCTGTTTGCAGGGGACCCCAAGATAATGCCATGCTCGACGGTGTAGGATGATGTCCGGTTATGCCAGAAGATTCTTGATGGATTTTGGCTGTGACCCTGAGTGATTGTAATAATCTAGACATGTATGAATGCCTTGTGCATGAAATTGATAATTATTGTGCGTCTTGGGTTAGTAAATGTATTTGCTACATGATAGATCCGAGGGGAAGAGTGTAGCTAAATTTATACTGTTCGATACTTTATATGTCACTATGGGTCGAATGATAACAATGATCCGTATTTGTTTATAAATTCTCTTAGCAAATGGGGAATCCCCAAAGTAGCTATTTGTACAGTTTGGGAAGGGGTTTTGATTGATCATGTGACTTTTGATATGCCTAGGTAAGGTGAGAATGCTTGCATGAATGCATTGTGCATGGGAATTATCGAAAGTGTTTTGATCATGCTTGGGTGTGGTTGTAAGATTATGGCACGTTAAATTTTATTTAATGTAGTACAAGTGCCAAGGCAATATAAGAATGTTTATGGGTTGATTCGAGGGTCTTGTTGGCTGTTATTGGGCTGAGGTGCCTGCTTGTGTAAAGTTAAGACAAAGCCATGGATGTTTTGCTATTAATCTGTCATCAATAATATGCCGCATGTGTAGGTTGCACCTAAGGTGAGTTAGCTTCTTAAATGAGGCTTCTATTGTTAACTCATTGAGATTTGATCTCACTCATTATGGTTAAATATTTTTCAGGCCCATAGTATGGAGAATTGATGCATGCAATTCAAGGTTCTTGTGAACTAGTATCTCGATGAGACACTATACCTAGTTTTGGGGATTGAGTATGTGATGGGCACGAGAAGCATCACTTTTTGGCTGGCCCTCGTGTTAGAGGAGTTTAAGTTAATCTTGAGCCCTTATTGGTTTTTGTTGGTTGATAGGAAGTCGCCCGTTGAAAGGGCTCGTAAGTATTAAACTTTTTAGGGTTAACAAGTAAATAAATAAAAGTAGTGCCGTTAAAAGCGTTTGATGATATGCTTTCCTACTATTTCTATTGTTTTGATTGGCTGGGTGGTTATATAATACTTTCACTTGTGTATAATCAAAAGATAAAAAGATTAGGTTGACGACCCGTCTTGGGATGTCGAAATCAAATGAACACAAGAGTAAGGGATTGTTGCGTGCTCAAGGATTAAGACAGGACATTTGAAAGGCAAAATCATAGTGATAGATGGAGTTCTCGGTATGTGCCCATTACTAAAGATAAATTTGGTGATTGACTGTCAATTTTGATTTGAAGAAATCACAAATATGCCATTTGAGCACGACCTTAACTTGTTCTAATGATTTCTTGTTACCTTAAACTTGCTTTACTTTGAATTATCCAGGATTTGTCTTGGTTTGTAGTTGAATTGTGTTGTTTCTTTCTTTTTTATTTATTTATTTACAAAAATGAATAAACTATTGCTTTAAAAAAAAAATTCTGCTTATGGATGGTATTAGTTTTTTGATTTTGAGACCAAAGGGATTTGCGTAATTCCCATTTTATGCATTGGCAAGTAAAAGGTATGGAAGAATTATGGTGGAAAATTTCCCAATAAGCATCTAATTTGTATCCTAACTAATAAATTGTGGATAATTTAACTTAGATCCTGCATAAAACATAAATTAAAGTCTTTCTTTAATTCACCTCTAAGTTTTCATATTGGTATAATTAGAAAACATTCCATACTAATTTTTGTTAAAGGTTGATACCACACAAAAAACCCCCTAAACTATATTGCTATGACATCAATATCCTAATTTTTTTCTGTCACAAAAAAGCCTCGAATATATCCATTGTAAATCTAATACATCAATTTTTTTAATGTCACAAAAACTTATAAACTATGCTCACATTGTTATAAGTTTGGGGTATTGTGGAAGGAAAAAAAAAAACTAGGGTATTAGTGTCATGGTTGGCAAAATTTATGGTTTTAGGTGGTAGACAATGGCTATATTTGTCAAAATAGTACAAATTTGAGGTTTTGGTGACACAAATAAAATTTTTTTTGAGTTTGTAAAATAATCCAACCCAAAAATTGGATGTCTTAAATCACAATACAGTTCTTTAATTCACCTCTAAGTTTTCATATTGGTCTGGTCAGAAAACATTCCATACTACTTTTTGTTAAATACCACACAAAAAATGCCCCTAAACTATGAGGCTATGACATCAATATCATAAATGGTTTTTGTGGTATTTTCCTTTCTACTATTAGTATCTAAATAAGTGCAAAGCACAAGTACATTTGTAACATTATAATGCAACTTGAAAAAAAACCACAAATTGATCTTCCATTTTGCTGCTTGCACTTTATATAATGCAAGATCACTTTAAATCTTTAGTAGGTTTTTCTTTTTTTTTGGTATAATGACTCATGTAAGGCACGGAGTCACCATATGGTATTATTAAAAAAGAGCATGGGGGAAATTTTATAAGAAGTGAAGATCATAAACAATATCTACCATGAAGTGACATGAATGACATATTGAATTCGAGATTAATATACATTCTGGTTTCATAACTCAGTTAGGTCACTGAAGCTATATTCTAGTTAATGTGAAGGAAGCATGAATATAATAAATTTTTGATTCGACTTAACATTGATGTTACAATGCAATTGATGATGATACACCTTATGAGGAGGATTGTCCATCAGCTTGTAGATTAGGTCTTGCCATTGTTTCTTTCTTCTTCTTTTGTCTTGATAAATTTCTCCTAAGGTATATGCATGGCTTTTGCTCTAGAATCACTATTTATAAGTGTGAATTATATTGAGAAGGATGCGATCTCTATGTTGCTCGTTATGACATTACTCATGTGTAGTGTTGAGAGTTCTAGATTTGTTTCTAGAATTGATAGATGCAAATTAACAGAGTTATTCAATATGCTTCCATATATACATGACAACTTCCCTTAAGGGCTAGATTCTAAGTCAGTCCTGTATTAGAATCCACTTGCCATTACTTCGATCCCATTATATAGATGGATATATGTATCCTACTTAAATTTTGATCTTTATGTATCGATGATCACATGATTTGTTATAGAAAAGCATTTCAATAACTCACCTCTTGCTTGCTTTTCATTGTGATACATTGCTGGAGAAGCTTTCTCTTGTACACCATTATAAAGGATTTACTTTATTAGCTTAGTAAAAGGGAAAAAGAAATTGTGTTCAGTTCACCAGTAGAACTTTTATCATAGCAAATATTGAGAATACTACAAAAAACCCCAAACTTTACCCCGTATGACACATTTACCCCCAAACTCTTATTTTGAAAGGCATTTACATCTGTTACTTTTTCCTTTTTCTTTCCTTTTTCCTTATTTTTTTCCTTTTTGTTTCTTGCCTTTTTTTTCCTCCTCCTCCAGCTGTAGAGAGAAGCTGTCCGTTGGCCTTTGTTTGACTTAGGTGGGGGTTGCCCTCCCTAGATTCGGCGGAGGCTGCCCTCGTTGGCATTCGTCAAGGGCTGCCCTTGCCTAGGTGGGCAAGGGCGGCCCCCATTGGATCTAGTGAGGGTTTCCTTTGACTGCCTAGGCCAAGGCAATGGTGAGGGTCGCCCTCACCGGATTTGGCGAGAGTTGCTCTTGCCTGACCCAAGGGAGGCTCACCTTTGCCGGATCTAGTGAGGGTTGCCCTTGCTTGCCTAGGTAATGGTGACGGCGAGGGTTGCCCTCATTGGATCTAGCGAGGGTTGCCCTTGCCTGACCCAGGCAAGGGCGAGGGCGAGGGCCTCTAGACCCAGGTGAGGGCAACAACGAGGGCTGTCCTCACCAAATTTGGTGATGGTTACCCTTGCCTTGGCTCCGGGAAGGGCAGCCCTCGCTTGCCTAGGCCGGGGCCATAGCAAGGGCCGCCCTCACCGAAGGGCCAACTTTGGACCTCGCCTCTAGACCCAAGTGAGGGCAACAACGAGGGCTGTCCTCACCAAATTTGGTGAGGGTTCCCTTGCCTTGGCCTGGGGAGGGCGGCCCTCGCTTGCCTAGGCCAGGGCCATAGCAAGGGCCGCCCTCACCGAAGGGCCAACTTTGGTGGCTTCCCTTTGCCGTTAGAGGAGAAGGAAAAACAAGCAAAGGGAAAAAATAGAAAAAAAGGAAAGAAAAAGATGAAAATGGCCTTCGAGTTTAGGGTAAATATGTCACCCGTGAAAAGTTTGGAGGTTTTAATGTCACAAAAAAAAGTTTGGGGTAAATGTGTCATAACAGATAAAGTTTGGGATTTTTGGTGATATTGTCTCTAGCAAATAAAGTTGGATTCCATCCTATATTTATGTATATATAGTGTTAAAGTCACTGCCCCCTCCCTCTATCACTATAATCGCAAGAAGGGCCATATAGATAAAATAACTACAATTTTGGGGAAATAACAACACAAATACTATAACTTTCATACGACGTCTATTTATGTACTATAACTTTTTTTGATCACAACTTTCCACCGATTACTTAAGTGCCAAAAAATTTTAAAAACATTCACCCATGTGCTGGAAATCTAATGTGGTATAGAACTTGTGGTGAATGCTTTTAAAAGATTATGGTACTCAAATAATCGATTAAAGAGTTTTATGACACTCAAGTGATCAGAAAAAAAGTCATAATACTTGAGGTGTCTTTTTCCCACAATTTCATATTAGCTCGTTTGATTAAATTCACAAATCGAAGTAATTAACGCAGCATTCCTATAATGAATTTTTGAAACTGAAGAAATATTTGGTTAGCATCTTAGAATTGAGTACTCATTGCATAAATATTGAATACGTCAAATCCTAAAAGTATTTTAATGTTTTCTTTTAAATAGGTCAAAGTCGTGAAAATTTTTACACCAAAAGATTTTTCATGGGACAAATTTTCCGCACGTAATCCGCCCCTGTTGATCGTAAAGTCAAAGATACTCTCCAAAAGTCACTTTAAATGAGGCCGCAAAGCTTGGTGCCCAAGAACTAGATGTTGTTGAAAGCCAGTAGTCTGCAAAGGCTAGTTAATCATTTCAACTTGATGCTTCTCCTATTTTTAGCCAAAAAATTGTTCCATTTTTGTTTAACGTTGGACCTACATAGGCAGCCAACTTCTAGTGACACTTGATGTAAGTATACCCACAATTAATTAATCTTAAGAAAATGCCACTCTAAATGATGATCAAGGATGTCCTTCCTCTTATCTGGCTAGATCTTGTTGGAAAGAACGGTCATAGATTTAGATTTTCAAAAGGCTTTTGTCTATCCATTTTCTTTTAAAATTCGAATACTTTGCCTGAGATTACTTGTATGCCCCTCATATTTCAAGAAAACTATGCCAGAAACTAAGAGGAGATGGCATGACTAATCAATCACAGATTTTGTCAGGTACAAAAAATCAACACATAACCAAATCCCAGAAACTTTATTCCATCGGTGAATCTTTGTAATAATTAGAAGTATTTGTTTCGAAATTTCCTCAAATAGCTGCCTTAATCATTGAATGGGGCCTCCAAGCCGCAATTGTGGCGGCAGCCAGTTCCATATGGCGAAACGGGGGTTCGATGCAAGATCCGGTAGTGAAAATGCGTCGCTTCGCCTTCTTCTGCGATGCCGGCACAGCCTTTTGGGAATAGGTCTCTTGCTTTTGTCACGGGGAGAGAAGCTAAGCCAAAAGCTGAAACGAGCATGAGGAGAATCGTCAACGAGCATTTCGGATTAGCTCTCTCCATTGTTCCTCTTTTGATAATTTTCTCCCAAAAGTACATGCATGGCTGTTGCTCTAGCATCGCTATCTATAGGTATGAATACTGTTGAGAAGGATGCCATCCCCATATTGTTTGTTATGACGTTACAAATATGTGGTGTTAGAGTTCTGGATTCGGGGTCACTAAAATTGATAGATGCAAGTTAGCACAAGTTAAATATGTGTGTGTGACCATTTCTCTCTAGACAAATTCAAAGTTATTCCTCTTATGCAATTCATCTACCACTACTTTGATCTCATTCTTAGCATATATTCTCTACATAAATCTTGACAACGATTAGGTAATCACACAATTTGTTATAGAAAAGTATTTCAAAAAACTCGTTTGCCATCTTGCTTTTCATTGTCCGACGTCTTGAGAAGATTTCTCTTGTTCACTGTTTTAGTGGATTCACTTTATTAGGTCAGTAACGATAGTTAAAAAAAAAGTGTTGGGTTCACGCGCATTGGCTTGGACCAAACCAAGTCAGTATGAAAGAGAGATTTCATAATGGCACACTTTTCCCGACCAAATTGGCTGTGGAAATAGCAACTTCCCCTAATTGTCAAGAGCATCTTGCTAAATTAATTAATAGTGGAATTATTCCTCGCAAGACGCTTTGAAAATGAAATAATTATCCTTTAAAAAAATTCACTCACAATTTATATATTTTAAATGTACTTTTAATAATCTTTAAATAATGCCCAAGAAATGCTCGTTAACATTTTCTTTGTTGAAATTCAAACATAGATGTTAGGATAATTCGACTGTTTCAATCTAGCAACTGTAAAGTGGTATAAAAGATGTAGGTAAAACGGAGAGAAGATAATGAAAAGTGTGGGCAAATAGGGATGGTTTTTCGGTTTTGAGCTCAAAAGGGATCCACGTGATTCCTATATCATGTATATGTAAAGTTTACCGATAGATCTCATTTGTGTCTTCACCAATAAATTGTGGAATATTTAACTTGGATCTTGCGCAAAATATAAATTGAAGTCACTTTCTTTAATTTACCTCTAAGTTTCCATATTGGTCTGGTCAGAAAATTTCATATTAATTTTTGTTAAGTGCAAATACCAGTAAACAAATTCTAAACTATGCCGCCGTGATATCAATATATTAATTTTTTTTTTTGTATCAGCAAAAAAAAAAATCCTAAAATATGTCCATCATAATTCCAATACCTCAAATTATTTAATGTCACCGGAGCTCATAAACTATGCTCACACTGGTGTAAGTTTGGGGTACTATGAAAATTTTAAAAAAAGGTATTAATGTCATATTTGACAAAGTTTAGGGCCTTTGGTAATAGATAATGGCTATTATTGTCACAATGATACAAGTTCAGGATTTGGTGACAAAAAAAATGCTTGAGGTTGTAAAAAAATTCAATCAAAAATTTAAACTAATAGGTTGACGGAAGCTGTGTGTAAATAAATAGAATGTAAACCCATAATCAAGTCAAGCATGGGGTATATTGTGACACACTCTGTCACGCCCCGAACCCCGAGCACGCGACAACCCCTTACCATGGTCAATTGAAAGCGATGTCCCAAGACTTGTCGACGACCATTCATTTTAATCTTTTGTTATGCGCAAGCGGAAGACGAACCATCCCCAGTCCAACAATCAATCAATCAATCAATCAGGGATAGATGGATGAATAACAAGAACAACCATCACTACTCATTTACACAATTTACTGGATTAACCAACGGAGGATCGTCTTTTGAATTACAAGCCCGACAAAAGGGGCCGATCCATCCTCTAAGCCAGGCCAAAAAGAAACTAGGCTAATCCAACTATACCGAATGAACCCTCGGGTTCAACACCACGGTCACTCGGACCCATCGGACTCGACTCCGTCAGGTCGATCACTGGAGAAACGGGGGGTAGGATTCTCCATAGCGGGTGCACCATTCTAAAGACCTGAAAAATGTTAACCACGACGGGTTGAGATAAAATCTCAGCGAGTTCTTCCTCCTAAGCCCCGGTTAGTACACCAACTCAACCCGGGGTATCTCTCCAGAACCACCCCACACTCAACCCAACCACAAACACCCAGCAATCAGCAATCAAACCACAGACAGGTTCAACCAACAATCAGAGGTCGGTTCGCATGCAACCTTACCCGGTATGCCATACCCTGCACGTTAAATCATATTCAATGCAAGCAATGCAACCAATAATCGAATAGTCGGTTCGCATGCAACCTTACCCGGTATGCCATACCCTGCACGTTATAAGTCAGCGCAATACACGCAATGCACATGGCCATTAGATGATGCAGTTCATCAATCACATGCGAGTCGCGTCACAAGCGATCTCACCTAGCCATTGCCACCCCTGCACGTTATCAATTCATGCGTACGTGCCATAAATGATATGATCACCTCATGCATAATCGGAACCAATGATGCCATGTTTTCTCATGTACTCTCGCATCCACACGTATTCCGATTATTACTGCCCCACAGGGCTACAACTTGGCCGAGGTGCAACGGCGCTACGGCGCCCTTCCTCTGCAGAGGCGCAACCGTGCCCTTCCGTGCAAGCCGAGGCGCTATGGCGCTACGGCGCCCTTCCTCCGCAGAGGCGCAACTGTCACGCCCCGAACCTCGAGCACGCGACAACCCCTTCTCTTGGTCGATTGAAAGCGACGTCCCAGGACTCGTCGACGACCATTCATTTTAATCTTTTGTTATGCGCAAGCGGAAGACGAACCATCCCCAGTCCAACAATCAATCAATCAATCAATCAGGGATAGAGGGATGAATAACAAGAACAACCATCACTACTCATTTACACAATTTACTGGATTAACCAACGGAGGATCGTCTTTTGAATTACAAGCCCGACAAAAGGGGCCGATCCATCCTCTAAGCCAGGTCAAAAAGAAACTAGGCTAATCCAGCTATACAGAATGAACCCTCGGGTTCAACACCACGGTCACTCGGACCCATCGGACTCAACTCCGTCAGTTCGATCACTGGAGAAACGGGGGCAGGATTCTCCACTGCGGGTGTGCCATTCTAGGGGCCTGAAAAATGTTAACCACGACGGGTTGAGATAAAATCTCAGCGAGTTCTTCCCCCTAAGCCCCGGTTAGTACACCAACTCAACCTGGGGTATCTCTCCAGAACCACCCCTCACTCAACCCAACAACAAACAACCAACAACCCGCAAGCAACCAATAGACAGGGGCAACCAATAAACAATTAGTCGGTTCGCATGCAACCTTACCCGGTATGCCATACCCTGCACGTAAAACCTCATACAATACAAGCAATGCAACCAACAATCAAAAGTCGGTTCGCATGCAACCTTACCCGGTATGCCATACCCTGCACGTGATAAGTCAGCACAATACACGCAATGCACATGGCCGTTAGATGATGCAGTTCATCAATCACATGCGAATTGCACCACAAGCGATCTCACCTGGCCATTGCCACACCCTGCATGTTATAAAATCATGCGTGCATGCCATAAATCATGATGTGATCACCTCATGCATAATCGGAACCAATGATACCATATTTCTCATGCACTCTTGCATCCACACGTGTTCCGATTATTACTGCCCCTCGGGCTACAACCGAACTCCCGTCGGTGTCTACTGGCATAGCCAGGCATCGCCCTCCCCCATGAGGCGCGGCTACGTCAAGGGACCCCCGCCCAAGACGGCATTCCCGAAGGAGCATAGGCCCGGCCTCTACCGCGACTCCGCATCCGGCTCACAACTGAGGCGCCACGGCGCTACGGCGCCCTTCCTCCGCAGAGACGCAACCGTGCCCTTCCGTGCCCTCGCCGGGTTTCCGATAAATCGGACTATCACCCCCGAACTTCGGCCGGGCGGCGGGTTCAACTTAGTGATCACGCAAGCATACCATCACAACCGATTTATTATCTTTGAGCATTAGCCAATGCACACATGCTTGCATATAAAACCTCAGATCCTTTCTCATAAAAGCAATCAATTTTCAGTGTCCCTCGGACAAACCATTTTTCCCACCTTTCTCATAAAAGCGGTCCATTTCCAATGTCCCTCGGACAAATCACTTTCTTTCTTATAAAGGCGGTCCATTTCCAGAGTCCCTCGGACAAATCATTTTCTTTCTTTTGTGAAAATCACACGATTCAAGCGAATGCTTATGCAATGCCATATCCAATTCACTTCATATGATCAATGCACATAAAATTATGCACAATCTCACTTCTGGATGAACAGTGCCGTGAACAGTAATCGTGAACAGTAATCCATGAACAGTAATTAATGAACAGTAATCCGTGAACGGTAATCTCCGAAATCCAATTAATAATAAATTAAATTCAGAAATTAAATAAAACATTGATTAAACACAATTAATCAATCAATTAAGCTAAGCAAGCTTAATTATCACATAATCCATAAATAAGTACAATCAAGCATAATTAAGCAAGATTAAGCTAATATAATCTTAATCACCTATCTAACCACCTATCTTAGGGCTAACAAAACTTAATTTACCCTCCTAAACCAGCATTAACACTAATTACCCCAACCCTAAGCAAGTTTAGGCACTAAATAGGGATTAGGAGCTAAACTCACCCGTTAAGCGGGCCGGCGACACGGGCGCGGCGGCGGCGACGAACCCGACACCCGGGGACCTCACTCACGATGATCCAAGGCAGTCCCGGGCTCAACACAGCAGCAACAAATTCGGATTCCCCACTGAACTTCACAAAACCGCACTGCAGGAGGAGGAGGTTGCTGGTCGGAGGAAAAACAAGCTGGCCGGAGCTCCGGCGAGCTGGTTTCCGGTGGCTGGGGGTTCCAGAGGGTCAAGGGGAAGTTGTGTGTGGTTGGTGTGGGCAGTGGGTAGGCCAAAAATGGAGAGAAACGGAAGAAAAACCGAAGCTGCACAGGAGGCGCTGCACAGTGACGGTCGGAGGACCGCCGACTTCAGGCGACCGTACGGGACGGACGGCAGCTCCGTTTGGCGATCGGCCACCGTGAACAGTACGGAATTTCTGTGCTGAACATTTTGATAGGTGGCACGGCCCGAGATTCCACCGGGAAGGCAACGAACAACTCCAATTTCGGTGAGAGGTCAGAAACTGAAACTGCAGGAAGGCAAGGGAAGAAGGAGAGAGAGGGGTGTGCGGTTTGGGGAAGATGAAGAGAAGAGAGAGAGTGAAGTGAAGGCTGAAGGATAAGCCTTATCCAAGCCATCAAGGCTTGCCCCACTTGCCAAACAATGACCTCATCTTATCTCTCTTCCTTTTTGACTTTTCTTCAAAATATCCAAGGGCATTTTGGTCATTTCCACCTTGAACATTTCCCAATCTGTCCTTGGGCTGAAAATGGAGGGCGGGCCTAGGAAACGGGCTGGGAAATGGGTAGGAACGGGCTCGAGAATTTATTGGGCTCGAATTGGCTCAAGTCTAGACAACGGGCTCGGGAGGGTTAATGATCGGTTTGGCCCAACGGCTCACTTGCTTGTCTCGGTCTTCCACGATGGCCATCCCACCTTGGGCGTGAGGCCCTCATTGTTCTTGCCCGGCCCACGTCCTCATAGGCTCGGTTCCTCGGTACGAAAATCCCTTTTCCAAAAACTCGGCTCAACCGACACTGTCGACTGTCAAGGAAGCGTCATCCAAAAGTCCATCCCGGACGTTCCCGAAAATTCAAAGTCCAATATTGGATTCTTATGCCTTGTCAATTTCGCCCGAATGCCATTTTGGTACTACTCAGACTGACAGGCGGCTTCGAGGATTCACGCGTAACCGACTCGTGCCAATTCACGTTCAAGACTTCTCGACACATGGACGTCCTTGACTACATGAAATTGCGAAGGATCGATTCTTATTTCTAGGTACACGATTATCAAGGATTGACATAGGGCCATTCACGGGTTCGATAACAGTAGACGGAATCACCCGTCATCCCATTATTTCTGTCCGCGAATCAACTTCTAGTCGTCCCTGAAATCGGCTGCTGACTACGGGGATCGTCCTTACGCAAGTCTCACGGTCGAGTCGTTTTCCCAGGTCAAGTTCTTTAGTCGCACGAGTTATGTCCTCATTAGCCTTTCCCCTCAAGGTCAGTATTTCAGGAGTGATCAGTTCCGAGTGAGATCAACCAACAATGCACTGGCGAAATTAACGTTCAGTCCTCCCTCAGAGGGCTCGAATTTCAGGACGTCACAGCAACCGTGCCCTTCCATACCCTCCGAGGCGTCACGGTGCTACGGCGCCCTTCCTCCGCAGAGGCGCAACCGTGCCCTTCCGTGCCCTCCCTTTCCATAATCTCCAATAAATCGGGTTCAACTTAGTGATCACGCAAGCATTCCATCACAATCCACTTATTATCTTTGAGCATTAGCCAATGCACACATGCTTGCATATAAATCCTCAAATCATTTCTCACAAAAGCGGTCCATTTCCGATGTCCCTCGGACAAACCATTTTCCCCACCTTTCTCATAAAAGCGGTCCATTTTCAGTGTCCCTTGGACAAATCACTTTCTTTCTCATAAAGGCGGTCCATTTCCGGTGTCCCTCGGACAAACCATTTTTCCCTTTTTGTGAAATTCACACGATTCATGCGAATGTTCATGCCAGGACACATCAATTTCACTTCATATGATCAAAACACATGAAATTATGCATAATTTCACTTCCGGATGAACACTGCCGTGAACAGTAATCATGAACAGTAATCCGTGAACAGTAATTTCGGAAATTCAATTAATAATAAATTAAATTCAGAAATTAAAGAAAACATTGATTAAACACAATTAATCAATCAATTAAGCTAAACATGGTTAATTAACACATAAACCACACATAATCAACACTTAAGCATAATTAAGCATAATTAAGCAAGATTAAGCTAAGTTAATCTTAATAAAATATATAACTTACCTATCTTAGGGCTAATACACTTAATTAACCCTCCTAAATCAGCATTAACACTAATTAACCCAACCCTAAGCAAGTTTAGGCACTAAATAGGGATTAGGAGCTAAACTCACCCGTTAAGCGGGCCGGCGACACGGACGCGGCGGCGGCGACGAACCCGACACCCGGGGACCTCTCTCACGACGATCCAAGGCGGTCCCGAGCTCAACACAGCAGCAACAAATTCGGATTCCCCATTGAACTTCACAAAACAGCACTGCAGGAGGAGGACAGGGGCTGACCGGAGGAAAACAACTTGGCCGGAGCTCCGACGAGCGGCTAGCCAGCAATCAACGGCACCTGGGGGTCGAGGAGGAACCACTTGTGGGTGGTATGGGTGGAGATTGGGTTGGAAAGGGAGGAAAATGGCCGAAACAGCAAAACAGAACAGCAGCAGGCGGTCAGAAAACGGTCCGGCCGGCGGTGGCTTTCGGCCGGAATACGGGTTGACCGGAAGCTCCTTCCGGCGATCGACCAACGTTATTTGAACGGAATTTCTCTTCTGAACACAACGACGGGTGGCACGAGACGAGATTCCAACGGGAAGGCAATGAACAACTCAGATTTCGGTGAAAGGTCAAACTGAAAAACAGAAGGAAGGAAGGAAAACCATGGGAGAGAGGTGCTGCGATTTTTGGAGAAGATGAAGAGGAGAGAGAGAGTGAAGTGAAGGCTGAAGGATAAGCCTTATCCAAGCCATCAAGGCTTGCCCCACTTGCCAAACAATGACCTCATCTTATCTCTCTTCCTTTTTGACTTTTCTTCAAAATATCCAAGGGCATTTTGGTCATTTCCACCTTGCACATTTCCCAATCTGTCCTTGGGCTGAAAATGGAGGACGGGCCTAGGAAATGGGCTTGAAAATGAATAGGAACGGGCTCGGGAATTTATCGAGCTTGAATCGGCTTGGTTTTAGACAATGGGCTCGGAAGGGTAAAGGGTCGGTTTGGCCCAACGGGCTCACTCGCTTGCCTCGGGCCTTCCATGGTGGCTGTCCCACCTTGGGTGTGAGGCCCACACTGATCTTGCCCAGCCCACGTCCTCGTAGGCTCGTTTCCTCGGTCCGAAAGTCCCTTTCCCAAAAACTCGGCTCAACCGACACTGTCGACTGTCTAAGAAGCATCATCCAAAAGTCCTTCTCGAACATTCCCGAAAATTCGAAGTTCAATACTAGATTCTCATGCCTTGTCAATTTCGCCCGAATGCCATTTTGGTACTACTCAGACTGACAGGCGGCTTTGAGGATTCACGCGTAACCGACTCGTGCCAATTCACGTTCAAGACTCCTCGACACATGGACGTCATTGACTACATGAAATTGTGAATGATCGATTCTTATTTCAAAGTACACGATTATCAAGGATCGACATAGGGCCATTCGCGGTTCGATAACAGTAGACGGAATCACCCGTCATCCCATTATTTCTGTCCACGAATCGACTTCTAGTCGTCCCTAAAATCGGCCTGCAAATCTACAGGATCGTCCTTACGCAAGTCTCACGGTCGAGTCGTTTTCCCAGGTCAAGTTCTTTAGTTGCACGAGTTTTGTCCTCATTAGCCTTTCCCCTCAAGGTCAGTATCTCAGGAGTGATCAGTTCCGAGTGAGATCAACCAACAATGCACTGGCGAATTTAACGTTCAGTCCTCCCTCAGAGGGCTCAAATTTCAGGACGTCACAATTCTTCCCCCCTTACAAAAATTTCGTCCTCGAAATTTGCAACCACTGACAAATCCTCAAAAGATGGGGGTGCTGATGCTTCATCACTTCCTCACTTCCCCATGCAGCTCTCTCTGTTCCGTGATGTTGCCCGATCACCTTAACCAAGGTAATAGTCTTGTTTCGGAGTACTTGCTCTTTACGGTTCTCTATTCGTGTCGGCCTCTCCACGTACGACACTCGTCGTCTACGTCCGTTTTCTCAAAATTCAACACATGATTCGGGTCCGGTTCATACTTTCTCAACATAGACACGTGGAAAACATCATGTACTTGAGCAAGTTTCAGTGGCAACGCAAGACGATATGCTAAAACATGTACCTCGTACTTAACTTTCCTTTCTTGTCAAATCTGGAAGTACCCCTCATCGGCGATACTTTCAGAAACACATGATCACCCACTTTAAACTCCAACGGTCTACGACGCTTATCTGCACAACTCTTCTGACGACTCTGAGCGGTCTTTAATCTGACTCAGATAATCTGAACTGCATTCAATAACTGCGAAACCGAATTTTGAACTAGCGATTCCCCGTTCTCTAACCTCGTTCTATAAACTGGAGTTCCACAAACTTGATCACATTGTGGCTATACCATTTCGATAAAATCTTATCCCACAAGCACTCTCTTTTTGCACAGTGTGTAATTCAATTCATTTATGCCCCTTTCGACATCCTAGAAGCCTGCCGGGAGTCGCTCCTTGCTCAGGCACTCTGGCCCCGGTGACCATTCCTCGCCCTCGTCGGATCAGTCGTTAACTGCACCACTACTAGTCCCTTTTAGACATGCACCATCTCATAGAGGTATTATCCGCTTTGGCCTGTCCCATACCAAGCCTCACAGTTTTAACCTCGTCCGAGTACCTCAAAATGCAAAACTTTCTCCAGCTCATCAATCCATGAGTTCATTTCCACGGGGTCGCTTATTGACACTTGAAATCTGATTCACTAAATTTCCATCGAACCACTATCCGAATTCCACAAACCACCGATTTTTCTTTCAACATTCCTTTCATGTCCATTTAATAACCAAACCAAGAATTCACCTCGATCACTTGAAAATTAGTGCAAACCAAATGTCATTTATCGCACTAAAGGCTTTTGAATACTTCTTCAAATCCGTTCTGATTGATCGTCCGTCTGCGGATGGTACGTCGTAGTATACTGCAATTTTGTTCTCAAGGCCGACTGCAAACTTTTCTAGAAGGTTGCCGTAAACTTAGGATCACGATCAGATGTGATCGTCACTGGAACTCCATGTATGCGCACAATCTGATGTACATACAACTTTGCATACCTATCCAACGTAAAATCTTCTCTTGCCGCAACGAAGTAAGCTGACTTCGTCAATTTGTCAACTACTATGCAAATCGAGTCATTACCTTGCTGACTCCTTGGCAGTCCCATCACAAAATTCATCGTAATGTGTTCCCACTGCCGCTCGAGAATCTCAACTACGATGAGCTTCTAACAAGACTGCTTCAAGCTTTGCATCTTTTGAAACGCACAATCACCCTCGAAACTTCAATGTCCCATCCTCGGACACTTTTTTTTTTTTCACTTTGCATCTCGGGTTCCACCTTGAGAGTGGCCATTAGACTAGCAAAATGGCCAACCTCAATTTTAAAATTTGAGTCCTTGACTCCCTCCAAAAGAATCCATTCTCGTACCATCATCTGACCAATTATCGACTTTCGACTAAGTGCATTTGCCACTTTATTCGCTTTCCCCAGATGATACAAATTTCACAATCATAGTCCTTAAGAAGTTCCATCTATCGTCTTTGAACATGAGGCAAAGATGATCACCGCATTTTGCTATGTTGCATTAACACGCAACCTAATCCTTTATACGACGCGTCACTGTAGATTTCGTACCCACCAGGATCAGATAGTAATGTCAAGACAGGTTTACTCTTGAGCTCTTGGAAGCTACGCTCGCACTTGTCCGTCCAATCAAACCTCTCATCTTTCTTTAACAACCTCGTCAATGGCATGGCTATCGCAAAGAAACTTCTCCATGAAACATCTGTAATATCCCGCCAATGCCAAGAAACTTCGAATTTCAGTTATCGTCATAGATCTCGGCCAATTCATGACCGCCTCGATCTTAGTCGAGTCAACGACGATCCCTTCACCTGAAATTACATGTCCTAAAAATGCCACGCGAGATAGCCAAAACTCGCATTTGCTAACTTAGCATAAAGTTCATGCTTCCTTAAGGTCGGCTGTACTGATTTCAGGTATTTCTCATGATCCTCGAGACTCCACAAGTACACCAGAATATCATCAACGCTTGGCAATGGATACTTGTTCTTAATCGTCACTTGATTAAGCCGCCGAATCAATGCACATTCTCAATGAACTGTCCTTTATGTAGTAGCTCTTGCATCTGCACTTTCAATTCTTTCAATTCTGACAAGGCCATCCTATAAGGCGCCTTGGAAATCAGTTTAATCCCAGGGGCCAACTCAATCACAAACTCAATTTCCCCACTCTAGGGCAATTCCGGCAATTCCTCAAGAAACACATCCATGTACTCTTGTACCACAACAATATTCTCCACATTTGATCCTTTCACCATCGTGACTGCCACCAATGCCAAATACTCTTGACACCCAGATCCCACAACCAAGTCACCTCAAGTGAAGAAATCAGAAGAACGGAGGATTCTCCTCGATTTCCCACACACTCAAAACGACCACCTACTACTGGGTTAAACTGAATTGTCTTTCCATGACAATTTACCGTATGCAATGACTTCCTCGTGACCTAGTTTCGGGCGGTCAGCTTTCCCACATAATTCTTTCTGTCTGGTGGGATGGGATTCCTTCACCCCATCATTGGTCCCTTCTCGAACCGACAATTGTCTCTATTAGGCACAAACCGCGAGCCAAATGCGGTCGCCCTCTCGATCATATTCTTCTCTATCATCTAGGTCCTTTCGTACGTCTCATCAAAGCTCTTTAAGTTCAAGGGCATTAGCTGGGCTTTCAATTCTAGCTTCAAGCCATCTCTAAAATGTCTCGCCCTATCCACATGGTCCTTTACCAACCTCGGCATACTTGGCCAACTCAGCTAACTTCACCTCATACTGATTCACCGACATCCGATTCTGACAAAACTGTTGGAACTCTGCCATCTTTGACTCTCTCACACTGTCCAAGAGGCACTTCCCATTGAACGCTTCACGAAAGGCACCCCATGTCTGAACCGTGCCTTCAGGGAACACCCTTCCTTGAGTGGCTTCCCACCAATTAATGGCATTACCTTGAAGCTAATAACTGCCAGAAGCACTTTGTCTAACTCTGAACACCTCAGCACTGAAACAGTCCTCTCACTATTCCTTATCCAAAGGGTCGCAGCTTCAGGGTCGCCCACGCCACTAAACTCGGTGGCTTTCAGTCTCAGGAACTACTCTACCAGCCTAGGCATCGGTCTCTCATAGACCTCTCCTCTCACTAGGGGAACCACAAAGACCACAGCAAAAGCACTCAGCTTACTGCCCTAATAAGGTCTCTAGCGCCAGCAGGATCCTGTCTAACCTAGGATCTGCTTGCACGCTACCTCTAGTACCAATCTGACCAGACACTGCCCTACGCCTAAGGGCTCTCTCTGCTCAGGATTGCTCATCACTCTGAACTATGAGCAACCCGCCACCACACAAAGCCACACAAGGCCACAAAAGCAATCACAGGCACATAATATAAAAGCCATCCCTATCTCACTATCCCAAAAATCCCACGCACCTTATCACTCCAAGTCTCAACCTCGCTCTGATACCAAAACCGACGGGGATGTCACGCCCCAAACCCCGAGCACGCGACAACCCCTTACCATGGTTAATTGAAAGCGACGTCCCAAGACTCGTCGACGACCATTCATTTTAATCTTTTGTTATGCGCAAGCGAAGAAGACGAACCATCCCGGTCCAACAATCAATCAATCAATCAATCAGGGATAGAGGGATGAATAACAAGAACAACCATCACTACTCATTTACACAATTTACTGGATTAACCAACGGAGGATCGTCTTTTGAATTACAAGCTCGACAAAAGGGGCCGATCCATCCTCTAAGCCAGGCCAAAAAGAAACTAGGCTAATCTAGCTATAACAAATGAACCCTCGGGTTCAACACCACGGTCACTCGGACCCATCGGACTCGACTCCGTCAGGTCGATCACTGGAGAAACGGGGGGCAGGATTCTCCACAGCGGGTGCACCATTCTAAAGAGCTGAAAAATGTTAACCACGACGGGTTGAGATAAAATCTCAGCGAGTTCTTCCCCCTAAGCCCCGGTTAGTACACCAACTCAACCCGGGGTATCTCTCCAGAACCACCCCTCACTCAACCCAACCACAAACACCCAGCAATCAGCAATCAAACCACATACAGGTTCAACCAACAATCAGAGGTCGGTTCGCATGCAACCTTAGCCGGTATGCCATACCCTGCACGTTAAATCATATTCAATGCAAGCAATGCAACCAACAATCGAATAGTCGGTTTGCATGCAACCTTACTCAGTATGCCATACCCTGCACGTTATAAGTCAGCACAATACACGCAATGCACATGGCCATTTGATGATGCAATTCATCAATCACATGCGAGTCACGTCACAAGCGATCTCACCTATCCATTGCCACCCCTGCACGTTATCAATTCATGCGTACGTGCCATAAATGATATGATCACCTCATGCATAATCGGAACCAATGATGCCATGTTTTCACATGTACTCTCGCATCCACACGTATTCCGATTATTACTGCCCCACAGGGCTACAACTTGGCCGAGGTGCAACGGCGCTACGGCGCTCTTCCTCTGCAGAGGCGCAACCGTGCCCTTCCGTGCAGGCCGAGGCGCTATGGCGCTACGGCGCCCTTCCTCCACAGAGGCGCAACCGTGCCCTTCCATACCCTCCGAGGCGCCACGGCACTACGGCGCCCTTCCTCCGCAGATGCGCAACCGTGCCCTCCGAGACGCAACGGCGCTACGGCGCCCTTCGTCCCCAGAGGCGCAACTGTGCCCTTCCGTGCCCTCCCTTTCCATAATCTCCGATAAATCGGGTTCAACTTAGTAATCACGCAAGCATTCCATCACAATCCACTTATTATCTTTGAGCATTAGCCAATGCACACATGCTTGCATATAAATCCTCAAATCATTTCTCACAAAAGCGGTCCATTTCCGATGTCCCTCGGACAAACCATTTTCCCCACCTTTCTCATAAAAGCGGTCCATTTTCAGTGTCCTTTGGACAAATCACTTTCTTTCTCATAAAGGCGGTCCATTTCCGGTGTCCCTCGGACAAACCATTTTTCCCTTTTTGTGAAATTCACACGATTCATGCGAATGTTCATGCCACGACACATCAATTTCACTTCATATGATCAAAACACATGAAATTATGCATAATTTCACTTCCGGATGAACACTGCCGTGAACAGTAATCATGAACAGTAATTTCGGAAATTCAATTAATAATAAATTAAATTCAGAAATTAAAGAAAACATTGATTAAACACAATTAATCAATCAATTAAGCTAAACATGCTTAATTAACACATAAACCACACATAATCAGCACTTAAGCATAATCAAGCATAATTAAGCAAGATTAAGCTAAGTTAATCTTAATAAAATATCTAACCACCTATCTTAGGGCTAATACACTTAATTAACTCTCATAAACCAGCATTAACACTAATTAACCCAATCCTAAGCAAGTTTAGGGACTAAATAGGGATTAGGAGCTAAACTCACCCGTTAAGCAGGCCGGCGACACGGACGCGGCGGCGGCAACGAACCCGACACCCGTGGACCTCTCTCACGACGATCCAAGGTGGTCCCGAGCTCAACACAGCAGCAACAAATTCGGATTCCCCACTGAACTTCACAAAACAGCACTGCAGGAGGAGGACAGGGGCTGACCGGAGGAAAACAGCTTGGCCGGAGCTCCGACGAGCGGCGGGCCAGCGATCAACGGCACCTGGGGGTCGAGGGGGAACCACTTGTGGGTGGTATGGGTGGAGATTGGGTCGGAAAGGGAGGAAAATGGCCGAAACAGCAAAACAGAACAGCAGCAGGCGGTCAGAAAACGGTCCGGCCAGCGGTGGCTGTCGGCCGGAATACGGGTTGACCGGAAGCTCCTTCCGGCGATCGGCCGACGTTATTTGTACGGAATTTCTCTTCTGAACACAACGGCGGGTGGCACGAGACGAGATTACAACAGGAATGCAATGAACAACTCAGATTTCGGTGAAAGGTCAAACTGAAAAACAGAAGGAAGGAAGGAAAACCATGGGAGAGAGGTGCTGCGATTTTTGGAGAAGATGAAGAGGAGAGAGAGAGTGAAGTGAAGGCTGAAGGATATGCCTTATCCAAGCCATCAAGGCTTGCCCCACTTGCCAAACAATGACCTCATCTTATCTCTCTTCCTTTTTGACTTTTCTTCAAAATATCCAAGGGCATTTTGGTCATTTCCACCTTGCACATTTCTCAATCTGTCCTTGGGCTGAAAATGGAGGACGGGCCTAGGAAATGGGCTTGAAAATGAATAGGAACGGGCTCGGGAATTTATTGGGCTTGAATCGGCTTGGTTTTAGACAATGGGCTCGGAAGGGTAAAGGGTCGGTTTGGCCCAACGGGCTCACTCGCTTGCCTCGGGCCTTCCATGGTGGCTGTCCCACCTTGGGTGTGAGGCCCACACTGATCTTGCCCAGCCCACGTCCTCGTAGGCTCGTTTCCTCGGTCCGAAAGTCCCTTTCCCAAAAACTCGGCTCAACCGACACTGTCGACTGTCTAAGAAGCATCGTCCAAAAGTCCTTCTCGAACATTCCCGAAAATTCGAAGTTCAATACTAGATTCTCATGCCTTGTCAATTTCGCCCGAATTCCATTTTGGTACTACTTAGACTGACAGGCGGCTTTGAGGATTCACGCGTAACCGACTCGTGCCAATTCACGTTCAAGACTCCTCGACACATGGACGTCATTGACTACATGAAATTGCGAAGGATCGATTCTTATTTCAAAGTACACAATTATCAAGGATCGACATAGGGCCATTCGCGGTTCGATAACAGTAGACGGAATCACCCGTCGTCCCATTATTTCTGTCCACGAATCGACTTCTAGTCGTCCCTAAAATCGGCCTACAAATCTACAGGATCGTCCTTACGCAAGTCTCACGGTCGAGTCGTTTTCCCAGGTCAAGTTCTTTAGTTGCACGAGTTTTGTCCTCATTAGCCTTTCCCCTTAAGGTCAGTATCTCAGGAGTGATCAGTTCCGAGTGAGATCAACCAACAATGCACTGGCGAATTTAACGTTCAGTCCTCCCTCAGAGGGCTCGAATTTCAGGACGTCACACACTCTCACGTTGAAGTTGGATTAAAAATGACATATGGAATTTCATTAATGGAATGAATGTATGTGTGAAATAAACTAGGGTAGATTCAAGTAATATATTAGAAAGTCAAATCCAATAACTTAACTATTATGTGGAGGAAGACTGTACATACACACACAAACCCATAGTCATGTGCTGTGATGTTTTTAACAAAAATATTAATTTTACATGGCATAATTTGATGATTTTGTGGCCTTTTCCCTTTTCTTAAAGTGGCATATAAATTAGTGCAAAGCACCAGTACATTTGTGACGTTTAGAGCAACTTAAATAAAAACTATGAATTGAACTTCTAGTTTGTTGCTTGCACTTTATTTCACACAACTTTACTCTAAATCTTTAATAGGTTATTTTCTGGGGATACACAAGTAAGGCACGGAGTAACCATTTGGTATTATTAAACAAGAGCATGGGGAAATTTTATAAGTGAGATCGGAAACAATATCTACCATCAAGTGACATGAATGGCATATTGATTTCAAGATTAATATAAATCTTGGTTTTGTGATTCGGTTAGGTTGAGTGAAGTTATATTCGAGTTGGCGAGAAGGCAGCATGATTATTATAAGTTTTTGCATCGAGGTAACGTGGATGCATACAATGCAATCATTGACGAGACACCTTGCGAGAAGGCCCAATTTTCAATTGAGTCCTACGACACATAATCCATATGCCATTATCGTGTTTCTTCTTTGACTTAGCATTAGTCCTACCTAGAAATTGGTTTTGAGAATCCGAGTTATCAAGCGAATGATACTGGCCCAATAATTATCCCGTGGGTTTTCTTTTTAACACGTGGAGTGGCTTTACATCATTTGTTAATAGTTTGTTCCACAAATGTCCGTAAGCTCTAGCACCACGGCTTCTCTAATTAAATATAAAACAAAGTTGCGAAAGGGGATCAAAGTTTCGAAGGATGTACATGAGCTAAGATCCTAGCCATTTGTCACGCCCCGAACCCCGAGCACGCGACAACCCCTTCTCTTGGTCGATTGAAAGCGACGTCCCAGGACTCGTCGACGACCATTCATTTTAATCTTTTGTTATGCGCAAGCGGAAGACAAACCATCCCCAGTCCAACAATCAATCAATCAATCAATCAGGAATAGAGGGATGAATAACAAAAACAACCATCACTACTCATTTACACAATTTACTGGATTAACCAACGGAGGATCGTCTTTTGAATTACAAGCCCGACAAAAGGGGCCGATCTATCCACTAAGCCAGGCCAAAAAGAAACTAGGCTAATCCAGCTATACAAAATGAACCCTCGGGTTCAACACCACGGTCACTCGGACCCATCAAACTCGACTCCGTCAGGTCGATCACTGGAGAAACGGGGGCAGGATTCTCCACTGTGGGTGCGCCATTCTAGGGGCCTGAAAAATGTTAACCACGACGGGTTGAGATAAAATCTCAGCGAGTTCTTCCCCCTAAGCCCCGGTTAGTACACCAACTCAACCTGGGGTATCTCTCCAGAACCACCCCTCACTCAACCCAACAACAAACAACCAACAACCCGCAAGCAACCAACAAACAGGGGCAACCAATAAACAATTAATCGGTTCGCATGCAACTTTACCCGGCATGCCATACCCTGCACGTAAAACCTCATACAGCACAAGCAATGCAACCAACAATCAAAAGTCGGTTCGCATGCAACCTTACCCGGTATGCCATACCCTGCACGTAAAACCTCATACAATGCAAGCAATGCAACCAACAATCATATAGTCGGTTCGCATGCAACCTTACCCGGTATGCCATACCCTGCACGTGATAAGTCAGCACAATACACGCAATGCACATGGCCGTTAGATGATGCAGTTCATCAATCACATGCGAATCGCACCACAAGCGATCTCACCTGGCCATTGCCATACCCCCGCACGTTATCAATTCATGCGTGCGTGCCATAAATCATGATGTGATCACCTCATGCATAATCGGAACCAGTGATACCATATTTCTCATGCACTCTTGCATCCACACGTGTTCCGATTATTACTGCCCCTTGGGCTACAACCGAACTCCCGCCGGTGTCTACTAGCATAGCCAGGCATCGCCCTCCCTCATGAGGCGCGGCGACGTCAAGGGACCCCCGCCCAAGACGGCATTCCCGAAGGAGCATGGGCCCGGCCTCTACCGCGACTCCGCATCCAGCTCACAACTGAGGCGCCACGGCGCTACGGCGCCCTTCCTCCGCAGAGACGCAACCGTGCCCTTCCGTGCCCTCGCCGGGTTTCCGATAAATCGGACTATCACCCCCCGAACTTCGGCCGGGCGGCGGGTTCAACTTAGTGATCACGCAAGCATACCATTACAACCGATTTATTATCTTTGAGCATTAGCCAATGCACACATACTTGCATATGAAACCTCAAATCCTTTCTCATAAAAGCAATCCATTTCCAGTGTCCCTCGGACAAACCATTTTTCCCACATTTCTCATAAAAGCGGTCCATTTTCAGTGTCATTTGGACAAATCACTTCCTTTCTCATAAATGCGGTCCATTTCCGGTGTCCCTCGGACAAATCATTTTCTTTCTTTTGTAAAAATCACACGATTCAAGCGGATGCTTATGCAATGCCACATCCAATTCACTTCATATGATCAACGCACATAAAATTATGCACAATCTCACTTCCGGATGAACAGTATACGTGAACAGTAATCCATGAACAGTAATCCATGAACAGTAATTTCCGAAATTCAATTAATAATAAATTAAATTCAGAAATTAAACAAAACATTGATTAAACACAATTAATCAATCAATTAAGCTAAACATGCTTAATTAACACATAAACCACACATAATCAACACTTAAGCATAATATAAACCACACATAATCAACACTTAAGCATAATCAAGCATAATTAAGCAAGATTAAGCTAAGTTAATCTTAATCAAATATCTAACCACCTATCTTAGGGCTAATACACTTAATTAACCCTCCTAAACCAGCATTAACACTAATTAACCCAACCTTAAGCAAGTTTAGGCATTAAATAGGGATTAGGAGCTAAACTCACCCGTTAAGCGGGCCGGCGACACCGGCGCGGCGGCGGCGACGAACCCGACACCCGGGGACTTCTCCCACGACACTTCAAGGCGGTCCCGAGACGGAAATCACAGCAAAAGCTTCTGCTCACACCCCCAACTTCAGAAAAACAGCACTTTGCAGGGAGGACGGGGGGCGACCGGAGTTGAACGGGCTGCCCGGAGCTCCGGCGAGCGGCGGGCCAGCGACCAACGGCACCTGGGGTTGAGGGGGAACCACTTGTGGCTGGGATGGGTGGTGGTTTGGCCGGAAATGGAGAGAAACGGAAGAAAAGGCGGAGCTGTGCAGAGGGCGACGCTACAGTAGGCGGTCCGGAAACAGCCGACTTCCGGCTGCCGTACGGATCGGATGGCAGCTCCGATCAACGAACGGCCGACGCAATCCGTACGTATTCTCTCTCCCGAGCGCAATGGTGGGTGGAACGCCCCGAGATTCCACCGGGAAGGCAACGAACAACTCCAATTTCGGTGAGAGGTCAGAAACTGAAACTGCAGGAAGGCAAGGGAAGAAGGAGAGAGAGGGGCTGCGATTTTGGAGAAGATGAAGAGGAGAGAGAGAGTGAAGTGAAGGCTGAAGGATAAGCCTTATCCAAGCCATCAAGGCTTGCCCCACTTGCCAAACAATGACCTCATCTTCTCTCTTTTCCTTTTTGACTTTTCTTCAAAATATCCAAGGGCATTTTGGTCATTTCCACCTTGCACATTTCCCAATATGTCCTTGGGCTGAAAATGGAGGACGGGCCTAGGAAAAAGGCCGGAAAATGAATAGGAACGGGCTCGGGAATTTATTGGGCTTGAATTGGCTCAGGTTTAGACAATGGGCTAGGAAGGGTAAATGGTCGGTTTGGCCCAACGGGCTCACTTGCTTGCCTCGGGCCTTCCATGGTGGCTGTCCCACCTTGGGCGTGAGGCCCACACTGCTCTTGCCTGGCCCACATCCTCATAGGCTCTGTTTCTCGGTCCAAAATCCCTTTCTCAAAACTTGGCTCGACCGACTCCGTCGACCGTCAAGGAAGCATCATCCAAAAGTCCACCCCGGACGTTCCCGAAAATTCGAAGTCCAATCTTGGATTCTCCTGCCTTGTCAATTTCGCTCGAATGCCATTTTGGTACTACTCAGACTGACAGGCGGCTTCGAGGATTCACGCGTAATCGACTCGTGCCAATTCACGTTCAAGACTTCTCGACACATGGACGTCCTTGACTACATGAAATTGCGAAGGATCGATTATTATTTCTAAGTACACGATTATCAAGGATCGACATAGGGCCATTCACAGGTTCGATAACAGTAGACGGAATCACCCGTCATCCTATTATTTCTGTCCGCGAATCGACTTCTAGTCGTCTCGAAATCGGCTCGCATATCTACGAGGATCGTCCTTACGCAAGTCTCACGGTCGAGTCGTTTTCCCAGGTCAAGTTCTTTAGTCGCATGAGTTCTGTCCTCATTAGCCTTTCCCCTCAAGGTCAGTATCTCAGGAGTGATCAGTTTCGAGTGAGATCAACCAACAATGCACTGGCGAAATTAACGTTCAGTCCTCCCTCAGAGGGCTCGAATTTCAGGACGTCACACCATTGCTCTCGTAATTTGAGTGCTTTGTTAGGTTACAATGTGATACAATTCCAAGTAAGAAATTCAGAAGCATTACGTATCAACTGGCTGGGACACAATGAATACTTCACATAGCCATGCGAGCAACTTGGCTTTGGTGTTGCCGTGAGAAAGAAATATTCTCGTACATTCTTAATACATTAGAAAACTATTGAATTTCAAAACGAAAATCACATCGAAAATCTAGATAGTAAGATATGAATGTTAATAAAATAAGGGGGTTACTATTACGAAAAATCTCAAATTAATGTACTTGTGATAAATTTATCCAAGTAATTTTTGATATCCAAAAACCTTAAACTGGTATACGTGTGATAAATTTACCTTTCGTTAGTTTCGGTTAAATTTTACCATCAAATTGTTGAATTGGATAACACATAATAGTTTGAAGTTTTTTCATGATATTGACCCTAAAGAAAAGAAAATGTGATAGATAGAACCGTCTTGAAAATTGCAAAATCCCGTCGCTAAAGTTCATTAGCTACGTCTCGTTACTGTCGTTGAGTTGCTAATAAATCGAATAGGCATCAAGTTCTCAAAAACTACCCAAGCTTTTCTCTCTTATGAAAGTTAATTACAGTAAGAATAGGAAGGAAAACCAAATAATTCAAACGACACTCCGCGATAGATATACCCAAGTTCACTCTTAGTCGTAAAAATGCCGATTTTTTTCTTTTCTTTTTTGTATTCTTTCTCTATAATTTGGCCTTTATCTTTATATCTAATTTAACCAAACTTTTGGTTAAATAAAATGATTTGGACAGAAACATCTTTTTAGCCTTAAATTTCATGTTTTGGGACGTTAAAGCAACATAGGAGAGAGAAAATAACAAAAACAGCCACATCAGTAGTTCCAGCTAGTCTATCTAGTCAAATTGGATAGAGTTAGTAAAATGATTTAATTACACAAATTTTAAAAGATTTATGACTTAACTGTACTTTGATGATAAGTTTTAAAACTTCTAGCACACTCATTAAAAAAAAAAGTGGATCAAAAGGAGGTAAGATAAATTAAAGTGCAACTAAATCCACAACTTTATTCTTTCGGTGAATTTATTGAATAATTACAATTAATTGCTTCAAAAAATTCACTAGAAGGCAGACTTAATAATGCAATGGCTGTGACAAAGCTCAATGATGAAGGGGATACGGTCCAGAGGGGACCTCAGGCGAGATCCAGTAGTGAAAATGGGTTGCTTCGCCGCCTTCTCTGATGCCCGCATGGCCTTCTTCTCCGACGCCAGCACGTCCTTGCACGCCTAGGTTTCTTGCCTTTGTTGCAGGGAGAGAAGCCAGGCTAAAAGCTAAAATGAGCATGAGGAGGATCATCCATGAGATCTTAGATTAGCTCTTGCCATTATTTTTTATTTTTGGTGACCCAAGGAACCCCCGCACGGCCGGCAGCCGGGAAGTAAACCCTGGGGGCGACACGTGCCACCACCAAGCACATGTCACCAGAGTAAGTCCACAAATGACTCCGCTGGGATTTAAACCCCTCCCCTTCGGTAGGGGGGGAAAGCCCAAAGCCAGCGGAGCCACCACATGGGGTGGTAGCTCTTGCCATTGTTTCTTCTTCTTTTTTCCAAATAATTTTTTCCATAGAGTATATCCATGATTCTTGCTCTAATATTGCTATTTATAGGTGTGAATTCTATTGAGAAGGATGCCATCTCTATGTTGCTTGTTAAGACATTACTCATGTGCAGTGTTAAGAGTTCTAGATTTGTTTCTAGAACTGATAGATGAAAATTAACACTTCAACATGCTTCCATACATACTTGACAACTTAGCTTAAGAGCCAGATTCTCCTTTAGTGAATCCATCTGCCATTACTTCGATCCCATTTAATATGTATATCCTGCTTAAATTTTGAACTTTGCGTATCGCTAATCACACGATTCGTTATAGGAAAGCTTTTCAATCACTCACCTCTCGCTTGCTTTTCATTGTGCCAAGGTGCTCGAGAAGCTCTCTCTTGTACGCCATTATAATGGACTTACTTTATTAGCTCAGTAAAAAAAAAAAATTTGTGTTGGATTCACCGCTAGAACTTTTATCATAGCAAATAAAGTTGGATTTCATGATAATGGTACTTAAGTGCCAAAAAATTTTAAGAAAAAGTTCAATTATGTGATGGAAATCTGATATGGCATAGTACTTGTGGCGAACATTTTTAAAAGGTTATTGTACTCAAATAATCAATTAAAGAGTTTTATGACACTCAAGTGATTGGAGAAAAGAGTCATAACACTTGAGGTGTCATTTTCCCACATTTTCACGTTAGCTCAATTGATTAAATTCACAAATTGAAGTAATTTACATAACATTCCTATAATGAATTTTTGAAACTGAGAAATGTTTGGTTAGCATCTTAGAATCGAGTACCGCAGTGCATAATATTGAAGAAGTCAAATCGTAAAAGTATTTAAATATTTGTTTTTAAATAAGTCAAAGTTGTGAAAATTTTTAGAACAAAAGAATTTTCATGGGACAAATTTCCAGGTGTGATCCGCTCTTGTTGATCGGAAAGTCAAACATACTCTCCAAAAGTCACTTTAAACAAGGCCGCAAAGCTTGGATCCCGAGAACAAGATGTTGGTGAAAGCCAGAGGCTGCATAGGCTAGTTAATTATTTTAACCTGATGCTTCTCCTATTTTTGGCCAAAAAAAGGTTCTTTTGTTGTTTAATGTTGGACCTCCATAGTAAGCCGACTTCTAATGACACTCGATGTAAAATATACCCTATGTGATGATCATAGAAATTACTTGTATGCCCCTCCTGTTTCAAGAAAATCATGCATGGTAATTCCATCCGATTAAACGAATCAAACCAAGAGGAGATGGCATGACTAAGCAATCACAGATTTTGCCAAGTACAAACAAATCAACACAAAACCAAATCCCAGAAACATTATCCCATCGGTGAATCTATTTAAAAATTACAAGTATTTCTTTCGAAATTTCCCCAAATAGCTGCCTTAAATATCGAATGGGGAATCCAAGCCGCAATAGTGGCGGCAGCTAGTTCCATATGGCGAAACGGGGTTCAAGGCAAGATCCGGTAGTGAAAATGTGTCACTTCGCCTTCTTCTGCGAAGCTGGCACGGCCTTTTGGGACTAGGTCTCTTGCTTTTGTTGCGGGAGAGAAGCTGAGACAAGAGCTGAAACGAGCATGAGGAGGATCGGCCACGAGCATTTAAGATTAGCTCTCTCCATAGTTCCTCTTTTAATAATTTTCTTCCGAAAGTATATGCATGGCTGTTGCTCTAGCATCGCCATCTATAGGTATGAATCCCGTTGAGAGGGGTGCCACCTCCATATTGCTTGTTATGACGTTACAAATGTGTGGAGTTAGGGTTCTGGATTTGGAGTCACTAAAATTGATAGATGCAAGTTAGCACAAGTCATATGTGTGTGCGTGACCATTTCCACTCCCTTTCATCTCCATACGACTTTCTTTTCAACCGCCATGGGATGGAGGATTTGAGCTGGGTCTCTCTTTTTCCTCTCTTTTCCTTTGAGTGATTCAGTTCTCATTTTCTTTTATTTGTTTTTCTTCCATTTGGGGAGCTTTTCTCTTCTAATCTAATATAGATTTAGAAGCTTTTATTTCCCATTTTGGGGAGGTTTCTATTCCGATCTAGTATACATTTAGGGATTTTTGCATGTATGTTTTTAAGGTTTTGCTTCCCTTAGGTTTTGTTGGTGTACAAATCTAGTTTCACAAGAGATTGAAGGAATTTTGTGAAAGTTTTGCTCTCACAGTTAGATTTATGCTCGATTAACCTATTCACCCTGAACGCGATGATGGTGTTGAAAATGCTGAACTTAGACGCACATCACCGAAAGGCAAAATTGTAGTGATATAGAATTCTCGGTATGTGCATATTAGTAAAGAAATCACAGATATGTTCTTTGAGCATGACCCCTAACTTTGTTCTAATGATTTATCTTATTATTTGAATCTTGTTTTGCTTTGAATAGTCTAGGAATTATCTTGGTTTATAGTCGAATTCTGTTGTTTCTTTCTTGTTTTATTTATTTAGTTATGGAAATGAATGAACTATTGCTTTTAAAAAAAAATGCTTACGGATAGTAATAGTTTTTTGATTTTAAGCTCGAATGGATTCACGTAATTCTTATTTTATGTATTTGCGAATAAAAGGTAGGGAAGTATTATGGTGGAAAGTTTCCTAGTAAGCTTATGATTTGATCCTCACTAATAAATTGTGGATAATTTAACTCAGATCTTGCCCAAAACATAAATTAAAGTCTATATCTTTAATTCATATCTAAGTTTTCACACTGGTATGGTCTGAAAACATTTCAAACAAATATTTTTAAAGGTTGATACCACACAAAAAAATCCGTAAACAGTATCACTATCACATCAATATCCTAATTTTTTTGTGTAAAAAAAAACAACCCTCAAATGTGCCCATTGTAAATCTAATATCTCAATTTTTTTTAATATCACAAAAGCCCATAAAGTATGCTCACATTGGTGCAAGTTTGGAGTATTGTGGAAATTAAAAAAAAAAAAGGGTACTAATGTCATATTTGGTAAAGTTTAGGATTTTTAGTAGTAGACAATGACTATTTTTGTCGTAATGATACAAGTTTGGAGTTTTGGTGACATAAACAAAAAAGGTTTGAGTTTTTGAAAATAAATCAACCCAAAAGTTCAATGTCTTAAATTGAAATCTAGTTCTTTAATTCACCTCTGAGTTTCCATATTTGTCTGGTCAGAAAACGTTCCATACTAATATTTGTTAAAGGATAATACACACAAAAAGACCCTAAACTTTGTCACTATGACATCAAAATCCTAATTTTTTTTTTGTATTAGAAAAAAAAAACCCTCAAATATGCCCATAGTAAATCTAGTACCTCAATTTTTTTGTCACAAATGCCTGTGAACTATGCTCACACTAGTACAAGTTTGGGGTATAATGAAAAAAAAAACTAGAGTATTAGCATCACTGTTGGGCAAAGTTTAGGGTTTTTCGTGATAGATAATGGTTAATTTCGTCACAATGGTACAAGTTTAAGATTTTAGTGACACAAACAAAAAAGTTTAAATAAAAAAATCCAACCTGTTAGGTCAATTGCAAGTATACAATATCAACAAGTAATAAAGTGATGAGTGAGTATCGTTCTCACAATGACTGTTTTTTATTTTATCTAATTACTTACCGAAAGTGATCAATTCAAAAATCTAGTTAACCAAATTGAAAAAAATGAGTAAAAAGTAAACTAAACCAATTAAAATACTAAAATATAAAAAAAGTCAAAACTTAAAGAATTAAAAGCTAATTAAAATTGTAAAATAAAAATAATCTAAAGCAAAATGAAAATTAATAATTATCAAGATCACAAAGCGTTAGAGCATCCAACTTCACTTAACCATTCATAATTAATTTTCTTAACTTTTCATGTAACAATTTAATTTCCAATTGTGTTGGCGAAATTTCCCTAAGATGAATTAAAAGCCAACCTCGGTCTAATAATCCCTAATTAGGTATGTTAACCCACATTAACCTTAGGTGAATTTAAACTACCTAAAAGCATTAAGTTCTTGTGGAAATTCCCGGATTTAATCTAAGTAGTCCCAACCTAGATCTACTACCATAGCCACATAAATAACCTAGTGTACCTAGACCTAAATTTAATTTATGGTTCAATATCACTATTGCACATGCATACAATCTCCACCCGATATCATGCATACATAAAAAATCATTCAAAAGTTGGCCAGACTTCTAAAAGCATTAAGATCATGATAAAGAACGACACAATCAAAACAATTCTATTGCATGAAAGTCTTTGAAAATTAATCAATTATGATTAATATCCATTGTAGCTTTAACAAAAGAAATTTAGAATATAGTAAAAATTAAACTGACAAGAATTAAAGAAAACATAATACTAAATAAAAACAAATTCACTGAATTGAGAAACAAGGAGTTTCAGGTTTGTCTCCTCCTTCTCTCATTGACACGCCAATTTCACTAAAATAGAAGAATAAAATCTAACTAAGAAAACTCAAAATCTTCTGCAAAAATGGTGGTTCCAAGGATTTTTTTCTTCTTCTTCTGCAGCACAAGAGCAGTTTATATAGCCTCCAAAAATCTGCCCTAAGTCGACTCCTATTAGGATTTGGAAAAGATTCCTCATTGATTTTCTTTGAACCTTATCTTCAATCATGGTCAAATTCTCCAAATATCTGATTTGGGCTGGCTTTTTCTTCAAGATAAAATATTCTGAAAGATGTTGCAATATTTTGGAAGATCTGAAAATATTTCACACAAAATAAAATTAAGTGAGCAGTAATTAAATTCACCCAAAATTCATCAAAATTTAGCAAATATCAAGTCTAAATTAGCAATAATACTCTATTAAAAATAGAGTTATCACAACCCAAAAGTTTAAATTATTAGGTTGAGAGAGACCGCATATATAAACCCCATAGTCAAGTCAAGCCATGTGTTATATTGCAACACACTTTCTCACATTCAAGTTGGATTAGAAATGGCACTTGGAATTTGACTAATGGGGTGGATGCATGTGCAAAATAAACTGGGGTAGAACATGAAATTGGGTTAGAAGTCAAACCCATTAACTTAACTATTATGTAGAGGAAGATTATACACATATAGGAAGAACATATAAATCCCATAATCAAGCATTATGATTTTTTTTAATAGAAGTATTGATTTTAGATGGAATAGTTTAACGGTTTTTGTGGTATTTTCCTTTTTACTATTACTGTCAAAATAAGTGCAAAGCGCAAGTACATTTGTAACGTTTAGAGCAACTTCAAGAAAAAAAAACCACAAATTGAACTTCTATTTTGTTGCTTGCACTTTATATAATGCAAAGCCACTTTAAATCTTTAGTTGGTTTTTCTTTGTTTGGTATAATGACCCATGTAAAGCATGGAGTCACCGGATTGTATTATTAAACAAGAGCATGGGGGAAATTTTATTAGAAGTGAAGATCGGAAACAATATCTACAATGACATGAATGACATATTTATTTCAAGATTAATATAAATCCTGGTTTCATAACTTGCTTAGGTCGTGTGAAGCTAGGTCACATGAATATAATAACTTTCTGAATTGAGTTAACGCTGATGCTACAATGCAATTGATGACTGTACACTTTATAAAAAAGCTTCCGATTTAGTCCCATGACACATAATCCATGCACATTATATTGTTTCTTCTTTGACTTTAGCATTAGTCCTACCTAGAAATTGATTTTGGGAATTCAGGTTATTGATCAAATAATACTAACCCATCAATTATCACAAAGGAATTTTTTTTTGGTAACATGTGGAGTGACTTTAATCTCTTGATAATAGTTTGTTCAACAAATGTTCGTAAGCTCTAGTACCATGGATTCTCTAATTGGATGTAAAAAATAGTTGCGAAAGGGGACCAAAGTTTCAAAGGATGTATACAAACTATGATCCTAGTCACTGTTATTGTAATTTGAATGCTTTGTTAAGTTCCAATGCGATACAATTTCAAGTAAGAAATTCAGAAGCATTCCATATCAACCAGCTACATCGATGGAGACAATGAATACTTCACATGGCCATGCGAGCAACTTGGCTTTGTTGTTGCCATGAGAAAGAAATCTTCTCTTACATTCTTAATACATTTGAAAACTATTGAATTCGGAATTGAAAATCACAAGGAAAATCTAAATAGCAAGATATGAACACTAATAAAATAAGGGATTAATATTATCAAAAATATCAAATCAATACACTTATGACAAATTTACTTTAAATTATTATTTTGAGAATCAAAAACCTGTCTAACTAGTACACCTATAATAAATTTATTTTAGACTAATTTTTTGACCGTAAACCCAAAAATGTTGTAACAAATTCACATTTTATTAATTTTTTTTTAAATTAAATTAATACCACAAAAAATCATAAACTAGCACAATTATGACAAAAAGATGGTAAATTCCAAACTGATACATCCATTAACTATTACGTTTTATCCAATTCAGCAATTTGATAGTAAAATTTAACGGATTCTAAAGAAAGGTAAATTTGTCACTGGTATGTCAATTTGAGAATTTTTGTTGGTTGAGAAATTAATTTGGAGTAAATTTATCATAAGTGTATCGTGATATTAACCCTAAAGAAAACAACACATGATAGGCAAAACTATCTCTAAAAGTACAAAATCTTGTACATCTCGTTACTGCCGTCGAGTTGTTGATGAATCAAACAAGCATCAAGCTCTCAAAAACTACCCAATCTTTTCTCTCTTATGAAAGTTAATTCAAATGACACTCGATGTTTGATATATCCAATATTACTCTTAGTTGTAAAAATACTAATTTTTTTCTTTTCTTTTTTGTATTTTTTAAAGGGATAATGCCACGAAAAACCCTAAACTTTACCCCCGTGACAGATTTACCCTAAACTTTTTTTTGTGACATAAAAAACCCCAAACTTTGCCCGTGTGACACATTTACCCTAAACTTTTTTTTTTTGCCACCAAAAACTCTAAACTATGCCACTTGTGACAATTTTACCACGAACTATATTACTTATGACAAATTTACCCCAAAGTTTTTTGGGCTGAAGGGCATTTTTGTCATTTTCTATTTTTTTCTTTTTTATTTTTTTTATTGAAGTGGAAGCCGGCGAGGCCATCCTTGCCGGCGCCGGAGTTCGGCGAGGGCGACTTAGGCTTGGGCGACCCTCGCCGGCGTCGGGCGAGGGCCGCCCGAGCCTCACTGGGCGAGGGCGAGGGCCGCCCAAGCCAAATCCGGTGAGGACGGCCCTTCGCCGGATCTCGGCGGCCCTCGCCCGACGCCGGCGAGGGTTGCCCGGCCCGGGCCGCCCTCGCCCGACGCCGGCGAGGGTTGCCCAGGCCTGGGCCGCCCTCGCCCGACGCCGGCGAGGGCCGTCCAGGCCTGGGCGATCCTCGCCGGACTCCGGCGCCGACGAGGATGGCCTCACTGGCTTCCACTTCAATAAAAAAAATAAAAAAGAAAAAAATAGAAAATGACGAAAATGCCCTTCAGCTCAAAAAACTTTGGGGTAAATTTGTCATAAGTAATATAGTTCAGGGTAAAATTGTCACAAGTGGCATAGTTTAGGGTTTTTGGTGGCAAAAAAAAAAAGTTTAGGGTAAATGTGTCACACGGGGCAAAGTTTGGGGTAAATGTGTCACGCATGGCAAAGTTTGGGGTTTTTTGTGTCACAAAAAAAGTTTAGGGTAAATCTGTCACAGGGGGTAAAGTTTAGGGTTTTTTGTGGCATTAACCCTTTTTTAAATAATTTATCCTTTATCTTTTAATCTAATTTAATAGAACTTTGGGTTGAAAAACATAGGATTTGGACAAAAAAATCTTTTTAGCCTTAATTTTCATGTTTTAGTGATGTCAAAGCAACATAGGAGTGAGAAAAAAATATTAAAAAGAGGCACGCCAACATTTTTAGTTAGTTAGTTGGACAGAGTTAGTGAAATGATTTAATTACACAAATTCGACAAGTTTTAAGACTCAATTACACTTTTTGGAAGTTTTAGGACTTAATTATACTTTTGTAACAAGTTTTAAGACTTCTTGCCACTCATCCAAAAAAACGTAGATCAAAAGGAGGTAAGATAAATTAACTTGCAACTAAATCCAAAACAACATTTGATTTTATTGAACAATTACAAGTAATTGCCTCAAGAAATTCACTAGAAGGCAGACTTAATTATGCAATGGCACGACAAGGCTCAATTATGAATGGGATCCGGTCCACCAGGGACGTCGCGCAAGATTTGGTAGTATTGGGCTACTTTGCCCTCTTCTTTGATGCCAGTATGGCCTTCTTCTCCAATGCTAGCATGGCCTTGTGCACCTAGGTCTCTTGCCTTTGTTGTCGGGAGAGAAGCTAGGCCAAAAGCTAAAATGAGCATGATGAGGATCATCCATGAGCATTTTAGATTAGCTCTGACCATGGTTTCTTTTTCTTGTTTCCTAATAATTTTTTCCTAAGGTATATACATGACTATTGCTCTAGTATCGCTATTTATAGGGGTGAATTCTATTCAAAAGGATGCCATCTCTATGTTGCTCGTTATGACATTACTCGTGTATTTTTAAGAGTTCTAGATTTTGTCACTAGAATTGGTAGATGCAAATTAACATAATTATTCAACATATTTCCATATAACAACTTTCCTTAAGAGCTAGATTGTGAAATCCTCAATTCGACCCTTTTTTGAGAAGCAGGATTAAGATTCAAGGTCTTGGAATTAAAGGGAAATTACAAGAAAGTTATTTTAGGATGATTCTCAAGTTAACTATGGCAGGTCATGAATTATCAGAAAAATGAAAACAGTTGCTGACGAGGAGCCATGAGGACCCAAGCTCGGGAGGGCCCAATGGACCTCATGCCTAAGCGCCCAAGAGGCCTAATGAGGTCAATTCAAGCCCAATGAGATCAAATGAGCCCATGGTTCATTTATACAAGCTTGTACATGAATTTGGCCCATGTACATGTATAGTATTTTATACCATACTTTGGTAAAATTACCAAAATGCCTTTCTAGAATGATTTTTGAATTAAATGAAGCATGCATAAGAAGATTGCAAAGGAAGCTTACATAGGAAGATTGCAAGTGAGACTTGGAGGAGAAGTTTGCAAGAGAAACTTGCAAAGGTAGCTTGCTCTCTCTCTCTTTGTCTCTCCCCCCTCCTCACATTGTCTCTCTCTCTCTCTCTCTCTCTCTCTCTCTCTCTCTCTCTCTCTCTCTCTTCCCATTTCTCACGTCCATTCCCCCTCCACCCCCTACCGAAGTCTCTCATCCCTCATACCTCAAACCTTTTATCTCTCCCTCTCCTTTGTTTGGTCACCACTAGTGCCACCACCCCATTGTGCTGCTTTCATGTCGGTTGCTGTCCTCACTGTGATGCCGTTGTTGCTCATCGTTGTGAGCCATGAGTTGTGAGCTATTGTTCAGGTGCCACTCATCGTTCTTGTTGTTTCACTGTTGTTGAGTCATCGTTGTTGTTAACAGATGAGTTAACCTCACAATCCTTTGATTATGGTGTTAATTGGGATTAGGGGTAATATTAGATTATGGTTAATCATGTTTAGTGTTAATTAATGATAGTTTAGCCGATAAGTTATCATGATAAATAATAGATGAAAATGATAAGCTATTGTGATAGATGATAAATAAAAGTGATATGTTATAAAGGAGAAGGAGATAAAGCTATTGCTAAAGGGGCAATGGGCTATTGGAAAAAAAGTGATAAGCTATCACCAAAAGGGTGATAAACAGTAAAAAATTGGATGATAAACTATCATTAATTAGGCAATAAATTATCAAAGATTATTGATAGGTTATCTATATTTAAGAGATATTGGCTTGAGATATATGGTAATTCTAATATGGAATGAATTGCCTCATGAAAAGAATTAGGTGAGTATTTTAAAGAAGAGTTTCATGGACATATAAATGGTAATTCATGAGGTGTCATGTTTATATGCCATGTTTTGTGTTAAATTGGGCAATGATGTTGTAAATGAAAGCATGCAAAATTTGACGAGTTAATTATATGTACATGATCACATGTAATTATTTTATGGCATATTTGCAAGCGAAATTTGTAATAAATTATTGTATGAGCACGAACCATGTCTGCATTGGCTAAATGAGGAAAAATGAAATTAGCATGAGTGGTTGGTATGCTCGTGTGATCACGTAAAAGAAACCGCCATTGATAGATTTCGAGACAATGCCTGATGGATTTCAAATGTATAATGGATTTCGGATATTGAGTTGTGGTTGAGATAAGATTGATGATCTTTTTGGAATGCTGTTTGCGGGGACCCCAAGATAATGCCATGCTCGACGGTGTAGGATGATGTCCGGTTATGCCAGAAGATTCTTGATGGATTTTGGCTGTGACCCTGAGTGATTGTAATAATCTAGACATGTATGAATGCCTTGTGCATGAAATTGATAATTATTGTGCGTCTTGGGTTAGTAAATGTATTTGCTACATGATAGATCCGAGGGGAAGAGTGTAGCTAAATTTATACTGTTCGATACTTTATATGTCACTATGGGTCGAATGATAACAATGATCTGTATTTGTTTATAAATTCTCTTAGCAAATGGGGAATCCCCAAAGTAGCTATTTGTACAGTTTGGGAAGGGGTTTTGATTGATCATGTGACTTTTGATATGCCTAGGTAAGGTGAGAATGCTTGCATGAACGCATTGTGCATGGGAATTATCGAAAGTGTTTTGATCATGCTTGGGTGTGGTTGTAAGATTATGGCACGTTAAATTTTATTTAATGTAGTACAAGTGCCAAGGCAATATAAGAATGTTTATGGGTTGATTCGAGGGTCTTGTTGGCTGTTATTGGGCTGAGGTGCCTGCTTGTGTAAAGTTAAGACAAAGCCATGGATGTTTTGCTATTAATCTGTCATCAATAATATGCCGCATGTGTAGGTTGCACCTAAGGTGAGTTAGCTTCTTAAATGAGGCTTCTATTGTTAACTCATTGAGATTTGATCTCACTCATTATGGTTAAATATTTTTCAGGCCCATGGTATGGAGAATTGATGCATGCAATTCAAGGTTCTTGTGAACTAGTATCTCGATGAGACACTATACCTAGTTTTGGGGATTGAGTATGTGATGGGCACGAGAAGCATCACTTTTTGGCTGGCCCTCGTGTTAGAGGAGTTTAAGTTAATCTTGGGCCCTTATTGGTTTTTGTTGGTTGATAGGAAGTCGCCCATTGAAAGGGCTTGTAAGTATTGAACTTTTTAGGGTTAACAAGTAAATAAATAAAAGTAGTGCCGTTAAAAGCGTTTGATGATATGCTTTCCTACTATTTCTATTGTTCTGATTGACTGGGTGGTTATATAATACTTTCACTTGTGTATAATCAAAAGATAAAAAGATTAGGTTGACGACCCGTCTTGGGATGTCGAAATCAAATGAACACAAGAGTAAGGGATTGTTGCGTGCTCAAGGATTAAGACAGGACATTTGAAAGGCAAAATCATAGTGATAGATGGAGTTCTCGGTATGTGCCCATTACTAAAGATAAATTTGGTGATTGACTGTCAATTTTGATTTGAAGAAATCACAAATATGCCATTTGAGCACGACCTTAACTTGTTCTAATGATTTCTTGTTACCTTAAACTTGCTTTACTTTGAATTATCCAGGATTTGTCTTGGTTTGTAGTTGAATTGTGTTGTTTCTTTCTTTTTATTTATTTATTTACAAAAATGAATAAACTATTGCTTTAAAAAAAAAATTCTGCTTATGGATGGTATTAGTTTTTTGATTTTGAGACCAAAGGGATTTGCGTAATTCCCATTTTATGCATTGGCGAGTAAAAGGTATGGAAGAATTATGGTGGAAAATTTCCCAATAAGCATCTAATTTGTATCCTAACTAATAAATTGTGGATAATTTAACTTAGATCTTGCATACAACATAAATTAAAGTCTTTCTTTAATTCACCTCTAAGTTTTCATATTGGTATAATTAGAAAACATTCCATACTAATTTTTGTTAAAGGTTGATACCACACAAAAAACCCCCTAAACTATATTGCTATGACATCAATATCCTAATTTTTTTCTGTCACAAAAAAGCCTCGAATATATCCATTGTAAATCTAATACATCAATTTTTTTAATGTCACAAAAACTTATAAACTATGCTCACATTGTTATAAGTTTGGGGTATTGTGGAAGGAAAAAAAAAACTAGGGTATTAGTGTCATGGTTGGCAAAATTTAGGGTTTTAGGTGGTAGACAATGGCTATATTTGTCAAAATAGTACAAATTTGAGGTTTTGGTGACACAAATAAAAAAAGTTTTGAGTTTGTAAAATAATCCAACCCAAAAATTGGATGTCTTAAATCACAATACAGTTCTTTAATTCACCTCTAAGTTTTCATATTGGTCTGGTCGAAAACATTCCATACTACTTTTTGTTAAATACCACACAAAAAATGCCCCTAAACTCGAGGCTATGACATCAATATCATAAATGGTTTTTGTGGTATTTTCCTTTCTACTATTAGTATCTAAATAAGTGCAAAGCACAAGTACATTTGTAACATTATAATGCAACTTGAAAAAAAACCACAAATTGATCTTCCATTTTGCTGCTTGCACTTTATATAATGCAAGATCACTTTAAATCTTTAGTAGGTTTTTCTTTTTTTTTGGTATAATGACTCATGTAAGGCACGGAGTCACCATATGGTATTATTAAAAAAGAGCATGGGGGAAATTTTATAAGAAGTGAAGATCATAAACAATATCTACCATGAAGTGACATGAATGACATATTGATTTCGAGATTAATATACGTTCTGGTTTCATAACTCGGTTAGGTCACTGAAGCTATATTCTAGTTAATGTGAAGGAAGCATGAATATAATAAATTTTTGATTCGACTTAACACTGATGTTACAATGCAATTGATGATGATACACCTTATGAGGAGGACTGTCCATCAGCTTGTAGATTAGGTCTTGCCATTGTTTCTTTCTTCTTCTTTTGTCTTGATAAATTTCTCCTAAGGTATATGCATGGCTTTTGCTCTAGAATCACTATTTATAAGTGTGAATTATATTGAGAAGGATGCGATCTCTATGTTGCTCGTTATGACATTACTCATGTGTAGTGTTGAGAGTTCTAGATTTGTTTCTAGAATTGATAGATGCAAATTAACAGAGTTATTCAATATGCTTCCATATATACATGACAACTTCCCTTAAGAGCTAGATTCTAAGTCAGTCCTGTATTAGAATCCACTTGCCATTACTTCGATCCCATTATATATATGGATATATGTATCCTACTTAAATTTTGATCTTTATGTATCGATGATCACATGATTTGTTATAGAAAAGCATTTCAATAACTCACCTCTTGCTTGCTTTTCATTGTGATACATTGCTGGAGAAGCTTTCTCTTGTACACCATTATAAAGGATTTACTTTATTAGCTTAGTAAAAGGGAAAAAGAAATTGTGTTCAGTTCACCAAAGAGAACTTTTATCATAGCAAATATAGAGAATACTACAAAAACCCCAAACTTTACCCCGTATGACACATTTACCCCCAAACTCTTATTTTGAAAGGCATTTACATCTGTTACTTTTTCCTTTTTCTTTCCTTTTTCCTTATTTTTTTCCTTTTTGTTTCTTGCCTTTTTTTTCCTCCTCCTCCAGCTGTAGAGAGAAGCTGTCCGTTGGCCTTTGTTTGACTTAGGTGGGGGCTGCCCTCCCTAGATTCGGCGGAGGCTGCCCTCGTTGGCATTCGTCAAGGGCTGCCCTTGCCTAGGTGGGCAAAGGCGGCCCCCATTGGATCTAGTGAGGGTTTCCTTTGACTGCCTAGGCCAGGGCAATGGTGAGGGTCGCCCTCACCGGATTTGGCGAGAGTTTCCCTTGCCTGACCCAAGGGAGGCTCACCTTTGCCGGGTCTAGTGAGGGTTGCCCTTGCTTGCCTAGGTAATGGTGACGGCGAGGGTTGCCCTCATTGGATCTAGCGAGGGTTGCCCTTGCCTAACCCAGGCAAGGGCGAGGGCGAGGGCCTCTAGACCCAGGTGAGGGCAACAACGAGGGCTGTCCTCACCAAATTTGGTGATGGTTACCCTTGCCTTGGCCTGGGAAGGGCAGCCCTCGCTTGCCTAGGCGAGGGCCATAGCAAGGGCCGCCCTCACCGAAGGGCCAACTTTGGACCTCGCCTCTAGACCCAAGTGAGGGCAACAACGAGGGCTGTCCTCACCAAATTTGGTGAGGGTTCCCTTGCCTTGGCCTGGGGAGGGCGACCCTCGCTTGCCTAGGCCAGGGCCATAGCAAGGGCCGCCCTCACCGAAGGGCCAACTTTGGTGGCTTCCCTTTGCCGTTAGAGGAGAAGGAAAAACAAGCAAAGGGAAAAAATAGAAAAAAAGGAAAGAAAAAGATGAAAATGGCCTTCGAGTTTAGGGTAAATATGTCACACGTGAAAAGTTTGGAGGTTTTAATGTCACAAAAAAAAGTTTGGGGTAAATGTGTCATAACAGATAAAGTTTGGGATTTTTGGTGATATTGTCTCTAGCAAATAAAGTTGGATTCCATCCTATATTTATGTATATATAGTGTTAAAGTCACTGCCCCCTCCCTCTATCACTATAATCGCAAGAAGGGCCATATAGATAAAATAACTACAATTTTGGGGAAATAACAACACAAATACTATAACTTTCATACGACGTCTATTTATGTACTATAACTTTTTTTGATCACAACTTTCCACCGATTACTTAAGTGCCAAAAAATTTTAAAAACATTCACCCATGTGCTGGAAATCTAACGTGGTATAGAACTTGTGGTGAATGCTTTTAAAAGATTATGGTACTCAAATAATCGATTAAAGAGTTTTATGACACTCAAGTGATCAGAAAAAAAAAGTCATAATACTTGAGGTGTCTTTTTCCCACAATTTCATATTAGCTCGTTTGATTAAATTCACAAATCGAAGTAATTAACGCAGCATTCCTATAATGAATTTTTGAAACTGAAGAAATATTTGGTTAGCATCTTAGAATTGAGTACTCATTGCATAAATATTGAATACGTCAAATCCTAAAAGTATTTTAATGTTTTCTTTTAAATAGGTCAAAGTCGTGAAAATTTTTACACCAAAAGATTTTTCATGGGACAAATTTTCCGCACGTAATCCGCCCCTGTTGATCGTGAAGTCAAAGATACTCTCCAAAAGTCACTTTAAATGAGGCCGCAAAGCTTGGTGCCCAAGAACTAGATGTTGTTGAAAGCCAGTAGTCTGCAAAGGCTAGTTAATCATTTCAACTTGATGCTTCTCCTATTTTTAGCCAAAAAATTGTTCCATTTTTGTTTAACGTTGGACCTACATAGGCAGCCAACTTCTAGTGACACTTGATGTAAGTATACCCACAATTAATTAATCGTAAGAAAATGCCACTCTAAATGATGATCAAGGATGTCCTTCCTCTTGTCTGGCTAGATCTTGTTGGAAAGAACGGTCATAGATTTAGATTTTCAAAAGGCTTTTGTCTATCCATTTTCTTTTAAAATTCGAATACTTTGCCTGAGATTACTTGTATGCCCCTCATATTTCAAGAAAACTATGCCAGAAACTAAGAGGAGATGGCATGACTAATCAATCACAGATTTTGTCAGGTACAAAAAATCAACACATAACCAAATCCCAGAAACTTTATTCCATCGGTGAATCTTTGTAATAATTAGAAGTATTTGTTTCGAAATTTCCTCAAATAGCTGCCTTAATCATTGAATGGGGCCTCCAAGCCGCAATTGTGGCGGCAGCCAGTTCCATATGGCGAAACGGGGGTTCGATGCAAGATCCGGTAGTGAAAAATGCGTCGCTTCGCCTTCTTCTGCGATGCCGGCACAGCCTTTTGGGAATAGGTCTCTTGCTTTTGTCACGGGGAGAGAAGCTAAGCCAAAAGCTGAAACGAGCATGAGGAGAATCGTCAACGAGCATTTCGGATTAGCTCTCTCCATTGTTCCTCTTTTGATAATTTTCTCCCAAAAGTACATGCATGGCTGTTGCTCTAGCATCGCTATCTATAGGTATGAATACTGTTGAGAAGGATGCCATCCCCATATTGTTTGTTATGACGTTACAAATATGTGGTGTTAGAGTTCTGGATTCGGGGTCACTAAAATTGATAGATGCAAGTTAGCACAAGTTAAATATGTGTGTGTGACCATTTCTCTCTAGACAAATTCAAAGTTATTCCTCTTATGCAATTCATCTACCACTACTTTGATCTCATTCTTAGCATATATTCTCTACATAAATCTTGACAACGATTAGGTAATCACACAATTTGTTATAGAAAAGTATTTCAAAAAACTCGTTTGCCATCTTGCTTTTCATTGTCCGACGTCTTGAGAAGATTTCTCTTGTTCACTGTTTTAGTGGATTCACTTTATTAGGTCAGTAACGATAGTTAAAAAAAAGTGTTGGGTTCACGCGCATTAGCTTGGACCAAACCAAGTCAGTATGAAAGAGAGATTTCATAATGGCACACTTTTCCCTACCAAATTGGCTGTGGAAATAGCAACTTCCCCTAATTGTCAAGAGCATCTTGCTAAATTAATTAATAGTGGAATTATTCCTCGCAAGACGCTTTGAAAATGAAATAATTATCCTTTAAAAAAATTCATTCACAATTTATATATTTTAAATGTACTTTTAATAATTTTTAAATAATGCCCAAGAAATGCTCGTTAATTCTTTGTCGAAATTCAAACATAGATGTTAGGATAATTCGACTGTTTCAATCTAGCAACTGTAAAGTGGTATAAAAGATGTAGGTAAAACGGAGAGAAGATAATGAAAAGTGTGGGCAAATAGGGATGGTTTTTCGGTTTTGAGCTCAAAAGGGATTCACGTGATTCCTATATCATGTATATGTAAAGTTTACCGATAGATCTCATTTGTGTCTTCACCAATAAATTGTGGAATATTTAACTTGGATCTTGCGCAAAATATAAATTGAAGTCTCTTTCTTTAATTTACCTCTAAGTTTCCATATTGGTCTGGTCAGAAAATTTCATATTAATTTTTGTTAAGTGCAAATACCAGTAAACAAATTCTAAACTATGCCGCCGTGATATCAATATATTAATTTTTTTTTGTATCAGCAAAAAAAAAAATCCTAAAATATGTCCATCATAAATCCAATACCTCAAATTATTTAATGTCACCGGAGCTCATAAACTATGCTCACACTGGTGTAAGTTTGGGGTACTATGAAAATTTTAAAAAAAAGGTATTAGTGTCATATTTGACAAAGTTTAGGGCCTTTGGTAATAGATAATGGCTATTATTGTCACAATGATACAAGTTCAGGATTTGGTGACAAAAAAAATGCTTGAGGTTGTAAAAAAATTCAACCAAAAATTTAAACTAATAGGTTGACGGAAGCTGTGTGTAAATAAATAGAATGTAAACCCATAATCAAGTCAGTATATTGTGACACACTCTCACGTTGACGTTGGATTAAAAATGACATATGGAATTTGATTAATGGAATGAATGTATGTGTGAAATAAACCAGGGTAGATTCAAATAATATATTAGAAAGTCAAATCCAATAACTTAACTATTATGTGGAGGAAGACTGTACATACACACACAAACCCATAGTCATGTGCTGTGATGTTTTCAACAAAAATATTAATTTTACATGGCATAATTTGATGATTTTGTGGCCTTTTCCCTTTTCTTAAAGCGGCATATAAATTAGTGCAAAGCACCAGTACATTTGTGACCTTTAGAACAACTTAAATAAAAACTATGAATTGAACTTCTAGTTTGTTGCTTGCACTTTATTTCACACAACTTTACTCTAAATCTTTAATAGGTTATTTTTTGGGGATACACAAGTAAGGCACGGAGTAACCATTTGGTATTATTAAACAAGAGCATGGGGAAATTTTATAAGTGAGATCGGAAACAATATCTACCATCAAGTGACATGAATGGCATATTGATTTCAAGATTAATATAAATCTTGGTTTTGTGATTCGGTTAGGTTGAGTGAAGTTATATTCGAGTTGGCGTGAAGGCAGCATGATTATTATAAGTTTTTGCATCGAGGTAACGTGGATGCATACAATGCAATCATTGACGAGACACCTTGCGAGAAGGCCCAATTTTCAATTGAGTCCTACGACACATAATCCATATGCCATTATCGTGTTTCTTCTTTGACTTAGCATTAGTCCTACCTAGAAATTGGTTTTGAGAATCCGAGTTATCAAGCGAATGATACTGGCCCAATAATTATCCCGTGGGTTTTTTTTTTTTAACATGTGGAGTGGCTTTACATCATTTGTTAATAGTTTGTTCCACAAATGTCCGTAAGCTCTAGCACCACGGCTTCTCTAATTAAATATAAAACAAAGTTGCGAAAGGGGATCAAAATTTCGAAGGATGTACATGAGCTAAGATCCTAGCCATTGCTCTCGTAATTTGAGTGCTTTGTTAGGTTACAATGTGATACAATTCCAAGTAAGAAATTCAGAAGCATTACGTATCAACTGGCTGGGAGACAATGAATACTTCACATAGCCATGCGAGCAACTTGGCTTTGGTGTTGCCGTGAGAAAGAAATATTCTCGTACATTCTTAATACATTTGAAAACTATTGAATTTCAAAACGAAAATCACATCGAAAATCTAGATAGTAAGATATGAATGTTAATAAAATAAGGGGGTTACTATTACGAAAAATCTCAAATTAATGTACTTGTGATAAATTTATCCAAGTAATTTTTGATATCCAAAAACCTTAAACTGGTATACGTGTGATAAATTTACCTTTCGTTAGTTTCGGTTAAATTTTACCATCAAATTGTTGAATTGGATAACACATAATAGTTTGAAGTTTTTTCATGATATTGACCCTAAAGAAAACAAAATGTGATAGATAGAACCATCTTGAAAATTACAAAATCCCGTCGCTAAAGTTCATTAGCTACGTCTCGTTACTGTCGTTGAGTTGCTAATAAATCGAATAGGCATCAAGTTCTCAAAAACTACCCAAGCTTTTCTCTCTTATGAAAGTTAATTACAGTAAGAATAGGAAGGAAAACCAAATAATTCAAACGACACTCCGCGATAGATATACCCAAGTTCACTCTTAGTCGTAAAATGCCGATTTTTTTCTTTTCTTTTTTGTATTCTTTCTCTCTAATTTGGCCTTTATCTTTATATCTAATTTAACCAAACTTTGGGTTAAATAAAATGATTTGGACAGAAACATCTTTTTAGCCTTAAATTTCATGTTTTGGGACGTTAAAGCAACATAGGAGAGAGAAAATAACAAAAACAGCCACATCAGTAGTTCCAGCTAGTCTATCTAGTCAAATTGGATAGAGTTAGTAAAATGATTTAATTACACAAATTTTAAAAGATTTAGGACTTAACTGTACTTTGATGATAAGTTTTAAAACTTCTAGCACACTCATTAAAAAAAAAAAAAAAAAAAAAGTGGATCAAAAGGAGGTAAGATAAATTAAAGTGCAACTAAATCCACAACTTTATTCTTTCGGTGAATTTATTGAATAATTACAATTAATTGCTTCAAAAAAATTCACTAGAAGGCAGACTTAATAATGCAATGGCTGTGACAAAGCTCAATGATGAAGGGGATCCGGTCCAGAGGGGACCTCAGGCGAGATCCAGTAGTGAAAATGGGTTGCTTCGCCGCCTTCTCTGATGCCCGCATGGCCTTCTTCTCCGACGCCAGCACGTCCTTGCACGCCTAGGTTTCTTGCCTTTGTTGCAGGGAGAGAAGCCAGGCTAAAAGCTAAAATGAGCATGAGGAGGATCATCCATGAGATCTTAGATTAGCTCTTGCCATTATTTTTTATTTTTTATTTTTGGTGACCCAAGGAACCCCCGCATGGCCGGCAGCCGGGAAGTAAACCCTGGGGACGACACGTGCCACCACCAAGCACATGTCACCAGAGTAAGTCCACAAATGACTCCGCTGGGATTTAAACCCCTCCCCTTCGGTAGGGGGGGAAAGCCCAAAGCCAACGGAGCCACCACATGGGGTGGTAGCTCTTGCCATTGTTTCTTCTTCTTTTTTCCAAATAATTTTTTCCATAGAGTATATCCATGATTCTTGCTCTAATATTGCTATTTATAGGTGTGAATTCTATTGAGAAGGATGCCATCTCTATGTTGCTTGTTAAGACATTACTCATGTGCAGTGTTAAGAGTTCTAGATTTGTTTCTAGAACTCATAGATGAAAATTAACACTTCAACATGCTTCCATACATACTTGACAACTTAGCTTAAGAGCCAGATTCTCCTTTAGTGAATCCATCTGCCATTACTTCGATCCCATTTAATAAGTATATCCTGCTTAAATTTTGAACTTTGCGTATCGCTAATCACACGATTCGTTATAGGAAAGCTTTTCAATCACTCACCTCTCGCTTGCTTTTCATTGTGCCAAGGTGCTCGAGAAGCTCTCTCTTGTACGCCATTATAATGGACTTACTTTATTAGCTCAGTAAAAAAAAAAAAATTGTGTTGGATTCACCGCTAGAACTTTTATCATAGCAAATAAAGTTGGATTTCATGATAATGGTACTTAAGTGCCAAAAATTTTAAGAAAAAGTTCAATTATGTGATGGAAATCTGATATGGCATAGTACTTGTGGCGAACATTTTTAAAAGGTTATTGTACTCAAATAATCGATTAAAGAGTTTTATGACACTCAAGTGATTGGAGAAAAGAGTCATAACACTTGAGGTGTCATTTTCCCACATTTTCATGTTAGCTCAATTGATTAAATTCACAAATTGAAGTAATTTACATAACATTCCTATAATGAATTTTTGAAACTGAGAAATGTTTGGTTAGCATCTTAGAATCGAGTACCGCAGTGCATAATATTGAAGAAGTCAAATCGTAAAAGTATTTAAATATTTGTTTTTAAATAAGTCAAAGTTGTGAAAATTTTTAGAACGAAAGAATTTTCATGGGACAAATTTCCAGGTGTGATCCGCTCTTGTTGATCGGAAAGTCAAACATACTCTCCAAAAGTCACTTTAAACAAGGCCGCAAAGCTTGGATCCCGAGAACAAGATGTTGGTGAAAGCCAGAGACTGCATAGGCTAGTTAATTATTTTAACCTGATGCTTCTCCTATTTTTGGCCAAAAAAAGGTTCTTTTGTTGTTTAATGTTGGACCTCCATAGTAAGCCGACTTCTAATGACACTCGATGTAAAATATACCCTATGTGATGATCATAGAAATTACTTGTATGCCCCTCCTGTTTCAAGAAAATCATGCATGGTAATTCCATCCGATTAAACGAATCAAACCAAGAGGAGATGGCATGACTAAGCAATCACAGATTTTGCCAAGTACAAACAAATCAACACAAAACCAAATCCCAGAAACATTATCCCATCGGTGAATCTATTTAAAAATTACAAGTATTTCTTTCGAAATTTCCCCAAATAGCTGCCTTAAATATCGAATGGGGAATCCAAGCCGCAATAGTGGCGGCAGCTAGTTCCATATGGCGAAACGGGGGTTCAAGGCAAGATCCGGTAGTGAAAATGTGTCACTTCGCCTTCTTCTGCGAAGCTGGCACGGCCTTGTGGGACTAGGTCTCTTGCTTTTGTTGCGGGAGAGAAGCTGAGACAAGAGCTGAAACGAGCATGAGGAGGATCGGCCACGAGCATTTAAGATTAGCTCTCTCCATAGTTCCTCTTTTAATAATTTTCTTCCAAAAGTATATGCATGGCTGTTGCTCTAGCATCGCCATCTATAGGTATGAATCCCGTTGAGAGGGATGCCATCTCCATATTGCTTGTTATGACGTTACAAATGTGTGGAGTTAGGGTTCTGGATTTGGAGTCACTAAAATTGATAGATGCAAGTTAGCACAAGTCATATGTGTGTGCGTGACCATTTCTCTCGAGCCAAATTCAAAGTTATTTCTCTTATGCAATTCGTCTACCACTACTTTGATCTCATTCTTAGCATGTATGCCCTGCATAAATCTTGACTTTACAATAAGGTCATCACACGATTTGTTATGGAATAGCATTTCAAATAACTCGTTTCCCGTCTTGCTTTTCATTGTCTGACGTATTGAGAAGATCTCTCGTGTTCACTGTTTTAATGGATTCACTTTATTAGCTCAGTAATGACAGTTAAAAAAACAAGAGAGTGTCGGGTTTATGCCCATTGGCTTGGACCAAATGAAGTCGGTATGAAAGAGAGATGTCAATGTAGGACGGTTTTCCCAACCAATTTGGCTGCGGAAATAGCAACTTCCCCTGGTTATCAAGAGCGTCTTGCTAAATTTATTAATAGTGGAAATAGTTCGTTGCAAGACACTTTGAAAATGAAATAATTACGCTTCTTAAAAAAATTCACTCGCAAATTATATATTTTCAAATCACATTTAATAATGTTTAACTAGTTCTGAAAAGAACACTTTCAACATTTTCTTTGTCGAAATTCATACGTAGATTTTAGGGTAATTGGACTGTCTCAATCTTGCAACACTAAATTGGAATAAAAAAATGTAGGTAAAAAGGAGGGATGATAACCAAAAATGTGGGTAAAGGTGAACACTCGATGCGCTTACGGATAGGACTTGTTTTTCGGTTTTGAGCTCAAAGGGATTCATGTAATTGCTATATTATGTATTGGCGAATAAAATGTATGGAAGAATCATGGTGTAAGGTTTCTCAATAAGTATCTGATTTGTGTCTTCACTAACCAATTGCGGATAATTTGACCTGGATCTTGCACAAAATATAAATTGAAGTCCATTCACCATTATGTTTTCATATCGGTCTGGTCAGAGAATTCCATACTAAATTGTTAAAAGGCAAATACCACGCAAACAATCTTTCAACCTTGACCCTATGCCTTCAATGTCGTAATGATTTTGTGTCACCAAAAAATCCTAAAATATGCCATTGTAAATCTAATACCCCAAGTTTTTTATGTCACCAATGTCCATAAACTATGCTTACACTAGTATAAGTTCTAGGTATTATGGAAACTTAAGAAAAGGGTATTAAAATCATATTGAGCAATATTTAGGGTTTTTGGTTGTAGATAATAGCCATTTTTGTCACAATGGTACAAGATTGGGGTTTTAGTGACCCATCAAAAACATTTGACGTGACATCTTGAATTTTCGACTCATTTTGATTTATATGAATGAATATTTCATTAATACACTATTAATTAAATCTTGTTCTGAACTAATAACTCATAAGATACTATCCAAAAAGGAAAAAATTATTAAAGATTCAAGTGTGTGTGCGATTAGAGAACTCGACCATGGATGACAATTCAGCCATAAGAATTGATGAGAGTCGAACAATCGATTCATCGCAATTACATGACAATGGAGGTCATTTTTGGATCGAGAAAACTCAAACGTGAATTTAATATTATTTTAATTACGGGTTGAATATGCGTAACTCTTAAAAGCTATTCGTTAGTCTGAGATGTATTAAAGTTGTAGTTGATCGAATTGAGTTATGATTTTGATCCAATTTAAAGTATCGAGCTTTTCAGGACTTCAAGGCAAAATTGTTAGATATTATCTCATTAATTTTCAAAATTGTTGGTCGCTCAAAAACATCGGAAAAAGTCCCGATGGATTGAAAATCAGAACCCATAAAAAGTGGGCTAGGCTAGGGCCCATTGGGCCCCACACTCAAGGTGGGCAGCCACAAGGGCAACTAACCCCAAAGTGGGCCTGATTAGGCCCACCACGTCCGAGACATATTTCAAACCCATTTCCAAGCCCAATTCCAATTTTGACCCAAAACGGATCTTATGATTTTGCGAGCCTATTACTATTCATTAAGTTTGATTCCTAGGTCCGTTACTTGATTTTTGACTTGAGGGCAAATTGGGAAGCTTAGTGCTAAAAAAATTGAAATGACCAAAATGCCCCTAGCATTAACTCACAAAGGACAAAATAGGATTGAAACCCATGCTTGATGGGAGGGTGGGCACTAAAATTTTGGCACGTCCCTCCCCTCTCTCTTCGGCGTGGCTTCTCCCCCTCCCGCGCCTCTCCCTCTTCTGCTCTTCTTCTCTTTTTCCCTTCTCCTTCTCCTTCTCCTCTGGTTTTTCTTTTCTTTCCTCGGTGCTGCGTTGATTCGGCTGCACCACCCACCACAGCTCAACCCAAGCCATCCCGCAGCACATCCGAACCACTGCGCGGCGCCACTCGTCCACCACCGTGCCACCGCCCGCGAGTCACCTCCACTGCAGCCGCTCCTCATTCCCTCTCTCTCTCTCTCTCTCTCTCTCTCTGGTTTCCTCGCCGGGCCAAGCCAGTTACCATACCTCCGCCCTTGTGCCACCGCCGGACCGCCCGCGAGCCTCGCCGAACTGCCCCGACCCGCACCCAGTCGCGCCTTACTCTCTCTTGGAATTCTCTCTCTCGAGTCCTCACCAGGACAGAACCCCACCACCGCTTCACCAGTTGCCGTCCGGAGCCGCCTCCCGCCTCTCATCTGATCGCCGTGAGCCGCCGACGCTCGTCCGAGCAGCCCGTGCTGCTGCCGTCCCTCTCTCCCTCGGTTTTCCTCTTTGCCGAACCTCACCCCCGTAGAGACCCGTTTCCGCGCCGCCTCACCTCAACGGGCCAGAGGTACCCGTGCATCCCCTTGCTGCCTCCGTCGTGTCCGTGATGTCACTGCCACGAACCGGTGAGTTAATGCACTAATCTCTTGATTAGTATGTTAATCTCGATTAGGGACAGATTAGTTTTAAATTAATCTGAATTAGGTGGTTAATATAGTTAATTAAGTTTAATTATGGTTAATTTCATTAATCATGCTTAGCATTAGTTAACTATAGCTTAACGGCGATTTGCGCTAATTAAATGGTTAATTCTGATTTATCGATAATTAATTATACTTAATTATTTTAGCAATAATTAATTATGATTAATTATTTTTAGTGATAATTAATTATTACAATAATAATTAATTACGAGTTCTTTGTGTTAATTAATTATTTTAGTAATAATTAATTATGATAAATTCCTTTGGTATTAATTAATTATGGTTAAATCTAATTTATGTTAATTATTTATAATTAACTATTAGTCTATCACAATAAGGCGATACATAGATATTATGTGGGTTATTGGATGGTTTATATGCTGATTTTATGCATGTCCCATATTGGCTTAATTATGTATGCCTTGAAAATAAAATGATGGAAAACTCTGAAATGCATGTGTGGACGTATTAAAATGAACTCGTCACCCAATAGGAATTTGGGGAGAGGATGCCTAATTTATCGGATGCCCGATGGTTTACTAAATGCTGAGTCACGGTTGAGGCTGGACCGATGCTCCATATAAGAATGTCGTCTATGGCAGGAGATCAAATGATGCCATGGCTAATGGGGTGGGATGATGCTTGATCATCCCAAAAGACTGTCAATTTTTGGGTTGTGCCGTGATCCTAAAGGTCGTAATAATTGGAACATACATGACTATTTTTGTATAAGATATTATGTATTGTGTTTTGATTATGTGAATACTTGTTGCCTTATATCTAGCGTGTTCGAGTTGTATCATGCAGGATATGTGCAGTTGCGATGTAAGGTTACTTGCAAATTAATTTGACTGTCGGTTGTTATTATGATGAATGCACCTATTAGATATTCCTGAGACAAATTGATATGCTAACCAAAGCTTAGGACTTTGATTCATTGAGATTTTATCTCACTTGTTGTGGCTTAACCATTTCCGGTCTCTAGCATGGCACATCACCCCATGCACTTTGGAGTCCCTCGAGATTGGGACACCATTGTCAGTGTGGCTTAACCATTTCCGGTCTCTAGCATGGCACAACACCCCATGCACTTTGGAGTCCCTTGAGATTGGGACACCATTGTCACGCATCATCACTTCCTTGATAGTTCACATTTATATGAGCATCATGTGTCCACATTGTGGGTGGATGAGTGGCTAACATTCTAAGTGCCTTATATGTTCTAGGTGTGGTTTGCTAGGGAGGGGGATTAACTATTCTGTCCCCTGCATGGGTTTGATGGCCTGCATACTGATGGCCTTGGTCATGAGATTTGGGACCCTATGGACATTGACCCTCCCGACAGAGCCATGGAGGACCTCGAGCCCCAACCGAACCAAGTGTACTCGTTGGATTCTGATATGTCGGAGCATGGCTAGAAGTCACCATCCATCTACCTCAACAGCCCCTATGGATGCCCTTAATTGCTAACTTTTTAGACTGATTAGACTTCGGCCCCTTTTAAGATGAAGTAGATTGGCCCTTTTGCCCCCTTTATGGCAGTCAGAACAGTGCTCACCTATAGGATTGTACATATATCTATTCCAAAGGGTCAACCAATAAATAAATAAAATGGCAAGGTCATTTTTGTGTTGTTGGATTGTACATATATCTATTCCAAAGGGTCAACCAATAAATAAATAAAATGGCAAGGTCATTTTTGTGTTGTTTGTCTTTGTGGCTGTTCCTGCTACTGCTTTTTAGATCGAGTGATTAAATATTGCATTTATGCATTTGCATAATTAAAAGATAAAAAGAATGGTTGGTAACATGTCATGAGATGTTGCACTTATTTGACCATAGTGATCATGGCTTGCTGCGTACCTTAGGGTTAGGGCGAGACATTTGAGGTTGTAAAAAAATCCAACCAAAAAGTTTAAACTATTATGTTAAGAGAGACTGCATATAAATAAATAATCAAGTCAAGTAATGTGGCATATTGCAACATACTCTCTCACGTTCAAGTTGGATTAGAAATGACATATGAAATTTGACTAATAGGATGAATGTATGTGCGGAATAAACTAGGGTAGAGCAAGATAGTTGTCGCGACCTCAAAAATTTTTTAGGTCACGACAATAATATATTAGAAAGTCAAACCTAATAACTGGACCATCATGCAGAGAGGAAGAATTTATATAATCCCCATAGTCAAACATTGTGATTCTTTTAATAGAAGTACTGATTTTACATTGCATAATTTAATGGTTTTTGTGGTATCTTCCCTTTTCTCAATATTAGTATATGTTGATATGTAAATTTTGATTATGGATCGAATATTGCATAGTGCTCATTTGCATGGGATGCAAAATACTATGGAAATCATGTGTGGAATCTTCTTATCGATTGTCGCCAAATTGAAATTGACATATTTAAGCGAAAATCTTGAATTGATCCATGTCGCAATTCGAGTTGGAGTTTTCGATGTGGCAACTTGAATTCGAGTCTAAGTTTGCCAACGAGGAATGGAAGATAGTGGATAATGGCTAGATCGCACTTGCGAGGGCGTGCTTGAAACTAAGAGGAGGAATCGGTGGAATTTTCTTCCACAATTAAAAGATTCACATTTTTAAAAGTACGGCTGGTAAGGGAGCGAGATGGATAAAATTTTGGCGAGATACCGAGTGAAGATGGGAAGAAAAGAAATTAACTAATAAAGGGATTAAGTGAGAGAAAGAATTAAGATATTTGCAGAAGTTAGTGCTCCTCCAATTAGTAAGCTGTGAAATGGCCAGGATTGAGAGGAAATTGAGGAAAATAATTAAGGAAATAATGCTGGCCGTGGAATCATGGTGAGTGAATTTGGACATATCCACGGCAATATGAGTGGAAATCAAAAATGGATTCAAGCCTTAATTCAAGGTGATAAATCAGGAAGCACTTCCTCCACTGAAAGATTAAGAAAGCCAAGCAGAGGAAAATTTGGGTAAAATAAAGGAAGAAAGGAAAACAAAAAAGGAAAATGTGTCACGCTTTGCCGAAAATGAAATATAAAAGGAAAGCAAGAGAGGATCAATTTGATTGGTTATATGAGGAAGGTGGGAATTCTGACCAGCCATTTTTGCTTGGATGGATATTCGGATTTCGGTAAATGAGGACCTTTTATCAAATTTCTTACCTTTTTATTCACCTGATTCCTTGGCTCTCGATTCTTGATTGGAAATTTGGCTCCTCATTTACCGAGATCCAAATATCCATCCAAGCAAGAAGAGCACAAAAACCAGAAAATTGAGAAGCATTACATATCGGAAATTTGGCTCCTCATTTACTGAAAGTTGATTCTTGATTGGAAATTTAGCGTCTCTTTCCTAGCGCAATTAGGTGTCTCGGTTTGGAAGTGTATTAGTTTAAAGTTTTTTGAGATATTGTTCCCTTTTAATCTATGGAGTGACTTTGCATCTTTTGGTTAATAGTTTGTTCAACAAATGTTCGTAACCTCTAGTACCATGGATTCTCTAATTAGATGTACGCTAAAGCTGCGAAAGGGGATCAAAGTGAAGGATGCATAGAGCTAATCTGAGTTTTTTTGTTAAGTTACAATGGGATACAACACCAAGTAAGAAACCGAGAAGCATTACATATCAACTGGCTACACTAACGGACACAATGAATGCGTTGAGTGACTTTACATCTCCTGATAATAGTTTGTTCTAACAAATGTTCGTAAGCTCTTGTACCACGGATTCTCTAATTGGATGTAAAATAAAGTTGCGAAAGGGGACCAAAGTTTCGAAGGATGTATACGAGCTAAGATCCTAGTCACTATTCTTGTAATTTGAGTGCTTTGTTAAGTTAAAATGTGATACAACTCCAAGTAAGAAATTTAGAAGCATTCCATATCAACTGGCTACACCGATGGAGACAATGAATACTTCACATGGCCATGCGAGCAACTTGGCTTTGTTGTTGCCATAAGAAAGAGATCTTCTCTTACATTCTTAATACATTTGAAAACTATTGAATTCGGAAATGAAAATCACAAGGAAAATCTAAATAGCAAGATATGAACACTAATAAAATAATGGATTAATATGATCGAAAATCTCAAATTGATACACTTTTGACAAATTACTTTAAATTAATATTTTGAGAAGCAAAAACCTACTTAACTAGTACACATGTGATAAATTTATTCCAGACTAATTTTTTGACCATAAAAAATCCAAAAACGTTGTAACAAATTCACCTTCTATTAATTTTTTTAAAATTGAATTAATATCACAAAAAATATAAGCTGGCATAATTATAACAAATAGTGGGTAAAATCCCAAATTGATACATTTATTAACTGACACGTGTTATCCAATTTAGTAATTTGATGGTAAAATTTAACGGATTCTAAAGAAAGGTAAATTTATCATCGGTATATCAATTTGAGAATTTCTTTTGGTCAAGAAATTAATTTGAAGTAAATTTATCACAAGTGTATAAGTTTTGAGTTTTTCGTGATATTGACCCTAAAGAAAACAACACTTGATAGGTAGAATTGTCTACTGCCGTCGAGTTGTTGATGAATCAAACAGGCATCGAGCTCTCAAAAACTACCCAAGCTTTTCTCTGTTATGAAAGTTAATTGCAGTAAGAGTAGGAAAAGTCAAATAGTTCAAATGACACTCCACGTCTGATATGTCCAATATTACTCTTAGTTGTAAAAATGCCATTTTTGTATTTTAAAAATAATTTATCCTTTATCTTTTGATCTAATTTAACAGAGCTTTGGGTCGAAAAACATAGATTTGGACAAAAAATCCTTTTAGCCTTAATTTTCATGTTTTAATGACGTCAAAGCAACATAAGAGAGAGAAAAAAAAATTAAAAAGAGTCACGCCAACATTTTTAGTTAGTTAGTTGGACAAAGTTAGTAAAATGATTTAATTACACAAATTCGACAAATTTTATGATTTAATTGTACTTTCATGACAAGTTTTAAGACATCTTGCGCACTATCCAAAAAAAAGTAAATCAAAAGGAGGTAAGATAAATTAACTTGCAACTAAATCCGAAACAACTTTATTCTATCGATGGATTTATCAAACAATTACAAGTAATTGCCGAAAATAAATCACTAGAAGGTAGACTTAATTGTGCAATGGCTGTGACAAGGCTCAATGATGAATGGGATCCGGTCCAGGGGGGGTGTCACGCAAGATCTGGTAGAACGAATGCGTTGCTTTGCTCTCTTCTTTGACGCCGGTATGGCCTTCTTCTCTGATGCTAGCATGGCGCACACCATGATGAATGGGATCCGGTCCTGGGGGGGGGTCATCACGCAAGATCTGGTAGAACGAATGCGTTGCTTTGCCCTCTTCTTTGACGCCGGTATGGCCTTCTTCTCTGATGCTAGCATGGCGCACACCATGATGAATGGGATCCGGTCCCGGGGGGATGTCACGCAAGATCTGGTAGAACGAATGCGTTGCTTTGCCCTCTTCTTTGACGCCGGTATGGCCTATGCTAGCATGGCCTTGTGCGCCCAGGTCTCTCGCCTTTGTTGCCGGGAGAGAAATGAGCATGATGATGATCATCCATGAGCATTTTAGATTAGCTCTAACCATTGTTTCCTAAATTTTTTTCCCTAAGGTATATACATGACTCTTGCTCTAGTATCGCTATTTATAGATGTGAATTCTATTAAGAAGGATGGCATCTCTATGTTGCTCGTTATGACATTACTTGTGTGAAAATACTATGGAAAATCATGTGTGGAATCTTTCTTATCGATTGTCACCAAATTGAAATCGACATATTTAAGCGAAAATATTGAATTGGTCCATGTCGCAATTTGAGTTGGAGGTTTCGATGTGGCAACTTGAATTCGAATCTAAATTTGCCAACGAGGAATGGAATATAGTGGATAATGGCTAGATCGCACGTCAGATCTTGAGAGGACCGTGCTTGCGGGGACGTGCTCGAAATTAAGAGGAGGAATCGGTTGAATTTTCTTCCACAATTAAAAGATTCACATTTTTAAAAGTACGGTCGGCAAGGGAGCGAGATGGATAAAATTTTGGCAAGATACCGAGTGAAGATGGGAAGAAAAAAAATAAACTAATAAAGGGATTAAGTGAGAGAAAGAATTAAGAAATTTGCAGAAGTTAGTGCTCCTCCAATTAGTAAGCTGTGAAATGGCCAGGATTGAGACTTGAGAGGAAACTGAGGAAAATAATTAAGGAAATAATGCTGGCCGTGGAATCATGGTGAGTGAATTTGGACATATCCACGGCAATATGAGTAGAAATCAAAAATGGTTTCAAGCCTTAATTCAAGGTGACAAATCAGGAAGCACTTCCTCCACTGAAAGATTAAGAAGGCCAGCAGAGGAAAATTTGGGTAAAATAAAGAAAGTAAAACAAAAAAAAGGAAAATGTGTCACGCTTTGCCGAAAATGAAATATAAAAGGAAAGCAAGAGAGGATCAATTTGATTGGTTATACGAGGAATGTGGGAATTCTGGCCAGCCATTCTTGCTTGGATGGATATTCGGATTTCAGTAAATGAGGACCTTTTATCAAATTTCTTGCCTTCTTATTCACCTGATTTCACCTGATTTCTTGGCTCTCGATTCTTGATTGGAAATTTGGCTCCTCATTTACCAAGATCCAAATATCCATCCAAGTAATTAGTATTATAACCATGCGGAATCACTTACAATTTGACTATATATACTTATGCCAACTGATCTATAATAATTAACTAATTGACTCGTGACGATTCAATCCTTATGGTTGAACTGTCTTTCCATGGTCGAATTCTCTAGTCAACGCATTTCAATCTTTAATGGCGTTTCCTAATTAGATAGTTGACTCAAGAACAATCCTTGAATCAATTCATGGTCTATTTATGCTATGTGCACATTGATACTTTGGATCATTCCTTGCGTCCAAGATAGGGGTTCCAATTGTGGATGTCATAACATAGGAGATTGGAAATAATAAAAATGAATCACATTGACATTTTCAGTTAGTCATGTTGGACAAAGTCAGCAAAATGAATTAATTACACAAATTTGACAAATTTTAAGAATTAATTACACTTTCATAACAAGTTTTAAGACTTCTAATGTACTTATCCAAATAAAATGCAGATCAAAAGGAAGTAAGATAAAAATCCACAACAGCTTTATTCTAACAGTGAATTTGTTGAATAATTACAAGTAATTGCTTCAAAAAATTCACTAGATGGCAAACTTAATTATGGCATGGCTATGACAAGCCTCAATTTCCAATGGGACTAGGTCCACCGGGGACGTCATGCAAGATCTCATAGTGAGAATGGGTTGCTTCGCCTTCTTCACTAAGAGGGGGACTTTCCGGGGGATTAGGTCCACTAGGGACTCGGCGCAAGATCTCATAGTGAGATTGGGTTGCTTCGCCTTCTTCACTAACGGGGGGACTTTCCGGGGGATTAGGTCCACTGGGGACTCGGCGCAAGATCTCGTAGTGAGATTGGGTTGCTTTGCCTTCTTCACTAAGAGGGGGACTTTCCGGGGGATTAGGTCCACCAGGGACTCGGCGCAAGATCTTGTAGTGAGATTGGGTTGCTTCGCCTTCTTCACTAACGGGGGGACTTTCCGGGGGATTAGGTCCACTAGGGACTCGGCGCAAGATCTCATAGTGAGATTGGGTTGCTTTGCCTTCTTCCCTAACGGGGGGACTTTCCGGGGGATTAGGTCCACCAGGGACTCGGCGCAAGATCTCATAGTGAGATTGGGTTGCTTCACCGGCATGGCCTTGCGTGCCTAAGTGTCTCGCCTTTGTTGCAGGGAGAGAAGCTAGGCCAAAAGCTAAAATGAGCATGAGAAGGATCCTCCATGAGGATTTTAGATTAGCTCTTGCCATTGTTTCTTTCTTCTTTTTGCCTAATATTTTTCTCTCTAAAGTATATGCATGACTCTTTCTCTAGTATTGCTATTTATAGGTGCGAATTCTATTGACAAGGATGCCATCTCTATATTGCTCATTAAGACATTACACACGTGCTGTTACAGTGCTAGATTTGTCTCTAATTTTTTTTTTTGAACCGATATGTTTCTACAATCAATTGATGCAAATTAGCACGAATTATTCAACAGTGTTAGAGTGCTAGATTTATTTCTAGATTTTTTTTTTTTGAAACCGATTTGTTTCTAGAATCGATAGCCAAGCAGAGGAAAATTTGGGTAAAATAAAGGAAGAAAGTAAAACAAAAAAAGGAAAATGTGTCACGCTTTGCCGAAAATGAAATATAAAAGGAATGCAAGAGAGGATCAATTTGATTGGTTATACAAGGAAAGTGGGAATTCTGGCCAACCATTCTTGCTTGGATGGATATTCAGATTTTGGTAAATGAGGACCTTTTGTCAAATTTCTTGCCTTCTTATTCACCTGATTTCTTGGCTCTCAATTCTTGATTGGAAATTTGCCTCCTCATTTACCGAGATCCAAATATCCATCCAAGCAAGAAGAGCACAAAAACCAGAAAATTGAGAAGCATTAAATATCGGAAATTTGGCTCCTCATTTACTGAAAGTTGATTCTTGATCGGAAATTTAGCATCTCTTTCCTAGGGCAATTAGGTGTCTCGGTTTGGAAGTGTATTAGTTTAAAGTTTTTCAAGATATCATTCGCTTTAAATCTATGGAGTGACTTTGCATCTTTTGGTCAATAGTTTGTTCAACAAATGTTTGTAAGCTCTAGAATCATGGATTCTCTAATTAGATGTACGCTAAAGCTGCGAAAGGGGATCAAAATGAAGGATGTATATGAGCTAAAATCTTACTCACTGCTATTGTAATCTGAGTGTTTTTGTTAAGTTACAATGAGATACAACACCAAGTAAGAAACCGAGAAGCATTACATATCAACCGACTGCACCGACGGACACAATGAATACTTCACATAGCCATGCAAGCAATTTGGCTTTGTTGTGGCGATTAGAAAGAAATCTTCTCATACATTCTTGTTACATTGGAAAACTATTGAATTAGGAAACGAAAATCACATTGAAAAACTATATAGCAAGATATGAATGCTAATAAAAAGGGGGTTAATTGCACAAAAAATTCCAAATTGATAACTTATGACAAATTTATCTAAAACTAATTATTTGACTGCAAAAAATCCTACATTGATATAGCTGTGATAAATTTAATCTAATTTTTTTGACCCAAAAAACTCCAAATTGGTACATTTTTGTTATAAATTTACCTTTCGTTAAATTATGTTAAATTGGATTAATACAACAAAAATCCACAAACTAGTTCAACTATGACAAATGGAGGATAACACCCCAAACCAGTATACCCATCAATTGCCGCCTATAATCTAACTTAGTAATTTGACGGTAAAATTTAACAGAAACTAATGGAAGGTAAATTTATTACAAGTATATTAGTTTGGAGTAAAATAGTTTACGGTAAATTTACTATAGAATTACAAATTTAAAGTTTTCGTGATATCATCCTTAAAGGAAACAACACATGATAGACGGAATCGTCCCTAAAAGTGCAAATCCCTTCTGCTAAAGTCCATTAGCTCTGTCTCATTGCCCATCGCCGAATTGCTGATAAATCGAATAGGCATTAAGTTCTCAAAAACTACCTAAGCTTTTCCATCTTATGAAGTTAATTGCACTCAGAATGGGAAGAAAAGCCATATAATTTAAATGACACTTGACGTGAGATACACCCAAGAATACTCTGTCGTAAAAATGCCGATTCTTTTTGTTTATTTTTGTATTCTTTCTTTATAATTTAGCCTTTATCTTTTAATCTAATTTAACCAAACTTTGGGTTAAAAAAAGCTTTGGACAAAAACATTTTTTTAGCCTTACATTTCATGTTTTAGTGATGTCAAAGCAACATAAGAGAGAGAAAATAATAAAAAGAGCCATGTTATCATTTTCTATTAGTTAAGTTGGACAAAGTTAGTGAAATGATTTAATTACACAAATTTAACAATTTTTATAACTCAATTTATATTTTTGGAAGTTTTAAAACTTAATTACTCTTTCGCGACAAGTTTTACAACTTCTAGCATACTTATGAAAAAAATGTAGATCAAAGGAGGTAAGATAAATTAACATGCAACTAAATTCACAACAACTTTATTCTTTTGGTGAATTTATTGAATGATTACAATAATTGCTTCAAAAAATTCACTGGATGGCGGACTTTATTACGCAATGGCCGTGACAAGCCCCTATTTCCAATGGGATTAGGTCCAGAGGGGACATCATGCAAGATCTAGTAGTGCAAATGGGTTGCTTTGCCTTCTTCTTTGACACCAGGATTTCCTTAAGGATTAGGCCCAGAGGGGAATTAACGCAAGATCTTGTAGTGAGAATGGGTTGCTTTGCTTTTTTCTTCGATGCTAGGATTTACCTAAGGACTAGGTCCAGAGGGGACTTGATGCAAGATCTCGTAGTGAGAAAGAGTTGCTTTGCCTTCTTCTCCGACACCGGCATGGCCTTGTGTGCTTAAGTCTCTTGCCTTTGTCACAGGGTGGCCAAAAGCTAAAATGAGCATGAGCAGATCGTGCATGAGCATTTTAGATTAGCTCTCGCTATTGTTTCTTTCTTTTTTCATTTTTTCGAACAAAATTATCAAAAAAGTCCTAAACTTATTGTAATTGTGCCAATTCAATCCTAAACTTTTTTTTTTTTATCGATTTAGTCCTAAACTTTTTATGATTGTGCCCAATTAGTCCATTCAGCCAAATTTGGCTAACCGGCACTAACGTGGACGTCAGTCGGTGCCAGCAATAATATTTTAATTATTTTTTAAATTATTATTTTTATTTATTATTTTTATGTTTTTTTTTCCTTTTCCTTTTTGTCTCTTCCTCCCCGACAAGGCTTGTTGGCCATTGTGCGAAGGCTGCAAAGCCCTTGCCGGTGGGCAGCGAGAGTTGCGGCCCCTGTCAGACTAGCCACCCTCACTAGCGGCCTCGCCTAGACTAGGGATCAATCTCGCCATGGCTTGGTTGCGGGCGAAGACGGCCTCGCCTGCGGTTGGCGAGGCAATGGCAACCTTTGCCTAGGCAAATAAAGTATTTTCCCTTTTCTTAATAATAAAAAATTCAAAAAATATTATTAAAATATTGTCGCCAGCGTTGACCGGCGTCCACATCAACGCCACCGGTTGGCCAAATTTGGCCGGATGGACTAAATTGACATAATCACAAAAAGGTTTAGGACTGAATCAGTAAAAAAAATAAGTTTAGGATTGAATTGGCACAATTGCAATAGATTTTGGACTCTTTTGGTAATTTTCCCCATTTTCTCCCTATAATTTTCTCTCTAAAGTATATGCATGACTCTTGCTCTAGTTGCTTTTATAGGTGCAAATTCTGTTGAGAAGGATGCCATCTCTATATTGTTGCTATGACATTACTCGTATGTTAGAGTTCTAGATTTGTTTCTAGAATTGATAGATGCGAATTAGCACAAATTATTCAACATTCTTCCATATATACTTGACTACTTCATTTAAGAGTCAGATTCTAAGTCAGTCCTTTTATAAAATATATTTGTCATTACTTTGATCCCATTTTTAGCACATATGTATCCCGTTTAAACTTTTATATTTACATTTTGGTAATGACAAAATTCGTTTACCAAAATTCGTTATAGAAAAGTATTTCAATAACTCATCTCTCGCTTGCTTTTCATTGTGCCACATTGCTCGAGAAGCTCTCTCTTGTTCACCATTATAATGTTTTAGTTTATAGCTCAGTAACGAAAAGATATAGTGTTGACCTCACCGCTATGAACTTAGATCAGGGCAAATAAAGTTGGATTCCATCGTAATGATACTTACACACACAACCATATATATATGCACACAGTTAAAATGACTTGTGACGTCTTGAAATTCGAGCCCTTTGAGGGAGGAATGAACATTAATTTTTCCAATGCATTATTCGTTGATCTCACTCGGAACTGATCACTTTTGAGATACTGACCTTGAAAGGAAATGCTAATGATGATAGAACTTGTGCGATTAAAAAACTTGACCTGTGAAAACGACTTGACTGTGAGACTTGCGTAATGATGATCTTGTAGTTATATAGGCCGATTTCAGGGACAACTAGAAGTTGATTCGTGAATAGAAATAATGGGACGACGGATGATTCCGTCTACTGTTACCGAACCTGCGAATGGCCCTATGTCGATCCTTGATAATCGTATACTTTGAAATAAGAATTGATCTTTTGCAATTTCATGTAGTCAATGACGTCCATGTGTTAAGAAGTCTTGAACGTGAATTGGCACGAATTGATTACGCGTGAGTCCTCGAAACTGCCTGTCAGTCTAAATAGTACCAAAATGGCATGCGGGCAAATTTGACAAGGCATGAGAATCCAAGATTGGACTTCAAATTTTTGGGAACATCCAGGATTGATTTTTGGACAATGCTTCCTCGACAGTTGACAGTGCCGGTTGAGCCGAGTATTTGGAAAATGGATTTTTGGACCGAGGAAACGAGCCTACGAGGATGTGGGCCAGGCAAGATCGTTGTAGGCCTCATGCCCAAGGTGAGATAACCACCGTGGAAGATCGAGACAAATGAGCGAGCCCGTTGGATCCAACTGACCCCTCATCCTTCCTATCCTGTTATCTAAACTTGAGCCAATTTGAGCCCAACAAATTCCCAAGCCCGTTCCTACCCATTTCCCAGTTCGTTTCCTAGGCCCACTTTTCATTTTTAGCCCAATGGCAGTTTAGGAATTGTACAAGGTGGAAATGACCAAAATGCCCTTGGATATTTTGAAGAAAAGTAAAAAATGAAGAGAGAGAAGATGAGGTCATGTGCATGGGGAGTTGAAGTAGCCATTAGGTTACATTAATGAAGGGTTTTGATTAGCTCATTACACTCTCTCTCACTCCTTTTGATCACACAAAATCGTAGCCCTTATTCCCCTTGCTTCCTTTGCCTTCCTGCAATTTCAGCTTCTGACCTTCCATCGAAAATCGAGTTGTTCATGGCCTTCCCGTGTGAATCTCGGCCCGTGCCACCTGCCGTTGTGTTCAAAAGACAAAAAATGTTCAGATGGTGTCAGCCGTTTGCCAAACGGAGTCGCCACTCGTCTCGTATGATGGCCGGAATTCGACTGCTCGCCGATCGCCTACTGTTCACGCGGTACTGCACAGTTTCTCTTTTGCTACTGTTTTCCTCCATTTTCGACCAAACCACCGCCCATCCCAGCCACTAGCAATTGTCCCTTGATCCCTAAGTGCCGTTGGTTGCCGGCCTACCACTCGCTAGAGCTCCAGCCAAGCCGTTTTGCTCCGACAAGCCCCCGTCCTCCTCCTGCAGTGCTATTTTGTGAAGTTCAGTGGGGAATCCAAGTTTGCCAGGGATCACCTTGGAGTGTCGTGGGAAAGATCCCCGAGTGTCGGGTTCATCATCGTCGCCACGTCCACGTCTCCGGCCCACTTAACGAGTGAGTTTAGCTCCTAATTCCTATTTAGTGCCTAAACTTGCTTAAGGTTGGATTAATTATTGTTAAGAGTTGTTTAGGGTGTTTAATTAAGTGTATTAGCCCTAAGATAGGTGGTTAGATAAATGATTAAGATTATCTTAGCTTAATCTTGCTTATTTATGCTTAATTGTGCTTAATTAGGCTTAATTGTGTGTTATTTGCTAATTAAGCATGTTTTGCCTTAATTGTTTGATTAGTGTGATTAATTTTTTTAATTAATTAATTAATTAATTTCTGTATTTAAGTATTTAAGTATTTAAGTATTTAATTATTTAATTTTCGGAATTTTGTTATTTTATTATTTTTAATTTCGGAATTTAATTATTTAATCATTAAATTCTGAAATTACTGTTCATCTGAAAATTAAAATGTGTAATTTCATGTGCATTGATCATATGAAATGAATTGGATGTGGCATTGCATGAATATCTGTTGGAATCGTGTGATTCTCACAAAAGAAAGGAAAAATGGTTTGTTTGAGGGACATTGGAAATAGACTACTTTTATGAGAAATGTGGGAAAAATGGTTTGTCTGAGGGACGCTAGAGATAGACTGCTTTTATGAGAAATGATTTGAGATTTTAAATGCAAGTGCATGTGCAAGTATGTGTGCATTGGCTACGATAGTTCAAATCATTGAATGGAGGGCATGGAAGGGCATGGTTGCGCCTTTATGTCGGAAGGGCGCCATAGCACCATAGCACCTTGGAGGGTACGGAAGGGCACGGTTGCGCCTCTACGGAAGAAGGGCTCCATAGCCCCTCGGCCTGCACGGAAGGACATAGTTGTGCCTTTGTGGAGGAAATGTGCCGTAGCACCGTTGCACCTCGGCCTAATAGAAAACGTGTGGATACCAGAGTGTACGAGAAACATTACAACATCGGTTTCAATTATCTATGAGGTGATCACATCATTATTTATGATACGCATGCATGAACTGATAACGTGCAAGGTATGGCAATGGCTAGGTGAGATCACTTGTGATGCGACTCGCATGTGATTGGTGAATTGCATCATCTAACAGCCATGTGCATTGCATGTATTATGCTGATATATAACATGCAGGGTATAGTATACCGGGTAAGGTTGCATGCGAACCGGCTTTTGATTATAGGTTGACCGTGCCTGTTGTTTAATTGTTGACTGCTGGTTGTTTATTGTTAGGTCAAGTGAGGGGTGGTTTTGGAGAGATACCTCGGGTTGAGTTGCTATACTAACCGGGGCTTAGGAGAAGAACTCGTTGAGATTTTATCTCAACCTGTTGTGATTAACCTTTTTCAGGCCTTTAGAATGGCGCACCCATAGTGTAGAATCCTGTCTCCGCTCCACCAATGATCAACCTGGCGAAGCCTGAGTCCGATAGGTCCTAGTGATGGTGGTACTGAACTCGAGGGTTCATACAGCTGGATTAGTCTAGCCTAGTTCCTTTTTAGTTTGGCTTAGAGAATGGATCAGCCCCTTTTGTCATGCTTGTAAATCGGAAAATGATCTTTTGTTGGTTAATCTAGTAAATTGTATAAATGAGTAGTGATGGTTGTTCTAGCTGTTCATCCCTCTATCCCTGATTGATTGCTTGATTGTTTGTTGGATTGAGGATGGTTCATCTTCTGCTTGCGTATAATAAAAGATTAAAATGAATGGTTGTCGACGAGTCCTGGGATGTCGCTTTCAATTGACCATGGTAAGGGGTTGTCGCGTGCTTGGGGTTCAGGGCGTGACATTACTCCTCTTTTCTCTATCATTACAATCGCAAGACGGGCCATATGATTTAAATAACTACAATTTTGGGATAAGGACAATATGAGTGCGATAGCTGTTGTACATTATTCACTTAAGTGCCATAATTTTCTTTTATCACTTAAGTATTGTAACTTTTCATGAATCATTTAAGTGCCAAAAAAAATTTAAAATTTTTACCCATGTGCTAAAATTCTGATGTAGCATAGCATTGTGATAAACATTTTAAAAATGTTATGATACTCAAATGATCAATTGAAAAGTTGTATAATATTTAAGTGATCTGAAAAATTTTAAAAACGTTTACCCATGTGCTAAAATTCAAATGTGGCATAGCACTTGTGATAAATATTTTTAAAATGTTATGTTACTCAAATGATCAATTAAAAAGTTATATCACTTAAGTACCGTAACTTTCCATCAATCATTTAAGTGCCACAAAATTTTAAAAACGTGTGCCCATGTGCTAAAATTCCGATGTAGCATAGCACTTGTGATAAATGTTTTTAAAATGTTATGGTACTCAAATGATCAATTAAAAAGTTGTATAATATTCAAGTGATCTGAAAAAAAATTATGGCACTTAAGATGTCATTTTCCTACAATTTCATGTTAGCTCGTTTGACTTAGTTCACAAATTGAAGTAATTTACCCAACATTCCTATAATGAATTTTTGAAACTAAAGAAATATTTGATAAGCATTTTAGAATTGAGCAATGCATAATATTGGGAAAAGTGTTAGATCCTATTATATTAGTATTAATTTGGTCATAAATTTTTTGACGTGATAGCAATTTAGTCTTTTCAGCTAATTTTGACTGTATTGCGAACATGGATGTCGGTTAGTCTATGTGGCATGGCCATAATTAACGTGGATAATTTTTAATAATTTTAATAATTTTTATTTTATTTATTTATTTTTTTCTTTGTCCTTTTTTTTTCTTTTTTCTTTTCCTCTTCCTCTAGCCGGTTGCCAAGATCTAGTGACTAGCTAGAGGCAAGGGCTGAACTAGCGAGGCTCACCCTTGGGAGGAAGAGGAAGGACAAAAAAAAAGAAAAGAAAAAATAAATAATTCGAAAAGTTATTATTAAAAGTTGACGACGTTAGTGCTAATGCTACCACGTAAACCAAGTTAGCAATATTCGGCTAAAATTAGGTGGAATGACTAAATTCGTATTAGTTTAAAATGTTTAAGATTAAATTGGCACTATGTTAAAAGATTTATAATTAAAATAGCACTAAAAGTTTATGATTAAATTGACACAAAAATTTAACAACAATAATTGACATAAATATAATAAATTTAACAATTTTTTTATAATTTTCCGGCATAAAATTAAATACGTCAAATCCTATAAGTATTTGAATATTTGTTTTTCAAGTAGGTCAAAGTCGTGAATATTCTTAGACCATCACGGGACTAAATGCTCTCCAAAAGTCACTTCAAACGAGGCCGCAAAGCCTGTGCCTGAGAACAGGATGTTGTTGGTTAAAGAAAGTATACTGCATAAGCTAGTTAATTATTTCAACCTGATGCTTCTATATTTTTGGCCAAAAAAATTACTTCTTTTGTTATTTAACGTTGGACCACCATAGTGAGCCACCTTCGAATGACACTCGATATAAAATATACCCACAATTACTTAGTAGTAAGAAACTGCCAATGAAGTGATGATCATGGACGTCCCTTCTCTTATTTGGCTCAACTCTATCACAAAGAATGGTCATAAATTTAGATTTTCAAAGACTTTTGTCCATCGATTTTCTTTTTAAAATCGAATACTTTACGTTAAATTACCTGCACGCCCCTCCTATCTCAAGAAAACTATGCACGGTATTTTATCCAATTAAACAGGCCAAACCAAGAGGAAATGGCATGACCAATCAATCATAGATTTTGCCAATTACAAACGAATCAACATGCAACTAACTCCCAATTTTTTTTTTTTTGTCATAAAAGCACTTTCATTTAATCAGAAAGGTTTGAGAGTACACTTCATGAGCTTTGGAACATAGTAAATCCCCAAGACTAGGGTAGAAGGGGGGGAGAGGAGGAAAGGACCCAATTACTCGATAGACTATTTTTCCTTTGAGCTTTAACGACTCAATCAGCTATTCCATTTGCTTCTCTACTAATATGGGCTATGTTAAGTTTTGAATAGGGCTTGCGAAGATGATGGGCTTCGCTGATAAGCACGTGGAGTTCCATCTGATCTGAGCTTGATTTTCAAGTCCATGTATCAGATTTAAATGGTCAGTTATTACCTCCAAGTCTTCTACTACATGAGCATGGAAGTACTTTAGGGTTTTGACTAAGGCCGTCGCCTCAACCATAGCTGCCGATGAAGCTCTAATTGACTGCGCAAAACCATCGAAAAGGCACGCATGGTTGCCTCTACATACAGCTGCAATGTCTCCTTCATTTGTCCCTTCCAAGTAAGCACCGTCTTTTCCTTTAATAAGGCTATGTTGGGAAAACGGGTATGGAGGATATTTCAAAATCCCTCCTCTCTTTGGAGTAAGGTTCTTAAAGGATTGTATTTTCTTAAAAGAGACTTTTGGCATGCTAATAAAGGGAGTAGACCATCGTGGGTTGGCAGAGCATATTATTGGGGAAAGACACTATAAGTCCTTCTGTTCAATGGGTAGTAAGGAATGGAATGAGCATCAGAATCAGGGAGCACAGGTGGTTAAAAAGGGGATTGATTGGAGGAACTATAGATATAGACGAGCCAAGACGAGTGGCTCAATTGATCAATACAGATGCAGTAAAATGGAAGGAACAATTAATATATGATTTATTTGACTCGGATATTGCAGCTAAAATTATGGCAATTCCATTGAGCTCATAGGACACAAAAGATAGAATGGCATGGACAAATTCCAAAACTAGAGAGTACATAGTGAAAAGTGCTTACAACAAAATCAAAGAGGAAACTACACTACCTAATTCAGATATAGCCTCATCATCATATCAAGCTTCTCATCTCTATGGACAAAGATTTGGCAGTCCCACACTATGCCAAAAATCAATTTTTTTCTATGGAGTGCATGTCAAAATGCCATAGCTGCTGGAGAAAATTTATATAGGAGGAAAATCTACCCAATCCACTTTGTAGCCTATGCAAGCAAAGCCCAGAGACTGTCGAACACACCCTTCTTCTACGCCCCCGGATGAAGGAGATATGGGATCACCCATATCTGAAATTAACCATGACCTCAATTGGTCAACTAGATTTGGTGAATGGTTAGCGAATGTCAAACATACCTGTGTTCCCTTTGAGTCATTGGTCAACGTCCTCTGGCAAATCTAGTTGGTCCTTGAAATTGAATCCTAAGCGCATAGGGGAGAATGCTTACTATGTGTTTAAAAATTGCAAAAGATGGGGTAAGGGCTAGTACGATCACCTAAAGGGGATGAATAGGTGATATTGTGGAATATAGAGAAATTTAAAAATCAATATTGCTACAGAATAACTTCCGATGTGTAGTGTTCAAATTTTACAAGTGTGCAAGTGTTTCTATCTAATAAAATAAAGAGATTAGAAAAATAAAATTTCACATAGATATTTATAGTGGTTCAATTTAAATAAGCTTACATCCACTCTCTCATAGTAATAGCCTATTGGCTAGATTCCATTATTTGAACTAATTAGAAGTTATAAGATCCGAAGAATAAAATTCGAGCTTGTGAGATCAACTCCTCATGCACTTTCAACCTCTAAGTAGTTACACATTGTAGCACATTGAGATGAAAGTATTTGATCAAAAGTACCCTTCGAACTTTGGAATTGTAAGCTTTTGTTCTTGTTGCGTTTGCTTCCATGTTTGCATACACTCTTCTGCTCCAAGACCTCCTTATATACTCCTCCCCTATTCAAGCTGACCGTTGGAGATAATCTCTGGAGGATTATCCAGCCAATCTACCAGTTGACCTAAATCTTTAAGAATATCTTATTGCTTCTAAGTTGCCAAGAATAAAGCTTCCCTTGAATATTATCATCTATACAATAGCTCGGTTTCCATAAGTCAAGTATATTGATTTGGAAATAAATTGCCTCTCATTTGAAGTCCAAAGTCCTCAAAATAAACTTCTCTTTTTTGAACGTCTTATAAAAGTCTATAAATCTAGTCGATATACACTAACCGTTGTACGGGATTATCCATTCCTTCTTAGTCATTAGTCATAACAAATATAGAAGGAAATAATTATGCTTTGACCATGGTTCTGATTGATAAGATCTGATCACACTTCATCAGACTTTTCACTTGAAAAATATTTATTATTAGAAATGGGGGTTCGAGGTAACATTCAATAGTGAAAATGCATGGCTACCCCTTCTTCTGTGATGTCGACATAACCTTTAGGGACTAGGTCTCTTGCTTTTGTTGCAGGGAGAGAAGCTAGGCCAAAAGCAAAAATGAGCATGACAAGGATCGTCCATGAGCATGTCAGATTAGCTCTTTCCATTGTTTCTCTTTTAATAATTTTCTCTCAAAAGTACATGTATGTGTCACGGGTCGACAATTTCTTGGTTGTGGAATGACTTGTGTGGTGCCTAGAGAGCGAAATCAGCCAAGCCAACCTTCGTACATTAGTTATTTTAGAGAACAATATGGCAAATAGCTTTCTTGTATGATATCATACCATGCCCAGCTTAGCTTGAATGTATAGTCCATCGAGCGAGACAACAAATCATTTTAGTCTTAACAACTGGTTTCGGCCTGCCATGGCCTCATTAGGAGAGCAATATAATCTTCTAGCTAGTTTATGCACAGAAGGCCAACCTCACCTTCAAAGCTCCTAAGAGGTATATTTGTTCGGTCCTAAAACTCCTAGTACCAACTGTCCCGATGTCACTCCCATGGACCAATTGTATTAATCCCCATTGCATCACTCATTTTTCACTTGATAATCTCAAGCATCATTGACAAATGTCACGAGTATGAGAGGATTCACAAATTGTGACATTCTCCCCCACTCAATTTCGCAATGCCCTTGTTGCGGTTTGTTCTATCGCTTCCTTGCGGCTCCTTAACCATTGATGCGCCACTTTCGGAATCCAACATCGAATGGCCTGCTTGCCTAACAAAATAGGAATTGCTCCATTGGAAGATTCTTTTGATTGCAATTGTTTGGGTCCCTTGCAGTCACTTGCACTTTCCTTGGCAAGTGTGACATTTCTTGCCAACTACAACTTTTGATAGCACCATTTTTGTCTACTAAGCATCTTGACCCTAGTAGACCAATAGAGGTTCTTTTTTTGTTGAAAACGTGGCAATAGACCTCTTTTCTTGTTAAGATTAATTTAAAATAATTAATTATAATTAATTATTTTAGAAATAATTAAATATCGATTGATTATTTTTAGTGTTAATAAATTATTATTTTTGTAATAATTAACTACGATTAATTATTTTAGGGATAATAATTATTTTAATAATAATTAATTATGATAATTTCCTTGTGTTAATTAATTCAATAATTAATTAACTATGGTTAAATATGATGTACGTTAATTTTCTATAAATAAATTGTTGGATTATCACAACAAGACGATAAATGGATATTTTATGGGATACCGATTGGATTGTATGTTGATTTTATGCATGTCCTTTGTTGGCTAAAGCACATATGTCTTGAGGAATAATAAAATGATTAAGCAATTTGAGATGTTTGTGTGGTCACATAAATGATACTTGACCATGCTGAAAGACCACAAACTTTTGAGTTGTGCCGTGGCCCTTTGAGGTCGCCCGATTTTTATTGGTTGCCCAGTAGGAGTCCAAATGCTGGGTTGTAGTTGATGCCGAACTAATGCTCTATTTAATGGTGGGAGATCCAAACGATGCCATGCCTAATGGGATGGGACGGTGTTCGGTTTGACCAAAAAACCACCAACCTTTAGGTTGTGCTCTGGCTTGAAAGGTTGTAATAAGGAAGACATGCTTGATTGCTATTTGCAGGTGATGTTATATGTGGTGTTCTGATTATGTGATTACCCATTCATTTATGTATGGCATGTATGAGTTGTATCATGCAAGGTATGTGCAGTTGCAAGGTAAGGTTGCATACAAGTTGATTTGATTGTTGGTGGTTGTTATGAAGAATGTACCTATTAGGTATTCTCGAGGTGAATTGATACTCTAGTTGAGACTTAGTGCTTTGATTGACTAAGATTTTATCTCATATATTGTTGTTAACAATTTTTCAGGCTCTTATTTATGGCTTTCCGCTCTACACGTTTTGGACTCCCTCTTGCCACCCAACTGTAAGTATCAATGTTCACCATAATGGGAAGTGAGGTGTCTTTTTGAGTTTCACTACCACGGTCTAGGTAGATGAGGGATGGGGTGAACTAGTCCTTCACACATACGAGGCCTAGTTTGTTTGATTTGAAGGCAACCTATATGGACCTTATGAAGGACTCACATGGTAACGCGTAAGATGGACGGTAGATATCTCCTTTTTGGATTGACCAGATCTTGGCTCTGTTTAGAATGAAGTAGATTGATCATATACCTTTTGATGGCTGTCGGAGTAGTTCCCCACTAGTAGGGTTGAACATGTATCTGTGTCTTTGGATTAATCTAGTAATTAAATAAAATGACAATGTCACTTTTGTGATGTTTCTCTTTCTGAGTATCCTTGCTATTGTTATTAATCGAGGTTTGATGTTTCATTTCTACATGTGCATAATTTAAACATAAAAAGAATGGTCGATGACACACCTTGGGATGTCGCACTTATTTGACCACAAGTGAATAGGAGTTGTCGCATGCTCGAGGATCGAATCGTGACAAGCTCTTTCTTGTTCACCATTACAGTGGGTTCAGTTTATAGCTTGATAACAAAACGAAATAGTGTTTTTTTCCAAAAAAAAAAACAAAAAAAAAAATAGTGTTCACTTCAATTAACTTAGATCAGGCCAAATAAAGTTGAATTCCATCCTCATGATACGTTTTGTGTGTGTCTATATATATATACTCCTCTTCCCTCTATCACTATAATCGCAAGAGGAGCCATACAATTTAAATAACTACAATTTTGAGATAAGAACAATATAAGTGCGATAGCTTTTGTACAACGTTCATTTTAATATCATAACTTTTTTTCTATCACTTTAGTACCGTAACTTTCCATCAATCACTTAAATGCAAAAAAAAATTAAATGCATTTACCCATGTGTTAAAAATATAATGTGGCATAGCACTCATGATAAATGTTTTTAAAAGGTTATAGTACTCAAATGTTCAATTAAAAAGTTATGTGACATTCAAGTGATCCGAAAAAAATTATGGCACTTAAGGCATCCTTTTCCGACAATTTCGTGTTAGCTTGCTTGACTTAATTCACAAATTGAAGTAATTTACCCAACATTCCTATAATGAATTTTTGAAACTAAAGAAATATTTGGCTAGCATTTTAGAATTGAGAATTGCATAATTGGGAAAATTGTTAACACCTATTGTATTAGTGTCAATTTAATCCTAAATCTTTTGACCTAATAGCAATTTAGTCCTTTCGATTAATTTTGATACGATATTGCTAATACGAATGTTGGTTTGCCTTAGTAGCACAGCTATCACTAATGTAGATAATTTTTAATAATTTTTCGAATTTTTCATTTTTTATTTTTTTCTTATCTTTTTCCTTCCTCTTCCTCTAGTCGATTGGTGAGGTTCGGTGATTGGCTAGAGGCAAGGGCTAAACTTCAACAAGGCCGAGCCTCGCTAGCTAGAGGAAGAGGAAGGGAAAAAGAAAAGAAAAGAAAAGAAAAGAAAAAATAATTCGAAACATTATTATTAAAAGTTATCAACGTTAGCACTAATCATACATGTAGGCCACGTTAACAATAATTAGTCAAAATTAGGCGGAATGACTAAATTGGTATTAGGTTAAAAGGTTTGAGACTGAATTGGCACTAGGTTAAAACTTTATAACTAAATTGGCTTTAAAAGGTGCTAAAATTCGTAAGCTTGTCAAAGGGTGAGTATCATTTTACAAAAATTTTAAACCTTTCAAAACAAATGTAATTTTGGTTACTATATGGAAACACCCTCACTCTTATTTTTGTGTGTTCTTATCTATATAATAATGGGGAATGCCCCAAAGCTCTTGTATGTCATCTTACAAATGATACTTACATTTCCAAAAAAAAAATTTGGCATTAAAAGATTTATTACTAAATTGACATTAAAATTCGATAAAAAATTGACACAAATTCTAAAAATTTTCCTCCATAATATTAAATACGTCAAATCCTATATAAGTATTTGAATATTTGTTTTAAAAATAAGTCAAAGTCATGAATCTTTTTAGACCATCACGGGACTAAATACCCTCCAAAAGTCACTTCAACATGGCCGCAAAGCTTGGTGCCCAAGAAGATGATGTTGGTTAAAGAAAGTAGACTGCACGAGCTAGTTAATTATTTCAACCTGATGCTTCTATTTTTTTGGCCAAAAAAATCACTTCTTTTGTCGTTTAACGTTGGACCACCATAGTAAGCCGACTTCGAACGACACTCGATATAAAATATACCCACAATTACCTAGTCCCTTCTCTTATTTGGCTCAACCCTATTATAAAGAATGATCGTAAATTTAGATTTCCAAAGACTTTTGTCCATCCATTTTCTTTTTAAAGTCGAATACTTTACGTTAAATTACCAGTAGGCCCCTCCTATTTCAGGAAAACTACGCGTCGTATTCCATCCAATTAAATAGATCAAATCAAGAGGAAATAGCATGACTAACCAATCACAGATTTTGCCAAGTACAAACGAATCAACACGCAACCAAATTCCGAAAACTTTATTTCGTCGGTGAATATATTTAGTGATTACAAATACTTATTTCCAAATTTCACCAAATAGCTGCCTTCATAATCGAATAGCGGCGACAAGCCACTTGTGGCGACAGCTGGGTCCACATGTTGAAACGGGGGTTCAAGGCAAGATGCAATATTGAAAATGTGTCTCTTCGCCTTCTTCTGCAACGTTGGCATAGCCTTTTGGGACCAGGTCTCTTGCCTCTGTTGCGGGGAGGGAAGCTGAGCCAAAAGCGAAAATGAGCATGATGAGAATCATCATACTAAGAGAAGGACCCGGCCCGGCGTGCTTTCACGAAACTCCAATACTATGAGGCTTTTATTGAAAGCTCGAGACATAATTTTTCAAAGTTTTGACAATGGCATATAATTTCAAATGCCTCAATATCATTACCACCTGCAAGACAAGCATCAAAAGCATCAATCATTGATTCCAAGCAACCATCCATGAACAACGATTCCTTGCAATGTTAAGCAAGTACCATGATCACAAGACTGTAATTTGTAATAATTCAACGATCCTACAGCAATAACAACACTTTCTTGCAACTAAATAGGCAAATACAAAGCATACTAACTCGTCATAACTCAAGCAATTCGTGAGCAAACCATAAAAAATTAGCGCATGAGCTTTCTTTTCCTAGAACAAGTAAGATCAATTGTCCAAGCACTCAACAATTTGAAAAAAGAACACTCAAGAACTAGACCTGTTTTCCAAATTACATAAAGTAATGCCTTAATCAAGGATTAGATGATCTACTTACAAAATTGGTTCGAGAACTATGGAACAATGACAAATGGTCGAACGAACGGATGGTGGCATGATGGTTAGTGGCGATGAGGCGAACAAAGAGGACGGCAAGGTAGCAATGGTGTGGCGGCAGTGTGAGGCAGTGGCAATGGTGTATGGTGATGGTGGTGGTGGCGGCCGAGGCAGGTGAACGAGAGGGAGAACGTGAAGGAGAGAGGGAGAGTAGGCATGAGAGAAGGAAAGGGAGAGAGTGAGGAAGAGAAATGAGAGATCAGAAAACTGAGGAAATGAGATAGAAATGGAAGGGCTTTCCTCTTAATTCTTCTTGCAAGGGAGAGAGAGAGAGGCCAATAATGCACTTTGCCATGCTAAACACTAAGCCTAAACTAGCCTAGGCTTCCATGAAATCCTACCATCCAAGTAAAAAGCAAGGCCAAGAAGCCTTCTTGCGAGCTTCTCTGTTAAGTCTCTCTATAGGTCATCATGGCTATCCATTTAGGTACATGCTTCTAATTGGAAACCAACCAAGTAAGCTAACTAGCTCTCTTTCTCTTCCTTTTCCTTCAAAGTGGTGCCCCCTCCTTTCTCAAGCAAAACCAGACCAAGTTTCCTCCCAACTAAGCTTCTAGAAGATACAATTAATGAGGTTAATAATGCAAAACACTATTTATGCACATGGGTATTAATGTGCAAGCTTCCAAGACTATCAATGGGCTTGACTTGGGCATGGGCTTGGGCAAGACAAGGTTTCATGGCCTTCTTGGGCTTCTTTCTCTCTTTTGGGTGTGAATCTCCAATGGGCTTCCAAAAATTAGCCATTTCCACTTGTCCAAAAATTAGGGCTTAATGATAATTAAGGGGCCTAATTAAGCATCGTCCAATAAGATTATCTCCTTACCATCAAGAGATCAACACCCTTAATCGGATCATGATTTGTGGCTAAAATCGACCAAAAGAGACTTTAACATAGCCTATACAAATGGATAGCTTTTAGGGGTCTCATGCATTTGACCCGTGGTTAATTAGACATCAATCCAGAATTGTGCTTGTTTGATTCATGGATGACTCTCGGTTGTCATGTAATCGTGCAAGACCAATTGCTTATCTAGAAGTACATGGTCATGTAGAATTGGTTTAGGGTCATTTGCAATTAGTATTATAACCATGCGGAATCACTTGCAATTTGACTATATACACTTATGCCAAACCAATCTATAACAATTCACTAATTGACTTGTGATGATGTAAGATTATTCCTTATCGATCCTTATGGTGGAGCTATCGTTCCATGGTCGAATTCTCTGTTCGAACGCATTTCAATATTTAATGGCCCTTCCTAATTGGATAGTTGACTCAAGAACGATCCTTGAATCAATTCATGGTCTATTTTCGCTATCTGCGCATCGATACTTTGGATCATTCCTCGTGTCCAAGATAGGGGTTCCAATTGAGGATGTCATAACATAGGAGAGTGGAAATAATAAAAACGAATCACATCGACATTTTTAGTTAGTCATGTTGGACAAAGTCAGAAAAATGAATTAATTACACAAATTTGACAAATTTTAGGAATTAATTACTCTTTCATAATAAGTTTTAAGACTTCTAGTGCATTTATCTAAATAAAATGTAGATCAAAAGGAGGTAAGATAAATTAACATGCAACTAAATCCGCAACAGCTTTATTCTTATAGTGAATTAGTTGAATAATTACAAGTAATTGCTTCAAAAAATTCACTAGATGGCAAACTTAATTATGCCATGGCTATGACAAGCCTCAATTTCCAATGGGATTAGGTCCACCAGGGACATCATGCAAGATTTGGAAGTTAGAATGGGTTGCTTTGCTTTCTTCACTAACAGGGGGACTTTCCCAGGGGTTAGGTCCAGAGGGCACTCGGCACAAAATCTCATAGTGACAATGGGTTGCTTCGCCTTCTTCACTAACAGGGGGACTTTCCTAGGGATTAGGTCCAGAGGGGACTCGGCGCAAGATCTCGTAGTGAGATTGGGTTACTTCGCCTTCTTTACTAATGGGGGGACTTTCCTAGGGATTAGGTCCAGAGGGCACTCGACGCAAGATCTCATAGTGAGAATGGGTTGCTTCGCCTTCTTCACTGACAGGGGGACTTTCCGGGGGATTAGGTCCAGAGGGGACTTGGCGCATGATCTCGTAGTGAGATTGGGCTGCTTCACCTTCTTCACTAATGGGGGGACTTTCCCAGGGATTAGGTCCAGAGGGCACTTGGCGCAAGATCTCATAGTGAGAATGGGTTTCTTCGCCTTCTTCATTAACAGGGGGACTTTCCCAGGGATTAGGTCCGGAGGGGACTTCAGGCAAGATCTGATAGTGAGAATGGGTTACTTTCCCTTCTTCTCCGATGCTAAGCCAGCCTTCTTCTCCAATGCCGGCATGGCCTTGCATGCCCAAGTCTCTCGCCTTTGTTGTAGGGAGAGAAGCTAGGCCAAAAGCTAAAATGAGCATGTGGAGGATCGTCCATAAGGATTTTAGATTAGCTCTTGCAATTGTTTCTTTCTTCTTCTTTTTTCCTAATAATTTTCTCCCTAAAGTATATGCATGACTCTTTCTCTAGTATCGCTATTTATAGGTGCGAATTCTATTGAGAAGGATGCCATCTCTATATTGCTCATTATGACATTACACATGTGGTGTTAGAGTGCTAGATTTGTTTCTAGATTTTATTTTGAAACCGATTTGTTTCTAGAATCAATAGATGCAAATTAGCATGAATTATTCAACAGTGTTAGAGTGCTAGATTTGTTTCTAGATTTTTTTTTTAAAACCGATTTGTTTCTAGAATCAATAGATGCAAATTAGCACAAATTATTCAACAGTGTTAGATTGCCAAATTTGTTTCTAGATTTTTTTTTTTTAAATCGATTTGTTTCTAGAATCGATAGATGCAAATTAGGACAAATTATTCAACATGCTTCTATAAATACATGATAACTTCCCCTAAAAGCTGGATTATAAATTAGTCCTTTCATAGTAATTATCTGTCATTACTTCGATCCCATTTTTGGTGCATATATATCCTGTTTAATCTCTACATTTCGGTAACCACATGCTTCGTTATGGAGAGTAATTCAATAACTGACCTCTTGCTTTCTTTTCATTGAGCCACATCGCTCGAGAAGCTCTCTCTCGTTTTCACCATTCTAATGGGTTTAATTTATTAGCTTGGTAACAAAAAGAAATTGTGTTGGGTTCCCTTGTATATAAATACATTTAAAGTTTCTCCTCTTCCCTCTATCACTATAATCGCAAGAAGGGCCATACATTCAAAATAACTACAATTTTCATATGAGGATTGATTGAGTGTTGTAACTTTGTTTTTTTATCACTTATGAGACGTAACTTTCCATCGACCACTTAAGTGCCAAAAAAAATTAAAAAAGTTCACTCAGGTGATGAAAATTTATGCCATTTAAATAAGTACAGCTTAGGTGATTGAAAAAAAAATTATGAGAGTTAAGCGATCATTGTATGAAAGTTATGACATTTATGGTGTCATTTTCCAACAAATTTTGGTTTGCTCATTTGATTAATTTCACATATTTAAGTAATTTACCCAGCATTCCTATACTGAATTTTTGAAACTGAAGAAATATTTGATTTATTTTAGATTTGTGCTCTGCACAATATTAAACTTTCATTCTACAAATTTTCAAGATGTAATCAGCTCTTATTGGTCGGAAGGTCGAAGATGCTCTCCAAAAGTCACTTTACACAAGGCCGCAAAGCTCGGTCCCGGAGATCATGCATTTAACAGAGCTTTGACTCATCAATCTCAACCTACATTGGTCATCTTCCCATAGTTCGAAGCCAGTTTGATTCGTGTACATGTAGATGCAACATTCAAGAACCTTATGAAGGATGTCGTTATTTGTCTTTCCCTCTTTCCCTCGAGGGAGACTTTCCTTCAACATCAAACATGCTCCATCTTGCTGTTGGGCCTCCACTGTCCCAGCATGCATGCCAATAGTGGAGGAACCTAAAGGCACTGATTTAGCAATCAAGGAAGAAGAATCTAGAGATATCGAAGGATCTGAATCAATCAGAGATGTCAGAATCAATCAGAGGTGTCCGAATCAAACATAATACCGAAACCTTTGAAATGAGATTATCGGAGCTTTTCCCCACAAATCACAATGTATCTTTTCAAAAGGCTTAGTAGTATTAGATTTGGAAGGGAAAAAAAGGAAGTTTAGATGCTCGACCCATTTGACAACTACTACATATTGTAGTAGTTTTATTCCAAGCAAAATAATAATATCGCCTTTATTTTGCGATGACGAATTGTCGTCGATTGTGGATGTCCCAATCTTTGATGCCAAGTACTTTCATCAGCTTTCCTGAATCGATTTGAAAATAGTACTTCTTTCGGTGCCTTCAAGGTATATAGATTACCTTCACGATTTCCAACTGTCAGAACATTTCCCGTTTTCTTGTCCTTTATCACAAAACCAGCGGCAGAAAACTCAAAATTCAGAGGATAGTCAGTTGTAAATTGGCTCACCGATAATAAATTCTTTTTCATCTGAGGAACAAGTAGAACATTTTTTAAGTCAATGTTCTTTTGACCCAAATTAATATGAGCATCACCAATATGGGAAATTTTGAGCGAATCACCATTACCAACCATTACACTATCTTTCCCAATATATGGTCGTAGGTTGAAAAGATTACCTTCACTTCCAGTCATGTGATTTGAAGCTCCAGTATTAGTGAACCATTCTGAATCTTGATTATCTCCAATGGTAAGTGCAGCAAATGCCTTTGGCACATCAGATGGGAGGAAAGATTGATTAAATTGATTAAAGCAATCTAAAGCAGTATGTCCTTGCTTGTTACAAATTTGACAAGAAACGGCTTTGTCTGTTCCTTTCACAAGTTTCTCGGTCTTGCTTTGATTGAATTGTGGCTTGTGACCCTGCAAATGCATAAAATCAGCCCGAGAATTTTTCATTTTGGGACCATTGTGAGAAAACCCTCTTCCATGTGAAGAAAAATAATTGTTGTTGTAATGTTGGAATTGTTTTCCCTTTTTGCTGCTCTTAATATTACTTCTTTGACCAAAGAAAGAAGTCCCATGTTGAATTGCATGGGAACTTTTATTTGTGAGGTGACTTTCAAAGCTTTGCAGTTGAGAAATCAAGTCAAAGAACACCGGCATTGGAGGCTTCAACATGGAAGTTGTGAATGAATCATATTGATCACCTAAGCCATTCAAAACAAAGAGGCCCTTCTTCTTGTCCTCTAGTGGACATCCAATAGCAGATAACTCATTAAAATATTTTTGAAAAGCACCAAGATATTCGTGAAGAGAAGAGAAATTATCTCTATAACATTTTTGGATTTGTAGAAAAATTGAAACTTCACGTTCCTCGGATACCTTGGCAAAAATATTTTGTAAACTTAACCACACCTCAGCAGATGTCTTCAAGTCTACTACTTGAGCAAGAACTTCTTCTGAAAGCGTTGCAATGATCCATCCCCGCAAAAGGCAAAAGGCGATCTGACCTTCTCCATTGTAAAAACTCTGGATTTGTCACTTCCTTTGAGGCACTAACTTCTTTTCCGGCCTCAGAGGGGGTGACTATTGTTGGACTTGGCATATGGTATTCACCATCAATGAAACCTACCAGATCTTGACTTTCAATTAGTGCAAGCATCTGGGCTCTCCATCAAGAATAATTTGTCCGTGGTTTCGGTGACACAAAATTGCTAATGTTTAGAGATGAAGGGTATGGGTATTTAGGATTGGTGGAAGCCATGGCTAAGGATCAATTTCTATTAAAGAAATCTGCTCTGATACCATGAAAGAATAGAAGTGTTTGATTATTGATCTCAACGTACTATTGTTGAGATGACTTCCATTGTATATATAGATATTACAAATAATACATTTTGTATGGAAACAAAATAACAATGGAAAATAATAAAGAAATATTTTACAATATTACAAAAGTTATCAATCCTTTAATTTTGGCATCTCAAAGGATCAGCAGATTGATTCAGACACTTCCGATTGATTCTGACATCTCTGATTAATTCAGATCCTTCGATATCTCTAGATCCTTCTTCCTTGATTGCTAAATCAGTACCTTTAGAACCTATTGTCAAGAAGTGCCAAGCGAGCCTATCACTGGCAAGCCTCTTCAGCCAGGAAACCCTGATGCAAGACCGATAGCATCAAGGTGACAGCGTGTGTATCCGTTGTTGTGCAAACTAGGGACAGATCTTCGGCGTCAGAAACTACTCTTGTCGAGTCGCAAGAATAAGACGTTTGGTCAAAGCGAGCGTGATGCTTCTTTTGTTTTTTGGCCAAAATGTTTAATGTTGGAAAGATGATGACAGACGTTTTCGAATTGATTGAATTTAGTGTGATAATGATCCATCCAGCTCTAAATCATAATGGTGAATATAACTTAGGGAAAATTCCAAATAATACCCTAAAGTGGGATCTCATTTTTTTTTTTTTTAAAGAGGGTTCAAATGGACATTATTTTAAATCAAAATCCAAAATAGTCAAGTCGGTCTCTCATAAAAGCCTCAATGTGCTAGCTAGTGATCACTTGATTTTCTAACGGTCATAACAAAGCATTTTTGTCCCAAATAAAATATGGATAAGACTTGATGTCTGTACAACCTATCAAATGTCACTCGCACCTACAACTGAATCTCTCAAAATATCGTCTTCACACCCCTTAACTTTACTACTTTCTCCTTCGATTGAACTCCTCAGAAGAAAATTCCTCTTTAGATTCTTCAGACAGACGTTGAGAAACGTTGCATAGCCCAAACGACCGCATACTAGGACCTCGGATCGTCATACGCATCTCTCATAGAGAAGGGCCTCATGTTCAACGGTGGAAACTTGGGCTTCGACTCTAGTATGTTCTTTTAAAGGTGGAAAAATTCGAATTCAGGATCACATTCTCTACTACCTTATAGAATATTAATAGCGACGCTCTTAATTGATGTAAAAAAAATTAAGTTGTTAGATGAATGTGTGATTTAAAATTTAATTATTCTATCAGAAGAATTGATCATGAATTTTTATTTTATTTTGTTGGTCTTATTCTATTCCTACTTTAATGCTCAAATACCTCCTTGCAGAGCATGAAAATCAAAACCCACTTTTGAAATTAAATCGTCCGCACCCCAAATCCCTTGAGAAAGTGGGGGTTTGAACACTCCACCTCTGTCTTCTCATGTGAGAAGGATGGTTTCTAGGGCAAACCCCAGTAGTTATCATGAATTGAATCTCCCATATTTGACTTGTCTCAACTTAGTCGTCATAAATGTTGTAAATTTAAACTTTTAAAGGGTTCGATCCACTCATTTCTTTTTATAGCAAGTACTTCATTTTAAATTACTTTTCCACCCTTCCAACTTCAATAGTACTTCGTAGGGTATCTGTCAAATTAAGCCAATCAAACCAAGAGGAGATGGCATGACTAGCCAATCGCCCATTTCGCCAACTACAAACAAAATCAACACGCAACTAAATCCACATCATCTTTATTCCATTGGTGAATTTTTTGGATAGTTACAAGTAATTGCTTTGAAAATTTCACTAGATGCGAACTTAAGTATGGAATGGCGGCAGCTAGTCGCAATTGTGGTGGCAGCTAGGTCCAGATGACGGGAGGAGGGTGGTCCGAGGCAAGATCCGATAGTGAAAAGGGGTTGCTCTGCCTTCTCCGCCGACATTAGCATGGCCTTACATCTCTCTCTCAGTTGTTGCAGAAGCTAAGCCAAAAGCTAAAATGAGCATGAGGAGGATTGCCAATGAGCATTTCAAATTAGCTCTCTCCATTGTTGCTTTATTCTTCTTTCCTAATGGTTTTATCCCAAAAATATATGCATGACTCTTGCTCTAGGAGTGCAATTTATAGGTACGAATTCCATTGAGAAGGATGAAATCTCTATATCTCTTGTTATGATGTCGCTCATGTGTGGTGTTAATGCTCTAGATTTGTTTCCAAAATTGATAAATGCAGGTTAGCAGAAGTTAGTCAGCGTGCTTTCCTTATACGCATGAAGATTTCCCTTGACAGCCAGATTCTAGGTCAGTCCTTTAATAGAGTCCATCCTCCATTACTTCGATCCCATTTTTAGCACATACATATCTTGCTTAATCTTTTTTTTTTTTTTGTAAGGTAAGATTATATAAAACAACCAGAGAAATGTACAACAGAGGGGGGGAGACACGGTACCAACAAACACACATCTAGACGAATTGTCCTTAGAGTAGAAGGGTGCCGTGGTCACCAAAATGAAATATACAAATAGGCTAGGAACCCAAGGAACTAAGAGGACCTAAGTCATCCTATACTAAGTCGTGGGCGGCTCCACTCCAAAAATCTGAGGGTCTATCCCCCAACTACGCTGCATCCTTCTGTTTCTGGGATTGTCTTCAACCAATTTGAAAGCTAGGGCTTTATCCTTGACCACCTTATAGAGGTATTGCTTCATGGAGGGAATACAGCGGGAGTGCCAAAACTTGGCACGGAGGGACACTTAAACCAAAAGTTACAAAAGGTACACTTAAGTGCCACTTTTAAAAAAAAATGGATTACTTAAGTACCAAGTCGCCGGAATCCTGCCGGAAATCCTACGTGGCAATTTTTTATTAATTTTTTTGCCTACATGGCTCGCCGGAAATTAAAACGACGAAAATCAGCGCAAAATGACGTCGTTTTTGCGCTGACATGGATTTTAAAATTTATTAATTAAATAATTAAAAATATATATTAATATAAAATCGATTTTATTTATAAAAAAAAAACATGAGGAGACCCAGCGAGGGTGGGGCAACGACAGCGGTGGTGGCGAGCCCTCGCCGATCCCTTCCTCCTGTTTTTTTTTTTTTTAATAAAATCGTTTTTAATTTTTTAAAAACCTGGCATGGACAATTTTTTTTTAAAAAATTGCCACATGGATTTTTTTTTTTTTTGAGAAAAATGCTCCGTCAACAAATGAAGTTGTCGGAAAATAGACACGTGGCAATTTGGCAGGAATTTTTCGCCATTGGCACTTAACTGATCCATTTTGCTACGATTTTGGCACTTAAGTGTACCTTTTGTAACTTTTGGCACTTAAGTGTCCCTTTGTGCCAACTTTTGGCACTCTAGAGGTCCATACCTCCTAGTTTTCCAGATAATATAGCAGAGAGAACCAAAGGAGAAAAGTGCTATCTCCTGGTAAAATCCTTTTCTAGACAAAAAGTTGATAGCCCAAAGAAGATTATCTGACTAAAAAGAGTTGCTCCAAGGGAGATTACACTTGGCGGCCCAAAACTTAGATAGAGAATTGGAGATACAGTAGTCAAAAAATAGGTGATTGACTAAATCCAGCATAGAGTTGCACAAAGCGCAGACCAAATTAGGAATTCTGCCATAGGACATGAGATATATCTGAGTGGGAAGACGATTTTTGGTAATAAGCCAAAGAAGATATATCTTGCTTAATCTTTGATCTTTACATTTCGCTAATCACACGATTTGCAAAGGGAAAATTTTCCAATCAATCGTAAACCTATTATGTGGATGCCAATTCAGTCATTAACATTTCAATTTTGTCAATTTAGTTGTAAAAGTTTTGCACGGAATTGTAATGTAGTTCTTTTGCTCAATTTAGCCAAAAATGCTAACATGATAGTCCAGCCATTCACCAAAGTGACTACATTGGAATTTTGCGCAAAGGTTTGTGGTTAAATTGACATCTGCATAATAAATTTGGATTAATTGGACAATTTTCTCAATTTTTTATGATAATGGAGAAAACTCTATCGTCGGATGGCCAACATTTTACGACTTCTTGCCTAACAAATACGTAGCATTTTGTCAGTTATGTATATTTGTAGATCCAATTAATTGGCTATTTATGCCATCCCAGCCAAGTCTTGATATTAAAGCTCTATTGCTACTAAAAGAATTCGGCTTGATGAAACTTTCAAAGTGGCGAAGCTTGAATGCAATAATAATGTGTATATATAGTTGGCAAAAAAAAATTGTAGAACAGCAAGAGAAAAGAAAAGGAAGGCATGATAAGTAACGAAGAAACAAGTATGCAATTTCTCTTTTGCATTTAAAAAATTTCTCAATCTTTCAAAGGATCCCAAAAAATGCGTGATGGTTCACTTAAGATGGTCCCAAAAAATTACTGTTGGTACACAAATATAGAGCCATTAGTTGATTACTATCATAGAGATGGGGCAATGCGTCTAGATACTACTTGAAATGTTTGCCCACCATTCTTGGCAACCTTCTGGCCTTCCTTGGTCGCGCTGGTCAATAGCTTCACCACCGAATCGTTCACGAGTTCTTCCTTGATCTGCTCGTTCATCAGTATGTCCCCGGCCCGGGCCTTCAGTTTCCGGTAAGGCATGGGCGGCGGCGACGGCGTGAACTCAAACCCGCCTACGCTGCTTCGCTTCCTCATCTCCCTTAGCATCTGAAAGATGTCCTCGCTCATCAGTGGCAGGTGCTGCAAACCCGGCACCCTCATTGAAACCCTCTTGGCTTTTATTTGGAGAATCGAGCCTTCCCATTCCCATTCCCAAAATTTCTTTCAGAACAAAACTTTTCTCAAGTTCATCACCGTTTCTTCGATTCTAGCTTTCACAACTCAAGTCAATAACCTAAAGCTTCACACCAATTTCTTTTTGGAGACTGTGGATGATCTTCCACTCACCGTGCCCTGGTCATCTGACGTTATGCCTTTTGCTTGATCTGTGTTGATGAAACTCGCTACAATGTTCGATTTTCTAGGGAAGATGGATGAAGAAAAATGTTGTCTTCTTGTTGATCGAGTGAGAAATCAGCAAATATTTTCTGTGGAGAGAGAGCAGTTGAAGAAGCCATGGGAAAGAAAAGAGGGGAGAGAGAGTGCTGGGTCAACAAGCCCTAGAAAAATTGAAAAGACGAGAGAGGGGGTTTTAAGCAGGAGACAAGCATTTATTGCTTCCTTGTGTAGTCGTATGCTAGAGGAGAGAGAAAAGAGCACCCGTGCCCTTCCGATTTTAATTTTGCAATTTCTGCTGCTTATTCCAAAAGTCACTTCAACAAGGCCGCAAAGCTTGGTGCCCAAGAAGAGGATGTTGGTTAAAGAAAGTAGGCTGCACAAGCTAGTTAATTATTTCAACCTGATGCTTCCATTTTTTTGGCCAAAAAATTACTTCTTTTGTCGTTTAACGTTGGACCACCATAGTAAGCCAACTTCGAACGACACTCAGATATAAAATAGTCCATTCTCTTATTTGACTCGACCCTATCATAATGAATGATCGTAAATTTAGATTTTCAAAGACTTTTGTCCATCCATTTTCTTTTTAAAGTCGAATACTTTACGTTAAATTACTTGTAGGCCCCTCCTATTTCAAGAAAACTACGCATCGTATTCCATCCAATTAAATAGATCAAATCAAGAGGAAATAGCATGACTAACCAATCACAGATTTTGCCAAGTACAAACGAATCAACAAGCAACCAAATTCCGAAAACTTTATTTCATCGATGAATCTATTTAATGATTACAAATATTTATTTCAAAATTTCACCAAATAGCTGCCTTAATAATCGAATAGCGGCGACAAGCAACTTGTGGCAACATCCAAGTCCACATGTTGAAACGAGGGTTTGAGGCAAGATGCAATATTGAAAATGTGTTGCTTCGCCTTCTTCTACGACGTTGGCATAGCCTTTTGGGAACAGGTCTCTTACCTCTGTTGCAGGGAGGGAAGCTAAGCCAAAAGCGAAAATGAGCATGATGAGGATCATCATACTAAGAGAAGGACCCGGCCCGGCGTGCTTCCATGAAAGTCCAATACTATTGAGTCTTTTATCGAAAGCTCGGGACATAATTTTCAAAGTTTTGACAATGACATATAATTACAAATGCCTCAATATCATTACCACCTGCAAGATAGCATCAATTGCATCCATCACTGATTCCAAGCAACCATTCATGAACACATAATTCAACCCTAATGATTCTTTGCAATGTTAAACAAGTACCATGATCACAAGACTATAATTTGTAATAATTCAACGATCCTACGGCAATAACAACCCTTTCTTGCAACTAAATAGGCAAATAACAAAGCATACTAACTCCTCATAACTCAAGTAATTCGTGAGCAAACCATACAAAATTAGCGCATGAACTTTCTTTTCCTAGAACAAGTAAGATCATTGTCCAAGCACTCAACAATTTGAAAAAAGAACACTCAAGAACTCGACCTGTTTTCCAAATTACATAAAGTAATGCCTTAATCAAGGATTAGATGATCTACTTACAAAATTGGTTTGAGAACTATGGAACAATGACGAACGGTCAAACGAACGAATGGTGGCATGATGGTGAGTGGCGATGAGGTGGAAAAAGAGAACGGCAAGGCAGCAATGGTGCGGCGGTAGTGTGAGGTGGTGGCAATGGTGGATGGTGATGGTGGTGGTGGCTGAGGGAGGTGAATGAGAGGGAGAGAGGGAGAGTGGGCATGAGAGAAGGAAAGGGAGAGAGTGAGGAAGAGAATTAGGAGATGAGAGAAATGAGGAAATGAGGTAGAAATGGAAGGGCTTTCCTCTTAAGTCTTCTTGCAAGGGAGAGAGAGAGAGAGGCCAATAATGCACTTTGCCATGCTAAACACTAAGCCTAAACTAGCATAGGCTTCCATGAAATCCTACCATCCAAGTAAAAAGCAAGGCCAAGAAGCCTTCTTGGGAGCTTCTTTGTCAAGTCTTTGTATAGGTCATTCATGGCTATCCATTTAGGTACATGCTTCTAATTGGAAACCAACCAAGTGAGCTAACTAGCTCTCTTTCTCTTCCTTTTCCTTCAAAGTGGCGCCCCCTCCTTTCTCAAGCAAGAACAAACCAAGTTTCCTCCCAACTAAGCTTCTAGAAGATACAATTAATGAGGTTAATAATGCAAAACACTATTTACGCACATGGGTATTAATGTGCAAGCTTCCAAGACTATCAATGGGCTTGACTTGGGCATGGGCTTGGGCAAGACAAGGTTTCATGGCCTTCTTGGGCTTCTCTCTCTTTTGGGTGTGATTCTCCAATGGGCTTCCAAAAATTGGCCCATTTCCACTTGTCCAAAAATTAGGGCTTAACGATAATTAAGGGGTCTAATTAAGCATTGTCCAATAAGATTATCTCCTTACCATCAAGAGATCAACACCCTTAATCGGACCATTATTTGTGTCTAAAATCGATCAAAAGCAGCTTTAACATAGCCTATACAAATGGATAGCTTTTAGGGGTTTCATGCATTTGACCCGTGGTTAATTCGATATCAATCCAAATTTGTGCTTGTTTGATTCATGGATGACTCTCGGTTGTCATGTAATCATACGAGACCAATTGCTTATCAAGAAGTACATGGTCATGTAGAAATGGTTTAGGGTCCCTTGCAATTAGTATCATAACCATGCGGAAGCACTTGCAATTTGACTATATATACTTATGCCAAACCAATCTATAACAATTCACTAATTGACTCATGACGATGTAAGATTATTCCTTATCAATCCTTATGGTGCAGCTGTCTTTCCATGGTCGAATTCTCTGTTCGAATGCATTTCAATATTTAATGGCCTTTCCTAATTGGATAGTTGACTCAAGAACAATCCTTGAATCAATTCATGGTCTATTTCCGCTATCTGCGCTTCGATACTTTGGATCATTCCTCGCACCCAAGATAGGGGTTCTAATTGAGGATGTCATAACATAGGAGATTGAAAATAATAAAAACGAATCACATGGACATTTTCAGTTAGACATGTTAGACAAAGTCAGCAAAATGAATTAATTACACAAATTTGACAAATTTTTGGAATTAATTACACCTTCATTGTGACGTCCTGAAATTCGAGCCCTCTGAGGGAGGACTGAACGTTAATTTCGCCAGTGCATTGTTGGTTGATCTCACTCGGAACTGATCACTCCTGAGATACTGACCTTGAGGGGAAAGGCTAATGAGGACAGAACTCGTGCGACTAAAGAACTTGACCTGGGAAAATGACTCGACCGTGAGACTTGCGTAAGGACGATCCTATAGTCAGGCAGGCCGATTTCAGGGACGACTAGAAGTCGATTCGCGAACAGAAATAATGGGATGATGGGTGATTCCGTCTACTGTTATTGAACCCGTGAATGGCCCTATGTCAATCATTGATAATCGTGTACTTAGAAATAAGAATCGATCCTTTGCAATTTCATGTAGTCAAGGACGTCCATGTGTTGAGAAGTCTTGAACGTGAATTGGCACGAGTCAGTTACGCGTGAATCCTCGAAGCCGCCCGTCGCCCGAGTAGTACCAAAATGGCATTCGGGCGAAATTGACAAGGCATGAGAATCCAATATTGGACTTCGAATTTTCGGGAACGTCCGGGACGGACTTTTGGACGATGCTTCGTAGTCGGGCCGACAAGTGTCGGACGAGCCGAGTAATTGGAAAAAGGGATCTTCGGACCGAGGAAATGAGCCTACGAGGACGTGGGCCGAGCAAGATCAGTGTGGGCCTCACGCCCAAGGTGGGACAGCCGCCATGGAAGGCTCGAGGCAAGCAAGTGAGCCCCATTGGGCCAAACCGACCCTTTACTCTCCCGAGCCCGTTGTCTAACCTTGACCGTTTCGAGCCCAATAAATTCCCGAGCCCATTCCTATTCATTTTCTGGCCCGTTTCCTAGGCCCGCCTTTCATTTTTAGCCCAAGGACAAATTGGGAAATGTGCAAGGTGGAAATGACCAAAATGCCCTTGGATATTTTGAAGAAAAGTCAAAAAGGAAGAGAGAGAAGATGATGTCATTTGGTTGGGGGTTGAAGCAAGCCATTTAATGGCATTAATGAGGCTTGAAGACCAGCTCTCTCTCTCTCTCTCCTCTTCATCTTCTCCAAAAATCGCAGCCCTTCTTCCCCTTGCTTCTCCTTGCATTTCTGCAGTTTCAATTTCTGACCTCTTGCCGAAATTGGAGTTGTTCGTTGCCTTCCCGGTGGAATCTTGGGGCGTGCCACCCACCGTTGCGCTCGGGAGAGAGAATCCGTACGGATAACGTCGGCCGTTTGTCCATCGGAGCTGCCATCCGATCCGTACGGTTGCCGGAAGTCGGCTGTTGCCGGACCACCTACTGTAGCGTCGGCCCCTGCGCAGCTCCGCCTTTTGCTCCGTTTCTCTCCATTTTCGACCAAACCACCACCACACCAGCCACACACAACTCCCCCTCGACCCCCTGGAGCCTCCGGTCACCGGCCAGCTTGTTTTTGCTCCGACCAGCAGTTTCCTCCTACTGCAGTGCTGTCTTTTGAAGTTTGGAGTTTGAGCAGAGGTTGCTGCTGTGATTTCTGCCCTGGGACCGCCTTGGAGTGTTGGGAGAGATGTCCCCGGGTGTCGGGTTCGTCGCCGCTGCCGCATCCGTGTCGCCGGCCCGCTTAACGGGTGAGTTTAGCTCCTAATCCCTATTTAGTGCCTAAACTTGCTTAGGATTGGGTTAATTAGTGTTAATGCTGGTTTAGGAGGGTTAATTAAGTGTATTAGCCCTAAGATAGGTGGTTAGATATTTGATTAATATTAGCTTAGCTTAATCTTGCTTAATTATGCTTGATTATGCTTAAGTGTTGATTATGTGTGGTTTATGTGTTAATTAAGCATGTTTAGCTTAATTGATTGATTAATTGTGTTTAATCAATGTTTTGTTTAATTTCTGAATTTAATTTATTATTAATTGAATTTCGAAAATTACTGTTCATGGATTACTGTTCATTGGTACTATTCACGGATTACTGTTCATGATTACTGTTCACGGCACTGTTCATCCGGAAGTGAAATTGTGCATAATTTCATGTGTCTTGATCATATGAAGTGAAATTGATGTGTCGTGGCATGAACATTCGCATGAATCGTGTGAATTTCACAAAAAGGAAAAAAATGGTTTGTCCGAGGGACACCGGAAATGGACCGCCTTTATGAGAAAGAAAGTGATTTGTCCAAGGGACACTGGAAATGGACCGCTTTTATGAGAAAGGTGGGGAAAATGGTTTGTTCGAGGGACATCGGAAATGGACCGTTTTCGTGAGAAATGATTTGAGGTTTTATATGCAAGCATGTGTGCATTAGCTAATACTCAAAGATAATAAGTGGATTGCGATGGTATGCTTGCGTGATCACTAAATTGAACCCGATTTATTGGAGATTATGGAAAGGGAGGGCACGGAAGGGCACGGTTGCGCCTTTGCGGAGGAAGGGCGCCGTAGCGCCATAGCGCCTCGGCCTGCACGGAAGGGCACGGTTGCGCCTCTGCGGAGGAAGGGCACCGTAGCGCCGTGGCACCTCGGAGGGTATGGAAGGGCACGGTTGCGCCTCTGCGGAGGAAGGGCGCCGTAGCGCCATAGCGCCTCGGCCTGCACGAAAGGGCACGGTTGCGCCTCTACGGAGGAAGGGCGCCGTAGTGCCGTAGCAATAGCACAGAAGGGCGCGGTTGCGCCTCTGCGGAGGAAGGGCGCCATAGCGCCGTTGCACCTCGGCCAAGTTGTAGCCCTGTGGGGCAGTAATAATCGGAACACGTGTGGATGCGAGAGTGCATGACAAAACTTGGCATCATTAGTTCCGATTATGCATGAAGTGATCATATCATTTATGGCACACACGCATGAATTGATAACGTGCAGGGGTGGCAATGGCCAGGTGAGATCGCTTATGACGCGACTCGCATGTGATTGATGAACTGCATCCTCTAACGGCCATGTGCATTGCGTGTATTGTGCTGACTTATAACGTGCAGGGTATGGCATACCGAGTAAGGTTGCATGCGAACCGACCTCTGATTGTTGGTCGAACCTGTCTGTGGTTTGATTGCTGATTGCTGGGTGTTTGTGGTCGGGTTGAGTGAGGGGTGGTTCTGGAGAGATACCCCGGGTTGAGTTGGCGTACTAACCGGGGCTTAGGGGGAAGAACTCGCTAAGATTTTATCTCAACCCGTCGTGGTTAACATTTTTCAGGTCTTTAGAATGGTGCACCCGCTGTGGAGAATCCTGCCCCCCGTTTCTCCAGTGATCGACCTGATGGAGTCGAGTCCGATGGATCCGAGTGACCGTGGTGTTGAACCCGAGGGTTCATTCGATATAGCTGGATTAGCCTAGTTTCTTTTTGGCCTGGCTTAGAGGATGGATCGGCCCCTTTTGTCGGGCTTGTAATTCAAAAGACGATCCTCCGTTGGTTAATCCAATAAATTGTGTAAATGAGTAGTGATGGTTGTTCTTGTTATTCATCCATCTATCCCTGATTGATTGATTGATTGATTGTTGGACTGGGGATGGTTCGTCTTCCGCTTGCGCATAACAAAAGATTAAAATGAATGGTCGTCGACGAGTCCTGGGACGTCGCTTTCAATTGACCATGGTAAGGGGTTGTCGTGTGCTCGGGGTTCGGGGCGTGACATTCATAACAAATTTTAAGACTGCTATGCACTCATCCAAATAAAATGTAGATCAAAAGGAGGTACGATAAATTAACATGCAACTAAATCCACAACAGCTTTATTCTAACAGTGAATTTGTTGAATAATTACAAGTAATTGCTTCAAAAAATTCACTAGATGGCAAACTTAATTATGCCATAGCTATGACAAGCCTCAATTTCCAATGGGATTAGGTCCACCAGGGACGTCATGCAAGATCTGGAAGTGAGAATGGGTTACTTTGCCTTCTTCTCCGATGCCAAGCCGACCTTCTTCTCCAATGCCGACATGGCCTTGCGTACCAAAGTGTCTCGCCTTTGTTGTAGGGAGAGAAGCTAGGCCAAAAGCTAAAATGAGCATGAGGAGGATCGTCCATAAGGATTTTAGATTAGCTCTCGCCATTGTTTCTTTCTTCTTCTTTTTTTCTAATAATTTTCTCCCTAAAGTATATGCATGACTCTTTCTCTAGTATCGCTATTTATAGGTGCGAATTCTTTTGAGAAGGATGCCATCTCTATATTGCTCATTATGACATTACACATGTGGTGTTAGAGTGCTAGATTTGTTTCAAGAATTTTTTTTTTAAAACCGATTTGTTTCTAGAATCGATAGATGCAAATTAGAACAAATTATTCAACAATGTTAGAGTGCTAGATTTGTTTCTAGATTTTTTTTTTTGAAACCGATTTGTTTCTAGAATCAATAGATACAAATTAGAACAAATTATTCAATAGTGTTAGAGTGCTAGATCTGTTTCTAGATTTTTTTTTTAAATCGATTTGTTTCTAGAATCGATAGATGCAAATTAGCACAAATTATTCAATATGCTTCTATAAGTACATGATAACTTCCCCTAAAAGCCGGATTCTAAATTAGTCCTTTCATAGTAATTATCTGTCATTACTTCGATCCCATTTTTGATGCATATATATCCTGTTTAATCTCTACATTTCGGTAACCACATGCTTCGTTATGGAGAGTATTTCAATAACTGACCACTTGCTTGCTTTTCATTGAGCCACATCGCTCAGAAGCTCTCGCTTTTTCTCCATTATAATGGGTTTAGTTTATTAGCTTGGTAACAAAAAGAAATTGTGTTGGGTTCACTGGCATGAACTTGCATCACAGCAAATAAAGTTTGGATTCCCTTGTATATAAATACATTTAAAGTTTCTCCTCTTCCCTCTATCACTATAATCGCAAGAAGGGCCATACATTCAAAATAACTACAATTTTTGTACGAGGATTGCTTGAGTGCTGTAACTTCTTCTTTTTTATCACTTATGAGACGTAACTTTCCATCGACCACTTAAGTGCCAAAAAATTGAAAAACGTTCACCTAGGTGACGAAAATCCAACATAGTATAGAACTTGCGGTGAACATTTTTGAAAGGTTTTCATGCACAAATGATTGATTGAAAAATTATATAGTGCTCAAGTGATCAAAAAAAAAATTTCTCATAAATACTGCTCAGGTGATTGAAAAAAAATTATGAGAGTTAAGTGATTGTTGTATGAAAGTTATGACATTTATGGTGTTATTTTTTTACAATTTTGGGTTTGCTCATTTGATTAATTTCACAAATTGAAGTAATTTACCCAGCATTCCTATACTGAATTTTTGAAACTGAAGAAATATTTGGTTTGCATTTTAGATTTGTGCCATGCATAATATTAAATTTTCATTTGACAAATTTTCAAGATGTAATCAGCTCTTATTGGTCGGGAGGTCGAAGATGCTCTCCAAAAGTCACTTTACACGAGGCCGCAAAGCTCGGTCCCCGAGATCATGCATTTAACGAGCTTTGACTCATCAATCTCAACCTATGTCGTTATTTGTCTTTCCCTCTTTCCCTCGAGGGAGACTTTCCTTCAACATCAAACATGCTCCATCTTGCTGTTGGGCCACCACTGTCCCAGCATGCATGCCGGTAGTCGAGGAACCTATTGTCAAGAAGTGCCAAGTGTACCTATCACTGGCAAGGCACTTCAGCCAGGACACCTCGATGCAAGACCGATAGCACCAAGGTGACGGCGTGTGTATCCGCTGTTGTGCAAACTGTTGGGGCATTTTTCTTCGTACTTGAATAGAACAATGAAGTCAATATGTGTTCGAATCAATAAAGCAATCGCAACGAACTTTGAGGCGTGATATCACTTTCTTTAAGAATTTATTTGCCCCATAAAGTTGCTAATGGTCACCGGCAAATATCCTCCATGATATAACAAAATCTCAAATGAGAATACTAGATAGCAATTTTAGTATTCTCCAAGGTCTCTGTAGGAAACAATTGAAAACAATGGCTGCAGTTTTGAAAGAGAACTCGAAAAATAATAATTGTGATTGTGTTCCCATTTATGATTTTTAAAAAATGACATATATATAGAAACATAGGTAACTCTTCATGAAATGTTGCAAAAAATTAACAAAGATATCCTTTTGAAATAAGTTATATCCAAACAGACACAACCTTTCAAGGATTAAGAAGTTATATTTGAATAGGTACGAACTTTAAAATACTCGTTGGAAGAAAAATAAAATTCGAAATAAATAAATAATAAATAACCATAACTTCTTCATGAACAGTCGTACTGTTTCAATATGACATTATGGTTAATTTTTATAAAAATAAATCTGAATTATTTCAATAAATAAAAGTGAATGATCATTGGTTAGTGCCAAATCTCGTCCACATGTGCACTCACATCGTTTCAATGTAGGACAAGGCACCTCTCAGTTTGTTTTACAAACAAACTACCAACACAAACTCAGGACAGATCTTTGGCGTCAGAAACTACTCTTGTCGAGTCACAAGAATAAGACACTTGGTCAAAGCAAGCGTGATGCTTCTTTTATTTTTTGGCCAAAATGTTTAATGTTGGAAAGATGATAACAAACGTTTTCAAATTGATTGAATTTAGTGTGATAATGATCCATCCAGCTCTAAATCAAAATGGTGAATATAACTTAGGGAAAATTCCAAATAATACCCTAAAGTGGGATTTTTTTTTTTTTAATGAGGGTTCAAATGGACATCATTTTAAATCAAAATCCAAAACGGTCGAGTCAGTCTCTCATAAGAGCCTCAATTTGCTAGCTAGTGATCACTTGATTTTTCTAACGGTCATAACAAAGATTTTTGTCCCAAATAAAATATGGATAAGACTTGATGTCTGTACAACCTATCGAATGTCACTTGCACGTACGAGTGGATCTCTCAAAATATCGTCTTCACACCCCTTAACTTTACTACTTTCTCCTTCGATTGAACCCCTCAGAAGAAAATTCCTTCTTCAGATTCTTCAGACAGACTTTGAGAAACGTTGCATAGCCCAAACGACCGCATACTACTACCCCGGACCGTCGTACACATCTCTCATAGAGAAAGGCCTCATGTTCAACGGTGGAAAGTCGGGCTTCGACTCTAGGGGGCGGCATCATCGAAGTCATCCTCGAGACCCTTGGAGTCCGGCGGCATCCCTCTGGTGCGGAGCGAGCACCGAATAACGACCGAAGCCTCGTCGTTAGGCTTTCTGTACGTGTTAACCGCGCAGGTTTTCGTCTCGTTCTCGATTCAAAACACACATCCCACACGAACAGAGCAGACAAACATCAGGGCACCTGGAAATTGCTCAAGAAATGAGGCCAAATGATGAGAGAGAGAGAAGCTGGCAGGCCTCGACCTTGCACTTCTCTGACGCGCAGAGTCACAACATGTCGATGCTACTCCACGCGTCATTTTCAATTCCGAAATTGTTTTCATCTCATTTTTTAAATGTCTTTGAAAAAAAAAACATTAAGAAAATTAAAATTTATTCAAATCAAAACTCAATATAAATGCCACTGAAGCTGTGACATTCCTGGTGGGAATACTATCGATTGTTCTAAAAGTTTAAACTGTTAGACAAATGCTTGGATTTTTTCACTATCTCTCACATTTGGTATATGACTCCCTGAAATTTGAGCCCTTTGAGGAAAAAATGAACGTTAATTTCACCAATGTATTGTTAGTTGATCTCACTCGGAAGTGATCATTCCTGAGATACTGACCTTGAAGGGAAAGGCTAATGAGGACAAAATTCGTGCAACTAAAAAACTTGACTTGGGAAAATGATTCGACCGTGAGACTTGCGTAAGGACGATCTTGTAGATTTGCAGGTCGATTTCAGGGACGACTAGAAGTCAATTCGCGGACAGAGTATAATGGGACGACGGGTGATTTCATCTACTGTTATCGAACCCGCGAACGACCCCATGTCGATCCTTGATAGTCGTGTACTTTGAAATAAGAATCGATCATTCGCAATTTCATGTAGTCAAAGACGTCCATGTGCCGAGAAGTCTTGAAAATGAATTGGCACAAATCGGTTACGTGTGAATCCTTGAAGCCGCCTATCAGTCTGAGTTGTACCAAAATGGCATTCGAGTGAAATTGACAAGGCATGAGAATCTAAGATTGAACTTCAAATTTTCGGGAATGTCTGGGATGGACATTTGGACGATGTTTCCTCGACAATGTCAGTTGAGCCGAGTTTTTTGGAAAGAGATTTTTGGATCGAGGAAACGAGCCTACAAGGACGTAGGTTGGGAAAGACCAGTGTGGGCCTCATGGTCAAGGTGGGACAACCATTGTGGAAGGCTCGAAGCAAGCAAGTGAGCTCGTTGGGCCACACCGACCATTTACCCTCCCGAGCCCGTTGTCTAAACTGGAACCGATTTGAGCCCAACAAATTCTTGAGCTCATTCCTATTAATTTTCTAGCTCGTTTCTTAGGCCCGCCTTTCATTTTCAGCCAAATGGTAGTTTGGGAATTGCGCAAGGTGGAAATGACCATTTTGCCCCTAGATATTTTGAAGAAAAGACAAAAGAAGAGAGAGAAGATTATGTCACTTACTTGGGGAATTGGAGAAGGCATTTAATGCCCTTAATGAGGCTGAATTGCAGCCCTGAATGCACTCTCTCTCCTCCTCCTTCAGCCCTCACAAACCGCACACTTCTCTCCCTTGGTTTCCCTTCCTTCCTGCAATTTCAACTTCTGACCTTCTACCGAAAATCGAGTTATTCATGGCCTTCCCATATGAATCATGTCTCGTGCCACCCGCCATCACGTTCATAACAGAAAATATATTTAGATGGCGTTGGCCGTTCGCAGAACAGAGCCGCCGGCCGTCCCGTATTGCGTGTAACATCCTGAAAATCGACCCAATTTTGGGATTTTATAAAAGGGCAATATTAGTCGAAGGTCTGGTCAGTACAAATACTCCGAACTATGTGTTCGTGGGATAGTGGATTATAGGAAGGCGTCGAAAGGAAATGATTTGCATACAACCCGCAATTTCGATCAGGAACAAACCCTTCGACCATGAGGACCTGGGAGGGAACGATATCCTCTAAGTACTAGACTATTAAGGAAACGGAAATAAATCGATTCAACAGAAGTACGAAGTTGATCTGCGGGTGATTCCCGCACAACTTCGATACGAACTACGAACGACGATAAACCGAATCCTTTTCATCTGGTACTCGGGATTACCAATTGAGCCCCCGGGATCACACGACAATTGAGGGATGTCCCTGACTCGAGAATTGACATTAATGTGGATCAAAGAATGATTGACCACGGGTCAAAAGTGAGGAAAGTCCTAAAAGGGCGCTCGATAATCCAAATTGTACTACGGTCGCAATCGACTTAATTTAGCCTCGATTTTTAATCCGATTTTGGAAACCGACTTCTCAGTGATGTCAAGACTAAATATTTGGACGTCGCCTCATTTATTTTTGGATTTTCCGTTGGACACGGAAGTGTCGGAAAAAGGAAAAATTGGACCGGGTTTCGGGCCCGTGGGTGGGCCGGCCTAAGACCGGCAGCCCAATGGGCCTTGCACCCATCCAGCTCAGCCCAAAGGAGGCCCAAGCTGGCCCATTATCCTCTCCCTCCTCAGCCCATGGGCTTCTCTCTTTTGGCTTTTTCCTTTTGGGCCCAAGTGGGCTTTGTTTTTTGTTTGTTTCTTGCTTGTTTTTGATTGGTTCTTGAAGCAAGTGGCAAGCCCACTTGCCTTGGCTTCTCCCTCAAGTTTCCAGCAGCTTTCTCTCTCCTCCTTTCTCCCCAAATTCGTTCAGCATAGCAACCCCCTCTCTCTCTCCCTTTTTCTCTTCCTTTTCCCTTCCATTTATGCTGTTTCTTGCTGCCTTTGCTGTTTTCCAGCCGGAAAACGGCCTTGCCGCCGTCACCAGAGCCGCCGTCACCACCCATAGTGTAGTCACGGAAGTTAGGAAGCCAGCCGCACACCCCCGGTCACCCCTGGTCACCCCGGACCGCCCGTTTCGGCCTTTTTCACACAGCTGCACTGGTTCCGCATGAACAGTAACTCCGGGCTGTTTTGGCCCGTTTCGACCACCGTTCGTTGTCCGTTGTCATCTTCGAGCTTACCCCTCATAGCCCTCGTTCCCCTCTACGCGCCGGTGTCGCCGGATTTCCGATCCAAGTAAGTTGATTCCCTAATCCTTGTTTAGGGGTTAATCTTGTTTTAGGGATAATTAGTGTATTTGTATGTTTGTGTTTAATTAGAGTTAATTAGTGGATTATTATGGTTAATTATGCTGATTGAGATTAGTATGTTGACTAGAGTTAGTGTTAAAGTAACTATGGTTAGTTGATTAAAGTAACTATAGTTAGTTTTAAAGTAATCAAGGTTAAATGTTAATCATGGTTAGGTTAGATTAACTAGGGTTGAGTTAATTTTGTAACCATGGTTAGTATTAATAATAATTATATATTATTTTCGAAATTATTAATTAATTAAATTAATTTATAATTTCGAATTATTATTATTAATATTATTATTACTATTCATTTCTGAAATTAATTAATTGTGATTATTTATGGGAAATGTTTTTAATTGAGTAATTTTGTGGGAAAATTACTATGGCCTAATTTTCTAATGTCAATAGTATTTAAATACTACTTTATTAAATGACATTAGTTTAAAGAAGGGTTTTATTAAATGAAATTATTTAGGTTGGGTAATTAATTATTGGAATGGTTGATTGTCGTAGTCGTGAGGACACGTGTTTATTTATTGTTGAACATTGAGTCACGTGAGTGGGTACCGGTAATTATTGAGGTACATGATTATTTTGGACAAGTATGCTAGTGTTATGATGTTGATTGGTCGAAGTTGATTGTGACTTGAACTACTGATTGTTGCAACTTTCGTGAATGATTAGACTGCTACTATTGTACGTGACTGATGGATACTGCTGCATGACATTATGCGTGTGTTAACTGCAATAACATGTCATATGAGCATGAATTATGTTGCATTCACGACCAAGCAAAAGCAAAGACAAGAATGAACTGTTTGCTGATGTGTTGCATAGTCAGATTAAAGTTGATAGCCTGGTTGAGCAGGATGACCGCCAATCCTTCGGGGTTGTGCCGTGACCATTGGGTCGCCTGACAGTGGTCAGATGCGGGGCTGCGGTAGTGGGACGGGCCCCGTACTCCTTAGGGAATGCCGTCGGTTGGGGGGAGAGCCCATGATGTCGCCATGCCTCGAGGTAGAGGACAATGCCTGGTCTACGACCAGTTGACCGCCAACCATAAGGTTGTGCCGTGGCCTTGAAGGTCGTAATAATTGGAGCACATGTGGGCATTGAGATTTGAGAATAATTTGTGCAAGGCTCTGATTATTTGCATGTCTCCTACTGTTATTGTGAGATGATTGATAGTTTCTGCAGGTCACGTGTGCCAAGGCCAGGTAGGATCGCCTGTGGTTGTGTCTGCTTATCGAATTGTTTTTTGTTTGGTTTCTCCTTGCACTGTATTGACTGCTGAATTAGGTTGTATGTTAAACTCCTAAGGCGAGCGAAGTTCCTAACCAAGGCTTAGGGCTTTAACTTACTGAGTTTATCTCAACCCGTCGTGGTTAACCTTTTCAGGCCCTAGATGATGCAGTACTTGAGGATCGAAGAGAGCGATCCCACCGAGGACAGCGAGTAGGCACTTGTACAGTGTTAGGTTAGTTAGGTCGGTCTCTTTTTGAATAGGCCTTAGCTTGTCGCCTGTAGTAAGGCGTGTATGTATTTGCTGGTGTGCTGATTAACCTTCAGATATATAAAATATTGTTTGTCTTTCCTCTACTGCTGTTATTGCTATCCATGTTCTTTGGTTTGGGAGTTGTTCGTTTCCGCATGTGCTTAATTACAAGATAAAATAAACTGGTCGACGACGGTACCTGGGACGTCGTACAAGTAGACCTCAAGTGAAATGGGGTTGCCACGAGCTCAAGAGTCGAGGCGTGACACTGCAGCCAGAAGTCACTAGTCGCCGGACCGCCTACTATAGCGACCAGTCTGCCTAGTTCCACCTTTTCCTCTATTTTCCTCCATTTCCGATCAAACCATCACCCATCCCAGCCACCAGAAGTTGTCTCTTGACCCCCTGGTGTCACTGGTTGCCAGCCCGCTGTTTGCTAGAACTCCGGCCAAGCCGTTTTGCTCCGATCAACCCCCGTTCTCCTCCTGTAGTGTTGTTTTCTGAAGTTCAGTGGAGAATCCGAGTTTGTTGTAGCTGTGTTGAGCCCGGGACTACCTTGGAGTGTCGTGGGAGAGGTCTTTAGGTGTCGGTTTCGTCACCGCCGCTACGCTCGTGTCACCGGCCTGCTTAACGAGTGAGTTTAGCCTTTAATCCTTTAGTTAGTGCCTAAACTTGCTTAGGGTTGGGTTAATTATTGTTCAGGGTTGTTTAGGGTGTTTAATTAAGTGCATTAGCCCTAAGATAAATGGTTAGACAAATGGTTAAGATTAGATTAGCTTAATCTTGCTTATTTATACTTAATTAGGCTTAATTGAGTGTTATGTGTTAATTATGAATGTTTTTCCTTAATTGCTTGATTAATGTGATTAATTTTTTTAATTAATTAATTATTTAATTTCTGTATTTAATTATTTAATTTTCGGAATTTAATTATTTTTAATTTCTAAATTTAATTATTTAATTATTTAATTCTAAAATTTCACTATTCATGCACTGTTCATTTGGAAGCTAAAAATGTGCATAATTTCATGTGTCTTGATCATATGAATTGAATTGGTAATGACATTGCATGAACATCAGCTTGAATCGCGTGATTTTCACAAAAAAGGGAAAAATGGTTTGTTCGAGGGACATCGGAAATGGACTGCTTTTATGAAAAATGATTTGAGGCTTTATATGCAAGTGTCACGGAGCAAAGGCTTCTGTAGTCAATGGGGCATTCGTAATTGAGGAAAAACAACCAAAACGCCCCTCAAAGGATCTAAGCACTTCCGGAACATTCCTAGGGGGATTTTCTTGAATCTTCTAGAATATTCCAGAATATCTCTAAAATATTCCCAGAATATTCTTAGAATATTCCTAAGGGCAGAAGATACGGTAATTAAGGCAGTTGAGGAGATACGATCTCATTCGCCAGATCGAAATTAAATCAATGGTTGTAATTTGAGGGCCTCAAGTATAAAATGGGGTGCCCTCCCCCTCATTTGTATCATCCAACCATTAGCAATCTAGGCTCATTTCTTTTGTTCAGAGCTTCTCTCTCTAGTTTCTCTCTTTACGATCTGGGTGAGTGAGTGATCAGACGATCCGAAGAAGGCTTGGCTTAGACCCCAACGATCCAAGCGATCCGAAATAGCCTAAGTCGCTGCAGGTCGCGATCCCAAACGATCAGCCCGTGACAAGTGGTATCAAAGCAAAAGAAGAGAGATCCGAGGAGCAGCACCAACTGTTCGAAAGAATGTCGAGCCAAGAAGCTATTGTGGATGGAGAGGTTGCCCAAGTCAGAGAGACTCGCAACCGAAGCAAGAAAAGAGAAACCTCGTCGGAACCCGTTGCCGCGCTTGATGAGAAATTCACGAAAATACGAAGTGCCGTAGCTGATCTCATTAACGGACTCGATGATGTTCGAGACCGGATCATGGACGTTGAAGGCTCCCTTCGCAAAGACTTCACGGAAGCCATCAACGATGCGACGGTCCCTCTTCAAGCAAAGGATGATGACCTCAAGACATCGATCGACGACTTGAGGGGACGTGTTTGCATGATGGAAGAGGAGAACCCCCGACAGGACAAGGTCGAAGCCATGAAGGTGGAGATTTGCCTCGCCCTGTGCAAACTGAGCATCGCGAACGGAGCGATGCCTACCCAAGCAATGCCCAAGGAGTTCAAGGGTGATCGATCTGCCAAAGAGGTGGACAACTTCGTATGGAGCATGGAGTAGTACTTCGGAGCCGCCAACATCCAACACGAGAATGTTAAGGTACGAACTGCTGCGATGTTCCTTACTGATACCGCAATACTGTGGTGGCGCAATAGGTGTGATAAGACCAAGCGCAGTACTCATCCTGTGGAGACGTGGGATGACTTCGTGAAGGAGTTTTGGAAGTTTTTTTTCCCCGAGTTCGCTCAGCAAGAAGCCCGTAGCAGGCTCCATTGCCTTAAACAACGGGGTACGGTCCGAGAGTACGTGAAGGAATTCACCGAGCTCAAGCTCCAAATCAACAATCTTGGAGAAGAGGAGGCTTTCGCGGCGTTCTTGGATGGACTCAAGCCGTGGGCAAGGCAAGAGCTGATGCGTCGGGATGTGAGAAGTCTCTCGAGGGCCTTAACCGTTGCTGAATCACTCATCAACCTCAACAAATTCAATCCAACGAAACATCGATCGAGGGATTGGAAGTCGAATCGATCCTCCAACGATGAAAGTGGAGACAACTCCCGTGGCCCCAAGGATCAAGGTGGCCGAAAGACTTGGGGAGAAGGCTCATCCAAACAACCCGTCCATGGCGTTCAACCGCAAGAGAACTTCACAAGTAAGTACGATCAACCTCCGCCCACTCCTTGTTTCATTTGCAAAGGAAACCATTGGACACAAAAGTGTCTTCAAAAGCACCAAGTCAACGCCATTCTCTCCGTCGAAGATGAAGAACGGCCAAAGGAGGAGAAGCGCCAAATCCGACTTGGTGGGATGACTCTTAACTCTATGCAAGCTCAACCACCGTCCAAAAAGAATGAGCAAACAGACATGTACTTCGTCGAACTTGAGGTATGTGGAATCACTCTCTATGCCTTAGTCGATACGGGTGCATCCAACGTGTTCATGGCGACCGAGGTAGCGAAGAAGTTGGGCTTGGAAGTGATGCTGAACGGAAGGCGATTCAAGACCGTCAACTCGGAAGACCTTGCAAGTGGAGGCACAACCCTAGAGGTTGAAGTCCAAATTGGCGGATGGAAAGGCAAACTTCCATTCGAGGTAGTCCCACTCGACGACTACGACCTCATCTTGGGAATGCAGTTCTTCGACCAAGCATGACCCATGATCAACATGGGGTTCAAGTACATCATAGTGCTTGACCCGAAGTGTCCGTCCATGGTGCCGATGCTCAAAGGAGCGATGAACACCAAGATGATTGTTGCGGTCCATCTCCTCGACAAGAGCTTGAAGGCGGCCAAGCGCATGGCCAATCAACCAAAGACGCAACCATTGGAGAAGCCGAAGGTAGAATCGGGATCTCCTGCACCAACCAACGACATGCTAATCGAAGCCCTATTCCCCGAAGTAGAGTACGCGCCACGTACCATGTACGAGCCGAAGAAAGGATCGTACACCCAACCGATCGTGAAGCCCCTCAACCAATCATTCGAGAAGCCGTTCGAGGTACCATTCGAGACGGTTAGGGCCAAGCGGAATAGGAAGAAGCGGGAAAAAGCTCGTGCCAAAAAGAGCTCTCCTCATGCTGTGAGCGCCGAGGACGTCGCTCGAATGAGTGGGGGAGAATGTCACGGAGCAAAGATTTCTGTGGTCAATGAGGCATTTGTAATCAAGGAAAAACGACCAAAACGCCCTTTGAAGGATCCAAGCACTTCCGGAACATTCTTAGGGGGATTTTCTTGAGTCTTCTAGAATATTCCAGAATACCTCTAAAATATTCCCATAATATTCTTAGAATATTCATAGGGGCAGAAGATACGGTAATTAAGGCAGTTGAGGAGATACGATCTTGTTCATCGGATCGAAATTAAATCAATGGTTGTAATCTGAGGGCCTCGAGTATAAAAAGGGGTGCCATTCCCCTCATTTGTATCATCCAACCATTAGCAATCTAAGCTCATTTCTTTCATTCAAAGCTTCTCTCTCTAGTTTCTCCTTCTACGATCCAGGTGAGTGAGTGATCAGACGATCCAAAGAAGGCTTGGCTTAGGCCCCAACAATCCAAGCAATCCAAAATAGCCTAAGTCGCCACACGGTTGCGATCCCAAATAATCGGTCCATGACACAAGCATGTGTGTATTGGCTAATGCTCAAAGATAATAAGTGGGTTGTGATGGTATGCTTGTGTGATCATTAAGTTGAAACCGCTGTCTCGGGAGAGTATCCCTTGACGTTCTATGAGTATGCCGTATTGGGAGAGTATCCCTTGACGTTCTGTGGGCATACCGTCTCGAGAGAGTATCCCTTGATGTTATTGGGACATGTCGTCTCGGGAGAGTATCCCTTGACGTTCTTTGGGCATGCCATCTTGGGAGAGTATCCCTTGACGTCTTTTGGGCATGGAAGGACATGGTTACACCTCTACGAAGGAAGGGCGCCGTAACACCGTTGCGCCTCAATTATAGCCTTGTGGGGTAGTAATAATTGAAACACGTGTGGATGCAAGAAGGGGAAAAATGGTTTGTCCGAGGGACATCGGAAATGGACTACTTTTGTGAAAAATGATTTGAGGCTTTATATGTAAGCATGTGTGTATTGGCTAATGCTCAAAGATAATAAGTGGGTTGTGATGGTATGCTTGCGTGATCATTAAGTTGAAACCGCCGTCTCGGGAGAGTATCCCTTGACGTTCTATGAGTATGCCATCTTGAGAGAGTATCCCTTGATGTTCTATGGGCATATTGTCTCGGGAGAGTATCCCTTGATGTTATTGGGACATGTCGTCTTAGGAGAGTATCCATTGATGTTCTTTGGGCATGCCATCTTAGGAAAGTATCATTTGACGTCTTGTAGGCACGGAAGGGCATGGTTACGCCTCTGCGAAGGAAGGGCGCCATAGCACCATTGCGCCTCAATTATAGCCTTGTGGGGTAGTAATAATTGGAACACATGTGGATGCATGAATGCATGAGAAAACATGGCATTATTGGTTCTGATTATGCATGAAATGATCACATTATTTATGGCTCGCACGCATAAATTGATGACGTGCAGGGTGTGGCAATGGCTAGGTGAGATCGCTTGTGACGCAACTCACATTTTATTGATGAACTGCATCATCTAACGGCTATGTGCATTACGTGTATTGTGCTGACATATAACGTGAAGGGTATGGCATATTGAATAAGGTTGCATATGAATCGACTTTTGTTTATTGGTTGACCCTATCTAATGTTTGGCTTGCTGTTTACTGGCTGTCTGTTGTTGGGTTGAGCGAGGGGTGGTTTTGAAGAGATACCCTAGGTTGAGTTGATATATTAATCAGGGCTTAGGAGGAAAACTCACTGAGATTTATATTTCATTGGTTATTGTATAACCACTTTCAAGCCTTAGAATGACGCAATGGAGAATCCTACCCCCGCTTCTCCAGTGATCGACCCGACAGAGCCTAAGTTCGATGGGTCTTGGTAATGGTGGTGTTGAACCCGAGGGTTCACTTTGTAGAGCTAGATTAGCCTAGCCTAGTTACTTTTTGATTTGGCTTAAAGGATGGATCGGCCCATTTTGTCGGGCATGTATCGAGAAACAATCCTCCATTGGTTAATCTAGTAAATTGTATAAATGAGTAGTTGAGGTTTCTACTGTTCATCCATCTATCCCTGTTTGATTGTTTGATTGTCTATTTGGACTAAGGATGGTTCGTCTTCCCCTTGCGCTTAATGAAAGATTAAAATGAATGGTCGTCGACGAGTTTTGAGACGTCATTTTCAATTGACCATGGTAAGGGGTTGTTGCGTGCTCAAGGTTCGGGGCATGACATAATATGTTCTTTTAAAGGTAGAAAAATTCGAATTCAGGATTGCATTCTTTGCTACCTTATTGATAGGAACGCTCTTAATTCATGTAAAAAATTAAGTTGTTAGATGAATATATGATTTTAATATTTAATTATTCTATCAGAAGAATTGATCATGAATTTTTTATTTTGTCGATCTTATTCTATTCCTACTTTAATGCTCAAACTTTTTCCCTATCTCCTTGCAGGACATGAAAATCAAAACCGACTCCTGAAATTAAATCATCCCCACCCTAACTCCCCTGAGAAAGTGGGGATTCAAATACTCCACCTCCGCCTTCTCATATGAGAAGGATGGTTTCTAGGGCAAACCCCAATAGTTATCATAAATTGAATCTCCCATATTTGACTTGTCTCGACTTAGCCGTCATAAATGTTGTAAATTTAAACTTTTAAAGGGTTCGATCTACCTATTTCTTTTTATAGAAAGTACTTCATTTTAAATTACTTTTCCACCCTTCCAACTTCAATAGTACTTCGTAGGGTATCAGTCAAATTAAGCCAATCAAACCAAGAGGAGATGGCATGACTAGCCAATCGCCCATTTCGCCAACTACAAACAAAATCAACACGCAACTAAATCCGCATCATCTTTATTCCATTGGTGAATTTTTTGGATAGTTACAAGTAATTGCTTTGAAAATTTCACTAGATGCGAACTTAATTATGGAATGGTGGCAGCTATTCGCAATTGTGGTGGCAGCTAGGTCCAGATGACGGGAGGAGGGTGGTCCAAGGCAAGATCCGATAGTGAAAAGGGGTTGCTCTGCCTTCTCCGCCGACATTAGCATGGCCTTACATGACCATTTCTCTCAGAGTTGTTGCAGAAGCTAAGCCAAAAGCTAAAATGAGCATGAGGAGAATTGCCAATGAGCATTTCAAATTAGCTCTCTCCTTTGTTGCTTTCTTCTTCTTCTTTCCTAATGGTTTTATCCCAAAAGTATATGCATGACTCTTGCTCTAGAACTGCAATTTATAGGTACAAATTCCACTGAGAAGGATTTAATCTCTATATCGCTTGTTATGATGTCGTTCGTGTGTGGTGTTAATGCTCTAGATTTGTTTCCAGAATTGATAGATGCAGGTTAGCCAGAGTTAGTCAGCGTGCTTTCCTTATACGCATGAAGATTTCCCTTGACTGCCAGATTCTAGATCAGTCCTTTAATAGAATCCATCCTCCATTACTTCGATCCCATTTTTAGCACATACATATCTTGCTTAATCTTTGATCTTTACATTTTGCTAATCATATGATTTGCAAAGGGAAAATTTTCCAATCAATAGTAAACCTATTATGTGGATGACAATTCAGTCATTAACATTTCAGTTTTGTCAATTTAGTTGTAAAACTTTTGCGTGAAATTGTAATGTAGTTCCTTTACTCAATTTTCGTCGAAATTGCACCAAAATGGCTACATTGGAATTTTGCGCAAATGTTTGTAGTTAAATTGACATCTGCACAATAAATTTGGACTAATTGGACAATTTTCTCAATTTTTTATAATAAAAAAAGTATTTCAATAACTCACCTTTCAGTTTGCTTTTCATTGTGCCACACTACTTGCGAAGCTCTATCTTGTTCATTATTTTATCGATTTACTTTATTAGCTTGGTAAGAAAAAATTAAAAATGGTGCTGCGTTTGCAAGCATAAACTTCCTAACCCAGACCAAGTAAAGTTGGATTCTACCCTAACGATCCTTGTGTGCATGTACAGTTAAAGTTACCCCTCTTTCCTCAATTACTCTAATAGCAAGGAGGGCCATACATTAAAAAATAATTATAATTTCATTTTAGCTCGTTTGATGATTCTCAAAAATCAAAATTTACGCAAGATTCCTATAATGAATTTTTAAAATGGAACAAAACACCAAAAACTCAAACTATGTTCTCTATGACAAATTTATCCCTAAATTTTTGTTTTTTGTGTGTGACATCATAAACACGAAACCATGCCCATAGTGACATATCTACCTTGAGCCTTTTAATATGCCAACAAAAACTTTAAACTTGTACTCATGAGAAACATTCACCAAGTGTCAAGGTTTAGTTAGGTGATTTTCTAGTCAAAAAGATATCATTTTTATTTCACCTAAACCATTGTGAATGCCATGTTAACATCATTTGCATTTTGTAATACATGTTGACAGATTTTTAACAATGCTTATTGGCAAAACTTTGACAAATGGTAAATGTGTAGCATGCGTACAAGTTTGTGTATCACCAAAAAAAAATAAGGATAAACATGTCACGGTATGCAAAATTTAGAGTTTTTAATGGCTTTTTCCTTATTTTAAACTGAAGAAGATCTTATTAGCATTCTAGATTTGAGTTGTGTATAAATTTTGTTTCGTCAGAATTCGACTTTGCAACAAAATACAATTAAAGTCATTATTTGACTTTTATTAGAGAAGACAAGTTCTATGGAGATTTTAGACTTGGAAATATCACAGATAGACAAAGAAATCAATAACTTCACTTCAAACAGAACCTAATATACGCAAACTATGCTAGAATTTGACCGACAACAAAGCTTAATAATGTGAAGAAGCAATGCAGGAACAATGAGGTACATAGGAATTATAGCAAAAATACACAATGCAATTTAAATGACAATAAGATCTAGAAACTATAGTTAAGAAACATGATAAAATTTAATTGATGACGCAAATCTGGAAACTAGTGTTTGTTGGTGCCTGAGAGGCCTCAGAGGAGTAACATGTGGCTATTTAAAGCCTATAATCAACATTTACCGATTAATGTTATAAACAGAGGTTATAAACAAGTTAATAAAAAAGAAATAACTTGAAATTACAACAATCTTAAAATAGCGGCAAAATAACCAACTAGTGGTTATTCTCTTGTCGATTGCTTGTTGTCGATGTCGATGACTTTGTTGATCAACTTCAAATTTCTCGTTGACAAGTTCACGTTGCGTGTCATTGATGACTTCACTAACAAGCTATCGATTTTCTTTGAGCTATCAATAATTATATTCACAAATGATCAAACAACACTCTCATTAATTAAGTCCATCACATGTCGATAATAACAAAAAGTTGGTATTTTTGGTGTAAATAATATTGAATTCCTCAAAACCTAAAAGTATTTGAACATTTGTATTTAAAGTAGGTCAAAGTCGTCAAAAATTTTAGGCCAAAAAAAAAAAAACGTCATGGCACAAATTTTCAAGATTTGATCCGCCCTCACTGATGGGAAAGTCAAAAATGGTCTTCAAAAGTCTCTTTAAACTAGGCCGCAAAGCGTGGTGCCCAAAACCAAAGATCTTAGTGTTATAATGAAAAATATGTATTTAACTGAGCATTGGCTCATCATTCTTAACCCACATTGGTCATCTCCCAATATTTTGAAGCCAGCTGGATTCGAATATAGTTAGTGTATATTTAGGTGCAACGTTCAAGAACCTTATCAACAATTTCTTTGCTTGGCTTTCCCTCTTTCCGTCGAGTGAGACTTTCCTTCAACATCAAACATGCTCGTTCTTGCTGTTGGGCCTCAACTGTCCCAGCATGCCGTTAATCGAGGAAGATACTGTCAAGAAGTGCCGAGCGAGCCTATCATTGGCAAACCTCTTCAGCAATGAAAGCTTAATGCAAGACCAATAGCAGCAAGGTGATGGCGCGCCTATCCCTACTGGATCCTCTTTCGTGCAAACTCGGGATAGATCTTTGAAGGTCTGCCCTTGTCGAGTCGCAAGAATAAGATGTTTGGTCAAAGCGAGTATGACTTCTCATACTCCTCAATTATCTCTACCTGATGCTTCTTTAATTTTTGGCCAAAATGTTTAATGTTGGAAAGATTATGACAAAAAATTTCAAATTGATTGGATTGATAGGATAATGATCCATTTAACTCAAAAATTAGGGATGATCGGTTCCACAATAAACTGATTTCCACCCTGAAACCAAGAACCACCCACAAAAGATCTCTTTTATAAATTGGGAATCAGAAACTGCCCACTGGTTCTTGGACACACCCGAAAACCGAACCAGTGATCCAATTCCCTAGTGGCTCCATGGATCCGGCCATTGCACAGTGATCATTATATCATCCCCAGAGATTTCAAGACATATGACTACATAAATGATCATCATTTTCTTGGTGGCACGTATGTAGCAGCATCTATTGAAGTTCAAGCGTCTTTTTTTTTCCTCAGTTGCTGGAGTCTTTTACAAATCAGAAGTAACGGAAGATCTGTGACTTGAAACTGAAATTGGTAAATGTTGAAGCGTATGTAATGATATAGTTTGCCCAATTCTTATGCTAGCATCATTTTAAGCTTTAATGATGCAACATTTTGACTTTCTTCAGCGTAGATGGGATTTATTTAGTTTAACTTCTTGTAAGTGTAATTAATGGGATGATTTCTGGACAAATTTGTAAGCAGAACTAAAAGGTCGGCTGGGACAATGAAGGCAGAACATGATGAAGTTTGTAAATCATCTAAGGAGGCATTTCTGTGATTTTTAGTACATAAAATGCACAAGGATTCCTTTGAGGCATGAGTTGAGTTAAAAGGTTCTCATCCATCCTTAGGGATTCCTTGTACAACCTGATTGCTTGACTTCTTTTTCGGTGGAAGTGGAACTGAGGACAGCAGCATGCACAAACCCCACGGTGCCTGCCTTTGTCACTTGGGACCTCCTACAGCAGAGGTCATTATTTTGACAGGAGGAAGGAACTGTCTTAGGGTTTTGAAACATAAAATTAACTTCAAATATATATATATGTTCCGATTTGGGTGGGTCCACACCTGGAACCAGCAACTGGACTGATACTAATTGATTCCAAATGGTTCCTGATCCGATCCGACTCTTTTGTTCACTTCACAGTAACTACATGCCTCAGTATAAACTTATATATGGATATAATACATGACCAACGTACATCACCGCAATCACTAGATGTCATAAGCAACTTAGGCATCATTGACAACTATAGAGAGGGAAAAAGAAAGACATAAGAATCGATCTTTATAATTTCTCAACTATCTTTGGACAATTGTTAGTTTGACAAATGTATCTACAGAGTGAAAAGTTTCTCATGGTAAATGACAGTCCCTGAATCAATCCGAGTTGAAGCAAGAGCCAGTGTGGAGAAGAGACTTCATCTATAATTAGATTAGTTGAACATTCAACATGAATATTTTTCACCGGAACAGACAAAGAAGAAAAAAATTTGCAGGATGAAAAGGAGACTCAACATGCTGGCTTAGGGAACACAGACTCAGCATATCAAAATCTGAAGTCAGGTTCCGCGTCCATGGCCCAAGCAAATTTTGCCAACAGAGACTTGTTGAATATCTGCAACAGCAAATAATACAGGTTATACCATTTCAAAGACCAGAACCAGCTAACTAAAAAATCAAGGGACCAGGAAATTCGGAGCTATCGTGCCATCCCTTTCTTGTGGGAGAAAAAAGTATCCACTAACTTAACTTACCCTCGTTTAGATCATAAAATGACCAATTCCAAAGATTGCCTAGACATGTGCAAGGTTTGAAGCTACTACTAACCTTTTCAATTGGAACTTCGTGCCGCTTGCACCATGCAACTGTGATCCTTGGGTCAAGATAGTTGATTTTGGATGTGCCAAGAGCAACAGTTTTCAGATCTTCTCTGGTAGTTTTGTCCCGTTCCATTTTCTCAATTTTCGCCTCGATTTGAGCAATCTTCTTCTCTAACCTGCACAGGCAAAGATGAGGTAACATGGAAAATCAGAAACATCTACATAGCTGCAGAATGGGGAACAGGTAACAATTATATTACGCTTCTGGGGTCAAGTTCCTCTTTCGCTTTCCATCAGCATCCTTTAGGGGAGGCTTTCCCTTTCGTGCCCGATCCAAATCTCCTTTTAGCTCTTTCATATTGTCCTGCACATGATTCAGAACGTCAGCTCCATTCTAACTATAGTGAATTCTTAAAGTTCCCAGAATCTCTTATGCAAGTCCACATAGAAAATCACGGTCCACTTGCAAAACCGATGTGAAAATTGGAAGATGTTGGTGGGGACCAGCTACATTGAATGATAGCTGGAGATTGAGAGAGAAGTTGTCACCTGCAATTCATCTATCTTCTCTTGCAACCTGGTCATTTGTGCCACATGGGATTTCGAAATGCTACGTTGATGATTGCAAATAATAGCAACCTGGAGACCAAAAAATTCACAATTACAATCAATACTTGTTTATGCAGCACATATTCTTCTGTAATAAACAATAATTACCTCTTTGTTTGCACGCTGATAGACCACAACTTTTTCTCCAACTTCTCCATCTTTAGTGTCTCTACTTAACTGTCATCAAACAAATGAAAAGCTTCCTTATTATATTCCATTTTTTCACCACATTACATAAGCGTAAGACCAATAACTGTGTTTTACATATGAAGACATCCATTTAATGTATCAACAACCTAACCAGCTCCAAAGATCCCTTGATGACTAGACATGAATGATGCCTTTCCATTTTGATGGGATGCATCTCATATATGCATGTAACACATATCTGTTCTTCTTGCCAAGGCATATAAGCTTAAAAAGTACAGGAGATGAATGTAGCTTCTCATGGCTAAAATATTTATCCACCCGACAGATGAAGCACATCAAACATATTGCAACACCAATTAAAACCCCCTCAAAAAGCAAATGTGAGCCTACCATCTCATCCAATGTAACGGAAGCATTATATGTACGGAAAACTTTTGCTGTCAGACCAGGCATGAGTTCCTTTAGATGAGCATTCAGTTTAGTTGTATCAAGCTCATCAAAAAGAGGATCGCTAGGCTTTTTCCCTACACAAAACAAACCAAAGCAAGATAAATTGACCTCGTGAAAAAGCAAATGCATGTGTCCAATTTGAAATGGGTAATAAGTCATGTAACTAACCAGATTGAAAGTGCACAATTGCCTTGTAGACAGGGAGCTCAACTTCTACAGTGTTTTCATATCTAATAGAATCTTTACCAAGAAAGTTAAACTGAAAATTGACACAGCACAACAGCCATTTTAGCTCCAAGAAGCAAGCAGAAATATTTGAAATTTCAGCGCTCAAACTCATCTTACCTCTAGAGAGTTGGGACTAATTGCTTTCACATTTTCCACTTTCAGTGTGCAGCAGCCAACAGTATCCGCTTCATCATCATCCTGAGTAACGAAAAGCAAACAAATTGGTAACCATATAATACACTCTGCTAATCAAAGCAACGATTCATTGTGGAATCAAAATTTAATGTCTAGTCAAATGTCAATCCATACTACTATTTTTAAGAACCTTCTTTTTTGTTGTCATACATGCAAAAAGAGTTTCTTCCAGTGAGTAAAACTTCCTAGTTGAGTTACTTTTATCTGAAAAGAAGACATGTTGTATTTATCTCCACAAAACAAGCAGAACCAAGTTGTGGTATAAACTTAAAAAGGTACGAGCAATTCCATCTCAAGCATTCCAAATCTCCATGACTACCACATGGAAAGTCATTTGACCAATTTAATAATGTATGTCAATTGTATCACAAAATAATTACAGGAGAATAGTGACTTGCAAACACCTCATTTCAGGACCCATTTCAGGACCATCTTATATCTCATATATCTTAAAAAATCCATAAGTGATGCTTATTTATCTTAGATACAATGGCTTGTCCAGTTGTGTCAGACTAGCAAGATAAGCACATCCTTCCCTAGAGTCATCACAAAAGAGTCCATAAAAAACAGTCAGCAGATCGGTGATTAAGAGAGAGAGAGAGAGAGAGAGAGAGAGAGAGAAGAGAGGAGCAGGAGTCAATCTCGAGAAGTTTCGAATATGTACCTTCTCATTGCCAGCCCTGAGAGCTAGTTTATCAATCAGATAAGTTGCAACCGCTATCTGTCGCTTCATAGCATCTTTACTTGTAAAATCTTTTGTGTATGCTGCCCTGATGTTTGCTATGTAATCCTATGCTCAAAAAATCAATTTTGGTAATCAGTTATGAAACATATAAAAAATATCTAATGACAAATTGATCACCACCAACATCTGCCACTCAAGTTCTGCTGTACCTTCAACATCCTTGCTTTCTCATATTTCTCTTTATCACTTTGGCCCTTCAAGGAACTACTAGCAGCGAGGAAGACGTATTTAAATTCCTTTGGATTAATAGGATCGTTCCAAAAGGCTAACCAGGTGACGGTGTTATCATGCCTTACTTCTTTCCATCTGCCACATATCAAGGGTCCAGATTTCTTAATTTATAAATAAAGAAGATGAAATAACAACTAGGAAATCAACTTTATTCCTGGAGGACATAAATGACAGTACCTTTCACCAGGGATGGGACATTCCGGCACAGGGACACCTTTCCCAATATTAATTGTAATATCCCTCGGGCGAATGCGCCTCTTCAGCTTTCCCATCTAAAATTAAACATTAGCCAACCATTAGGAATGAGCCAAATGTATGTGTTTAATCTCAACAGTCCACATATCAAAGGAAACGACGCTGAGCCAGGAGAAAACACATGCAGTCAAAGATTATGCATGAAACCTTTGGATGTTCTCCACGTCCACGGAACAAGCCGGGTGGTTCAACCCTGAAGTTTCCAACCTGTGGTATAACTTATTGTCAGCATTCAGCATGATAAAGCACAATTATGCTAGAAAAAATGACAGCAATATATAAATCAAAATCTCTGAATTGACTAAGGATGCAGTAAACTACATAATTTATGTATCCACAGCAACTTAGCATCCCGTTGAAAGCAATGGATACCATGCCCCAAGAGGACAACAGCCAAGATACAGGTGAAGGGTGTAGCTCAAAAAGACATAACATTATCGACTGGACAAGTTAACAATCCTAGGCACTAGGGTAAAATGCAGTAGTTGAGATCTACCACTCATGATGCAGAAATAAGATAACTAGGAAGTTAACAAATTAACATCATCATTAAACAAAATAGATAGCCTCATCCTCCGTAAATTTGAACCAAAGATATAGCCAATCTTCAATCCAAAAATGGGACACAATCATAACAGAAATTCTCAAAAAACAGAGTAAAACAACTAAAAACTTATAGACATTACATCACTTGAAAGTGTTTTAGGGTAATCCCTACTGAAGAATAAGAAATAATGACAAAATAGCGAAGAAAAATTTCAATGCAGAAGGACCAAATGAAAAGACACAGCACAGCAAATTATTTGAGGGGCATCGTTCAAAGCCAGAATACACCAGACGTGATAAGGATTAGAGATGAGATCAACCTTTTCTTTCACACCATCCACAATGGCCCACATGTACTTCTCCTCCAGCTTCATCTTTTCTTCCTTGAGGGCATTCTTTTCCTGCATAAAAGACAAAAACTAAAATATCTACAGAAGCAACAGAAATTGACACAAGTAACATTTGGCATCATGACATTAATAGCAGCATATAACATGTCGGTACCTATTAAGCAAACTAATACCATGCATAACCAGAGGCACAACACAGTATTCACAGTGAATGGAAAAACATCTCAAAATTTCAGCAGTAGAAATAATCACAGAAGCAGCTGATAGCGTCTGCATCACACTCAAAATGCTTCTGCGACTGAAACAAATTTTGACTTCACAACTTACTTTTGGCTGCAAAATAGCATAATGGTACTACCACATCATAAATCAAACATACACGGATGAACAATTAAATCACAGCAGACTATCAGACTTATAGCTTTGTGACCAGAAAGAGCCAAAAATAGGCAATGCTAACACACAGCAAAATCTTCTCAAGAGGACTTGGACCTATTAATGTGCCACAAAACTATGATGTCCCCTTATTAGACTAGATACAGGCATGAAACAAGAAATTAAACAACAACGCAACAAAGACTGGTAATAAGTTGTAATTATTAGGTGATATAGCAATTTACTCGCTCGAGCAAAGTCGAGCAAAGTGAACAAAACTTACTTCTTTGGTCATTTGCTTCTTCTTCTCTTTCTCCTGCTGATACCAATCATATATCGGGGTGAAATCACAGTGTTCCAATTTCTGAATCACATGGTTGCTTCCAAGAATCTTTTTCCAATCAGTCCAAAAGTTCTCCTTGAACTTATCTTTCTGCATATAGTCTGTATCTTTCATCACAGCATACATTGTAGCCACCTGCAAATCAAAATTCCAACAAATGACTAACCAAATAGCTAAAAGAAAATCTAAGGTAAGAACCTAATGGTTCCAGATCAATTGATTAGCTTGCTGATAAACTGAACTATTCAGCATGACCAATGAAGAAAGAAGCCCAAGATCAGAAAGCTAGCAGAAGAATGCAAAAGAGGAGAGAAAAGGTGATGGCTTACTTCCTCCTGTTCCGGAGTCAAATTGACAGGCTTCCCCTTGTAAAGCATCTTTACACCATGAGGTGTGTATGGAGGTGGAAAAATGACCCCATTGTGAACCAAGGTAGTCCATTTTTTCTGGCCATCGCCAGAAGTGGGTGTTACCTTAGTGGATTTAGAATACTTGGACTTTTTCATTACTTTCTTGAAATTCTTGGTTGGTGGCTTCGTGATCTTCTTCTTTATTATAACTTTTTTCATGCTGCCCTTTGCAGAGGAAGACTTATTTCCTGATGCAGAAGCTGCTGCTGGCTTTTTCATTCTCTGGGAAATTGGAATGTGGTCATCATCATCTGACTCCAGTTCTCCTTTCACAGATGGTTTCAACTTCGTTGATGTTGATGCATCACTTATCTTTAGCTTTTTGATTAACAACTGATCAGAGGGAGTTGTCTTCTCTAGTGGCCTTTTATTTAACAAGGTGGAAGATTTAGCTTGATTCTTACTTGAGGCAAAACCATTTTGCTGTGTTTTCGATACCAATGGTTTCTTTTCATCAGAAGCATAACGATTATTAGAAGATGTAGGGGCATAGGATTTCTGAGGCAACCTTGATGCTAAAGGCTTTTCATCATCTGAATCTTCAGGAGAATCTTTCAAGGAGACCTTCCCCAATGATGGAGATAAAACAGGCATAGTGCGACTTTTGCCAGAGTTGTCCTGAAGTCTACTACTCAATGGTTTATCATCATCAGAGTCACTGTTGGATTCCTCTTTAGTAGCCACCACTGAACTCTGTTTGGACGATTGTCTCGACTGATCATCTGGTGACTTTGATGACTTTAAACCAGTCGGTGGTGATTTCACTGGGGGTAGCCTGGCAGTAGACGATGATGCTTTTGGACTCATGTCAGGGGATCTCATGGATGATGTCTTGGGAGAAGGATGGACCTTACCCTGCTGAGATCTAGCACTTTGGCCATTTGAGGAATGTAGCCCTGAGGACCCCAACAACACATCATTCCTCTGAGAAGGTGGCTTCTTTACTTCTGTCTTTATTAGATTTTTCTTTGTTGTGCTACTGCTCCTTTTGAAAACCGCAGGGGCATCATCATCATCATCAAAATCATCAGATACACTTGGCTTTATAGGAGCCTGAAGCGCCATCATCAAACAAAGTATTTCCTTTGCATGTATATGCAATCAATCTCTTACACAACAAAACTCAAATCCTTTTAAAGAGAAGCAAATCTGCCAAAAGCAAGGGATGATGATCAGGACCAGAATGAAGACATTTGAAAAAAAAATAAAAACATTCCTAAGAGGTCCCTCAAAAGAACTTGGGAAAATTGGGACTCTTTCCAATCACATCACTGTAATTTTGAAATGATTTCAGTAACGTCCCTCTATCAACATTGGGCGTGATGAAAGGATAAGGAAATGACCATACTGAAACCAAGGCAACAGCATAGCAACTTTATTTAGATTCTCAAACCCAGCAGCCTGATTGTATAGCACCGAACTAGAATGACCCAAGAAGTCATTCGGAAAGGCAAACGTATTGACCAAATCTACAAGGGTGGGAAGAAGCACAGAGGGAGACATCACACTCTTTCGAAAGCATTATCAAATCGAAAATTTTAAATTGTAAAACCTGTTCTTAAACTAATCTTCCTCTCTTCACTTAAAGAAGAGAACGTCCAAGAGGATTAAGGGATTTCGCCTAAAAATCAGCTCAATCCTAGTAGGAACATCGGAGGCTTCTCCATCGTACCAACCCTCAAAAGCACTAACTTAGAATCATCCCCGAGCCTACAGATACTCCAAAAACTAAGAACCCCTCTCCTACGGAACGCATGTCAAAAAGCGCGCACGTCAAACTCAGATAATCTACCGCACAAGAAGAAATTCCAGTTCCCCTCCGCCGACCCGATTCCACAATCGGCCCAGCCGGATGGCAAACTCGGCACCCGGTCCCGGCGGCGAGGCGGCGGGCCCCGATTGCAAGACCCCGAGCTCGTCGGAAACTCACCACAAGCTAAGCGCCAATCCAATGTCCGATTCCGGCCTTAACGTGACCGATTCCGGCCGTCTCCAGCTCGGTGCGGAGTTCCAGGGAGCGCGCAGGCACCGGTGGGAAGGAAGGTCCTCACCTGCAATCGCCGTCGGGGGATATCGGACGCGAATGGGGGATTGATCAAGCTGCAGTGGAATCCAGGGGGCTACGGCGATGGGGGGGAGCGAGGAGCGCGCATTTGCTAAACTGAAACCCTAGCTGGAGGAGGACGGAAGAAGGAAGCTCGCCTCTCGCTCTCTTTCTCTCTCTACCCCTCCCTCTCTCTCTCTATCTATCCCTCTCTTTTATCTGAAACTCTATTGCATTCGACTATTTTGGAAGCTCTCTCTGCATCTTTTCGCAGGCGACGGTAAGCTCTTTTCTGTGGGCCCACGATCGGGCCGGCCCAAACACGTCGGTCCGGTCCAGATCCCTCTCGAGCCCAATGAGGTGGGCCCAATGGGCCCTCTTATTAGGCCCATTCTATGGAGACCAAACATTTCCTCTCGCACCAATTTAGTCGAAATTACATGCGACGAGTTTCGTCAACCGGCCAAACCAAATTACGATGTAATTATCATGTGACTAGTCAATCGTATTGGTGCCCGTTCAATCTTAAAAAGTGTTCCCACAAAATTGAGTATGCATATGGAATGAGAAGGTAATTTCAGTTCTTAAATGATATCGAACCGAACCGAAACCGTCCCAAATCGCATACGAACCAAACTGAATTGAAAATGCAGTTTGGTTCGGTTCGGTTCAAGACGGTTTTTCGGTTTTCCTATTTTTACTTTACTAATTGGAATTTAAGTAAGAAAGAGATAATAAAGAAGAAATATTGTTCACTTTTTTATTAAGAACCGAACCAAAAATCGAACCAAACCGAAAATGTTAACAGTCATTTTTCGGTTAGACAAACTGAAACTGAACTGAATCGAAAACACATGAAACTTCGGTTCGGTTCGGTTCGATTCGGTTCAGTTTTCGATTTTTGATTCAATTTTCGGTTCAGTTTTTGACACCTCTACTTAAAACATCCGTTTCATGCCGATATAGTGACACTTCTAATCTTTCACGCATTTCAACTTCAGGAACAAGGGAGATTGCCATGCAATTCTCCAACTGAGAGAACCTTCTTGTTGATCCCTCTCGATGAAAAATGTCATCAACAATCTTGACATGAACATGTTTGATTTTTTTAAAAAAGGCTATGAATGATCCCTAAATTTTAGCCTAATCTACAATATGAATTCTGAAACTTCTAATTTATTCAATGTGATATCTAAATTTTAATCAAATATTGAATGTGGTCATTTCTATGTTATCTGGAGAAAATTACCAAAATAGTCATAAATTTATTGTTATTTTTTCAATTTAGTTTTAAAATTTTTTTGTCAATATAGTCCTAAAACCTTTTGCAATTATATCAATTTAGTCTATCGGACCAAATTTAGCTAGCCAGCATCGACATAGGCGCAGTGATCCAGTGAATATTGATGTAGCAATTTTATAATAATTTTTCCGAATTTTTATTATTTATTTTTTTCTATTATTTATTTTTTCTCCTTCCAATATTCACGTTAGTACCGGCTAGCCAAATTTGGCCAAATAAATTAAGAGTATAAATGGTAACCATTTTATTCTTAGAAATAATTTCTTATCAGAAATGATTTTTAATTTTTAAGTATTTGAAAGCGTTTAGTAACTATGTAAAATTTTTATTCCTAGAATAAAAATGCATTTGGTAAAACTCTTAAATTTTTTTTTTCTAATTTTTTTTATACTTTTATCTATTTTTCTTTTCTCTTCTTCTTCCTCCTTTTATAGCTGGTTGTCACCGCCAACAATGGCCAACAAGTGGTCGGGCAAGGTTTAAAGGCTCGCTTGACCATCGACGAGACTTGGCCTCGCAAATTTGACCGATGAGACTCACTCGAGGCTTGACCTCGTGCAGCCACCAACAAGGCCAAGCCTTGTGTCAACTAGCAAGGGCAAGCCTCGCTAATGGCTAAGTGAGACCGACCTTGCATTGCCTGAATGAGGTCAAGCCTCATTGGTGGCTTGGCAAGGCTCGCCGGGCTAGGGGGAGGCTCACCTAGCCACCGGCGAGGCTCTGGTGAGTGAGCTTGCTAAACCTCGCCTAGCCATTGCCAGCAACAGTGACGGTGGTTGGCAGATGGCAATAGGGCAACAATAAGCTGGAGGAAGAAGAAGAAAAGGAAAGAGAAACAGAAACATAAGAAAAAAAAAAAGATTTTTGGAATTGTTTTTGAGAACAATAATCAACTTTTTTTATGCTTGATTCTGTTCTAAATTTATTCTCGGAAACAAAAATTTTAACAAATGAATTTATATACCAAATCTACTCCCGGCAACAAAAAAATGAAATCAAACACTATTTAGCCGATTAACAAATATGCCCTAAATTGACACAAATATAAAAGATTTATGACTAAATTGAAAAAATTGAATAAATTTAAAACTATTTTGATAATTTTTCCGTGTCATCAGACTTGGCATGTCTTAGGGCGAATTTGTTCTCAAGTTTCTTGCTTTTAAGGTAAATGGCAGTGTTGGCGAAGTTCCTCCAAAAGAAGTCCAGAGGAGTGAGAGTATATTCAACGAGAGAGAGAGCGATTTCGAGCAGCTACGATGGGCAGCAAGAAGTCTCGAGGACAAGGGACGCAACAAAAGCATTATTCAAGGTGCACATGATATCGATTCTTCATCTTTGGTCTCTTTATCCGAACTGAATCATGATGTCTACCATCATGCTACAACACCATAATGCCTATCAAACTTTGATACCACTTGTTGAGAGCACATAGGAGTTCAATACCTTCATATGAAGAGATTGCTAAGAGAAAGTCCAACAACATATTCAGTTAAATCCATCTTTATTCAATAGTTTAAGTCAATGAGTTAACTATGATATAATAATTGCCTTACATCACATTACTTTGTGATGTGAGACTTTTCTTTAATATAACTTACACGTGTATCATAACAAAAAGTACACGAGAAAATCCTGGATCAATATTTGAGGAATGAGTGTATGTAACATTTGATTTTTTTTCCTTGTGGTAATAGACACACCTTAATATATCATCAACATGATTTTTTTTCTCAAAATCATCCCTCAATTTTTCAAAAATATCACTGGTTGCCTATCATTGGGTCAAATGGCAATTTTTGTTGATGTGGCGCTACTCATCATATAGATATTTTTTTAATTCGACTCTTTTTTTCTTTTTTTTTTTGCATGGACTTCTTGTCGTGCTGCTGCAAAATAGTCAGAACTTATCAAAGCAATTGCAGCTCGAAAGCTCTTGGCGGTCACGACAGCCGTGCGTGAGCTCGAAATCTACGACCTTTATATCACATGAGTCATGACCACGTCTCTTCCATGGTCGCGAGCTTCGAGCTCAAGAAGCCATAATGATCGTGAGTTTCAAGCTCAAGCTCAAGTGGCCATGACAGACCGCGAGCTTGATAGACGGATTTGGTCATGACCCGCAAGCTTCAAGTTCCCATGGCCGTGGCCATGGCTGCGAGCTTTGAACTTAAGCAGCAATGGTAGACACGAGCTTTAAGGCCAAATTTGGCAGTAGCAGCTGCAAGCTTCGAGCCCAAATAATCACAGCAGCCGCAAACTTTGAATCTAGATTAGGCCATGGCCACTGCAAAGCTTTGAGCTCAAAACAGGCATGGCTGCAATCTTGTGCTCCGAAGGCCTTGGTGGTCATGAGTTTCAAAACTAGATTAGGCCATAGGAATTGCAAGCCTCAAGCTCAAACTATCATGCCCAAAACTTTGAGCTAGAGCTTAAGATACATTTGATAACATTTCTATTCTTGGCAACAAAAATTATTTTCAGAAATAGTTTTTTATTTTTGCTTTTAATTCTCTAGAATTGTTTTTAAGTAAAAATTGTGTTTAGTAACTACATGAAATTTCTATTCCTAGAATAAAAAAAGAAGAAAAAGGCATTTGATACGACTCACAAACTTTTTTATGACGTAAAATTTCTTTTAATTTTTTAATAATTTTATGATTTCTTCTTCTTCTTTTTTCTTTTTTTCCTATCTTTTCTTCCTATCTTCTTCTTCTTGGGTGGTTGTCCTCTAGCCGGGAAGAAGAAGAAAATAAGGAAAATGACTTATTTCATAAATTTTTCCCAGAAACAAGTTGGGTGGCTGAATTTTTTTTTTTCTATTCCATGAAACAAAAAAAGGTCAGTGTTGTGAACAACGGGCCCGGATTAGCGCTAAGGGAAGAAGTCATTGGGATGGTTGTGGGCGGTGGACGATAGTAATGGGTGGCGGTTAGTAGTGGAGGCGACCACTCTCCCTATCCTCTCTAATTCTCCGGACTTTTTTGTCCGGAGAATAGGAAGAAGAAGAAAATAAGGAAAATAACTAATATTTCATAAATTTTCCCAATGCAAGACCGAACTCTATAGATCACTTATTTTTTGATTGTCCTATTCCCAACTCATTGGCAAATTTTTGGGCTGCAAAATGCAATTTTCATGGACAATCGTTTTATTTATGTTCCAAATCTATTCTTGGCTACTTTTCTATTTTGGGAAATATGAATATTAACTGATCTTATCAAATGAATTTTTTTTTTTATTCCACGAAACAAAACAAAAAAAAAGGAAAATAGAAATGTTAACAAACAATACCTAAGCTACCATAATGATCACAAGCTTTGAAGACCAATCTGGCCATAGTAGCAGCAAAATTTGAGTACAAACGTCCATGGCTATGAGCTTCAAGCTCAAGCATCCATGGTGGCATCGCGAGTCAAAAATATACTTTTGTGTTCCGATTGTCCACATCAGCATAGGCTGGTGGAAAATGAGCAACATGATGGACTAATGGTGATCCTTTAAAAAAAGTACAGGGATATAATTTGGACAAAAAAAGTATAATGCATCTTAAGGGTGCATCCATCGAGATCCAAACTTGATTGTGGATGTTGGAAACTCATAGCAAAAACATGATATGTTAAGATAAGGAGATCTTCAAGGGGAGCTCAAATCTAAGCTAGTCAACATATTAGGTTAAACTTGCTTTCACTTAAAAGTTTAGGCCTAATCAAGACATATGACTCCTCCACAACACACAATTTTTCGATACAAGATTTTTCTAGCCTAATTTACACATGTATCTCAACAATGGATCGAACAGATATTTTGTCATTTGTAACACTCAATTCTTGTTTATGCCTAAGTGAGATTAATTTCGATGACAATTTTCCTTCCAAAACATTGTGGTTATCAAACGTTGCGTCTCATGGGTTCTATGTTCTTCCACGATCATCATTGCAAGGGGCGAGGTTTAACTTCTACTTGGGACATGTGATGATGAGTACTGCACCAGTTTATGCATGCGATACTACAGAGAAAAACTTACCAGATATGATTTCCTTTTTTTCCCCTCCTCTCCTCTCTGCCTTTCCTCTCCCTTCTCTGGGTCAGAAAAACGTGCCGGATGACGACGCCCTTCGCACAGCCTCATCGTCACCGCGATGCTATTGCTACCTACCCCACCATCTCCATGATGCGGTCTAGCCGCCGCCCGTCTACCCAGCCCCGAGCACAGTTGGTCACCTAGAGCAACAGAAGCATCTATACGAGCTGCTAGGACGGGAATAGGTGCTCAAGGTAGGTAGAAGATCCCATCCAATTCATCGACTTGGTAAACAAGATCAGGCTCGCTTGCTTCACTAAATTTTTAATTAATCTGTAGTCATATCGACCTAGACTTTTAGGAAAGATATCGGCATAAAAGAGCTCCATTAGACTGAAAGAGGCTCCTTTCGCTTTTGGTCCTAAAGCTAGAAAAACCAATGTCCAAATATCAATATTTCAGTTGGGTGCTTGCTAAAATGAAATTGCAGTAATAACGTTTTCCAGTCTGGTCATTTGTTGTCCGATATCCCCTTACGCTTCTGTCATCCTTTCATTTCCGAAACTAGTTACTTATACTTGCTCCTGATGTTTGAACTCGATCTTCTCTATTACTATCATTCTTATGGATCACAAAAGCTCGAAAAGCTGAAAAGGAGATAACAAAAAGCAAAAGCAAACTTCTCCTTTTAGCTCTTCCTTACATCATTCCTATTACACTTGGTTCGGTGAATCGAATCTGTAACAATATGGTTAGTATATCTTAGACAGTGTAATGTTGTTGGATGGTCTCGATGTCAAGCCCCTTCAGCTTCACCACTGACTCAACATGCCCCTTGAGAGTATGCAGCTCCCTCAGCCTGCAAAAGTAATTTGGTTTTCAGAGTTCACTTGAGGTTGATGTAATCTTTCCAAACAGAGTTCAGGAAAAAGATTTAAGTCTAGAATATGATTTCCAGAATATGCGCTTAATTGTATCTACTTGCAAGAATTTGGCGTTTTCTTGTCATTCTCATAAAAGTAAAGTATAAGGCGTCAAAAGATGGCCACTGCATGGATTCACTAGTCATGACATCTAATGGTATAATTTTGGTCAAGGGTTGCGCCGAAGTTTCTTCATTCGCCGAGCTGGCCATTCTTTCCTCAGCAACTTATTTGAGGCATTGGAGACCAATAAATGATAAAAAGCATAAGAATCCTTATTTATTACTTGAGTATGAATAATTTTGCTAGGCAACTCAAATAAAGGTGTGGAGTAAGCCGTAATGCTGACCTCATATGATTGACATATCTTTCAGTGAGAATGAGGCTCATTACCTTGCAACTTCAGCGCGTCTCTTGGCTTGTTCAGCAATCTCAGACAACTCCTCCGTGTTGTTCTTGTCATGGAAGAGACTATCCGGAGGATTGAGACCATGAAGAGTACGTTGAGCTATCGCCCATTGCGCCTCCCTCTCTCCCTTGCCGTAATCTTTCTTGGTAGTGAAAGCAGTCTGCACAATCAACCCATAAGAGAAAACAAAAAGGTTAAAATCTAATGAGTCAAAATATATGCAGGTGACAAGTATGAATTCTGTGAAAGAGACTGAGAACCTTGTTCTGCAACATGTTGTCCCAGGCCTTGCCACTCAAGCCGTAGCGGATGATGAACTTGAGGATGTCAAGAGGGAAGTAAGTCACAATGCTATAGATCCAGATCACTCCGGCCCATCCCCATCCAATGCCTTGGATCCTTGCGAATTCCCAGCTCGCATAAACAGCAATAACCGTGGCAACCTTTCAAATACACACAAGTTATACAAGAATCAAGAGATGTTTCAATTAGGACTTTAGAGGAAAACAGTGCAAGTGATATGGTGGTAAGTGGACTAATTAAGCATACTTACCAGCTGGGCTGCAATGAAGGCGATTATGAGCAAGAGTCCTGGCCGTTCAACGAACGACCAGCTTCGTGAGCGGGTCACAAATATAAGAGCCTGGCTTATGATGCTCACTTGCAGGTAGACAGCTGCCGTGAGCTCATCCACATTATTTTTTAATGGCCTCACACCGAAAGTTTTCTGCAAGAATCCCACTTTTTAGCTCTTCTTACCAGGCACTCCATTGTATTAGTATGTTGTTACTGGAACCGATATTCTTAAACTTACCGTGAAGAAGTCGGTATCATGCATAAGCCAAAAGAAGACCACGGTCATGATGGCCAAGTATGCTCCGAGAACAACTCCTGTGGCAAAGATTTCCTTGAGCTTCCAGGAGTCTGGGACGGGAGATGGCTTGACTCTGTCCTTGGAGATGGTCATGATAGTCCCATCGTTCAATATGGCAATGATGAGAACCATGAAGGGTGAGAAATCAAACTTCCATATGAGAGCAACAAGGAGGAAACCCAACACGATACGGATCGTGATGGAAACTGCATAGATGGTGTAGTTCTTCATCCTCTGGAAGATTGCCCTGCTCGTCAAGACGGCACTGACGATCACGCTCAGTCCTGGCTCGGTCAACACAATGTCCGATGCACTTCTGGCTGCGTCGGTTGCATCAGCAACTGCAATACCTATATCTGCCTTCTTTAGAGCCGGGGCATCATTGACACCATCACCGGTCATTCCACAAATGTGCTTTCTCTCCTGCAATTTCTTGACAATCTCAAATTTGTGCTCTGCGCATCCACATACACAGTATTAGTAGAATTGACATCAACAGCATAATGACAGAATTGTTGGTGCTTCTATTTACCAGGGAAAACTCCAGCAAATCCATCAGCTTTCTCAATGAGCTCATCCACAGGAATCGAAGCAATAGCCTCATCCTTGCTCTCGCCCAAGAGGGATGAAGATGGATACATGTTGGTGCCCATGCCGAGTCTGCGACCAGTCTCTTTGCCAATGGCGAGTTGGTCACCAGTGATCATCTTGACATTAACGCCCAACTCGAGGGCTCTCCGGATTGTCTCTGCACTGTCATGTCTTGGGGGGTCAAAAAGAGGCAAGAGACCCACAAACTCCCATGGCATGCCCTCGCTCTCCTTCGTCTTCTCAGGAACCGTCTGTAACAGAGAGATGATTGGAGTAAGCATATGTTCCCCAGCATGCACAAAATAATGATATACGCTATTTTAGTATGTAGTACTCACTTGTCTACAAACCGCCAATGAACGGAGGCCGCGCTCAGCGAAATTGTCGATGATGGCATGGGCCCTTTTCCTCGGCTCGCCCTTGAGGCCACTCAGTTCGATGATCTAGTACATAATGACAAAAATGTTATTGCATATACCGAATTTGGAAATGCTTGAGCACCTACAGTTGAATCACTTGCACTGATTCGACCTGAAAACCAACTTACTTGCTCCGGCGCGCCCTTGCTACTACGGTGCCAGTCGCCATTCTTATCAATGTAAGTTATTGCAGTGCGCTTGTCAACGGGATTGAAGGGTAGGAAATGCACTTCTTTGACGCCTGCCCTTGCCTGCATAAAGAATAATTGAAGCCTTTTCACGTCCTTGAACATTTGTCATTGTAAGAACCTGTGAGACTCATTAAAGGAGATTAAAGGCTAGAAACCTCTTTAGGGTCACCCAACATGCCAACTATGCAAGCATCAATAGCATCTTGATTCTCAACCCTAGATGCCCGAGCAGCCAATAGCAGCAGGCCATCCTTATCCACGTCATGTGTGAAGACCTGGCATAAAGGACAATCATGAAAACGAATGTCATTGCTCATCAAGAACTTTCAAGATCGTAGTGACACCGTCCTGCGATATTTAAATGAGTGCTTATAATGCGAACCTCAATCAAGTTCCTATCTACGGTGAGCTTGTTAAGAGTAAGAGTCCCGGTCTTATCACTGCAGAGCACGTCCATCCCGGCCATCTCTTCGATGGCAGTCATCCTCTTGGTGATGGCGCCTTGTTCGGACAAGCGGTGAGATCCAATGGCCATGGTCACGGACAGCACAGTGGGCATGGCAATCGGAATACCGCCGATGAGAAGCACAAGGAGGTTGTCAATGCCATCTCTGTACCTCCTGTGCTGGATCGCGTACATGACCACGATCTCAACCAGCATTCCAACTGCGATTGAGCAGATGCAGAAGTTCCCAATTGCTGTCAACACCTGATCAGATTACCCCAAAAAGAAATCCTTCTGAGAATTAATCAAAGACATAATACACAGTAATGAACTAGCAATCTTATCTATACGTGGATAGTTTAACGATCATGAACAAGTAATTTGAAAATATGCAAGAAGCATCAAACTGGATGAGGAAATAGGGAGTATAGTAATGTAGATACCTTTTGGAAGTGACCGACTTGGTTGGTGCTATCGACAAGATGGGCGGCCTTGCCGAAGAAGGTGTGAACGCCGGTGGCAATGACAACGGCCTCGATTTCACCTTGCTTGCAAGTGGAGCCAGAGAACACCTCGTCACCAGGGTTCTTTGTCACCGGCAGCGACTCGCCGGTGAGAGCAGCCTGATCAATCTTGAGGGGATCTCCTTCCAAGAGGCGGGCATCTGCTGGAATGATGTCGCCCAGCTTGATGCTGATAACATCACCCGGCACAAGGATTTCCGCCTCTTGCTCGGTCCACTTACCATCTCTCAACACCTATTTATTTTCGCATATACATAAGCTTTCAACAGGTCCACATTCTAACGTTTCAAACAAATTCACGGTGTAGATATACGACACTCAAAAATCACCTTGGTTTTTGGGGCAAGACCAGCCATCAAAGCAGCTGCAGCATTGCCCGCATTGTTCTCTTCGATGAAGCTAATGGTCGAGTTGATAATGAGCAAAACGACAATGCCAACAAAGTCTTGCCAATCCGGCGGCTTCCCCTGCATTTATGAAATTCTCTTGTTATCTGAACAATGGCGATTATCGAAGAAAATTGGTTCTCAGGATTTAGTTATATGCTTGTACCCCTCCGTTGGCTAGGGCAATGGCCATAATAGCAGCAGACTCCATGACCCATGACAGAGGATTCCACATAAAACCCAGAAACTTGAGAAGTTTGCTCTCCTGAACAAAGTTCACCATATCAATTAAACAATTGGAGCTTACGCTGTTGCACTGAAGAATTACATTGATATTACATTCGGTGAATTTACCTTTTTCTCTTCAAGCTTGTTGGGGCCGAAAATCTGGAGCCTCTTGACTCCTTCTTCACTTGACAAGCCATCTTTGGTGCACTTCAGCTGCTCAAAGACTTCATCAACGGGGATGCGCTCCTGAACACCGGATGTAATGCCATGGTCATTATTTTTGCGTACTCTAACTAGAAAAAACTTAGAAACTGGAGGGCATAAAGTTATCCTACTAGGCAAACACCTGATTGTGAGGGTAATAAGGAAAAGACAAGGAGATCTCTAAAAATATGGGGAGCAAGAGACGGATGTAGCATAGTCTGACTGCTAAATTTCCCGTGGCAGCATATACTTTTTCTAGGCACCAAACTAAAATGTCCATAAAATTAGAGGATGGATCGAGCATCTTTCTGCAATTTACTAGTGATGATAAAGATACGTTTCAGCATGCAAAATTCAAACTACTTATAGGGAGCAACACATTATAAGCTTTGGAGGATCATCGCATCAGCAACAGTTTGATAGGTTTTGGTGTATATCGGAAATTTCAAAGCAACATATCATGCATGGACGAAGCTCAAGGAACGCACCGAAAAGTAAATACCAAAACAAGCAAGATCGACAACATGTGATCTCCTAGAGGAGGAAAAAGAAGAAGAAGAATGAACATCTCCAAAGCCAACAGCGTATAAAAAGACATGAATTACTGCAACTCACAAGGTCAACAATCTCGTTCTTGATCTCCTCCAAGGTGATGTCAGTGGTGGCCATGGTTGAGACAACACACAAACACCCTCCGTGATCTTGTATTGCCTCGTCCTTTTCTATCGACCGACGGTGGAAAGAAGAAAACTCTCTGCCTCTAGGCCTCCCTGTTGTCTTCCATACGGCCTAGAGAGAGACGGCAGGAACGGAGGGTATGGAGGATCAGGAGGAAGCCTTCCGCTGGAGCATCACCTCTGTCTTTATATAAAAAACCCAGAAGAAGGAGAGAGCGCAAAAGCTTCGGGGTGACAAACGATCCGAGATCACTAGTTTTTTCCCTCCTTGGCGAATGGAGTTGGAGTTGGAGTCGGTTTGTTCTTTGTGGCTTCCCAAAGTCCCCGGCCATTTGATGGACTGGTGTATACCTCTACTTCATTATTTTTAGAGTATTGTGGGTAAGGGAAAAGAACGCAAAATAAATTACCAAGAAATTGTCTGTCAATTGGCCTTTGAAAGCTATTCATACACTTTCAAAATTATGGGTTTTCTTTCCTTTTCTTTTCAATTTTGCTTCATCGATTCACGGTAAAAAATTTATTTCCACGAGCGGGATTCACAAAATGACATGTGCACGCTAGGATTAGAGAATGTCATGGGAATGTATCATATGAGCCTCCTATTTAAGATTTATTTTGCTTTTGTTGGCCATGCATATCTTTAAGATTGAAATAGTTATGATATTTCTTTTGCTTTTGTTGGCCATGCATATCTTTAAGGTTGAAATAGTTATGATATCTTAATTTCCTCCTACGCCTCGGTCAATCCTTAGAGCAAAAGGGAAGGGTACACACATAATTTATCTATTCTTGACCTGATAGTTCCACTTGAGGAGATTTAGAATGGGCAAATGGTAATGGTGATTTTGACCAACTAATCATCCCTCGATGCATGTCATCACCATGCTGATGGCGAGCTAATATCGATAATACGTCAACTTTATTGTTATTTTAATGAGCAAATAAAGGTTCTACCATTATCTAAACCGCTGGACATGTGTTGGTTCTTAAAATAGTATGAGTCATGTCCTTCCACCGCTTGTCATATATAGGCTATCCCTTGTGTAACACAACCCGATAACCCTTCAGTAACGGTAACACATCAATTTATTATGAGATTCACTTAAGTTTTGCTTCTTCCCATACTTTTTTATGAGAATACGCCATTCTCCATAAAAGCAAAAACTGTCTCTCTCTTAAGCATCGGGGGATCAACCCACGTACAAAACCCAGATGCCTTGATCCGATTCTTATGCTTTAGATGGATTTTCCCAAGCTTGTGGTTCTTAGTTCTAACTTCAACAAATGTAAATACAAAGCTCTATTTGTTTTGCAGAAAATAAATAATTTAAAAATATTTTATTCATAATGACCATTTGTATTACTTAAAATAATCAGTTAATGAAAAATATTTTTTTATTGGCAACAACTTATATCTAAACATTTTCATACATGATGAGACTATTTTTTATTCATCCATTGTTATAAGTAATATAAGCGATCATTTTTTGAAAAAACATATTATCAAAATTATACATTTTCCGTAAAATAAACAAAATCTAAGGAGAAAAACACCACAGGTCTAGGGGATTAAGGTAATGCAAAGTTTGTCTAGAAACTAATTTGCTATTACGCATGCAATGGGACTATATTTCTTCGTATTTTTGGATGGATACAAGGGCAATGATCTATATAACACGACAAAATTTTGTAACACTAGCTTCTCAAGTATCTATGTTAGCGTTAGATGACCGAGAATCATTTCATCTCGAGTAGGGTCCTGCGCTGTGGGAAATATCGTGATGTGCTCCTGCTGAGATCATCATTTGGCGATTGCTAGGTTGTTCTTGTCGATTCAAATATATTTCTTTGGTTCGATATAAATGTCCACCGCATGGGGATGCACAGAAGACTTGCTGGGTCTCCGACATTAACATTTGCTTACACAATCATAATATCAATTGTTCATGATCATTGCAGAAAATGCAGTGAACTTTGAATTAATACCATTCCATTTGAAGAGGTACACATAATTAAAAATACAAGAGAAGCAACAGTGTCGGGATTCTTGTAACAGACAACGTCTAAAAACAACTCAAACAAATTAGATTACAGAATCAAATCAAAGTAAAAACAACTCAGCATCAACTCTGTCGTGCGCGGTTGTTATTGAAATTTTCCTAATTTGGCTCCTCCGGCGCAGACCAAGATTAAATGGGTGAATGAACGACGAGAAATATATTAACTTGGAAGTCTTGAAGAGCTTCTGGTTAACTTGAAGTTGCTGAAGATATGCAAGAGTTACAAAGGTTGAATCCTTAATCATCAAGAATCCACGCTCTGGATGCTGCATAAGACAAATCCAAAATTAAAAAATTCAATTAAATTCGTCAAGACTATAACATCTCGAGAAAACCTTCAAATGGTAATTTCTGATGTTTCCACGGCACAAGTTTTTGAGTGGACATATATGTCATACCTTGGGATGATATTTGCCATTCAGTTTCGTAACCGAGGGCCCAGAAGAAATATCCCCGAAGCCCAAGTGCTTGCGCCAATCCGATCTTCACCATCACCGAGGCGACGTCGTCGTACCCGACCCAAGATGTCCCGGAAAAGGAGTAGGTCGACACCGTCTCCGCGTCATATACCACAGTGGCACTATGATTCCGATTGAACTCTAGCACGTCGGCATAAGGTAGCACGCCGTCCCCCGGGCCCGCCTTCACCGCCGGGGCACCGATATTGGTGACATTTGGGTCCTTGAGCTCCCAAGTCCTCCCGTAAAGGGGCAAGCCCATGACCACCTGATTTCGGGGCATCCCTGCCTGTAGCCAAGACTTGAGCCCGTGGATCGAGCTCAGATTGCTCTTCGGGTCGAAGAATGCGGCTAGGGCCCCCGTGGCGGAGGGGTCCCACGCCCCGTGATAATCGTAGCACATGGCGTTGATCCAGTCCAAATTTTTCCTAATGGCCGCCACCGGGTACATGCGGTACACCGGATCGAGGAAGAAGTCGGAGGCGAAGTACACTGCGGCGGTCAGCAACAGCGGGGGCTGCCCAGTGGCTCGGGCCTCTTTGATGATCTCAAGCCTCCATGCCCTCAACAAGTGGGCCAAATCATCCATCTCCTCTGGGCTTTTAGGCCATTCCCAGTCAAGGTCAAGCCCATCAAACCCAAACTTCCTTGCAAGCTCCATTGAAGAATTGATGAAGACTTTCCTTGAGGAACGGCGTGAAGCTATCTTGGCCAAGAGAGCGGCTGGAACGTCTCCGGAACCGCCGATGGAGAGGAGGGTCTTGACTGGTGGGCTTGCAAAACGGAGGGTGCTTGTGAAGTTCGAGAGAGCCACTGCCGTCTGCTCCGTGAGCTCGAATTTGAAGGTGATGTTGCTAGGGGAGAGGAAAGCATAGAAGATGTGAGTGAACAAAGTCGTGTTTATGTCTGATGGAGCGAAGTCCGGCGTCCACGAAGTGTAATAAGATCCTTTAATGGTGGAAGATGATAATGAAGAAGCTGTTGCATCAATGGAACCCATGGCCATGAACAAGAAGAAGACCATGCAAAGGAAAGGCAAAAAGGTGAATTTTGCCATTTTTTTTTCAAGAGGGTATATGATCAGATGCCTTTAGATCATTGATGTTTGATTGAATAGTGCACATTTATAGAGAGATAATGGTTAGATTAGAGTTTCAGTTTTGGACGATTGTGTTTTGTCTTGACGTGCCTCCTATAGATTCCAAGAAGCTAAACAAGGTTTCTTGGATGATATAACCAAGTTCTTGTTTAGACTTGTCACATGGTTAACAACTGTATAGACAAACCATTATTCATAAAACCATTGCGAAGGAGTTTAAACATATCTTGCATGAATATGTCACGACGAAATCACAATAAATACATATATAATTCATGGTATCACAAAAATTACCCAAAAATGTAAAAATGTCTAGAGAAATCCTATTTGGATCAAGTGAGATATTTCCTAGGTATAATCTTGAAGAAAGAATTTTTCGTGCTAATTTTGAATCATATTTCTGTGATAAATACGAGAGTAATAAACAATCCGAAAAAGGTTTCCCCCGGTTCATTGTCCCCAAGCATTAGGTCAAATTCGATGATTGCTGCGGAGATGTCACATGACTGACTCCAGTCAAATTTCTCGGGTTACAGAGTGAGGCCAACGATGTTTTACTTCACGAATAAATCAACCCTTCGATATCCCATTTTAGCATATGAACATTTCCTAACGAGACAAACGAGGAAACCGAAAGGCAACACGACCAATCAATTCGAGTACTATACTGGCCATTATGAATGGACGTGCTTGTGACGTCTTGCGAGTGCCTTGCAACTTTTGTCTCGCATGAATGGCTGCAGGCGTGCTTAGTCGCCGGAAAGAAGGACAAATGGCAGCTGGAGAAGAGCTGTTCTAGGACCTATACTTGAAAAACAAAACCTTGTTTGAATATTTGTTAGTTTGGAATGGTGGGCGGCTGAGTTTGATGTGGTCAAATGGATAGGAGCCGCTTATCTTAGAGCCTAACTAATGCACAAGTTTCAGAAGTCGCTCTTTCGTTTTGGTATTATGGAGACAGCTTGACCAGCTTGGCATTGAAGAACTTGATGCATATGTGATGCACGGTATATGTTAGATCAGCGTAATTAAGGGTAAACAATCTTATTTAAGTTTTGACTTGGAATTTATCTATTTACGAAATTTGTGGACTCAAAAGAGATTGGTTTTCTTGGAGGTAAAAAGAAGGCGGCCTTGACCGGATTCTACCACTTGGGTCTATTTGATTTTGTTCATCACTCATCCATCAAGAACAGGAACAAGACAAAGTAGAAAAAGAAAGGGAATGAGAAGAAAAGAAATCAAGAACGAAGTGACAATTGCCGCTTGAAGGCCCATTAAAATGTATACGGACATACACGAATGTTACCATTAAAATTGGGAAAATAATGCCACAACTTATCTCTGTTTCTTTGCCCTTTTTGAAAAACCTTTCCTGGGCCAAACGAAGTACTGGGCAACCAAATAATTTAACTAAAGATTCTCTCTATGGTATTAGTATTCACAGCATTGGACACCTGCAATGTACGGTCATCGTGGAAACAATTCAGAAAGCGATGCATCATTTACTGAATGAATTGCCTCCGTGAGCAAGCACTTGTCATCCTCATCTTCATCTATATCTCTCTTAATCGAAAATGCAGGCTTCCTGGGGCAGTTCACAGCTGAAGATTCATTCTTGAGCATTGAAGAGACTTCCAACATGGAGGGTCTGTCCTCAGGGTTCTCCTGCACGCATAGAAGAGCCACTTGCATGCATTTCAGGAGCTTACAGGATGATGAAGAGTCATTCAGAGACGGATCAATGAACTCCATGCATGTATCGTCTTTCCACTGCTCATATGCCTGCAATTAAGAATGCCAGTTGGTTGACATTCAAAATTCACGTTCCTTAATTTAAACCCAGAAACTTTTGAATCACGAATAATCTCTACTTACATATTCAAGAAGATTCAGATTTTCATTCAGGCCATAGTAACATGAGGTCCTTCTACCACTGATGATTTGCAACAGCAGTACCCCGAAGCTGTAGACATCGTACTTCATCGAGTATATGCCTTTCCTCACATATTCTGGCGGAACATACCCACTGTATACAAGAACAGAAATTGGTTTTAGGCAGCAGCTTTTAGCAGGAGAACACCTGTGAAGTAAAACTAGGACGGCCTAGTTAGCTCTCTTACTAAGTCCCGACAATTCGGCTGGTATTTGCCTCAAGGTCATCCTTCCTGAATATTCTTGCCAAACCAAAATCTGATATCTTGGGGTTCATTTCATCATCCAGCAGAACATTGCTAGCTTTCAAGTCTCGATGAACTATTGTGAAATTCGAGTATTCCTGGAGATAAAGAAGCCCCTGTGTAATGCCTTCTATGATATGAACACGTTTCACCCAATCCAGCCAATATTTCCTTATTGGATCTGCATCATCAAAACCTAAAGACTGTCAGAACCAGAAGCAAAGTTAGAGCATTGCATACCTTTGTGTACCCCAAACGCTTAAAAGGGTCTACCTGCTCTACTTAAAAAACACATGGGTTTTGCTCAATGACTATCACAAGAAGCATGAAAGATGTCTAACCAAATAGGTAGAAGTCCAGGCTCTTATTTGGCATGTACTCATAGATCAGCATCTTTTCTTCCCTGTCAGTACAAAATCCAAGAAGGCGAACAAGGTTGACATGTTGCAGGCTGGCAGCAAGCATAACTTCATTCTTGAACTCCTCAAGCCCTTGGTTTGAAGTTTTTGAAAGTCTCTTTACTGCAATGTCCCGTCCTTTGGGCAACTTGCCCTGAGCCACAGGGATGCAGACCGTCAGTACAGGGCAACCGACTTCCACTTGAACACAAGTCACATAACCCCAAGCATCATAAAGGAAAAACAAAACTTGAGCAGAATGCATCAAGTAAGACCTCCTATAATGAAACTTACAAGCTCAGACACATCATATATAAATCTATGCTGCATCCCTAAATATATCAAGCCTATTGAGTTGTGTGGTGATGCCAATCTTTCTGCTTAATTAGAGGGGACATGTACCTTTATGAGAAATACTCTCTGGTTGATTCCAACTAAGTAATTGAAATTGCAAGTAGCTGGTAGCTGCTACAGATAAAGCTGGCATATCTTCAATCAACATATGGAAATATTTCCTTTCTCTCATAGCATCAGTGGCAAGTTCCCATTACTTTTACCTTCTCAATATTAAGTGAAGTCTATAAACAAAAAAGAGCACATATTCTTGAGCAAAAGGAGTATGAAAAAGGGGGTGAGTTATTTCCCATGCTCACATTTGAACACTATAAACACATATTATAGAGCAAAAGGACTGTATCTGGCACTTAATCACGGTTCATAGTTCATATGATTTGCCATGAAACAAAAAGAAAATCATTAGCTTTAGTATGGCCTCATATATTTTACCTTGTAAACAGGTCCAAATCCACCCTCTCCAATCTTATTTTCACTCGAGAAGTTATCAGTTGCTGCTCTGAGGGTTGCATAACCAAATCTTTGCAGACTAGGAGCACCACTCTCAAGACTTTCACCTTTACACACCATAGTCTTGAATTGCCTACTAAATCCTTTTATTACACCTGAAATACCTGAGAATCGACACCAAGAAAATGAATCTAGAACTTTAACGCTTTGTTTGCTGAATCCTAAGTCAATGTTCCCAACTACCACAGAGATATAGCAATCTTCCAGTGAACTTTAGAAAATGTACCTTTTGATTTCAATGTTCTCCTCTGTAAGTAGCATATCAGGCCAAACACAAGGAGAACAACCATAGCAATCGAAATAAGCACAACTAGCCAGAACCATCGCCTTTCTTGCTGATCTTCACTGGCTTCTCGAGCTGACAAGGCAGTTAAGTCCATAATTTACATCTAGTTCTACATTTTCAATTCAATAATATTTTAAACCGTCATTAAGAATTTCTTTGAGGTAGTTATCCTAACCTGTCCTGGAAAGAACCCAGTTCAGATCACTGCCAACCTGAAACGCATTATAACCAAGAAGCCCCTTTTCCTTGGCATAAGTTACTTTGGCTCGAATGGCCTCCACATCATCAAAATTGATCCATACCAATCCCTTTCTGTAAAAGTTCACCACGTAGGTACCATTATAAACAGAGCTGGTTCCATAGCCAAAATCTCGGATAAATGATTTTATGGCCTTGTAATTAAATGACCCATCCCTCGTCTCAGCAGGCCCCACAGCTGGATGGCCAATGGCATCGCCACTCGAATCCTCAAGCTGCCAAGCATAGCCATGGAAGGGCAAGCCCAGAACCAGCTTCCTTGCGGGAAATCCTCCAGTCAGCAACCAAGTTATGCAGAAGTCGGTGTTGTTATGGCTTGCGGGGTCATATAAAGCTGCATGAGGGAGCGCAAACTTTTCCCTGGTGGGAAGATGGTAATCATAAGCAATTAGGTGAACCCATTCCAAATTTCTCTGAATTGAGTAAAGTGGGAAACTCAGAGAGTCGACAATGGGTTGACAATATACACCCATCACTAGCAGCAACCGAGGTTTCCCGGATTTTCTTGATTCGGCACCTACTCCATCTCTCCACTCCCCCAAAAGAGCATTCAAATTGGTCATGTTAATGCTCCTACTGGGCCAGACCCCAAAGAGATCAATCCCGCTGAACGCATAAAGCCTTGCCTTTTCTATCGTAGACTCGATAAAGGACCTTCTTGAAGAAGACTCACCCAGCATCGAAGCGAAAGCTGAAGAATCCTCTCCGCCTGCCCACACCGATAGCAGCGTGGTGACCGAAGGGTTCTTGCGTTTCACGGCGCTCGTGAAGGTGGAGAAGATTTGTTCAAAGGAGGAGTTGAAGGAGAGCGGATGGGTCGAAGAGTCGATGGAAGCGAAAGCGCATATGAGGTGAGAGAACAAGGAGGAATCGATGTCCGAGACCGGGATTTCGCTGCCGGCGTAGAAGTAACCGGACTTGACCCACGTTTGTTCCTCCAAAGATGGGTAGAGACAGAGGAAAAAGATGAAGAAGTAGGCTAGTTTGCCTTTTCCGCCATGAAAGAGAGCTCGGAAGAGAATGTGAAAGCAGAAAGTGGCGGTTTGAGACGATGGGAGGAGGAAGACGACGCCTCTGCCGTGACCTGTAATCCATTGTCCGTAGGTTCAGGCAATCGGTGCATGACGGTTGTTCGTTCAATAGTTGCTGTACGTTGCCCTTTGCAAAAAAATCCTGCCCTGTTTGCATAGGGACGGTTCGCTTTCATTAGGTGCGACACCGACAGGCGTCAGGGGTCTTCTGCGGTCCGCGTCGTGGCAGCGGATCGTTCATTTTGGCTCTTGGTCTTGCCGGATCCAACCCGTTCATCGGACCTGACGTGACCATCTTTTCCGTCGTCCAAATATGAAAGGAGTACGAGGAATTTGGATAACTATAGAAAAAAAACTATTTATATATATTTTCTACATATGCATTTATTTCATCGCTTTTCTCTCGTTGGCAATTAAACAAATATTCTTTTCAAATCAATTCTCTCTTTTCTTTAATGATTATTTTGATACATTATGTCCTTTCTATTTTAAAATACATTTTATGTTTCGAGTATAAGCCTAATAAAAAATTTCATAACTCAAGTAGGTTTCATAATTTAAATATGTTTCCTAGTTGAATGGTTTCTTGATATGAGAAAGTTTCCCATTTTGTATTCAATTTTGCCTATAATATTTCTTAAAGAAATTATCAAAGAGGAGCTTCTACTTGTGAATTACACCCTAAGATATTCAACAGTGTTGACACCAATAATCTTCTTGTAAAATTTCTGAATTTTTTTCATAAGGTTAAGAGATTATTTCATGAAAGCTTTGAAATATATGTTACGAGAAGTCTTCTACGATCAACACGGTCTACTTGATGTGACCATTGTTTAATTTGAAGATGAGTGAAAGTGCATCAATTGCTGATTATATCAATGAATTCAATATGATTTTTAATCAATTGAGTTTCATTTATATTAACTTTGAAGATGAGTTACAAGCTTTGATCCTATCATCATCATTGCCTAATAGTTGGAATTGTTGCTGTTATTAGTAATTTCTCTAGGTCAATAAGTTTGCCATTTGGTGGGGTTCGTGATTTGATTTTGAGCGAGAACATCCATAGAATAGAGTCTGGTGAACCTATATTTATTGATTTAGTAGGTGAAAGTAGAGAAAGATTCAGTACGCGTGTTAACAGGAGCAATATAAACTTCAATAGAAGAAGTCAGGTTAGGATCGGTGATGCTGTCTATTAAAGCTATGGTAAGAGGGGACATTTTAGAAGAGATTACTATAAGCTGAAGATGAGAATGGTAAGAGAATTAGAATTGAATCTATAGATAATATTGCAGCTGTTGCTTAAAGTAATTCGGATAATGCTGATTATGTCTTGTCTATCACCGATATTTGTCATTTGACAGATGGATTATGGATTTTGGTTCTTCATTTCATGCTACACCAAATAGGAACTAGTTTACTACTTGTCAATGCACGGATAGTAGTAAAGTGCAATGAGAGAATAACATTGCATACAATATTGTAGGTATTGGCGACATTAGAATCAAAATACATAATGGTATTGTGAGGACATTGACTAGAGTAAGGCACATTCCAAAATTGTAGAAAAACCAAATTTCTTTGAGTGGGTTGTGAAATAATGCAACAGGAGTTTTATTAATTAAAAGTCAACAAAGTATGGGAACCTATTCCACATTTTGAGTATCATTTTATCATTGGAACTAAATGGATATTTGGAAACAAATTGGATGACAAAGGTAATGTTATTCACAATAAAACTAGGTTAATTACTAGAATACTCCCAAGAGAAAGGTACTAATTATGATGAGATTTATGCATATGTTGCTATACTAGAAGCAATTAGATTGTTACTGGCTTATGCATGCTGCTATGCTTTTAACCAAATGGATGTGAAAAATATCTTTCTAATTGGTTATTCATAGGTTAGCCATAATGATTTGAAGACCCTGGCAAGACTAGTTGTATTCTTTTACAATCCTCAGAGAAATAGTTTACTAATAGACCGAGGGATAACTCAAGAAAGCTCTATATGGACACAAGCAAGCTCCAATAGCTTGGCATGAAAGGTTGGGTACATTCTTATTGAAATAGGTTTTAAAAAAGAAAAAGTTGATATAACTTTATTATGCAAAAAAAAAGATGATGATGTTGAGCTTATTTAGATATATGTTGATGATATCATCTTTGGATCTACTAATAAGCTATTGTTTAATGAATTTGTTAATATTGCGCAAAACAAGTTTGAAATTAGCACAATCGGGATCAAAACTTCTTTCTCGAACTCCAACTCAAATAAAACCAAAGTTGGCTCTTCATATTTCAAGTAAAAATGCTAGAGAATTAGTGAAGAAGTTTGGGATGGAAACACGATAATTGATACACCAATGCCTCCACCAACCAAATTTGACGAGGATGAGAAAGGTAAATCTGTCGATCCTAAGCTATATAGGAGAATGATAGGATCATTATTGTACTTGACAGCATCTAGAACTGATATTTTGTTTAGCTTATGTATTTGTGCTCATTTCTAATATAATTTAATCTTAAGGAATCACATTAAATTATTGTGAAACGATTCATCAAGTATGTCAGAATATATCCTAAATTAGTTTTTTGGTTTCTTAAGAACTCAGATTTCATGTTATTGGGATATTGAGACTTTGACTTCACAGTTTACAAAATTGACAAAAAGAGCTGGGTAATTGTTGTTGACACCCGAATTTTTATTTATTTTGTTTTAATTGCCTATTTAATTTGCATCTATAAATACTTATTAATTTCTAAAAACAAAAAAAAATTCAAAAAAAAATCGAAAAAATTCAAAAAGAAAATCGAATGGGCTGGTTCAGCCCAGCCCACCTCTCTCTCCCTTTTATTTCCTTTTCTTCTTTGGCCCACCTCCCTCTTATTTCCAGCCCAGCCCATCGTCTTTTCCTGGGGATTTTCTTTCTTCTTCATGGCGCGTGCACAGAAGAGGGAGGGGTCCTGGACAGCAGCAGGCGTTCGACGACGCCGTTTGGGCGTGACTCCATCGGACACAGACACCGCACCGAGAGACAGACAGAGAAAAAAGGAGAAGACCGGCGGGAGAGAAGGAAACCGAAGACGGTTTGTCCGGCGACCCCCCTCTCACGGCGGTGACGATTCACAGAAAAAGAAACGAGAGTGAGCCGAAAGAAAGAAAAAAGAGGAGGGAGACAGGCGGTTTCCAGGGAGAGCTCGTGGAAGCTGGGGGGAAGAAAGGAGAAGAGAAGAGAAAAGTCAGGAGAGGACGCCGCCAGACTCGCCGCCGTGCCTCAGCTCCGGCACCGGAAACAGAAGACCCAAGAGAATATCCAGATCTGAGCAGAGAGAGGCGAATCGGAGAGAGATCGGCCGAGAGAGGGCTGGCTGAGGGGAGCGACGATTTTTGGTGAGGGAGAACCAAGGAGCAGGCACAAAAACACAGAAGAACGGGAGGAGAGATCCGATAAAGAGGCGTTGTCCGGCGACCCCCCCTCCCACGGCGATGACGATTCTCAGATCTGAGCAACGAGCAGAGGGAGAGGGAGTTTCGACGAGAGTGAGCCCGAGAGAGAGGAAGACGACGAGGACAACCCATAAAACCTCTACGCTCTCCAACCGAAGCTCGAAATGCGCTCCTACCCAGGATTGCTCGCGGAAATCCGAAGCCGGAGACGTGCGGAACGCGGCGGACGGTGATGGTTCGGAGTAGCTTAGGGCGGGGTTTCTGAGGAAGCAACCGGGAGAGAGCTGGGCAGATCCGAGAGATAGAAGCCGAGCGCGCAAAAGGAGAACAGATCTGATGAAGAGAGACGGAGCCGCGAGGAAGACAGTCATGGCCCGAACGTCGTTGTACCGTCGACCGGTCTCGCGACGCCGCCGCCGTTCATCAACAGACGACGAGGCCTGCTGGTGACCAGCAAGCCGCTCTCGCCGCCGTCCGCGCCCGAAGCCGCCCTGACGCACGACGATCCCGCCGCTCACGGGCCGCCTAGACCTCACGCTGCCCCTGCTACCGACTGCTGTCAAGCCGCCCGCCGCTTCGTCGTCCCGGCTGCTGGTCTCACGCCCGTCGCCGCCCGTCGCCGTGGCCGGGCAGGGACACGCCCGGCCGTCCCCATCAGCGCCGCAGAGGAGAGGAGCAGCAGCTGCGATCCGGGTCAACAGCCGGGTCGGGTAAGGTACAAACGGGTAGGGTTAGGTTATTGGGTTAGTAGAAGTGGACCGGGCCGGGTTTATATTTAATTTGTTCTGTGGGCTTGTCTTTATTTAAGTCTCAACTAAATTGTGGGCTGTGCTAGTTTCGGTTGGGCTGACTCTATTTTTGCGTATGGGCCTAGACTGTTATTTGGGCGAATTTTGTAAATAGATGAAATGGGCCATTTTATTTTCTTTTGTTAATGGGCTATTTTACTTTATGTTATTAATGGGCCATTTTAAAAGATTTTTGACCGGGCCGTTCGGCCAGCCCGGTCGTGGCTCCGGCCCGGCCCGATAGGGGTCGGGGCGGTTTAGTAGGGCCGGGTCTCCCGACCCGGTCCGAATTACCTTTTAATTAATTAAAAAATCCAAAAACTCGAAAAAATTAAATATTAAAAAAATATTAAGAAAAAAATTTCGAAAAATCATTAAAAATTAAAAAAATGTTCTTTTTCAGAAATGTTTTAAAAGTTTAATTTAATTTATTTTACTTTATTTCTTTTTTTCGAATATTCAAAAATTCCAAAAAAATTAGAAAAAATTAGAAAATTCCAAAAAAATTAATAAATGTCTTTTTTTTTTTAAAAAATTTCAGAAAAGCCAAAAAATCTTAAAATCTTAAAAGCTTTTTTTTAATTTCAGAAAATCCGAAAATATTTAAAATATTTAAAAATTTAAAAAACACAAAAATTCAGAAAAATTCAAAAAATTCAGAAAAATCAGAAAAATTGCAAAAATTCAGAAAACCCTCGAAAAAGAAAAAAGATCAAAATTGAATAAGCCTTTAGGGCTCTACAATAGATTTTTGAAATGTGTTGCCATGTTTTTAGTTCACACACAATTAAGTTAGGTAGAAAGGGCGTTAATCACATGACTAACGTAATCAAGTCCCCGACCCTAGACTCTCTGGTTGCGTAAAAAGCGAGACACGCTCCCATGTCTCGCTTGGTTTCTAGTCGACCTTAATAGACTAGTGGCGACTCCTTGTTTATATTTTTGTGAATCTCACGTCGCGCGGGGTATAGGCTTGGGAGAGCCCGAGTTAATTAAGGGCCGTCGGCCGAAATTAACAATACCCCTAAACCTATTATTATTATTATTTTCGAGAAATTTTAATTTTAGTAGGTCGCGACAGCTTGGCGACTCCACCGGGGACTCGGTTCTCAACCTTAGAGGACTTAGGCCTAATTTGCTTGATTGTGTGTTATCTAATGTGTTTCCTTGGCAGTGTATTCAAGAAGGTGAGGTAAGTCCACTAACCTCGTGTTAAATGTTGGTGCAGGATTGGAGTAATAAGGGGTGAAGTGTTTGCTAACACTTTGTTTTGTAGGGTGGCGAATGGGAATGAATGTTTATATGTTAAATTTTTGAAGTGTTGGTTGCTATATAAATTGTTGTGCATGTCTTCCTTACATGACACTACACTTTAGCACACACAACCTGCCGCCGGACCTGGGCCGCATAGGATCACTTAGGATGGTGTTGAGATGGATACCACTCCGACTACCACCATGTAGTACGAGTCGCCCATCTCAATTCCGAAATTTTTCTGACGTCGAGAGCTTTTACCCCGGTTGCAACTGCGCATCACAGGTCGACTCTTTGACAAAGCCGGAGTCATGGGAACCCCGACCCAACCGCGACCATGCTTGGTTCGGTCCGGTAATCCCGTGGCCTCATTTGAGCCGTCTAGAATAGAAATCGACCCACGCCTCATGCGCATGTCTATGTGATTGAAAAAAAAAAAAAAAATGGAAAAAGAAAAAAAACCATCGCTAATGGTAAGAATGATTTCTCCCTTTACTTATTCATTTTTTATTGAAATTTTCATTTTTGAAATTTGCGGAGATTAATCGAATGCCCTCGGTGTAGGCTTCTAATTGGGAAAATTGGCAATTATCCTTCATAAGTAAACATTCGGTGTCAATTTCAAAAATCATTAATTTAGCCCCGCACAATGGATGATTTTGTCATAGTTTCTAATCATGGGCTTAAAGTCATATCTTGTCAAAAAAAAAAAAAAAAATTCAAATTCATGATTATATTTTGGGACACAAAAAAATTTGAAATCACATTAATCAAACTCTTTCCCTCTCACATTTTGAGATCGAAAATTCAAATCACATTTTGTATATAGATTTTTCAAAATAAAAAAATCACCTCATTTTGGCAAGAGTGAAAGCACAAATCAGTCTTTCAAAATCAATGCCACATTTTGCATATGAAACTTTTGGGAATAGAGTGGGCATTCAATTGATAATCGCAGATTGATCTTTCAATGATGTCTCCTCTTACAATCAAATCTTGGTAAAATACCGAAATCCTGTAATAGGAGTTTTGGGGCATGTGTCATCGTCTCGATTTTGTTGTAAGAGGCGACCTCATTGGAAAATCATTTTCTTATTCACATACTGACCTTGTTTCTTCTTTTTGCAGGAAGTGTGACGGCCATCCTTCGAACTTTCCTTACTTGACCGTGCCAAGGAGTGAACTTTAAGTTTAGGATGAGAATTTTTGTTACTCATAGGAATGTATTGTATTTCCTTGTGTCTTTATTCTTTTTTATGGATGATCTTTTCGATTCCAAGTTGATCATGAACCTAAGTGACTCATTCTTTTTGGGTAAAGAAATTTAAATTTTTCCAAACATCCTTTGACTTCGAAGGCAATTCGGAAGTTGGTGTATTCTATTGAATTTCCATGAGTTTTTGAAAGTCAATGTATTATGTTCCTCACGTGTTCGTCCTTTGTAGGGAACCGCAAGAAAGATAACCTGGGATGGTAAAGTTGTGATCGTTCCAATGGAATTAATTTATTCTGAAATTGATTTGTTCATACATTTTCCTGCAGGAGAGAACTAAACAATTTTGACATTGGTATTTGAATCAGATCACAAGCAAATACTCTCACAAGTCTTGATCTTGGAATCCAAAAAATGAGAGTCCAACTTTGATATTGATTTCTTCGGAAACTCGCAGTCATGAATTCAAACGACACTTCCGACGCATCGCCTTCCATCATGTCCCAAATCTTTGAAGCTAGCAAATATATAGCATTAAGGGTTGGAAAAATCACTAGCTAGATTGCATTTGATCAGCTTCTTGTGACGGGAGTTTACTTTGCCTCGAGACTCATAGCTTGTTCAAGCCTTAAGACAAAGATCGTGCCTCATCAAAGAACGGATCTTGTGAGATACCATTCAATGTTAACGTCCCCAATGAGAGAAAAAATTTTCTCATTAGTCCTATTCGAATTTGGATAAAGTCATTGCACGCTAATATACTCGGTATAGCATGCTGGATTTTTGGGTTTTTATCTTCATGATCTTACACATGATTGTTGGAAAAGTTCCGATGGTCGGGAGAAGATTAGTGCAATTACAAATCCGGTGTCCTCTTGAATGGTAGTTGCCAACCATAACGTCCACTTCTAGAGGGTCAATGTACTTGAGACGATTTTCCCATAGATGGAAATGAATATACTCGATCAATGCTATCAATCGAGAAGCGACTATTAAAGAATATGTTGCATGGGAGGTTCATGATTCCTCATTCCTTGAAACGAAAATCAATCATTGATGAGAACCTGAAGTACCTCAAGCATGTGTTGAAGCTTTGCTGGTACCAATCTTCCGCGGAGGCTAAATGAAGCCAAGTTCTGTTCCAGAAGTTCCTTTATTCGGAGGTCTAATGCCACCATCACTAGACTTTTAACGAGCTTTATCCATTGATGACTCACTTGCTCGTGAATTGGCATCACTAATGCATTTAACAGATTTGTGTGTTGCTTCGAACTATGTCATGGGGAAGATTAACCATATGAAGCCGCCTTGCTAAGAGACATCGAAGTCATGAAGACTTGAAGCATTCCCTATTTAGCCTTGTTGTGTAGTCAAGAAACACAAAATGTTTAAATCTGGTTTTAAACTCCTTCAAATATGCGTCGACTTTGTTTGGAGACTATCAATGCAGCCCTCATGATTTGTGATGCAAAATGCAGCTTTGTTATCTGCTTTTTTGCGAGGAAATGAGGCAAAACCTTCAAATATCAAACCAGTCCGTCGATTGCTTTGCATGATGAGACAAAGGAAGGGAATTGCCAAGTATTCGAAGAGAAGACAGTTTGAGCACCAAATTTTATAATGTTCGAACAAGGCAACGAGGCATTCTCAAACCTAGTTGATCATGAGCGATAAAAATTTGAACGAGGCGAAGATTCGCTGATCCAACATGATAGAGCTATGTGTGGCAAAGTTATTCTAACTTCACAAGGCGCACATTTGAGCATTGGCGCAATATTTCCCCTTTCTCTGCAAAAGATGCCTTGGGATGTTGAGCCATCTGACTTTGAAAAATGGTGTATTTCGTTCCTAAATTTGATACACTTTAGTATAAGGAAATGACACGTCCTTTTCTTTGATGTAGGGTAAATTTGAATGAAACAAAAGCCCATCAAATGAGCATGACAAGGCACAAGACAGGGCATAAGATGCCTTGGGATGTTGAGCCGGTAAATTTGAATGAAACAAAAGCCCATCAAATGAGCACGGCGGGGCACAAGATTTCAACATGTGCCGAGCAAGATTTGGTGAAGCTTAATTACATGTCTTAATGTAAAAGACATTGAAGCAAAGATTTGACTCGGGGCAATATCTCTTCTTCCTCACCAATGACGCGTGTTGGGGCAAAAATTCATTACAAAAGGATGTATCGTTCCTAAATTGAGCCCTAATTAAGTAGGGAGATGACACAATTCATTTTCTTTTGTCGCGGGCGATCATCAACACAAGTCACTCAAGGCATAGTAAATCACACCCATGAAGCATGTTGAAATGGAGTCAATCAATTCGACGCTAAAAATGGTGTATTGTTCTTGAATTAATCAAATTCGATGTTAGAATGCAAATAACATGTCCCATCTTTTGTAGGAAAATGTGCGCATTGATTGCGGAAGCAGTGCCTTTCACCAAAGAAGCATGTTAAAGCACAACCATCCATTTTGGCGTAAAGGATGTATTTCGTTCCTAAATGATTTCCAATTGAGTGTGGAAATAACATGCTCAATCTTTTGTTTACAGGCAATGAAGGAGGCAAAGCGTCCAAGAAACAATGCCATCAAATGTCACAAAGATAAATGCTCATACCTGAAAAGCAAAAGCACATGAGGGGTAAATTGTATCGATTCCAATTCCTCATGTTGATGTTGTCTCTAACATGATCCCCTTTTCTTGTGATAGGGAAACATCAAATGCACACAAAAAAGATGCCAAAAAATAGCAAGTGAAGGGCAATTTGGGATCGCCAAATTTCCAAGAAGATGATGTTGGTACTTGGGCGATAAATGCGAGTGAAGGGTAATAGTGTATCGTTTCCAATTTTTCAATCTTGGAAAATTCTGGCACTAATACTTTCCTTCCTATTTTTTACAGGGTTACCATGTCACCTTGTTGCAAGTAACTTCCCTTCTTCTCAAAATCAAAAGAAAAAAAAATTGAGAATTTTCCTCCAAAAAAAAAAAAAAAAAACAAAACAAAAAATTCCGCATTTTACTTGGAGCAAGTAAAAAGAAAAGAAGAAGGATGAAAATTGAAAAAATGAATTTTTCACAAAGTTTCTGAGCATTGTTTTTTATCTCGAAATTGTATGTCCGCTTGATAAATCACTCATTTTGAATCAAAATCCCCCATGGAGATTAATCTATTCAGATGATCTCGACTAAATGAAATTGAGATGTTTAATCATGCCAAGCAAGAAATGCTTAGGACGATGAAAGGCGATCAATTCCCAAACGCGTCCTTTATACACCATGAGAATTGAGCGAAAAAGAAAATTTGTGTCGTTTAAGGACAAATGAGTCATTCGCAATTGGTACATGGACCAAAATGAAAAGAGGCATTTCTCCTCTATCTTAAACACCGCAGGTGACCATAGTCGCCCCTTTGAGCCTTAAATGTGAAGAAGTCAAAAATACCCCTGTCAAGAACCACCCCACAATGGGGCAAATTTGGAAGGTCCGGTTGACATCCTATGATGAAAAGATGAGAAAGACTTCATTGCTTTCACTTGCATTAATCTTTTTGTGGTATTTTCAGGTGAATTCTTATGAAGCTTGAAACATCCCGAGGTGAAGAAGAGCATTCTTTTCTCTATCCAAACACCGATACCCTTTGCTTAAACCAAGTTGAGTCTGATTGTTCATTTCTAAAACCCAAGTGGTCATTATCTCCCAATATTGGGGCAAGGCACATGATTGACCAATACGGTTGGCATTTTATGTGAAAATGTGAAAAAAAAAAACTCTCGAAAGTCCTAAAAGCTCAAAAAGTTTAAAAGAGCAAAGTCCAATGAAAATTAAGGGGCATGAAAAAGCAGTGTGTCTGGTAAAAGCAAGGCCAATGCCCATGAAAAAAAAAAGAAAAGAAAAAAAAGAAAGAAAAAAAAAAGAGGGAGATTTGCATCAAAGAGGCAAAAAGACTCCTATGTGAAAAATATTGTCAAATTCAAAATGCTTGCATCGAAAAAAATCATTGCAAATGCAAAGAAAAAACTGAGAAGGACAAAGTTCTTATTCGATTAGTCAATGGACTTTCGAGATAATCTAGATTTCAAAAGTCAAGTGCTTTCGAAAAGATTGAGTGATATGACCATGATGCTATGACAATCACCAACCTTCAAATCCCTTTTTGTGAAAAATTCTAAGCCTTTCAAGCCATAACCAAACCAACACTATAACCCTTCCCGAAGTCTCTTCAGATTGGGATGATTCAAGCAAGAATAAGGACTCTCCAAAGAAGCTACCGCTCGAAGAAGTGGGGGCAAAGTTGTCTTATCTCATCTTAAGGGTTCTTGACTTGTAAACCTGGCGAAGATGTTGGCAGATAATTATTTCATTTCATGACGAATGATGCTTATCTATTGCTAAAACCATGACCAAACCCGCATTACGGTCCTTCTAAAAGACCTCTTGGATTGGTCAAGATGTATTTATTGCGAATGATTCTCAAATCCTTCGACATTGGAAATGCGAGGTAAATTGAGTGATCAAATCACTTCCCACATGAATTGATGGGATCGATAGCCCTTTCTTGAGAGGATGTGATAAGCACTTTCTAACTAAGAGCTCTTGCTTGGCATGCTTAATAAACCTCTTTCATGAGTAGGATCTTTTTGACATGATTTTTTTCTCCTAGAGGGATCTGATGATTAATGATACCTTCCAAGCTTGATGACAATTTTGTGGTACATGTTACCAAAACAAAACAAAAAAATAAAAAAAAAAGAAAATCAAAAAATCAAATGTTTTCAATTTGATTGGACTTAGCTTGATTTGCTCATGCAATTAATGCTACAATGTTGCGAATGCATTTTTCTGATATTGTGTTTAATGAAATTTGCTCAAGTTGAATTTGATAGGTTCACTCGGTAAAACCATACAATTTTCATATGGTTCGTGGGTCCTCCTTAAACCACATGGTTCATGGTCAACCGGAAAACCATGCAATTTTCATAGGGTTTGTGGGTCTTCCTTAAAACCACATGGTTCGTGGGTCCTCCTTAAACCACATAGTTCATGGTCAGCCGGAAAACCATGCAATTTTCATAAGGTTTGTGGGTCTTCCTTAAAACCACATGGTTCGTGGGTCCTCCCTAAACCACATGGTTCATGGTCGGAAAAACCATGCAATTTTCATAGGGTTTGTGGGTCTTCCTTAAAACCACATGGTTCGTGGGTCCTCCCTAAACCACATGGTTCATGGTCAACCGGAAAACCATGCGATTTCTAAAATGGTTAGTGGTCTATCCTTAAACCACACGGTTCGTGGGTCATCCTTAAACCACATGGTTCGTGGGTCTATCCTTAAACCACACGGTTCGTGGGTCTATCCTTAAACCACAAAGGTTCGTGGGTCTATCCTTAAACCACACGGTTCGTGGGTCTATCCTTAAACCACACGGTTCGTGGTTAACCTGAAACCATGTAATTTCCAAAAGGTTCATGGGTCCTCCTTAAACCATGTATAACTCGGTCGAAACCCGTTGTTACACGGTGAGACCCCCTTCAAGTCGAAGCCCGTTGTTACACGGTAAGACTTTACTAACTCCTGGTCGAAACCCGTTGTTACACGGTGAGACCTCCCTTCAAGTCGAAGCCCGTTATTACACGGTAAGACTTTACTAACTCCTGGTCGAAACCCGTTGTTACACGGTGAGACCTCCCTTCAAGTCGAAGCCCGTTGTTACACGGTAAGACTTTACTAACTCGGTCGAAACCCGTTGTTACACGGTGAGACCCCCCTTCAAGTCGAAGCCCGTTGTTACACGGTAAGACTTTACTAACTCGGTCGAAACCCGTTGTTACACGGTGAGACCTCCCTTCAAGTCGAAGCCCGCCCGTTGTTACACGGTAAGACTTTACTAACTCGGTCGAAACCCGTTGTTACACGGTGAGACCCCCTTCAAGTCGAAGCCCGTTGTTACACGGTAAGACTTTACTAACTCGGTCGAAACCCGTTGTTACACGGTGAGACCTCCCTCCAAGTCGAAGCCCGTTGTTACACGGTAAGACTTTACTACTCGGTCGAAACCCGTTGTTACACGGTGAGACCTCCCTCCAAGTCGAAGCCCGTTGTTACACGGTAAGACTTACTAACTCCGGTCGAAGCCCGTTGTTACACGGTAAGACCTTCCTTTAATAACCTAGTCGAAACCCGTTATTACACGGTGAGATTTTACTAACTTGGTCAAAACTCGTTCGCACGAGTGGAGATCTCAAAAAAATAAAAGGCAGAGAGAGAAAAAAGAGATAAAAAAAATTGAATGAAAAGAAAAGAAAAAGAGAGTGAGAAAAAATGAAAATGAAAAAATGAACGGAAAAAATGAATGGAATAAATTTGTGCCTTCATGGCTCGCCGAGAAAAGTCGGGTGTCACTTAGTCTTTGAAATGAACCTCTTCGAGCTCCCTTTCAAAGAGGGGCAACAGTTGACACCCGAATTTTTATTTATTTTGTTTTAATTGCCTATTTAATTTGCATCTATAAATACTTATTAATTTCTAAAAACAAAAAAATTCAAAAAAAAAAAAAATTCAAAAAATTCAAAAAGAAAATCGAATGGGTGGTTCAAATTTGCACCCACCTCTCTCTCCCTTTTATTTCCTTTTCTTCTTTGGCCCACCTCCCTCTTATTTCCAGCCCAGCCCATCGTCTTTTCCTGGGATTTTCTTTCTTCTTCATGGCGCGTGCACGTAAGAGGGAGGGGTCCCGGACAGCAGCGAGGCGTTCGACGACGCCGTTTGGGCGTGACTCTATCGGACACGTACACCGCACCGAGAGACGAGCAGAGAAAAAGGAGAAGACCGGCGGGAGAGAAGGAAACCGAAGACGGTTTGTCCTGGCGACCCCCTCTCACGGCGGTGACGATTCACGAAAAGAAACGAGAGTGAGCCGAAAGAAAGAAAAAAGAGGAGGGAGACAGGGCGGTTTCCGGGAGAGCTCGTGGAAGCTGGGGAAGAAAGGAGAAGAGAAGAGAAAAGTCGGGAGAGGACGCCGCCGGACTCGCCGCCGTGCCTCGGCCCGGCACCGGAAACGTAAGACCCAAGAGAATATCCGGATCGAGCGAGAGAGGCGAATCGGAGAGAGATCGGCCGAGAGAGGGCTGGCCGAGGGGAGCGACGATTTTTGGTGAGGGAGAACCAAGGAGCGAGCACAAAAAACACGGAAGAACGGGAGGAGAGATCCGATAAAGAGGCGTTGTCCGCGACCCCCTCCCACGGCGATGACGATTCTCGGATCGAGCAACGAGCGAGAGGGAGAGGAGTTTCGACGAGAGTGAGCCCGAGAGAGAGGAAGACGACGAGGACAACCCATAAAACCTCTACGCTCTCAACCGAAGCTCGAAATGCGCTCCTACCCGGATTGCTCGCGGAAATCCGGCCGAGACGTGCGGAACGCGGCGGACGGTGATGGTTCGGAGTAGCTTAGGGCGGGGTTTCGAGGAAGCAACCGGGAGAGAGCCGGGCGATCCGAGAGATAGAAGGCGAGCGCGCAAAAGGAGAACAGATCTCGATGAAGAGAGACGGAGCCGCGAGGAAGACGCCATGGCCCGAACGTCGTTGTACCGTCGACCGGTCTCGCGACGCCGCCGCCGTTCATCAACGACGACGAGGCTGCCGGTGACCAGCAAGCCGCTCCGCCGCCGTCCGCGCCCGAAGCCGCCCGACGCACGACGATCCCGCCGCTCACGGGCGCCTAGACCTCACGCCCCCCCCGCTACCGGCTAGCTGTCAAGCCCGCCGCTTGCTCGTCCCGGCCGCTTGGTCTCACGCCCGTCGCCGCCCGTCGCCGTGGCCGGGCGAGGGACACGCCCGCCGTCCCCATCGGCGCCGCAGAGGAGAGGAGCGGCAGTGCGATCCGGGTCAACAATGGGTCGGGTAAGGTACAAACGGGTAGGGTTAGGTTATTGGGTTAGTAGAAGTGGACCGGGCCGGGTTTATATTTAATTTGTTTTGTGGGCTTGTCTTTATTTAAGTCTCAACTAAATTGTGGGCTGTGCTAGTTTCGGTTGGGCCGACTCTATTTTTGCGTATGGGCCTAGACTGTTATTTGGGCGAATTTTGTAAATAGATGAAATGGGCCATTTTATTTTCTTTTTGTTAATGGGCTATTTTACTTTATGTTATTAATGGGCCATTTTAAAAGATTTTTGACCGGGCCGTTCGGCCAGCCCGGTCGTGGCTCCGGCCCGGCCCGATAGGGGTCGGGGGCGGTTTAGTAGGCCGGGTCTCCCGACCCGGTCCGAATTACCTTTTAATTAATTAAAAAATCCAAAAACTCGAAAAAATTAAATATTAAAAAAATATTAAGAAAAAAAATTTCGAAAAATCATTAAAAATTAAAAAAATGTTCTTTTTTCAGAAATGTTTTAAAAGTTTAATTTAATTTATTTTACTTTATTTCTTTTTTTCGAATATTCAAAAATTCCAAAAAATTAGAAAAATTAGAAAATTCCAAAAAAATTAATAAATGTCTTTTTTTTTTTTTAAAAATTTCAGAAAAGCCAAAAAATCTTAAAATCTTAAAAGCTTTTTTTAATTTCAGAAAATCCGAAAATATTTAAAATATTTAAAAATTTAAAAAACACAAAAATTCAGAAAAATTCAAAAAATTCAGAAAAATCAGAAAAAAATTGCAAAAATTCAGAAAACCCTCGAAAAGAAAAAAGATCAAAATTGAATAAGCCTTTAGGGCTCTACAATAGATTTTTGAAATGTGTTGCCATGTTTTTAGTTCACACACAATTAAGTTAGGTACCGAAAGGGCGTTAGTCACATGACTAACGTAATCAAGTCCCCCGACCCTAGACTCTCAGGTTGCGTAAAAAAGGCGAGACACGCTCCCATGTCTTGCTTGGTTTCTAGTCGACCTTAATAGGCTAGTGGCGACTCCTTGTTTACATTTTTGTGAATCTCAAGTCGCGCGGGGTATGGGCTTGGGAGAGCCCGAGTTAATTAAGGGCCGTCGGCTCGAAATTAACAATACCCCTAAACCTATTATTATTATTATTTTCGAGAAATTTTAATTTTAGTAGGTCGCGACAATTGTCAAATAATGGGTTGTATTCTCGTTTCGTGATTTTCAAAGAAGTGAAACCCTTTCAACTACTAAAGCTGAGTTTGTGGCTCGCGATAGCTGATGTAACTTTTGTGAATTGTTGACACCTAAATTTTGATAAATCATTCATAATTTAATATTGTATAGCATATAGTTTTAGGAGCATAATTTTTCAATAATTTGCGGTGGCCGATTTTGAAAAGACAAGGGATGTGGATGGTTCAAAAGTAAAACATATCTACGGGGATGTGGCTGATTCAAAAGTCAAACATATCTCGGGGATATGGTCGGTTCAAAGGTAAAGTATATTCGCATGGTCAAGAAAAGGAATGGATGTGGTTGGTTGAAAGGTAAAGTATATCTGCATGGTTAAAGATAGGAAAAGAGCAAAAAGGATATATCCGTAATAAGAGAGCAGATCATCGTTCCTTATCTTTTTTTTTAAGGGCGCCGCGTTGTCTTGCCTATAAAAGGGAGACGGACACACCGAAAAAAACACAGAGAGAAAAGGGAGTGAGAGAGACACAAACGAGAGAAAAAGTGTGGGGGAAAAGAGGAGGTTTGAAAAAGGTTCTTCATCGTTCGTTCCTGAGCCTCGACATCCACTAGCGGTCGCTCCTCGGCTTCTCCGCGCAATTTTTTTCTGGCCACTCCGAGTTCACAGCTAATCAGCCCATGAGTGGACGGCCTCTCGCAAGATCACGGACGCCAGCGAAGATCCAAGAAGAGTTGCTGCTCCTTGCCGCATCCGTCTCATCCACCACTTGCTGAGCATCACCGCGAATAGCCATCGAAGGCCATGCATTGATTGTCAGACCTTCAGTCAAAGATAAAAGTCCAAGCGGTGGTCAGAGAGCTTCGGTGGAAATTTGAAAGAAGAGGAGAGGGGCCGAAGCGGTGCGATTTTCCTTTGACGATTCGTCAAGCGTGCGACCCATCTCAAGGCGTGAACTTCCTAAGAGACAGATACGCAAACAAGAGAAGAAAGAGCCTTAGCCACGTTGAAAAGAGGGGGAGCTCAGAGACGCCATCACTGCTGTGGAAGCATCAACCACTCTCCCCACGTTTAGCTACCGCGGCCCATTGGTCATCCGTCGAGCCCCCATCACGAGCACCGCTCACGGACTTTGGTTCGCAAGTTGCTGAATTTGAAAGCTAATATTCGGATTAGGTAAAATCTCGTTTGATTTTATTTTCGAATACTTAGTTTTCTTACTTGAAATATTGCAGATATACTTGATTGGACTCCATACTTAGTATCCCAAATTTCAAGTAATCCTTTAAATTAGAGATTATTCTCTAATTACTTAACGTGTCATAATCGTCAATCCGATCTCACGTTCGAGATACGATTCGCAATTACACGGAAAATCGGCCAATTCGATCTCATGCTCGAGATACAATTCGTCGATTTTATTCGTTTCTTGGGTGATTGATTTTGTTCGTAGAATATGTTTTAATTGATGTAGATTGCATGTTAGGATAGGGTTCATCTAGTTAGAGATAACATAAACTAGGATTCGGTCTAGATTAATTCCTTGGATTGAATTGGATAATTTCTAGAACTAGGAAATTTATTTGTTTATTTTAATTTCATGAAAAACACAAAAAAAAACATATCACTTGCATGACATATAGTTCGCATGTTAGGTTGCATATTGCATGCCATTATAGTTAGACACTTTCGTACGTCATTACATGCATTGCATGTTAGTTTTAGGCCTCATTAAATAAGAGAAAGTCCAAAATTCGAGTGATCGCATATTAATTAGAAATCAGTTTTAGGTCGATGTGATTTTCTAACTAATATTGCAGATGCTTTAGTAGCTTCAAGGTAAATAATTTCCTCCCTTTCCTTGCAATTTATTTAATGCTTTGATAATTGAGTGTTAAATAATGATTGCGCACTTGCATGATCACATTGAATGTTAGGGAGTAAATTAAAATCAATGCAAACTGCCTGCCAATCATTTTTTTCAAATAAAAGAGAAAATGTACCAAAAGGGCGTTAGAGAAATCTACGTAATCAAGTCCCCGATCCCATAGTCTCTGGTTCGTAGGAGTAAGGTAATCCTCCCGTTACTTTACTTGGGTTTCTAATCGACCCACCAAAAAATAGATTAGTGGCGACTCCAAGTAAAAATCATTTGCATGCTAAAAACTTAAACCCTAAGTCGCGAATTGGTATGGGCTTGGGAGAGCCCGAGCTAAGTTTAGACTTAGTAATCCATTAGCCAAACCCTAGGTGGTGCACCCGAGGTGAGGTCGCGACATGAATGAAGCAGCAACTAAGGAATTTTGGTAAGGAAAAATCGAACATAGGAATTATGTGTGATGGTACCAACGCAATTAATTTGACTAAGAATACTATCATGCATTTTAGGGCTAAGCATTTTTTAATCCATCGATGTATATAGCTTTTATTTCTATTAACACTACTGACATTTACATTTTATGTATGGTGTAGCTCCTCAATCCACTTGAATTTCTCAATGATGTTATCGTCAATTCAGATACATCTAATTTCATCAGCCGTCAGAGCTTTACGTCTGTAAGAATTTGTACAAAGGGCATCGGACAGAAGAGATTCAAGATTGCATATCCAACGCCGTCCAATACCTCAGACCATGCAAATGGCAGACGAATCGTGGTATGTATGTTCGTAGTCTCTTACGATTAATCAGCATGGATAATTCAAGACAAGCAGGCAAGATGACTAGAGAATACGTGCAGGTAAGAACATTGGAGAGTTCATTTTACATATTCCACGTGGTTTGCTCTCGTGGCACTTGAAGCCCGTCGGCAAAAAGCTACGAAAATCGTGCTACTACTTGCAAAGGCGTAGCTTTTCTCCTTTGAACACAGTTAGAGGATGGTGGATGGAGGAAGAGCCACCTTTCTGTCGGCAAAAGTTTGTAGGCCTCGATCAATCATTTCGAGTTATGTGGCTAACAAGAAATGAGATACCTATTAGAATGAGTTCACATGAGACTTATATGATTTAATGGTTGAGATAGAGTGAGTTCACATGCATCGGGTGCATGCAATGCTCGTTCCATTAGAATTTTGACAAAAGATAAACATATCAAACATGAACAAATTTGAAATTTTTTGTGTCAGAAAAAATTGAATATATCAATACACTTTTTAAAGGCTTAATACCACAAAAAACTCCAAATTAGTACAATTATGATAAATTTACCTCAGACTAATTTTTCGATCGCGAAAAATTCCAAATTGGTATACTTGTGAAAAATTTATCCTAATTGACCATAAAAAATTCCAAACTAATACACTAATAACAAATTTACCTCAAAATTAATTTTTTGACTGCTAAAAATTCTAAAATGATACATTTGTGACAAATAGAACATCTATTAAAGTAGATTAATACTATAAAAAATACAAAATTGGTACAATTATGAAAAATAGAGAGTAAAATCTCAAATTAACACATCGCTTAACTGTCACATGTCATCCAATTTTGTAATTTGACAGTAAAATTTAACAAAAATTAATTAGTGGAATCAATTTATCAAATATGTACAAATTTTGGATGGATAAATTTATTACATGCATATTAGTTTAAGGGTTTTTTGTGAAATTCTCGGTAACCTCTTAAAAAGAAAAAGTCCACAGCCACGACTGGGACGGAAGGCAACCATAGACTAAAGTCAGCGTAGCGATCCCATCCAATCAAAAATGTCTCTCGATGCTCCCCGTTGTAAGATCTCGCTGAAAGCGAACAAACAACAGTCGAGGAGCCAACCGTCGTGCTCGTACACTGTTTTGGATGAAGAAGAGACGACTCTCAAGTCCCGAGTTTCTTGTTTCCCACGTAATGTCTGAAGAAGAAGCAACGACCCTTGGACTTGAGTTCTGGTTTCAAACGTAAATCCCGATTGAAGGCCCCAGCAAAGCGGTCTTCTTCCTCTTTAGAGCGCCATCTTCTGCTTTCCCATTATCTTCCGAGCTGTCTCTCATGGTGGGTGAAGGCAAAATCGCCTATTTCTTCATCATTTTTCCTCCATCTCCTTTTCTAATTTGAATCCAGACGACCAAACATAGTAATAAGGAGATTTGCAATCCCACCTCATCTTAAATCAGCTCAACGAAAATGGCGACCTATTGTAGTTCAAGCGTTGACCAAGGAATTCGAACGAGCTCCTCACGAAACAATGCGGGAAGCCTACAGAGTAACATCAACAGATTGGCAAGACTACGATAGATGTGATTGACATTAGAGGGATTGTTTGGATCTATTTGTGGACGGACTTGTTTTTTTCCAGGCATTAGCGATGACTCCCCCTTCCATGGTCTGCGAAAGATATTGATTGCCACATCTTGCGGTCCCTCAAATTACCATTGGATTTCTGCACGCATGAAACACGGTCGATTGGTGAGAAATCGACCAACGTAGCCCATTCCACAGGCATCATGGTTGACGGAGTTGATCGCCCGCTTTATCTCTATCATTGAATCGAGTGGATCTCACATGAGACTTACATAATCTAATTTTTGGAATAGAGTGGCTTCGCATGCATCGAATGCATGAGATGCTTGCTCCATAATAGACGGAATTTTGACAAAGGATAAACATATCAAATGTGAACAAATTTAAAATCTTTGGTGTTAGAAAAATTAAAATAAATATATCAAGATATTTTTAAAGGGTTAATACCACGAAAAACTCCAAGTTTGTATATTTGTGACAAATTTACTTCAAATTAATTTTTTAAATACAAAAAACTCAAATTGGTGCACTTGTGAAAAATTTTCCTTAAATGACCACAAAAAATCCCAAACTAGTACATTTATAATAAATTTACCTCAAAACTAATATTTTGATCACCAAAAATTCTAAACTGATACATTTATGACAAATATATATCATCTGTTATATTGAATTAATACCACAAAAAATCACAAAACTGGTACAACTATAATAAATTGAGAGTAAAATTTCAAATTAATATACCAATCAACTGTCACGTGTCATCAATAAAATTTAATGAAAACTGACTAGTGAGATAAATTTGTCAAAAATGTGCAAGTTTTATGTGAATTTATCACATGCGTATTAATTTAGAGAGTTTTTCGTGAAATTTTTGGTAACATCTCAAAAAGGAAAGTCCACAGCCACGACCAGGACAGAAGGCAACCGTAGACTCAAGTCAGCATAGCGATCGCATACAATAAAAAATGAGTCGTCTCTTGATGCTCCACGTTGCAAGGTCTCACTGAAAGTGAACCCTGAACAAGCGACGGTCGAGGAGCCAACCGTCGTACACTGATTAGGATGACGAAGCAACGACTCCCAAGTCTCGGGTTTCTTGTTTCCCACGTAATGTCTGAAGAAGAAGCAATGACCCTTGGACTCGACCTCTGGTTTCAGCAAAGCGGTCTTCTTCCTCCTCAAACCGCCCTCTTCTGCCTTTCTCTTCCGAGCTGTCTCTCATGGCGGGCGAAGGCAAAATGGCCTATTTCTTCATCTTATTCCTCTGTCTCCTATTCTAATTCTGAATTCGGACGACCAAACATGGTAATCAGCTCAACGAAAAGGGCAACCTTTTGTATGACCCATTAATTCAGGCGTTGACCAAGAAACTCGATCGAGGTCCTCGCGAAACAACATGGGAAACCAACAGAGTAACATCAACAGACTGGCAAGACGTCGATAGATGTGGTCGACATCAGAGGGATTGTTTGGATCTATTCGTGGATGGGCTTGGTTTTTCCAGGCTTTAACTTTCATTCCCACTTCCACGGTCCACAAAAGATATTGATTGCCGTGTCCTACGGTCCCTCAAATTACCTTCGGATTTCGACGCATGAAACATAGTCAATTGGTGAGAAATTGACCAACGTAACCCATTCCACATACATCATGGTTGACGGAGTCGACTGCCGTTCTCGAGACCTACTTTATCTTATCATTGAATCGCATGGATCTCACATGAGATTCACACGATCTACTATTTGGAATGGAGTAGGTTCGCATGCGTCAAATGCATGCAATGCTTGCTCCATATAAAGAGTCTTCCAAAGATGAAGTCTTCATATGGATTTTTGCTTGATTATGTAACATTACATTATGGATGGGACGATTTAAGCTGCCGGATCTAAAGAACGCCAAATGTAGCCCAAGCAAGCATTTCACGAACCCTGTACATATATTAATTAAAATCGAATGGGGATCGTAAAAATTTGAAGGATCCATACATGATCCATCATTTTCAATAATTCAAACTCAATTTAGATCATGCATAATCACTCGTATAATAATTCAGATGACTGAGATCTATCGTGAAAGAGAGTGTAGAAGAAAATTTCCCCTTCTTAACGGACTAGGTCAGAGCACAGGAAAATGCCTTATTCGCATGAAATTTCTTGGTCACGACCATACGTATGCGGTCCAATAAGTCTTGTATAAAGCCAGCTCAAAAATGCACAGCCTCCTCCATGAAACTCATAAAAGATGGCTTCCAACGACAATCGTATTCTTCTCTTTCCCTTCATCTCCTTTCTCTCTCTCCACCAAATCAACTCATGCATGGCCCAAAACGTCAAAGGAGGCTATTGGTTTCTCGGAAGCGGCATCAATGCCTCCGACATTGACTCGGCCCTCTTCACACATCTCTTCTGCGCATTTGCCGACGTCGATGCATCGACAAACCAAGTAGTGATATCATCGTCGAATGCCCAGTCTTTCGCAGCCTTCCCTAGTGATGTCCATCAGAAAAACCCATCGGTCGTAACCCTCCTGTCCATTGGCGGTGGGGGAGGCGGCTCGACCTCAGACAACTTAACATCCATGGCACGCCAGTCGAGCTCCCGGAAGTCTTTCATTGATTCCTCCATAGACGTAGCTCGGTCCAATGGCTTCCATGGCCTCGATCTTGATTGGGAACCCCTAGATACTGACGAGAAGATGGCCAACTTTGGGTTGCTCCTCCAGGAGTGGCGGGCTGTGGTAGCTGCTGAGGCGGCCAGCTCCGGCAAGGACGCTTTACTTTTGACGGCGGCAGTCTACTATTCATCCACGAATTATCCAGCGGCCGTCATGGCGGCAAGCTTGGATTGGATCAATGCGATGGCCTATGATTTCTATGCACCTGGTTGGTCCAAGACCACAGGACCACTTGCTGCTCTCTACAATCTAGGTAGGGCTGGCAACTTTGACTATTCTCAAGTACAATGAAGTTTTCTTAATTTTTCGTATCTAGACTTTGAAATTCTGTTGCCTCAACGTCAAGAGAATTACAACATCATTTCCCATTCAAAGCATAAAGTATTATTCCACGAGTAATTGACATGAATTCTGCTCTTTATTTAAAATCCTCTATTTTTCCTCATTAAACTCGTGATTCTCTTGATATATGCTGTATTTGGAATCGTTGGTCCTTTCAATTCAGGGGACGGCATAAGCGCAGCCGACGGGGTGAGAGCGTGGATTCAGGCCGACATGCCGGCGGAGCAAATCGTGCTCGGCATCCCATTCTTCGGCAGTGCATTCGCTCTCACGGATGCCAACGACCACGGCTACTTTGCGCCCATCACTGGGGCAGCGAAATCCACCGAGGGGACGGTCCAATACAATCAAATCAAGAAGTACATATCCCAAAACAACGCTACCATGGTGTACAACTCCACGATCGTGTCTACCTATTGCTATTTTGGGACGACATGGATGAGCTATGACAATATACGAGCCATCATTACCAAGGTCGCCTATGTCAAGGGAAGAGGACTTAAAGGTTACTTTGCATGGCATGTTGCTGGCAATGACAACTGGGTTCTCTCTCAAGTAGGTGAATTTATGATATTGGTGTTACATGTCAAAAAAATTCTAAACTTATTACACATTTGTTAATTCAGTCCTAAATTTTTTTTAAGTTTTGTCAATTAAGTTATAAACTTTTTGATATTTTACTAATTGAGTCTATTTGGTCAATTTTGCCCTAAAATTGCTAACATTGACATTGACTGTCTTATGTGGCATGGTTCGTCTGATGTGGATAATTTTTAATAATATTTTAATTTTTTTTCAAATTTTTTACTGAATTTTTCTTTCTTTCTTTCTTTTTCGCTATTCTTCTCTTTTCCTTCTTTTTGTTTTTTTCCCCTTTCTCTTCTTCAGTGGAGGGGAAAAGGGAAAGAGAAAAGAAAAAAGAAGAGAAAAGGGAAAAAACAAAAAACTGGACCACATGATCTTGGGATCATACCGAATTGACCGATCCGGCCCATTTTTCGGGCAGTCCAATGGAACTGGCGAAGCACTTCCAGCTTTCTTGGCCAAAATACGAAGCAAAACAAGGGTGGCTTGGGAAAACTGAGAATGACGACGATGAAGGCTTCGAAGGGGCCACGGTGGTTATGAGTGGAAGCCAGGAGACTTGGGCATGGCGGTTGAAATGGTGTGCTAAACTGACTGCACGTAGGGAATGATAGGTAACGATGACAGGAAATAAATGGGGATCGGGAAGTTGGATGCGGCTTTGTCATGGATGGCACGTCAACAAGTCATGGCGGTTGAAATGGTGTGCTAAACTGACTGCACGTAGGGAATGATAGGTAACGATGACAGGAAATAAATGGGGATCGGGAAGTTGGATGCGGCTATGTCATGGATGGCACGTCAACAAGTCTATGGGAACGACCGAACTTCCTGAACTACTTTGTCAGTGTAGGTGAAGTGGCGGTGCAGTTGTAGCAAGGCTCCAAGACACAAAGCAGTAATTGCAAAGATTGAACTAGACGCTCATTGGAGCGGCGGGGGTGTTGGCCGAGGATGATGAATGGTGGCAAGTGGGGCACAGTGGTTATGCGGTGGCCATGAGTGGTTAGTGAAGGTTGTGCGATAGGTTTTTGTTGTCTCTTTTTGCTCTTGGTTCCGCATCCCTAGTGAACTTGGGTGAGGGGAATGTGCATACATGGGTGATTGCGCGGTTCTTTAAGAAATAAAAATTAATAAATAAATAAATCAATACAATCCGGGCAATCTGTTACCCACTTGGGATTGAAACTAGACCAAAAATCACCGATTCCAATTTTATAGAATTAGAAACCGGACCAGACCGAGTTCGTCCGTTTGATCCAATCAAGGTGGTTCTATATGCTCACCCCTAAAATGATATCTAGTGCTGGTATGGTTAGAAGGTTTCTAGTAGATGCATTTAGTACAACAGGCTACTTGGTGAATAGATCCTCAACAATTGTGATTGGATGTTGGAATCCCAAAGAAATGCAGTCAAGTAATGTTGATGATTATTCAATTATAAGAATATTTAGTTGCATGTATTATATTCGAGTGAGTGATGGTAAATTCAATGGAAGGGTAAGAAAGTGCATATTCCTAAATTATACACAAAGTAAGTGAGATTATCAGTTGTGATGCTTGGAATTAAACTTACACTTACCAGTAAAGAAGTTACATTTGACGAGTTTCTAGTACTTTTGGATAGGAGTGTTAGTGGCAATGTTCATATGGATCTAAACAATGATCAACTCAAGGTAGAGTTGCAAATCCTGATGTAACGGATGCTAGCAAGGTAATCGACACAATTATACTTGCAACATGGTTAAGCTTGTAGAGCAAATAGTTATTGTAACTACTGAATTTGACAATGTGCGTATTTGATCTTCTCACAGATATGGATGCAATAATGATTGTGCTTTATCTATGGTAGAGGAGGTTGTGTTAGAAAATCATTGTGAAATAGTTCAGTGTGAGAGAAGTTGGTATTCTAACAAGATCCATGGTTATGGCTAAGTTCTAGCAAGGCTTAAACTTGGAAAATGTCTTCGACAGTTGAGCCCATGAGGGGCCATGGGAAAGGAACAGTGAAGTTCGGATTCCAACGAAGCGATTGCAACTTGACTCAAACGCCAGGCCAAAATGGAGATTGTTGAAAATATGTCTTTGTGTTTAATCCAAAAAAGGAAAATGTCCTAATTCAAGTAGCTTTCTTATTTTTGAATAGGTTTCCTAATTAAATGGTTTTCAGTTGGAAAACGTTTCAGATTTTGGATTTAATTCTTGCCTATATATAAGAAATTGATGTTCCATGTAAAAATTATCAAAGAAGAGCTTTTGTTTGTGAATTACACCTCGAAGATATCCAATAGTGTTGAAGCAAATAATCTTGTAGTAAGATTTGAGATTTCTTTCATGAGGGATTATGGGGCTAAATACTCTGTGATTATTAAGTATATTGGGGCTTGAGAAATACTGAAAGTGCTTAAATAACTTGAGTGTGATTTAAATTTTCATTGTATTGCTTGATCTAAAGTGTAATTATTTATTACTCTCTTCACGAATATAGATTTGTGTTTTTCTCAATCCAATTTGTACACCTTTCCAAATCCACATTTCTACAAACTGAGCACTCCAGGACGAATGTTTATCTCTGCTCCAGCAGTAATCTCCATTCTAGCATCCTTTTTCTAAGAATAAGACTTATATTTTGTAAAGCGCATCCTCACTACTTTTTTTCTTACCCATTTTTTTAGAACGTATTTGCATTTGATTGATCCTCTCAAGCTACCACATAAATTTCGTCTCATAAGATGAGACAAACAAAAGAAGGAAAAATAAAGAAAAGCATCTTTGCTTTATTGGCCTTTTAGAAATACACAGCATCGTGAGATGGAGACTATAAATTTATTACATTATTGGCCTGAACTTCAGTCGGTAGCTGTAGATAATGTCTCCTCTGACGTTGTCTAGGTTACCACGAACTTGAAGCTGCAACAACGGATCGACATTGAAAGAATTAGAAAGAGGCTGATGAATTGGTCAACTAATCTAGAAAAGTTTGACTTTTTCTCTAATGGTAGCATGGAGAGAGGATACAACGAAAGGATACGACGCAGTAGAACCACATCTTGGAAAAACAAATATTAAGTTGACCATGTACTGACGTAATATAATAGACTTTTGCTTCGCCAATGCAACCACCTCTTCGTGCAAAATGATCTAAGCCACGTTACCGATATAAATTAAATAAAATGCCATGGGGCTGAAACATGTATCTATTTTAAAAGCTTAACATCCATATCCACTTGTTGTCCCTCGTACATAGGGAGCTTAGTAGTTAATATAACTTGTATTACATGCTTTGTCATTTAAGGAAAAATATGTTCTTTGTTTTTTAAATGAAGTACAAGAGCTTAGCTAGATAGTGCTTCGTTAAGAAAAATAAAGAAATTATTCTTCCTTAAATAACAAAGCATGAAATGCAAGTTTGATCTAAATAGACATTATTAGATTCGTTTGGAAGATATCGTTCGGTTGACTATACTGTATGTAACAATGATCAGGCCTAGACTTTGCATATGATGTGTAACACAGAATCTCGTAAATTCACCTGTTTGAGAGAGAACCCAGTTGTCATCACCAGCAACATGCCATGCAAAGTAACCTTTAAGTCCTTGTCCCTTGGCGTACACGACCTTGGTAGAGATGGTTTGGGTATCATCATAGCTGATCCATGTCGTTCCAGAATAGCAATAGGCGGACACGACCGTGGAGTTGTACACCGTGGTTGCGCTGTTTTGGGATATGTACGACGTGATTTGATTGTACACAATCGCTCCATCGGAGGATAACGCTGGCCCAGTGAAGGGCGCGAAGTAGCCATGGTTGTCGGCATTTGCGAGGGTGAATGCGCGCCCATAGAAGGGGAAGCCGAGCACGATCTGCCCCGCCGGCATGCCGGCTTGAATCCACGCCCTCACCCCGATGTCTCCACTTATGCCGTTCCCTGAAATTACAAGGGCCCACAATTTCAGATGCAGCATATATCAGGAAAATGGCGAGTTTGACGAGCACATATGAAGAATTTTAAATGAACAACAAAGTTCACGTTAATCACTCATGGAATGACACTGGATGCTTTGAGACGATGCTGCGATTCTCTTGACATTAAGGTAACAAAATTTAAAAAGTCATGATACAAAAAATTAAGAAAACTCCGTTGAACCTCATAATAGTCAAAGTTTATAACCCAAAAGAGCAAGTCAAAGTTGCTACCCCTACCTGGATCATAGAGAGCGGCAAGTGGTCCTGTGGTGGAGGACCAAGTCCCAAAGAAATCATAGGCCATAGCATTGATCCAGTCCAAGCTCGCCGCCATGGCGGCCACGGGATAATCCGCGGGCGACCAGTAGTGCGGCGAGTAATAGACTGCCGCTGACAAAAGCAAAGCAGCCTTGCCCGAGCTGGCCGCCTCAGCAGCCACTGCGGTCCGCCACTCCTCGAGGAGCAACCCCAGGTTGGTCATCTTCTCATCGGTGTCCGGGTATTCCCAATCAAGATCGAGGCCATAAAAGCCGTTCGACCGAGCTAGGGCTATGGATGAATTGATGAAAGTCTGTCGGGAGCTAGATTGGCTCGCCATGGCTGCAAAGGCGGTCGCGTTGGAGCTGCCACCACCGATAGACAGGAGGGTCTTGACCGATGGGTTCGTCTGCTGGACGTCACCAGTGAAGGCCGCGAAAGACTGGGCATTCGCCGACGATATGACTACCTCGTTTGTCGACGCATCGAGGTCGGCGAACGCGCAGAAGAGATGAGTGAAGAGGGTCGAGTTGATGTTGGAGGCCGTGATGCCGCTGCCCGGGAACCAATAACCTCCTTTGACGTTTTGGGCCATGCTTGAGTTGATCTGGAGGAGAGAGAGAAAGGAGAAGATGAGAAAGAGAGGGATGTGATTAACCTTGGAAGCCATTTTTTATGGGTAATTTGGAGGAGGTTGTACATGTTTGAGCTGGTTTTATATAGGATTTTTTTGGACCACATGCGCATGTTATGGCTAACGTTTAGTATTAATTCTAGAGTTTTGACCCTTGCCTAACTCTAGTCTAGAACATCAGGTTTAATAAAATGTGGATGGTGGTCGTGACTAAGAATGTCATGCAAATAAGGCATTTTCTTGTGCTCGAATGACCTAGTCAATTAAGGAGGGGAAATTCTTTTCTATCACTCTCTTCCACGATAGATTTGACGATCTTGATTAAATTATAATTAATATATGTACTACCCATATAAAATATTTACTTGGTTACGTGTGGCATTTTTTAGATGTGGCGGCTCAAGTTATCCAGTCAATTATCTAATATTACATAATAGGCCTAACTCGTCAATTGACTTTATCTTTTGAAGACTTTTTTTTTTATGGAGTGAGCATTGCAAGCCCGATGCATGTAAACTCACTCCATCCCAATCGTCAGATCATATAAGTCTCACTCGAAATCCACATGTTTAATTGAGCCACTCCAAAAATGTCACGCAAATAAGGCATTTTCGTATGCTCGAATGACCCAGTCAATTAAGGAGGGGAAATTCTTCTCTATCATTCCCTTCCACGATAGATTTGAACCATTATCTATGTCTGCAAAGTGAAATTATTACATGAGTATTAGTTCATATTCTAAATTGAGTTTGGACCATTGAATATGGGACCACCAAATTTGACGATCCTGATTAAATTATAATTAATATATGTACTACCCTTATAAAATACTTGCTTGGTTACGTGTGGTATTTTTTAGATGTAACGGCTCAAGTCACCAGTCAATTATCTAATATTACATGATAGGCTAAACTCGTCAGTTGACTTTATTTTTTGAAGACTCTTATTGATGGAACGAGCGTTGCATGCTCAATGCATGTAAACTCATTCCATCCCAATTGTCAAATCATATAAGTCTCACTTGAAATTCATATGTTTAATTGAGCCGCTCCAAAGATGGCAGTCAAATTTGTCAGCTATTATAAGAATTTCTCACCAATCAACCCCGTCCTTCATGCATGGAAATGCGATGATAATTAGAGGAGCCGCAAGATGCAGCAATCCTTAGTTCAAATAGCGAAATGGTCAGACAGAACTCGCCGACGTGGAAATCAACGTTAATCCCTGCAAACCAGTCCGCTACTCCACACGGTCCGCTTTCGTGTGGGAGTGGGAGTCGATCGACATGATCCCATCTGTTGTTGATGTAACTTGTAAGTTTCGCACGTGGTTTCGTGGGGAGCTCGTTCAGCTGTCTTGGTCAACGCCGGGGCCGACGGCGCCGCGATTTGTTAGATTGTCCTTTTGGTTGAGCAGGCAAGGGCAATTGCCTACTGGACACGTGTCGTTTCTTTATGGAGACTTTGCCATGTGTCAAAGGAGCCATTTTGCTGTAAAGGTTATCTCGGTTCTTGTTGGCCACATGACTCGAAATGATTGATTGAGGCCTACGAATTTTTGCTGACAGAAAGGTGGCTCTCCCTCCATCCACCATCCTCTGACTTTGTTCGAAGGAGGCAAGCTACGTCTTTGCGAGTAGCAGCACGATTCTCGCAGCTTTTTGCCAGCGGGCTTCAAGGGCCGCGAGCGCAAATCACGCGGAATACGTGAAACAAGTTCGCCGTTGTTCATACCTGCACGTATTCTCGAGTCATCTTGCCTGCTTGTCTTGGATTATCCATGGTGATTAACCATAAGAGAAGATGTACATATATACCCCGATTCATCTGTCATTTTCACGGTCTGAGGTGTTGGACCACGTTGGATATGCAATCTTGATTCTCTTCTGTCCGATGCCCTTTGTACAAATTCTTAGAGACTTAAAGCTTTAACGGTTGACGAAATTAGATGTATTCTGGATTGGCGATAACGTCATTGAGAAATTCAAGTGGATTGAGGAGCTACACCATACATAAAATGTAAATGTCAGTAGTGTAAATAGAAATAAAAGTTATATACATTGATGGATTGAAATACGCTCAGCCCAAAATTTCACAATAGTTAAATGTGATTCCTTAAGATTAAATTATATTAGAAATGAGCACACATACATAAGCCAAACAAAATATCATTTCTAGATGCTTTCAAGTACAATAACGATCCTTTCATTCTCCTATATAGCTTAGGATCAACAAATTTACCTTACTCATCCTTGTCAAATTTGGTTGGTGGAGGCATTGGTGTATCAATTCTCATGTTTCCGTCCCAAACTTCTTCACTAACTCTCTAGCATTTTTTCTTGAAATACGAAGAGCCAACTTTGGTTTATTTGAGTTGGAGTTCAAGAAAGAAGTTTAGTTACCCCATCGTGCTAATTTCAAACTTGTTTTGCATGATATTAACAAATTCTTTACATAATAGCTTCTTAGTAGATCCAAAGACGATATTTATCAACATATATCTAAATAAGCTGAACATCATCATCTTTCTTTTGCATAATAAAGTTATATCAACTTTTTCTTGTTTAAAACCTATTTCAATATGAAATATACACAATCGTTCATGCCAAGCTCTAGGAGCTTGCTTGTGTCCATGAAGAGCTTTCTGGAGTTGATAAACACAACTGGTCCTGCCAGGGTCTTCTAATCATCATGGCTACTCTACAAATAACCAATTAGAAAGATATTTTTCACATCCATTTTGTTAAAATCATAAGAGCATGCATAAGCCAGCGACAATCTAATTGCTTCTAGTATAGCAACAGATGCATAAACCTCATAGTATCTTTCTCTTGGGAGTATCCTAGCAACTAACCTAGCTTTATTGCGAGTAACATTACCTTTGTCATTCAATTTGTTTCCAAATATCCATTTAGTTTCAATGATAAGATGATCCTTAAAATGTGGAATAAGTTCCCGCACTTCATTGACATTAAATTAATAAAACTCCTCTTGCATTGTTTCAACCCAGTTCTAGTCAACAATGTCATCTTCAATGCCTTTTGACACTATTTCAAAAATGAGTGGTAGGGGTTAATGAGCTCTTCGAATGAAGATATTGGTCCTGATTACTTCACCAGCATCTCCAAGGATTTCTTCCTTAGTATGGCTTGATTTGTATCTCCATCCCTTCGATAAAAGTGCTAGATTGGAGCTTAGGTTTTCATTTGGTTGACTTTGGTTGAAATTGACAATTGGTTTATCAGTTGCACAGGTTCCTCTTGCCTCATAGATAATGCACCTTTCAATCTATCTTTGAGTTTGACATTTATAAATTCTTCTAGTCCCCGCGAAACCTGGTGCTTTAAATAATATTTTGTTCTCGAGATATATTCGTAAATAGTTTTTTTATTTCTATTCCCTAGACAAGTTTTTGGGCAAAATAACGTGTTTGGTAATTTACAAAATTTATATTCCCGAAATAGAAAAAAGAATAGAAATACATTTAGTACAACACTAAAAATTTCTATTCCCCATTTTTTCATTTGATCATGAAAATGTAAGTAGAGACTAAACAATTCATATTTAAATAAAACTGGACTTTTGTAATGATTTAATTGATTAAGATATTCTAAGACAACCTCAGAAAATCCAAAGTAACAGTTTATCAAAAATAGATGGTTGAAAATGGCGGTAAAGAATCCCACAGATTTATAATGCACATATGAGGAGATTCGCTATAAATCTTTGGGTATTACAATAAATAAGTGCATAAACTTTTGAGCTTTTTTAGTTGCAAGAAGAAGAGCAAAGGTCACTTGATAGAAGAAATAGAGGATGGAGGCAATCTTTGATGCACTTATTTGAACTCATCCAACCTTCCGACAAATGACATTGAAAATCCATGGAATAGAGTAACTAAGAAATATACATTCATCTACTCTTGGCTTGAACTTTCTAATATTGTTATTCGCATTGTTGACACTTGAATTTTTATTGGCATATTTTAACTATTCATATATTTTTCAAAAATATAAAAATATAAAAATTTATAATAAAAATGCAAAATATCATAAAAAATGCAAATGAAAATATGAAAAAAAAAATTGAAATCAAGTGGGCCAACACGTCCGGCCCACTCTTTTTATAAAATTTCGGCCCCATAGAGTCCCTCTCTTAGCCCTTCTTCTTTTTGTTTCCTCTTAGCCCATCTTTCTTTATTTCCTTTCCTTGAAGCCCACTAGAGGTTACTTAAAATAGAGGCTCAGCCCACCACCCTTTTCTCTTCTCTCCACTCATGTACTTGGGGTGCGTTTGGTTCAGCATTTCCAAAGTTTTCTTTCGGCTCGAACCGTTTAGTTGAATTTTTGAAGTGACTTTCAGCTTTCAAGTAACCTTCAAAATGCTGAAACTATTTTTTTCTTCCAAAACTACCCTCACTATTTTTCATATTTCCGATATTACCCTTGGTTTTTTTTTTTTTTTTTAATTAAGAAAGGGCAACCCTTCGCCGGTCCGGTGAAGGACTACGGCCGTTAGCGAGCCAGATCTAGCACCAGTGGCCGTAGGTGGAGGTCGCCTGACCTCGAGTGACCTTCGGCGAGGGTCGCGCTACCCGGCCGAGGTCGGGTGACCTCCGATGACCCTCGGCTAGGGTCGCGTGACCCTCGCCGAGGGTCGCCGACCTCGAGCGACCTTGGCCGATGGCGCCGCCGCCGCATATGGCTCGCCGGCGGCCGTAGCCCTTCGCTAGGCGATGAAGGGTTTGTCCAATTTTCCAAAAAAAATAAAAATACATAAATATATATATACCTATAATATCCCTCAAAGCTCATTGCGAAAGTTTTTTTTACCAAATGCACGTTCAACTCAAAGTCCATTTGTAAGAAAATTTTACCAAATACAATTGCATTTCCCTAAGTAGCTTTGGGCTTTCAGTATTTGCATTGGACTCAAAGCCCCTTGCAAATGCTTGAACCAAATGCACCCTCGATCCTCACTCCCTCACGCATGAAGAACACGCAACCAAGGAGACCTTGACAACATCATTTGTCCCGATGTCACCCTTAGACTTGTTAAACGAGTGGGTTGGGCCGGGTTTGGGTTGGGTCATAAATGGTCCGACCCAAATTGACCCATTAACCCATTTATGACCCATTTAAGCATAATATAAAATTTTTGACCAATATCCAACCAAATCCATACCCGACCCGATCTAACCCATATTGTTAAAACACTTCCCTATCTAACTAAATTTAGGAAAACTTATTCTTATAATCTTTTATAAAGATTATATTCCTTTAATATTGTTTATTTTTTAAAAATTGAATTCTTAATAATTTTTGTTTTAAATTTTTTAAATTATTTTTATTTTTTAAAAATCACGCACACATATGGGGGAACGAGACTCACCTGGGTTTTGATTGCCAATCAAGCTAGCAAGGCGCGGCGGCTAGGGTTGTGCAAGCATGAGCGGAAGTCGGAGATCAAGAGGGGTCCGACGATGGTGGCGACCGCGTGCAACAATGGTTGCTATGTGAGTGGTGAGAGCAAGAGGAGACGATGCACTGTCATGTAATGAGGAATGTTTCATCGTTTTGATTTGAGAAAGAAAAGGAGAGGAGTCCTCAAAGAGGAATGAGGAGTAGTTGGGTTAAGTAAGTTTAAACTTTGACCTATTAACGACCTATATATTTTTCTTTTTAATTTTAAACCCATTATAGGTAATTGAAAAAGAAAGCCTGAATCCATTTATAACTCATTTAATATTTAAATGGGTCATAAATGGGTTATGTACCCATTTTGACAGGTGTAGTTACCTCCACAACCTTGATGTTGGTAGCGTGACGCTAGCAAGGGAATCTTCCCTTGTTACGCTGTCATGCGGAGGGAGGAAGGAGGCGGCAAGTGAGAGGCATGTTAGCGAAGGGGGACCATATTTGGTTTTGGCTTTTCTAAGGTTTTTCTTCTTCTGAGGGGGTTTTGCTGCATTGGAGAGAGAGAGCCGAGAGTTGCAGAAGGAAACCGAGAGAGTGAGTGGGAGGAGAGAGCGAGCTAGCTGATCCGCGCATACGGGGAAGGAAAAGGGGGCTCATCGTCACCGGTGAGCAACCCGTCAACCTCCGTCCGCTGCAATGCTTTCCCCCAAAACCAGGTAGGCCTCCCCCTGAGCAACATATTCTCGGTTTGTTGTTTTGGTGATGGGCCGGAGCTTGTGGCCGACCAGTTCGTACATGCTCTGGCCCTGTCAATCCTTCATTGATGATTCTTATGCGTGCTGGTTGTCAAGTGTTAGATTTGGTTCGAATTCGAGACTCGAATGAGCTGGTATTCACTCTTTTCGCAGATGCATATTACGAGTTCGACAGTATGTCCCACAGAGATCCGAAAGCCAGTTCACATTTTAACTCGGGATGAATCCATGTTTGCACCTATAGCTACTGAATCATGTTTCTCTTTGAGTGTTCAATGTGTTCTGAGGAGGCCTTGGTGGTCCATAAGAGATAATGAACTGGTATTTTCTATTATCGAAATAATTGTGTTTTACCGGGAGAGCAAGGTTTTTTTGGTTCCAATTAGTGTATTAATGGTCGTTGGAATAGGTGTCCGGCGGTGGTCAGTGCCAGTCGGAAGGTGACCACCGATGCATGGTCGTGGTTCGGCGATGGAGGGGACAACGGTCGCTTCCGGCACTGTTGTCGCGGGGTTGAAGTACGGCTTCGTTAAAGAGTCGACGGGGCAACGTGCTTAGTGAAGAAGACGAGCGCAACAGGAAGAAGACGATGTCGAGATAGGAAGGAATTTGCAGGCATAAAAAGACGAGGAAAAAAAAAAAAAAGAGGGAAAAAGACAAGAAAAAAACAAAATAATAAAGAAAATGTTTTAAATTGTTTTTAAAATCATACTGGGTCGGATCCGGGTATATGGGTCGGGCTATTGGTGTGGATCGGGTTAACTGGTCCGAACCTTTTACCCGAAGATAATATAATAATAAAATTATTAAAAAATTAAAAAAATCTTAGAAATCTTAGAAAAATTCGAAAAAATCCTTAAAGATTAATAAACTGTTTTTAAATTCATAAAAATTGTGAAAATATTTAAAAATTGACAATTTCCAAAATACATTAAAAATACAAAAAAACCAGAATATTCAAAATTCCAAAAAAAAAAAAAATTAGGAAAATTAGAAAATTCGAAAAAAGATATTAATAATTTTTTTAAAAAAATTCAGAAAAGCCTTAAAATATAAAAAAAAATCCCGAAAGCTTTTTTTATTAATTTAATTTTATTTAATTTCGAAAAATATAAAAATTTCTAAAATATGAAAATTTCTAAAAAAATCACAAAAATTCAGAAAAATCAGAAAAAAAAATTGGAAAATTTGGAAAACCCTTAAAAATGAAAAAAAAAAAACCAAAATTGGACAAATCTTTAGGGCTTTATAATAGAGTCATGTGTTTTGTGTTGCAATTTTTTAGAGATGATATTTAGATACTCGCTTGCTTTACTTTATGATGCCAATTAATTGTGCATTTTAATATCTTGGATGTTATTTTCTTGTTCTAGAATGGTTAGGAAAAATCTTTGATTTCTTAAATAGGTTGTCATGGCCTTAATTAATATACAATTGAGTTAGGAACCGAAACGGTGTTAGTCATATTATTAACATTACCAAGTCCCCGAATTTAAAATCTCTGGTTGCATAAATAGTAAGATATTCTCCCGTATCTTACTGGGTTTCTAGCTGACCTTAAAAAGGTTAGTGGTGACTCCTTTGTTTAAACTTGTATAGACTAAATTGATTGAAATTTTAAATGTCTAATATCGTGTGGGATATGGGATTGGGAGAATTCAAGTTAATGAAAGGCTATTGGCCTGAAGTTGACAATACCCCTAAACCTAACCAAGGCTCCCCTAGTCATTGGTGAGCCTCAAAAAGTTAGGTCACGACAAGCATTCTTGAAAATATAAGATTTGCACCAAAAGATTTGATTTTGTAAATCTTGTAACGAGTTTTATCAAACAGTAGAGCAACAGCAATAGCTTCAGCCCTAAGATAAGTTGGAACACCCCCTTTATCAGCATAGTGTTAACCACGTCTTGAAGTGATTGATTCTATCTCTATATAGCCCCATTTTGATGAAGCGCAAAGAGAAGAGAAATTGTACTCAAAACCATTTTTAGCATAAAACTCAGAAAAGTATCGACCTGCAAACTCTTTTCTATGATCAATTTTTATAGAAGAAATTTTGTACTCTTTCTCATTTCTAACTTTTATTGCAAATTTTACAAAAGCATTAAATTCTATTTGCTTTTGAGATAAGTACATTACCCAATTGTACCTTGTATAAAAACAAAAAAGGATTATTAAAATCTTCGAAATATTATTTAAAAATATTTATATCAACATCGACCATGTCACGTAGATGTCCACGTCAAATGATTTCCAACCTAATTTGGCCATATGGACATTAAATTGATATTGATGTAAAAATGTTTATAACTTAATTAATCTAATTGACAAGTTAATGACTGAATTGATACCATTACATTAGGCTTATAAGTTTTTTGGTAGTATACCCTTTAAAAAGGTTAGAAGACAAAAGAAGGAACACTTGCACTGCCTCTAGATGAAAAATATATATACAGACAGAAAAAAAATATTGCAATTAATTGGGAAAAAAATGCCACTGGGACAAACGAAGTACCAGGCAGCAAAATAAGTAAACAAAATAATCTCTCTATGGTATTAGTATTAACCACATTAGATTCATGCATTGTACAATCAGCGAGGAAACAATTCAGAAATTGAGGCATCATTGACTGAATGAATTGCTTCCTTGAGCGAGCACTTGTCATCCTCATCTTCGTCCTTGTTAATTGAAAATGCAGGCTTCTTGGGGAAGTTCACGGCTGAAGATTCATTCTGGAGCATTGAAGAGACTTCCAACATGGAGGGTCTGTCTCCAGGCTTCTCTTGCACGCATAGAAGAGCCACTTGCATGCATCTCATCAGCTTACAAGATGATGAAGAGTCATCCAGAGAAGGGTCAATGAACTCCATGCATTTATCGTCTTTCCACAGCTCATATGCCTGAAATTAAGAACGCCAGTTGGTTGAAAGTCAAAATTCATGTTCCTAAATTTGAGCCTGGAAATTTTTTAATAATGAATAATCTCTACTTACATATTCGAGAAGATTCAGATTTTCATTCAGGCCGTAGTAACATGAAGTCCTTCTGCCACTGATGATTTGTAACAGCAATACCCCGAAGCTGTAGACATCATACTTCATCGAGTATATGCCTTTCCTCACGTATTCTGGTGGAACATACCCACTGTACACATGAACAGAAATTGGATTTAAGAAGCAGACTTTTAGCAGGAGAACGCCCGTTAGGTGAAACTAATAGGGCCTAGTTAGCTCTCTTACTAAGTCCCGACAATTCGGCTGGTATTTGCCTCAAGGTCATCCTTCCTGAATATTCTCGCCAAACCAAAATCTGATATCTTGGGGTTCATTTCATCATCCAGCAGAACATTGCTGGCTTTCAAGTCCCGATGAATTATTGTGAAATTGGAGTATTCCTGGAGATAAAGAAGCCCCTGTGTAATGCCTTCTATGATACGAACACGTTTCACCCAATCCAGCATATATTTCCTTATTGGATCTGCATCATTAAAACCTAAAGACTATCAGAACCAGAAGCAAAATTAGAGCATTGCATACCTTTGTGTACCCTAAATGCTTAAAAGGGTCTACCCGCTCTACCAATTGTAGCGGAACTGGGGACCCATCTAAGCCTTTTGTAGTATCACACTAAATGCCACTTAAAAACTTGGTTTTGCTCAATGACCAACGTAAGAAGCATGAAAGATGTCGAACCAAATAGGTAGAAGTCCAAGCTCTTATTTGGCATGTACTCATAGATCAGCATCTTTTCTTCCCTGTTGGTACAAAATCCAATAAGGCGAACAAGGTTAACATGTTGCAAGCTGGCAGTGAGCATAACTTCATTCTCGAACTCCTCAAGCCCTTGGTTTGAAGTTTTTGAAAGTCTCTTCACTGCAATGTACTGTCCTTTGGGCAACTTGCCCTGAGCAACAGGTATGCTGATGGTCAGTACAGGGAACTGACTTCCACTTGAACATGGTAGACTCAACAAAACTTTTCACTGTTTATGCTGGAAGACAGTCTTTTGTCTGTGACATAAGTCACATAACCCCAAGGAACATAAAGGAAAAACAAAACTTGAGCAGAAGGAATCCAAGTCCAACCTCCTGTGATGAAACTTACAAGCTCACGTACATGATTAAGAAGACCTACGCTGCATCTCTAAATATCTCAAGCTTATCGTGTTGTGTTGTGATGCTGATTCATTCTGCTTTTAGAAGGGACAGGTAACTTCAATGTGATATACTTACCGACTCATTCCAACTAAATAATTGAAATTGCGAGTATAAACAAACCAGCTGGCAGCTGCTACAGAGAAAGCTGGCATACCTATGTTTAATATATGAAAAGATTTGCTCTCTCATAGTAAGGGTAGCAAGTTCCCATTACCATTTTTTTTTTTTTTTTGGGTCAAAAGGTTCCCATTACCTTCACCTTCTCCATTATAAGTCAGACTATAAACAAGAAGGAACACATACTCTTGAGCATAATAAGTGAGAAAAACATTTGGGGGTGAAAAAAAGGACCAAATCTGCTCCTCAATCGTGGTTCATTCTTCATAGGATTTGCAATGATAACAGAAAATAATAATCATTAGCTTAAGTATGGCCTCATATATATTACCTTGTAAACAGGTCCAAATCCACCCTCTCCAAGCTTATTTTCACTTGAGAAGTCATCAGTTGCTGCCTTGAGGGTGGCATAACCAAATGTTCGCAGATTAGGAGTACTACTCTCAAGACTTTCACCTTTACACACCATAGTCTTTAATCGCCTACTAAATCCTTTTATTACACCTGAAATACCTGAGAACCAAAATCAAGAAAACGTATCTGGAACTTTAATCCTTCCTAAGTCAATGTTCCTGATTACCACAGAATTATAGTAATCCTCCAGTAAAGTTTAGAAAACGTACCTTTTGATTTCAAAATTCTCCTCTGTAAGTAGCATATCAGGCCAAATATAAGGAGAACAACTATTGCAATCGAAATAAGCATAACTAGCCAGAACCATCGCCTGCGTTGCTGATCTTCACTGACCTCTTGAGCTGACAAGGCAATTAAGTCCTTGAATTACATTTAGTTCTACATTTTCAATACAACAATCTTTTAAGACCTTCAGAAATTCGTGTGAGGTACTTATCCTAACCTGTCCGGGAAAGGACCCAGTTCTGATCATTGTTGACCTGAAACACATTGTAACCAAGAAGCCCCTTTTGCTTGGCATAAGTTACTTTGGCTCGGATGGCCTCCACATCATCGAAATTGATCCATATTGATCCCTTTCTGAAAAAATTCACCACATATGTACTATTATAAACAGAACTGGCTCCATAACCGAAATCTTGGACATATGATCTTATGGCCTTGTATCCAAATGACCCATCCGCCGTCACAGCAGGCCCCACCGCTGGATGGCCAATGGCATCGCCACTCAAATCCTCGAGCTGCCAAGCATAGCCATGGTAGGGCAAGCCTAGAACCAGCTTCCTTGTAGGAAATCCTCTAGTCATCAGCCAAGTTATGCAGAAGTCTGTGTTGTTCTGGCTTGCTGGGTCAAATAAAGCTGCATGAGGGAGTGCAAATTTTTCCCTGGTGGGGAGATGGTAATCATAAGCACTTAGGTGAACCCAGTCCAAATATCTCTGAATCGAGTCAAGTGGGTAACTCACAGAGTCAAAAATGGGTCGACAATACATAGCCATTACAAGCAGCAACTGAGGTTTCCCAGATTTTCTTGATTCGGCATCTACTCCATCTCTCCACTCCCGCAACAGGGCACCGAAATTGGTCATGTTAATGCTCCTACTGCGCAAGACCCCACAGAGATCAACCCCACTGAACCCATAAATCCTTGCCTTTTCTATCGTAGACTCAATAAAGGACCTTCTTGAAGAAGACTCACGGAGCAACGAAGCGAAAGCTGAAGAATCCCCTCCGCCTGCCCACACCGATAGCAGCGTGGTGATCGAAGGGTTCTTGCGTTTCACGGTGCTCGTGAAGGTGGAGAAGATTTGCTCAGTGGAGGAGTTGACGGAGACCTGATGGGTCGAAGAGTCTATGTAAGCAAAAGCGCATATGAGGCTAGAGAACAGAGAGGAATCGATGCCCGAGACCGGGATTTCGCTGCCGGCGTAGAAGTAACCGGACTTGACCCACGTTTGTGCCTCCGAAGATGGGCGGAGACAGAGGAAAAAGATGAAGAAACAGGCGAGTTTGCCTTCGCCCGCCATGAGAGAGCTCGAAAGAGAATGTGTGAAAGCAGAAGTGGCGGTTCGGGAGAACTAGAGGAAGAAGACCGCTTTGCTGGGGCCTTTGATCGGGTTCACGTGGGAAACCAGAACTCAAGTCCAAGCGCCATTGCTTCCTCAAACAGTCGGCGTGCTAAAGTAGGAAACAAGCAAGAACTCAAGAATTATCGCTCCTTCAGCCAAAGCAGCGAACGACGGTTGGCTACTCAACAGCTGTAAGGTCAAGGCTCAATTTCGGTGAAATCTTGCAACGTGGGGCAATAGAGACCATTCATACTTTTGATAGGATGCGATCGCGACGCTGACTTTACCGTTGCCTTCTTTCTTGGTCGTGGCTGTGGACTTCTCATTTTGGGAAATGGTATTGGTTACCGAAAACTTTAAACTATCTTACTTTTAAAATATTTATTTTAAATTTTTCATTACATCAAAAATTCAAAACTAACACATGTATAATACATTTACTCTCCGTCAAAATTCTATTGATAAAAATCGTTAAAAATCTATCCATATTGATGTCAAAAAGCAAATAGTGTCAACATTGCGCCCATATGAATTAAGTAAAATAAAAAATCACGTTTTGTTAACTGGAAAATCATTAAACGGAACTTTGATCAAGAATAAATGTATCATATATGTATAAATTTAGGGTTTTTTTATATAATAAGAAAATTTTCGAGTAAATATATTGTAATAAATATAGTCTTGAATTTTTAATGTCGCAAAAAAAAGTTTAATATATAATAATAGATATAACTTGGAATCTTTTGTGTCTTTTTCCCTTTCGAAAATGAATATGGTTGACTAGATAGACAAGTCTTGTCTCCTCACATCCAACCAATGATCAAGCATATCTTGTTATTCAATCTCAGGCCTAACAAGAAAATTTACATGCTCAATTTTCAAGAGGGGGCCAATTTGGACAGACAGGTCGGGCTTAAAAATCTATCTGTATTAATGATAGAAAGCAGACAATGTCAACATGTGCCCATACGATTTAAGTAAATTAAAACACTACATTGATTGGAAAATCATCTAATGGAACTTTAACGGAGGGTAAATTTGTCTAATAGGTACAAATTTGGGATTTTTTTTTTTATATAATACGAAAAGTTTCGAGTAAATATATGATATGGGTATAGTTTAGAGTCTTTTGTGTCTTTTACTCTTTTGGGAATGAAAATGGTTGACGAGATAGACAGTCTTGTCTCGCCACATCCAACCAATGATCGAGCCTATCTTGTTATTCAATCTCATGCCTAACAAGAAAATTTACATGCTGATTACTTCACCAGCATGTAAATTTCTTCCTTAGTTGAGCAGAAGGAATCCAAGTCCAACCTCCTGTGATGAAACTTACAAGCTCACGAACATGATTAAGAAGACCTACGCTGCATCTCTAAATATCTCAAGCTTATCGTGTTGTGTTGTGATGCTGATTCATTCTGCTTTTAGAAGGGACAGGTAACTTCAATGTGATATACTTACCGACTCATTCCAACTAAATAATTGAAATTGCAGTATAAACAAACCAGCTGGCAGCTGCTACAGAGAAAGCTGGCATACCTATGTTTAATATATGAAAAGATTTGCTCTCTCATAGTAAGGGTAGCAAGTTCCCATTACCATTTTTTTTTTTTTTTTTTTTTGGGTCAAAAGGTTCCCATTACCTTCACCTTCTCCATTATAAGTCAGACTATAAACAAGAAGGAACACATACTCTTGAGCATAATAAGTGAGAAAAACATTTGGGGGTGAAAAAAAGGACCAAATCTGCTCCTCAATCGTGGTTCATTCTTCATAGGATTTGCAATGATAACAGAAAATAATAATCATTAGCTTAAGTATGGCCTCATATATATTACCTTGTAAACAGGTCCAAATCCACCCTCTCCAAGCTTATTTTCACTTGAGAAGTCATCAGTTGCTGCCTTGAGGGTGGCATAACCAAATGTTCGCAGATTAGGAGTACTACTCTCAAGACTTTCACCTTTACACACCATAGTCTTTAATCGCCTACTAAATCCTTTTATTACACCTGAAATACCTGAGAACCAAAATCAAGAAAACGTATCTGGAACTTTAATCCTTCCTAAGTCAATGTTCCTGATTACCACAGAATTATAGTAATCCTCCAGTAAAGTTTAGAAAACGTACCTTTTGATTTCAAAATTCTCCTCTGTAAGTAGCATATCAGGCCAAATATAAGGAGAACAACTATTGCAATCGAAATAAGCATAACTAGCCAGAACCATCGCCTGCGTTGCTGATCTTCACTGACCTCTTGAGCTGACAAGGCAATTAAGTCCTTGAATTACATTTAGTTCTACATTTTCAATACAACAATCTTTTAAGACCTTCAGAAATTCGTGTGAGGTACTTATCCTAACCTGTCCGGGAAAGGACCCAGTTCTGATCATTGTTGACCTGAAACACATTGTAACCAAGAAGCCCCTTTTGCTTGGCATAAGTTACTTTGGCTCGGATGGCCTCCACATCATCCAAATCGATCCATATTGATCCCTTTCTGAAAAAATTCACCACATATGTACTATTATAAACAGAACTGGCTCCATAACCGAAATCTCGGATATATGATCTTATGGCCTTGTATCCAAATGACCCATCTGCCGTCACAGCAGGCCCCACCGCTGGATGGCCAATGGCATCGGCACTCAAATCCTCGAGCTGCCAAGCATAGCCATGGTAGGGCAAGCCTAGAACCAGCTTCCTTGTAGGAAATCCTCTAGTCATCAGCCAAGTTATGCAAAAGTCTGTGTTGTTCTGGCTTGCTGGGTCAAATAAAGCTGCATGAGGGAGCGCATATTTTTCCCTGGTGGGGAGATGGTAATCATAAGCAATTAGGTGAACCCAGTCCAAATTTCTCTGAATTGAATCAAGTGGGTAACCCAGAGTCAAAAAAGGCCTGAGAATACACAGCCATGACTAGCAGCAACTGAGGTTTCCCAGATTTTCTTGATTCGGCATCTACTCCCTCTCTCCACTCTTGCAGAAGGGCACCCAAATTGGTCATGTTAATGCTCCTACTGGGCAAGACCCCACAGAGATCAACCCCACTGAACCCATAAATCCTTGCCTTTTCTATCGTAGACTCAATAAAGGACCTTCTTGAAGAAGACTCACGGAGCAACGAAGCGAAAGCTGAAGAATCCCCTCCGCCTGCCCACACCGATAGCAGCGTGGTGATCGAAGGGTTCTTGCGTTTCACGGTGCTCGTGAAGGTGGAGAAGATTTGCTCAGTGGAGGAGTTGACGGAGACCTGATGGGTCGAAGAGTCTACGAAAGCAAAAGCGCATATGAGGCTAGAGAACAGAGAGGAATCGATGCCCGAGACCGGGATTTCGCTGCCGGCGTAGAAGTAACCGGACTTGACCCACGTTTGTGCCCCCGAAGATGGGCGGAGACAGAGGAAAAAGATGAAGAAAGGGGCGAGTTTGCCTTCGTCCGCCATGAGAGAGAGCTCGGAAGAGAACGTGTGAAAGCAGAAGTGGCTGTTCGGGATTACTGGAGGAGGAAGAAGACTGCTTTGCTGGGGCCTTTGATCGGGTTTACGTGGGAAACCAGAACTCAAGTCCCAGTGTCCTTGCTTCTTCAGACAGTCAGCGTGCTTAGGAAACAAGAACTCGAGAGTCGCCGCTTCTTCAGCCAAATCAGTGAACAACGGTTGTTAAAGGTTCACTTTCGGCGAAATCTTGCAACGTGGGGCATCGAGAGGCGATTCATTTTTGACAGGATGCTATCGCGACGCTGACTTGAGTCTACTGTTGCCTTCCGTCCCGGTCGGGGCCGTGGACTTTTCATTTTGGGAAGGATTGAGATTAACCAAAAACTCTAAACTATTCAACTTTAACATATTTATTTTATGTTTTTTTACAACATCAAAAATTTAAAACCAATACTTATATAATACATTTAGCCTCCGTCAAAATTTTGTTAATAAGAACCATTAAAACTTTGTCTATATAGACACTAGAAAGCAAACCATATTAACAAACCCCACCCATGTGACTTAAAGTAAAATACAAATCACGTTATTTGATTAAAAAATCATTTAACGGAATCTTAACAGATGGTAAATATGTCATACATGTTCAAATTTAGGATTTTTTTAATTTTATAAGAAAAGTTTTGACTAAATGTGTCACAGTAGATATAATTTTAAGTCTTTTATATTACAAAATAAATAAATAAATAAATAAATTATAGTGAATATAGTTTAAGATTTTTGTTTGACTTTTTCCCTTTTGGAAATGAGCATGATTGACCAAATAGATGGGTCTTGTCTCTGTTGCATCCAGCCGATGATTGGGCCTCTCTTGTTATTCAATCTCATCCCCGACAAGAAAATTTACATGCCAAATTTTCAACAGGGGGCCAATTGGACAAATGGGCTTCTTGATTTGAAGTATTTGTCAAACACATGGTTCCATAGGAGGGATAAAGAGGGAAAGAAATAATTCTAAAATCACAATCTCGTTAGAATTGAGAGAATGGATCGGAATGGATTATTAAAGTTTTTCATGTATATTTTAAATCCCTTTTGATCTCTTCAAATTTTTGTACATTAAATAAACAAATTCCTCCTCGACCTTCTTCACTAATAGCAATTTTTTATATCTTACTTCTATGTATGTGTTCTTTTCATTGTTTTTCCTCTCGTTTGCATCCCAACAATGTTCTAACTCAATCCTTTCAAATCCCTTTATGGTTATTAATATCCATTCTTTTTAGGGCGAGTGGTTCTAGGTTTCGTTCCAAATTCTTTACAAGTTTCACTTGGAAACTGGAATTTACCCTCAAATACATGTTCCTCATTTTTTGGAACTTAGAACCTATCTGTCGAAATTTGGAACCTAAAACCTATCCGTCACAGGTTTCAAGGTTCAATGAGTTTTGTCTTTTTTTTTTTTTTTTTGGCTTCATTTAAGTGAAACCAATTCCGGTTCCGAAAAAAGAGGAACCAGGAACGAGAACCTCCCTCCCTAAAACCAGGAATTGTGCTCACCCCTTCCAATATAGTCTTAATATCGATAAAAATCGCAAAAGAGATTACTTTTACTTCTATTAAACAGAGTATACAAAAGAAAAATGGGTGGCCAACATGATAGAAAATACACATAAGAAAGAGGTGCAATAGCCATTGTTTGTATAAGCTTCGAGTGAGAAAATTTCACTAAAAAGGATTGAGCTCTTAAGATAGAGGAAGCTTACCAATGCAGCAAGCTTAGGGCGCGTTTGTTAACGATTTTACTCCTGAGAACAATTTTTGATCAGAAATGATTTTTTTTATTCTGTTCTCGAGAATAATTTCTGAGTATTTAAGGTGTTTGATAAACTGTTTAAAATTTTTATTCTGAGAATAGAAATGCATTTGGTAAAAGTTTTCAATTTTTTGATTCTTTTAATTTTTTAGTACCTTTAGTTATAATTTTCTTATATTTTTTTTTTTTTTTTTTTTTCTCTTATCTCTCCTTCTTCCTCTTTAGTGGCTGGGCAAGGTCTGGCAATCTCATCGGTGGTCGGGCAAGGCCCAACCTCGCCCAGGCGGTGCAAGGCCAAGCCTCATCGGTGGTCGGGCGAGGTGAGACTCGCCCAGCCACCAGCGAGGTTCGACCTCGCCAGCGGGTGTGAGATTCGACCTCGCTAGCGGGTGCGAAGTTCGACCTCGCCAGTAGGTGCGAGGCTTGGCTTCGCCAGGGTAGGGCGAGGTCAAGCCTTGCCTGGCCACCAACGAGGCTCCGCCTTGCCTAGATCTACGAGACCGAGCCTCGCCAGGCTGGGCATAGCCTCGCCAGGCCAAGGCGAGGCCGACCTTGTGCTGCCTGGGCGAGGTTGAGTCTCGCCTAGCCATCGATGAGCTTGCTAGACTTCGCCCGGCCTAATAGGGCTCTGGCGAGCTTGTCGAATCTCGCTCGGCTGCTCGGTGGCAGCGGCCTAGCGGCGATGATGGGGTGGCAGGGGGTTGGGAGGAGAAAGAAAAAAGGGAAGGGAAAAAGTAGGAGAGAAAAAAGAGAGATCAAAATTGATTCTTAAAATTGTTCCCTTGAACGAGAAGCAACTTTTTTTTTATTCTCAATTTCACTCTAAATCTATTCCTAGAAATAAATTTATTCCCAAGAACAAAAAATTTATTAAACAGATTTCTATTCCAAATTTGTTCCCGGAAACAAAAGAACAGAATCAGTTGTTCCCAGGAATATTACCAAATAAGCCCTTAGTCGCCAAGCATTTATGGCCCTTCATCACATTCCACAACCTTGAATAAGGTGGTTAGTATTTTCAGTGAAGGTAAAAAAACAACTTTGAAATGCAGCTTCTACTATTGACAATCACCGATTGCATGTCTTGTGCATATCTACTAGTCATCTCTGTAAATTGTGCCAGCACCTATCAATAGCCTTCATGAGAATCATGACGTGACATTATCCCAAAGAAAATGATGCTTGCTTAAATTGACATGACAACACCTCTGTATTCATCAAGCCAAAATTGCCCACTAGCGTGCTTCTAGAGCCTAGCGAATGTGAGTGTGAGATTGCTCGAGTCGAAAGTACTCAACCCGGGAGTCCATTGAGGATCGAATTGGTGCTGGACGTGAGGAGTTGCTAGTGTTAGGCTCTCTTCGAGGAAGAAGAGGACGACGACAATGACCTCTGGCTCTTCCTACAGCCGCTGCCGACAGGGACGTTCCTAAGGGTCCTGCCTTTGGTCCATTACCTCCAGCAGGACTTGCAAAAGTACCGAGGCTGAGAGAGGTTGTAGTTGTAGTAGCAGAACTTGATGTTGGTGGAGTCGCATCTTAGGCATTTTAGGGCTTGCTCCAGCTGTAGCCTTAGCTTCTTGTTCTCTTGCTGGGGTTTCGTGCAGACCAGCATGTTCTCAAGGGAACCGGACATTTCCTGCTCAAGAAAAACATGGCTTAAGCACCTCTGAATTGACTCATGTCTGCTGTCAATAGAATAGTTCGAACACCAAGCAGATTAAGGGAAAGAAAAGTTCAATTTTTGAGCAAATGGGCGAAGCTTGATGAATCAGCAAAGTCATCCAAACTCATTTCAGCAAAGTAAAGTTTCAGGAAATATCCGAAACTCATATCGCGCTATGAGGGGGGGAGAATCTTGCGCTAGTTCTTGAAATGAACAGCAAAGTCAAAGCTTTGCTCTCTTTCGAAGAAAAGCTAAAAAAGAACAGCAACATCATCACCACCATCGTCATCGTCAAAAGGGTACATAAGAAAACGCTTCTTCCATCCTCACCTGATGATGTTGCACACCTGAAGACTTCATCCAGTTTCAAATTGTGTAGCTTGCACTTTTTAAGAAGTTGTCACCTAATGCTAGTGAAAAGACGATCAACTAAAACTTGCAACTGTCACTGAAATCCTTCTGCTGCAAACTCAATGGAGAATAAGCCAAAAGAAAGTATAGCAAGAACCAACCATAAACAACAAATACATGCTTGCCAGCCTTAAGTTCAATTATTTCACATGGCTAAAATTGTCCAACTGAAGGCAACGTGTGGATCCTTGGCAGTAGTCATCTACAGTAATCCAAAATATAAATCCTAAGCAGAGCTTAAAGAAAGAGCTGCAACTTCCTTGCTGAATTATTGAATTAAAAAAGATATTGCGAGACCTCACCTGGCAACATACACATCATGCAAAAAAAATGAGCTGATATCCTAAATCCTAATGTAGTGTCAATAATTTGGAGTGTGAACAACAAAGATGCTTGGGATAGAAGGGAAAAAATTCTTTACAGCAAAAACCATATCATATCTTCAGCCCTCAATCCTCCATGAAATTTGATTCAAAATTCTAAACACCTTAAATAAAAAAAAACAATAATCATAGTTAATCACTTAATTATAGTTTAATTTTTAAATTACTATCCACTGAACTAAAATAATTATTAGAAAACCTTACTATATATCTTTATTCCACTTTAATTGATAAACTCTATTTATCGATGATCTCCTTATTAAGACAATCCATATCTTAAAAAAAAAAAGATTAAATGAAATATTTACTTATTAGACATATAAAAGGGATTAATAGCATATAAAACTAGAAATATCACTAATCCAACTCAAATTTTTATGCATTCTCAATGCACTCTTCAACATTAATAGACACATGAACGACTTTTAACCAATATTGAGTGCAAATCAAAACTTCCACTACTTTGGGAGTCAAAGAACGTCGAAAGTTATTAAGCACATGACCCAAAACACTGAAAGTCGACTCCAAAGCAATAGTAATTATGGGAATAGATAAAACATCTTGATCCATCAAAGATAGGTTTTATATTTTGAACCATTAGTTTTTCACCACATCAAATTGTTAAGATCAATAACATTTTCAGTTTTATCTTCAAGATATTGATCAAGCTCAAATTTATTGATATCACACAATTGTTAGTTCGAGTGCATAAAGATTTTCTACCATGATTGGATGTCATGCTTCCTCTTGTTACCTCCATTGCCACCGGCATCGGCGTTGGAACTATTGTTACTAGCACTCAAATTTTGGACACCAAAATTTCGATAACTTGAATCAAGAGAAGATTACTCATAAAATTCAAACAAATGCTCCAATGCCCCATTCACCTTATAATGCATGTTATTAACTTTTGATTCATCGTCATAAATTTGCACATACAAAAATTTCATATAATTAAACTTGGCTCTAAAATATAATACAACTACAATCAACACTATCCTATTCACTTTGTCTAAGCTCTCATAATATTTGTCGAATTTTATTTTATTTTCATACTCATAGCTTGAAGCTTAAGATCTGAGTCATCGGCCACATCTTTCAAATATTTGCACAAAAGAGTTATTTTCTCAAAATAATTATTGGAAGTAACATATAAACTTCATAACATTTGATTGGCGGTATCATAGAAAACTTTTAGAAACTTTGAAAGAATAATAGCATTTTCCCAATCATTATCTTGAGGAATCTCATGATTAAGTTCACTTGCAAAAGATAAATCATCTTCTTCCAATCTTTCAAAGTTTTTCGAACTTTTATGGTAGTGTCTAACATAAGATAAGTGGAGTTCCATTTAGTGGTTACATCAAGAATGACTAAACCCTTGTAAGTGATCATTTCACTCTCAATACAAGATTGAAATGTTTGGGCTCTTAAGGGAGAACTCTTCACATACTTAATCACGCTGTGGATACGTGCAATAGAGTCACATACCATGTTCAAGCCATTTCTCACAATCAAGCTCAATAAATGAGCCGTGCACCTCACATGTAAAACACTACCATTTAATATCAACAACCTTTATCTTGAAATTTTTTCCCTCAAATAACTAATTGCAACATCATTTAAGCTAGTATTATCCACAGTAATTCTTGACACTTTGTTTTTTCTATTCCCCATTCATTGATGCATTTTTCTACCATCTTTCCAATCTCCCTACCCCTATGACTATGCATTACCACAAAATTGATGATTCTTTTATATAACTTTCAATTCTCATCAATAAAATGTGTAATGAAAAACAAATAATTCATGTTTTGAATAGAAGTCCAAGTATCGGTCGTATATACGATCCTAGACTTACTTTTACCAAAGTAAGTCTTTTAAAAAGCTCTTTCGCCGAATTATAACTTCATGCAATCTTTAACCACTGTAAAATGTGATAAATGCTTGAAGAAATGATGTGACTTAAAGACAAACTCATGAAATCCAACATGTTTGACCAAAGAAAAATGTTGTTCATCAATAATGATGAACCAGTCAAGCATTTCCTACAACATTCTTGATTAAATGACCATGTCGATGAGACACTACCAATGCTAGATTCTCTTATTACCTTGCTAGCCCTGTCTACATTATGTGATACAAAGAATTTTTGCCTCTTCTCTAAATTGCGAGGAAACTTTTTGCATATTGTCAAGTGCTTCCTCATGGTGGAAGTACCATTAGAAACACAGTACTTTAATACAGACCCACAATGAATGCACTTGACCAAATATGTGTTTCTATCATTATCTTTGATTCTCACATAATGATTATAGCACTCAAATGTATATTTCTTATCATGAAGAGGAAGAGAAAAACCAAGTACCTTATCTGTCACACTTATGTTTGGGGATGGATCTTATTCATTTTCATCGTTCTATATTTTCATTTCTATAATAGGAGTCATCTCCTCATAGTCATATCCCTTCTCTTCCATTGACATGTTAACTTGATAAGTATAACAAACAACACTACTAAGCAACCATTTAATCATCTCAATAATTAGAAATTAGATTACATGATGACAATTTCACTAAATCTAAGCTAGCTAAAAATTTTTTTTACCTAGTAAGCAAAAACAGTTCTCTAGTCCCTTTCGAGATTAGCTTCAAGTTATGCTGTCTCTTTCTTGTCCTTAAATCTCCTGCACATTACAATTTGTATAAAAATAAACTAATATTAGCAATGAATAGTGAACACCACTAGCTTTTGTATAGTTTTTTTAGGTCAAAAGTAAAAGAGAATGTCAACTTAGTGAAAAATTGAAACACAAAAGGATTGCGTTAAAAATGCATTAATTAACAGCAATACCTACCCACGCTAAAAATGAACAACAAAGCTCAAAATGGCAAGAGTGGGACCCATGCAGATAGGATCTATTGTTTCCTTGTTTCTAGAGACCGCTGGATGAATAACAGTTATTCCGAGAGGCAAATCACCAATGCAGCATATACCCCTTCAATAATAAATTAATGAACTTATAACTAGCACACATTCAAACAATCCATAGACCGATCTGAGCCCACACATGTTGTCATCTAGATTTCAGCTCCCATCTTCATCCTTCTTTTACAGTTAACAACACATCATAACATATACAATTGCTATAGACAAACAGATAAACAGAAAGCCTCAAGCAAGTTGTTGATTCTTCTCCACCACCCTCACTCCCTTTGCAAATCTAAGTGCATTTGCCTGTTCATGCAAAATGCAAAATGCATGAATTACCTCCATCATCGTGGATTTGTTCTTTCAAAAGTTTAAACCTAAAGAGAGAAGGAAGTGAGGGTTTGCTCCTTACCTGCCCTCCAAGATCTCCATGGCAAACCTATCAATGATGACAAGGGAGAATGTCTTCTTGTAAGTCATCGCTATTGTATGAGCAGCGAGCAATGAGGAGCCACGAGTGTCAAGGGCGACAAGCGGCAGGCTGCGAGGAGCCACAAGCGTCCAAGGCGACAAGTGGCAGGTGGCGAGGAGCCAGGAGCATCAAGGGCGACGTCCAACGAGTGGAAGGCGGTGAGGAGCTAGGAGTGTCCAGGGCAACGACCGACGACCGACAGGCATCGAGGAGCCAGGAGAGTCCAGGGGACGACCGACAAGTGGCGGGTGGTGAGGAACCATGAGCGTCCAGGGCGATGAGGTGGTGAGCCAAGAGTGTCGAGGGTGACAACCGACAAGTGGCGAGTGGCAAGTGAGTTGAAATGCAGCAAGAAGCGAGGGGTGTTGAGGAGAGGGAAGAGAGAAACATGAGAATTGAGAAGATTGAAGTTGAAGTAAAATTAGGGTTAGATTGGGGATTTTTTGGGAAGGAGGCTAGAGCGTCTGGTCCGGTTTGGTTCCATTTCGATTCATGGTTCTGGTTCTGATTCTGAAAAATGAGGAACTTGGAATTGGAACTGGACTCCCTAAAACCGAGAACCGGACTGGATCCTCCTTGATTCAATTCTCCAGTTCCCGTTCTATCTAGGAACCATGCTCACCCGTAATTCTTTTCCTTTACATTCTTAACGTGTTTATGTGCTGATTGTCAAATCCAGAGAGAGAAAGAGGTTCGTCCAGTAAGAATACATTTTACAGTGAGATAAGATACTATAAATCCATCACATTATTGGACCAAACTTCCAATTAACATCAGTAAATAATGTCTCCTCTAACGTCATCTAGGTCACCACGAACTTGAAGCTGCAACACCAGGTTGAAATTGGAGAAAGGACGGTCATGTCATTGTTCCATCCTTATGGGATCAGGATGTGACGCAAACCTCCTATGATGAAACTTACGAGTTCGTATACATCATTAAGAAGGCCTATGCTGCATCTCTAAATATCTCAAGCTTATCGTGTTGTGTTGAGATGCCGATTCTTTATGCTTTAACGTAGATTTGCTCTCTCGTGGTAAGGGTAGCAAGTTCCCATTACCATTTACCTTCACCTTCTCAATGATAAATCAGACTATAATAAACGAGAAAGACCACATATACTCGGGCATAAGAAGTAAGAAATTTTTTTGGGGGTGAGTTATTTTCCTTTCTCGCATTATCAAATGAAGCTGAAGCTGCAACAACAGATTGAAATTGAAGGAAATTAGAATTAGACAGTCACAAATTGATCAACTATCTGGAAAATTTTTGAATCTATTCTTTAATCAACGCACGAAGAGAGGAAATAGCGCAACGAAGTAGAACTAAATCTTTAAAACGTTCAAAAATGAGAAAAGTGTCAGAAAAGTCTTAAATTTTTTGCATTTGTGTCAATTTAGTCATAAACTTTTATTAGTGCCAATATTATCCTAAACATTTTGACCTAGTGTCAATTTAGTCTTTTCGGCTAATTTTAGCTAAATATTACTAACTCGGTGCTAGTCGGTTGACGTGATATAGCCGACACTAATGTTAACAACTTTTAATAATATTTCAATATTTTTTGCAAAAATTTTATTTATTTATTTTCTTTTTCTTTGCTTTTTCTTTTTTCCTTCTCCTTGTCCTTCCTATAGCCGGTCGCCGAACCTCGGTGAAGCCGACCTCGCCTAGCCACTAGTGAGGCTTGACCCTGCCCAACCTCCATGAGGTTGGCTTCGCTCGACCAGGGCAATGTGAACCTTGCCATGGCTGGGTGAGGCTCTCCCAACACCGGTGAGGTCGCCGACTATCGCTTTTGGTTCATTGCTGGCCACTGCTAGTGGCCAGCAAGGTTGGACAACCAATTGAAGGAAGAAGGAGGAGAAGGAAAAAAAGAAAAAGGAAGTAAATAAATAATTCAAAAAATATTAAAAATTATCTATAAAAATTATCTACATCAGCGCCACCCATACCACGTCAATTGACTAGCATCCACGTTAATAATATTTAGTCAAAATTAGTCCAAAAGGACTTAATTAAAAGTTTAGGATTAAATTAATAGTAATTCAAATTAAGACTTTTATTACAGTTTTGCCATTCTAAAACAAATATCAGTTTGACCATTTGTTGACGCGATAGACCTTTTTGGCTTCACAATGGAAACCGTCCCTTCGTGCAAAATGATCTAACCAATATAAAATTGAATGAAACGGGTTGGACTTGACTGAAATATATCAATTATTCTCTCTTGGACATAGAGAGCTTACCTAGATTTTCCTTTTCCTTCACGCTTTTATACTTCATTGGAAGAAAAAAAAAACGAAAGTATGGTTACTCAAATGACTAAGTCCATTCTAATCTTAACTATGATGAATTTCAATATCCCTAAAAAGAATTTCGTTTCACTTTAGATGGACATGTAGTGTAAATTTAATCTAAACACACAGGGACCTTCTTTTTCCCGGAAAAGAGGTGGGGGGGGGAGTTTAGCTAGATTTTCCTTTTCCTTCACGCTCTTGTACTTCATCACAAAAAAAAGAAAAAAAAAGAAAGTATTGTTACTCAAATGACTAAGTCCATTCTGATCTTAACTATGGTGAATTGCAATATCCCCGAAAAGAATTTCGTTTCACTTTAGATGAACATGTAGTGTAAATTTAATCTAAACACACAGGGACCTTCTTTTTCCCGGAAAAGAAGGGCGGGGGTTGGGGAGAGCTTAGCTAGATTTTCCTTTTCCTTCACGCTCTTGTACTTCATCGCAAAAAAAGAAGAAGAAGAAAGTATGGTTACTCAAATGACTAAGTCCATTCTTATCTTAACTATGGTGAATTGCAATGTCCCTAAAAAGAATTTCGTTTCATTTTAGATGAACATGTAGTGTAAATTTAATCTAAACACACAGGGACCTTTTTTTTCCAGGATTAGATGTCGTTTGAAAGATGATGATTCGGTTGACTATACCGTCTGTAGCCAAGGTTAGGGCCAAATTTGGGAAATACAATGTATACTAAAAACTCTCAATGCATAATTGAGGGAAAATTATCCAAAAAATCTTAAATTTATTGAATTTTTTAAACTTAGTCACAAATTTTTCAATTTTATCAATTAAGTTTATTTAGCTAATTTTGGCTAGAAATAGCTAACGTGGACACTGGCCATCTTCATATATATCACGGCCAATGCAAATGTAGAGAATTTTTTTATAATATTTTAATAATTTTTCGATCTTTTATTTATTTTTCCTTTTTTTTTCCTTCTTTTTCCCTTTTCTCTTCTTTTTTCTTTTCTCTTTCCCTTTTCCCCTCCAAGAAGAAATAAAAGGGAAAAAAAAAACAAAAAGAAGGAAAAGAGAAGAATAGGGAAAAAAAGAAGAAGAAAAATTCAGTAAAAAATTTGAAAAAAATATTAAAATATTATTAAAAATTATCCACATAAGCACAAACCATGTCACATAGGATGGTTAGTGCCAATGTCAATAATTTTAGGGCAAAATTGACCAAATAGACTCAATTAGTAAAATATCAAAAAATTTATAACTCAATTGACAAAACTTTAAAAAATTTAGAACTGAATTAACAAATGTGTAATAAGTTAAGAATTTTTTTGACATGTAACAGCAATATCATAAATTCACCTGCTTGAGAGAGAACCCAGTTGTCATCGCCAGCAACATGCCATGCAAAGTAACCTTTAAGTCCTCTTCCCTTGGCATAGGCAACCTTGGTAATGATGGTTCGTATATCGTCATAGCTCATCCATGTCGTCCCAGAATAGCAATAGGCAGACACGATCGTGGAGTTGTACACCGTGGTAGCGTTGTTTTGGGATATGTACTTCGTGATTTGATTGTATTGGACTGTGCCCTCGGTGGAATTCGCTGCCCCAGTGATGGGCGCGAAGTAGCCGTGGTCGTTGGCATCCGTGAGAGCGAATGCACTGCCAAAGAATGGGATGCCGAGCACGATTTGCTCCGCCGGCATGCCGGCCTGAATCCACGCTCTCACCCCGTCGGCTGCGCTTATGCCGTCCCCTGAATTGAAAGGACCAACGATTCCAAATACAGCATATATCAAGAGAATCACGAGTTTAATGAGGAAAAATTGAGGATTTTAAATAAAGAGCAGAATTCATGTCAATTACTGGTGGAATAATACTTTATGCTTTGAATGGGAAATGATGTTGTAATTCTCTTGACGTTGAGGCAACAGAATTTCAAAGTCGAGATACGAAAAATTAAGAAAACTTCATTGTACTTGAGAATAGTCAAAGTTGCCAGCCCTACCTGGATTGTAGAGAGCAGCAAGTGGTCCTGTGGTCTTGGACCAACCAGGTGCATAGAAATCATAGGCCATCGCATTGATCCAATCCAAGCTCACCGCCATGACGGCCGCCGGATAATTCGTGGATGAATAGTGGACCGCCGCCGACAAAAGCAAAGCGTCCTTGCCAGAGCTGGCTGCCTCAGCAGCTACCGCAGCCCGCCACTCCTGTAGGAGCAACCCAAAGTTGGCCATCTTCTCGTCGGTATCTAGGGGTTCCCAATCAAGATCGAGGCCATGGAAGCCATTGGACCGAGCTAGGTCTATGGAGGAATCAATGAAAGACTTCCGGGAGCTCGACTGGCGTGCCATGGATGTTAAGTTGTCTGAGGTCGAGCCACCTCCCCCACCGCCAATGGACAGGAGGGTTACGACCGATGGGTTTTTCTGATGGACATCACTAGGGAAGGCTGCGAAAGACTGGGCATTCGACAACGATATCACTACTTGGTTTGTCGATGCATCGACGTCGGCAAAAGCGCAGAAGAGATGAGTGAAGAGGGCCGAGTCAATGTCGGAGGCATTGATGCCGCTTCCGGGAAACCAATAGCCTCCTTTGACGTTTTGGGCCGTGCATGAGTTGATTTGGTGGAGAGAGAGAAAGGAGATGAAGGGAAAGAGAAGAATACGATTGTCGTTGGAAGCCATCTTTTATGAGTTTCATGGAGGAGGCTGTGCATTTTTGAGCTGGCTTTATACAGGACTTATTGGACCGCATACGTGTGGTCGTGACTAAGAAATTTCTCGCGAATAAGGCATTTTTGTGTGCTCTGACCTAGTCTGTTAAGAAGGGGAAATTTTCTTCTACACTCTCTTTCACGATAGAACTCAGTCATTTGAATTATTATACAAGTGATTATTCACAATCTAAATTGAGTTTGAATTGTTGAAAATGATGGATCATGTATGGATCCTTCAAATTTTTACGATCCCCATTCGATTTTAATTAATATATGTACAGGATTCATGAAATGCTTGCTTGGGCTACATTTGGCGTTCTTTAGATCCGGCAGCTTAAATCGTCCAATCCATAATGTAATGTTACGCAATCAGGCAAAAATCCATATGAAGACTCCGTCTTTCGAAGACTCTTTATATGGAGCAAGCATTGCATGCATTTGATGCATGAGAACCTACTTTATTTCAAACATTAGATCGTGTGAGTCTCGTGTAAAATTCATATGATTCAATGATCAAGATAAAGCAAGTCCCGAGAATGGCAGTTGACTCCGTCAACCATGATGCGTGTGGAACGGGTTACGTTGGTCAATTTCTCACCAATTGACCATGTTTCATGCGTCGAAATCCGAAGGTAATTTGAGGGACCGCAGGACGCGGCAATCAATATCTATCGAGGACCGTGGAAGTGGGAGTCAAAGTTAAAGCCTAGAAAAACCAAGCCCATCCACGAATAGATCCAAACAATCCCTCTGATGTTAACCATATCTATCGACGTCTTGCCAGTCTGTTGATGTTACTCTGTAGGTTTCCCGCGTTGTTTCGCGAGGTCCTCGGTCGAGTTTCTTGGTCAACGCCTGAATTAATGGGTCATACAAAAGGCTGCCCTTTTCGTTGAGCTGATTAAAGACGAGGTAGGATTGCAAATCCCCTTATTACCGTGTTTGGTCGTCCGGATTCAGAATTAGAATAGGAGACAGAGGAATAAGATGAAGAAATAGGCCATTTTGCCTTCGCCCGCCATGAGAGACAGCTCGGAAGCTAATGGGAAAGCAGAAGAGGGCGGTTAGAGGAGGAAGAAGACCGCTTTGCTGGGGCCTTCCATCGGGTTTACGTGGGAAACAAGAAACCCGAGTCTTCATCCAAATCGGTGTGCGACGGTTGGCTCCTCGACCGTCGTTTGTTCAGGGTTCGCTTTCAGCGAGACCTTGCAACGTGGAGCATCAAGAGACGACTCATTTTTTATTGTATGCGATCGCTATGCTGACTTGAGTCTACGGTTGCCTTCCGTCCTGGTCGTGGCTGTGGACTTTTCTTTTTGAGTTGTTACCAAAAATTTCACGAAAAACTCCCTAATTAATATGCATGTTATAAATTTATTCACATAAAACTTGCACATTTTTGACAAATTTATCTCACTAGTTAGTTTTCATTAAATTTTATTAATGACGCGTGATAGTTGATTGGTATATTAATTTGGAATTTTACTCTCAATTTATCATAATTGACCAAGTTTTGTGATTTTTTGTGGTAATAATTCAATAAACGGATGGTATATTTGTCATAAATGTATCAATTTAAAATTTTTGACGATCAAAATATTAGTTTTGAGGTAAATTTATTATAAGTGTACTAGTTTGGGATTTTTTGTGGTCATTCAAGGAAAATTTGTTACAGGTGCACCAATTTGAGTTTTTTGTATTTAAAAAATTAATTTGAAGGAATTTGTCACAAATATACAAACTTGGAGTTTTTCGTAGTATTAACTCTTTAAAAAATATCTTGATATATATTTTAATTTTTTCTAACTTCAAAGATTTTAAATTTGTTCACATTTGATATGTTTATCCTTTGTCAAAATTCTGTCAATTATGGAGCAAGCATTGCATGCATTAAACGCATGCGAAGCCACTCTATTCCAAAAATTAGATTGTGTAAGTCTCATGTGAGATTCACTCGATTCAATGATGGAGATAAAGCGGGCGATCAACTCCGTCAACCATGATGCATGTGGAATGGGCTACGTTGGTCGATTTCTCACCAATCGACCGTGTTTCATGCGTGCGGAAATCCGATGGTAATTTGAGGGACCGCAAGATGCGGCAATCAATATCTTTCGTAGACCGTGAAAGGGGGAGTCATCGCTAATGCCTGGAAAAAACAAGTCCATCCACAAATAGATCCAAACAATCCCTCTAATGTCAATCATATCTATCGTAGTCTTGCCAATCTGTTGATGTTACTCTGTAGGTTTCCTGCATTGTTTAGTGAGGAGCTCATTCGAATTCCTTGGTCGACGCTTGAACTACAATAGGTTGCCATTTTCGTTGAGCTGATTTAAGATGAGGTGGGATTGCGAATCTCCTTATTACTATGTTTGGTCATCCGGATTCAAATTAGAATAGGAGACGGAGGAAAAATGATGAAGAAATAGGCGATTTTGCCTTCACCCACCATGAGAGACAGCTCGGAAGATAATGGGAAAGCAGAAGATGGCGGTCTAAAGAGGAAGAAGACCGCTTTGCTGGGGCCTTCAATCGGGATTTACGTATGAAACCAGAACTCAGGTCCAAGGGTCATTGCTTCTTCTTCAGACATTGCGTGGGAAACTCGGAACTCGGAACTCGAGAGTCGTCTCTTCTTCATCCAAATCAGTGTACGAGCACGACGGTTGGTTCCTCGACTGTTGTTTGTTCGCTTTCAGCGAAATCTTACAATGGGGAGCATCGAGAGACATTTTTGATTGGATGATCGCTACGCTGACTTGAGTCTATGGTTGCCTTCCGTCCTGCTCGTGGCTGTGGACTTTTTCTTTTTAAGAGGTTACCAAGAATTTCACCAAAAACCCTTAAATTGATATGCGTGTAATAAATTTATCCATCCAAAATTTGTACACATTTGATAAATTGATCCCACTAATTAATTTTTGTTAAATTTTACTGTCAAATTATTAAATTAGATGACATGTGACAGTTAATTAGTATATTAATTTGAGTTTTTACTCTCTATTTTTTATAATTGTACCAATTTCATGATTTTTTATAGTATTAATCTACTTTAACAAATGGTATATTTGTCACAAATGTATCATTTTAAGATTTTTAGCAATCAAAAAATTAATTTTGAGGTAAATCTGTTATTAGTGTATTAGTTTGGGATTTTTTATGGTCAATTAGGATAAATTTTTCACAAGTATATCAATTTGGAGTTTTTCGTGATCAAAAAATTAGTCTGAGGTAAATTTATCATAATTGTATCAGTTTGGAGTTTTTTGTGGTATTAAGCCTTTAAAAAGTATATTGATATATTCAATTTTTTCTGATATAAAAAATTTCAAATTTGTTCATGTTTGATATCTTTATCCTTTGTCAAAATTCTAATGGAACGAGCATTGTATGTACTCGATGCATGTAAACTCACTCTATCTCAACCATTAGATCATATAAGTCTCATGTGAACTCATTCTAATAGGTATCTTGTTTCTTGTTAGCCACATAACTTGAAATGATTGATCGAGGTCTACAAACTTTTGCCAACAGAAAGGTGGCTCTCCCTCCATCCACCATCCTCTAACTGTGTTCGAAGGAGAAAAGCTACGCCTTTGCGGGTAGCAGCACGATTTTCGTAGCTTTTTGCCGGCGGGCTTCAAGTGCCGCGAGAGTAAACCACGCAGAATATGTAAAATGAACTCCCCGATGTTCTTGCCCGCACGTATTCTGGAGTCATCTTGCCTGCTTGTCTTGAATTATCCATGCTGATTAACCGTAAGAGACTACGAACATACATACCATGATTCATCTGTCATTTGCACGGTCTGAGGTATTGGACGGCGTTGGATATGCAAGCTTGAATCTCTTCTGTCCGATGACCTTTGTACGAATTCTTACAGACGTAAAGCTCTGACGGCTGATGAAATTAGATGTATTATGGATTGACGATAACGTCATTGAGAAATTCAAGTGGATTGAGGAGCTACACCATACATTAAATGTAAATGTCAGCAGTGTTAATAGAAATAAAAGCTATATACATCGACGGATTAAAAAATGCTTAGCCCTAAAATGCATGATAGTATTCTTAGTCAAATTAATTGCGTTGGTGCCATCACACATAATTCCTATGTTCGATTTTTCCTTACCAAAATTCTTTAGTTGCTGCTTCATTCACAAAAGTTACATCAGCTATCGAGAGCCACAAACTCAGCTTTAGTAGTTGAAAGGGTTTCACTTCTTTGAAAATCACGAAACGAGCATACAACCCATTATTTGACAATTACCCAGCTCTTTTTGTCAATTTTGTAAACTGTGAAGTCAGCATCTCAATATCCCAATAACATGAAATCTGAGTTCTTAAGATACCAAAAAACTAATTTAGGATATATTTTGACATACTTGATGAATCGTTTCACAATAGTTTAATGTGATTCCTTAAGATTAAATTATATTAGAAATGAGCACAAATACATAAGCTAAACAAAATATCAGTTCTAGATGCTGTCAAGTACAATAACAATCCTATCATTGTCCTATGTAGCTTAGGATCCACATATTTACCTTTCTCATCCTCATCAAATTTGGTTGGTGGAGGCATTGGTGTATCAATTATCGTGTTTCCATCCCAAACTTCTTCACTAATTCTCTAGCATTTTTACTTGAAAAATGAAGAGCCAACTTTGGTTTTATTTGAGTTGGAGTTTGAGAAAGAAGTTTAGTTCCCCCATTGTGCTAATTTCAAACTTGTTTTGCGCAATATTAACAAATTCATTAAAAAATAGCTTATTAGTAGATCCAAAGATGATATCATCAACATATATCTAAATAAGCTTAACATCATCATCTTTTTTTTTGCATAATAAAGTTGTATCAACTTTTTCTTTTTTAAAACCTATTTCAATAAGAAATGTACACAACCTTTCATGCCAAGCTGTTGGAGCTTGCTTGTGTCCATATAGAGCTTTCTTGAGTTATCCCTCGGTCTATTAGTAAACTATCTCTCCAAGGATTGTGAAAGGATACAACTGGTCCTGCTAGGGTCTTCAAATCATTATGGCTAACCTATGAATAACCAATTAGAAAGATATTTTTCACATCCATTTGGTTAAAAGCATAACAGCATGCATAAGCCAGCAACAATCTAATTGCTTCCAGTATGGCAACAGATGCATAAATCTCATCATAATTAGTACCTTTCTCTTGGGAGTATCCTAGTAACTAACCTAGTTTTATTGTGAATAACATTACCTTTGTCATCCAATTTGTTTCCAAATATCCATTTAGTTCCAATGATAAAATGATACTCAAAATGTGGAATAGGTTCCCATACTTCGTTGACTTTTAATTAATAAAACTCCGATTGCATTGTTTCACAACCCAGTTCTAGTCAACAATGTCATCTTCAATAACTTTTGATACTATTTCAAAAATGATTGCTAGGGAATTCATGAGCTCTTCGAATGAAGATATGGTCTTGATTACTTCACCAGCATCTCCAAGGATTTCTTCCTTAAGATGGCTTGATTTGTATCTCCAGTCCTTTGATAAAGGTGCTAGATTTGTATCTCCAATCCTTTGATAAAGGTGCTAGATTGGAACTTGGATTTTCATTTGGTTGACTTTGGTTGAAATTGCCAATTGGTTTATTGTTTGCACAGGTTCCTCTTGCCTCATAGATGATGTGCCTTTCAAGCTATCTTCGAATCTGACATTAATAAATTCTTCTACTTCCTAGGAAACCTGGTGCATTTAATAGCAATTTTGTTCTCAAGAAAAATTTCTATTAGAAATAGCTTTTTTTATTATTTCTATTCTATCTACAAGTTTTGAAGCAAAATAACGCGTTTGATAACTGTACAAAATTTTTATTCTTGATATAGAAAAAAAAAAACATAAATGCATTTGGTGCAACCTTAAGAATTTATATTTCCCATTTTTTCGTTTAATCATAAAAATGTAAGTAGAGACTTAACAATTCATATTTGAATAAAACTTGACTTTTGCAAGGATTTAATTGATCAAAATATTCTCAGACAACCTCAAAAAATCTAAAGTAATAGTTTAGTCAAAGATGGATGGTTGGAAATGGTAGCAGAGAATCCCACTAATTTATAATTCACAATATGAGGAGGTTGGCAATAAATCTTTAGGCATTACAATAAACAAGTGCATCGAATTTTGAGCTTTTTTAGCTACAAGAAAAAGAGCAAATGTTACTTGATAGAATAAGAAATGATGAAAAAATATAGGATGGAAGCATTCATGATGCACTTATTTGCACAAACTCATCAAACCTTCAACAAATGACATCGAAAATCCATGGAGCATAGGCTTATCTAATGCTATGAATAAAAGACAAATGCTAATGCAAAAGACTTGTTAAGTAGGGGTGAGCATGATTATATGGAGGGACAGGTAGGTTCTTGGTTCCACTTTTTTAGGAACCCAAAACCGAAGTGGAATTGGAACTGAGAATCAAGAACCAAAACCGAAACCCGAGAATTGGGAACCCAACCCCTAAAATAGCCAAATCCCTTATTTGGCTTCATTCTTCCCCTCCACCTTTATCATTACCTCCATTCTTTTTGTTCCCTAATATGCATGCATCATGTATGAAACATCGTTATCGTTTTCTATTTATAACGTTCTCTTTTTTTTTTCATTGCAAAACCTGGAGAGAAGTAGTGACTAAAACTCACTAATAAGGTGGATATGTCTAAAGTCATCATGATAATAAAAGTGTTGACTCTAGGTGAGAGTTCATCGATGTGTAAATGCAGTAAGAGAGGAACTCTACTCATGCATTTGGTATTGAACTTTCGAAATTGTTGTCCAACAAAACTTTGACGTATAACTTCATGGATCATTTTGTTCCCCCCTCTCATCTTTGACTCTGTGGACTACATGACTTAATAGATAAGAAAAAACACTTTTCAATTATTAGGAATTACCTTTAATACCCTTATTTATGTGATTGTTAAAAAACAGGGAAGAAGGATGAGAGATCTCACTATCGAATGAAATTAAGATAAGGTTTATTTTGCAATATTATATGTCCATATCTTTGTGCCTAATGTGTTCTCGTAGACCATGACATCAAGTGAAAGCTCCAATTGCTTGTTTAATGTAATTATGGGCAATTGCTTCTTTCAAGAAAATAATTATGTATAATATAAGAAAAATCGGTGCATTAACAACTGTAAAATTTTCTTAATACTATTTGACATATGCATATGGACACTTGTTCCTAGGCAATCAATAATAAAATCCTTATTCATTTTTATTATTACGTTTATTTTCCCTTTGCTTAACCAAATATAAAAAGAAAAATAGAACCTATAACAGGGTGGGTTCTAGGTTTGAAGTTCCGACAAATAGGTTTCAGGTTTCAAAAAATAAAAAACACATATCTAAGGGTAGGTTTTAGGTTTTAAGCGGAACTCACAAGAATCTTGGAACCGCTCACCTCTATTGTTAAGAGCCATCTAATTTTTTATTAAAACATAATTAGGGATTGTCTTGAAGGATGTCTCTGAGAGAATCTTAAGGGAAGAAAACTAGAGTCGCCAAGCTATTGTAACTTAGCATTGTCTTTAAAAGAAAACGGCATTCAAAAATCCATATAATAAAGCCCTAAAACTTATTCAATTTTGAATCCAATGTTTTGACATTTTTATGCTAAACTAATTCTAAACTAGAATTAAAACTAAAAGCTAGTAAAATTACTCATAATCTAAATTCTAAATGATTTTCCTAAATTTCTGAAATTTTTTATTTTTATTTTTTATTCCAAAAAATGGTGACTTAGATCAGATTAGGAGACTAGACCTTGTGCCAATTGTGTAAAGACACGTATAAGGTTACCTAGAGCTTGTTTTTCTTAAATGCCCTTATATCTCATTTTATTCCCGAGAACAAAAAAGTAGGTTTTTTTCTACTTCTTGTTTCTATTCTAAATCTATTCTAAGGCCATTGATCTGTTCCGAGGAATAGAAAAATTAACTGACATTATCAAATGAATTTCTATTTTTTTTATGTTCCAAAGAATAAAAGAACAGAAAACAAAGAAATAAAATGATTATTGAAGATGATCTTATTAAACACACAATATGCCTTACTTGAAGTAGAGTAACTAAGAAATATACATTCATATGCTCTTGGTTCAAACTTTCTAATATTGTCATTGGTTCTCTTGAAAATATAAGAGTTGCACCAAAAGTTATGAAATGCTTGGCTTTCTGATTTTGTAAATTTCATAGGGAGTTTTATCAAACAATAGAGCAATAGCAATAGCTTCAGCCCAACACCCCTCTTTATCAGCATAGTTTAACCATGTCTTGAAGTGACTGATTTTATCTCTATATAGCCCCATTTTGATGTCGAGTGAAAAGAGGATAAATTGTACTCAACACCATTTTTAGCGTAAAACTTAGAAATGTATTGACCTTCAAGCTCTTTTCTATGATCAGTTTTTATAGAAGAAATGTTGTGCTCTTTCTCATTTTTAACTTTTCTTGCGAATTTCACAAAAGCATTAAATTTTATTTGCTTTTGAGATAAGTACATTACCCAATTGTACCTTGTATAAAAACAAAAAAGAATTATTAAAGTTTTCAAAATATTATTTAAAAATATTCAAATCGGCGTCGACTATGTCATGTAAAATAGCTAATGTTCACATTAAATAATTTCCAACCTAATTTGGCCATATAGACTAAATTAATACAAATGTGAAAAGATTTACGATTAAATTGATCTAATTGACAAATTAATGGCTGAATTGATACCAATATATTAGGTTAGGGGTTTTTCTGGTACTTTTCCCTTTAAAAAGGTTACAAGACAAAAGAAGGAACATTTAAACTGTCTCTAGATGAAAAATATATATAGACGTAAAAGAAATTTACAATTAATTGGGAAAAAAATGCCACTAGGACAAACGAAGTACTAGGCAGCCAAATAATTTAACAAAATTATTTCTCTATGGTATTAGTATTCACCACATTAGATACATGCAACGTACAATCAGCGAGGAAGCAATTCAGAAATTGACGCATCATTGACTGAATGAATTGCTTCCCGGAGCAAGCACTTGTCATCCTTATCTTCATCCTTATTAATTGAAAATGCAGGCTTCTTGGGGAATTTCACGGCTGAAGATTCATTCTTGAGCATTGAAAAGACTTCCAACATGGAGGGTCTGTCCTCGGGCTTCTCTTGCACGCATAGAAGAGCCACTTGCATGCATCTCATCAGCTTACAAGATGATGAAGAGTCATCCAGAGACGGGTCAATGAACTCCATGCATTTATCGTCTTTCCACAGCTCATATGCCTGAAATTAAGAACGCCAGTTGGTTAAAAGTCAAAATTCATGTTCCTAAATTTGAGCCTGGAAAATTTTGCATCACGAATAATCTCTACTTACATATTCGAGAAGATTCAGATTTTCATTCAGGCCGTAGTAACATGAGGTCCTTCTCCCACTGATGATTTGTAACAGCAGTACCCCAAAGCTGTAGACATCGTACTTCATTGAGTATATGCCTTTCCTCACGTATTCTGGCGGAACGTACCCACTGTATACATGAACAGAAATTGGATTTAAGCAGCAGAGTTTTAGCAGGAGAATGCCTGCGAGGTAAAACCAAAAGGGTCTAGTTAGCTCTCTTACTAAGTCCCGACAATTCGGCTAGTATTTGCCTCAAGGTCACCCTTCCTGAATATTCTCGCCAAACCAAAATCTGATATCTTGGGGTTCATTTCATCATCCAGCAGAACGTTGCTGGCTTTCAAGTCTCGATGAATTATTGTGAAATTCGAGTATTCCTGAAGATAAAGAAGCCCCTGTGTAATGCCTTCTATGATATGAACACGTTTCGCCCAATCCAGCAAATATTTCCTTATTGGATCTGCATCATTCAAAACCTAAACACTATCAGAACCAGAAGCAAAATTAGAGCGTTGCATACCTTTGTGTACCCCAAATGCTTAAAAGGGTCTACCTGCTCTAGCCATTGTAGCGGAACTGGGGACCCATCTAAGCCTTTTGGAGTAACACACTAGATGTCACTTAAAAACACGAGGGTTTTGCTCAATGACTATTGTAAGAAGCATGAAAGATGTCGAACCAAATAGGTAGAAGTCCAAGCTCTTATTTGGCATGTACTCATAGATCAGCATCTTTTCTTCCCTGTTGGTGCAAAATCCAATAAGGCGAACAAGGTTGACATGTTGCAGGCCAGTAGTGAGCATAACTTCGTTCTTGAACTCCTCGAGCCCTTGGTTTGAAGTTTTCGAAAGTCTCTTCACTGCAATGTACTGTCCTTTGGGCAACTTTCCCTGAGCAACAGGTATGCTGATGGTCAGTACAGGGAACTGACTTCCACTTGAACATGGTAGACTCAACAAAACTTTTCACTGTTTATGCTGGAAGACAGTCTTCTGTCTATGACATAAGTCACATAACCCCAAGGAACATAAAGGAAAAACAAAACTTGAGCAGAAGGAATCCAAGTCCAACCTCCTATGATGAAACTTACAAGCTCACATACATGATTAAGAAGACCTACGCTGCATCTCTAAATATCTCAAGCTTATTGTGTTCTGTTGTGATGCCGATTCATTCTGCTTTTAGAGGGGACAGGTAATTTCAATGTGATATACTCACTGGCATATTCCAACTAATTGATTGAAATTGTGAGTATAACCAACCAGCTGGCAGCTGCTACAGAGAAAGCTGGCATCCCTATGTTTAACATATTAAAAGATTTTCTCTTTTATAGCAAGGGTAGCAAGTTCCCATTACCATTTTTTTTTTTTGGGGGTCGAAAAGTTCCTATTACCTTCACCTTCTCCATTATAAGTCAGACTATAAACAAGAAGGAACACATATTCTTGAGCATAAGAAGTGAAAAAAATATTTGGGGGTGAGCCAAAGGACCGAATCTGGCCCTCAATCAGGGTTCATTCTTCATAGGATTTGCAATGAAACAGAAAATAATAATCATTAGCTTACGTATGGTCTCGTATATTACCTTGTAAACAGGTCCAAATCCACCCTCTCCAAGCTTATTTTCACTTGAAAAGTCATTAGTTGCTGCTTTGAGGGCGACATAACCAAATGTCCGCGGATTAGGAGTATTACTCTCAAGACTATCACCTTTACACACCATAGTCTTTAATCGGCTACTAAATCCTTTTATTACACCTGAAAAACCTGAGAACCATGATCAAGAAAATGTATCTAGAACTTTAATCCTTCCTCAGTCAATGTTCCTGATTACCACAGAATTATAGTAATCCTCCTGTAAAGTTTAGAAAACGTACCTCTTGATTTCAGTGTTCTCTGTAAGTAGCATGTCAGGCCAAATATAAGGAGAACAACTATTGCAATCGAAATAAGCATAACTGGCCAGAACCATCGCCTGTGTTGCTGATCTTCACTGGCCTGTTGAGCTGACAAGGCAATTAAGTCCACGAATTACATTCAGTTCTACACTTTCAATGCAATAATTTTTTAAGACCTTCAGAAATTCTTGTGAGGTATATCCTAACCTGTCCGGGAAAGGACCCAGTTCTGATCATTGCTGACCTGAAACACATTGTAACCAAGAAGCCCCTTTTCCTTGGCATAAGTTACTTTGGCTTGGATGGCCTCCACATCATCGAAATTGATCCATAACGATCCCTTTCTGAAAAAGTTCACCACATAGGTATCATTATAAACAGAACTGGTTCCATAGCCAAAATCTCGGATATGTGATTTTATGGCCTTGTAATTAAGTGACCCATCCCCCCTCTCAGCAGGCCCCAGGGCTGGATGGCCAATGGCATCGCCACTCGAATCCTCAAGCTGCCAAGCATAGCCATGGTAGGGCAAGCCCAGAACCAGCTTTCTTGCAGGAAATCCTCCAATCAGCAACCGAGTTATGCAGAAGTCGGTGTTGTTACGGCTTGCGGGGTCAAACAAAGCTGCATGAGGGAGGGCAAACTTTTCCCCCCTGGGGAGATGGTAATCATAAGCACTTAGGTGAACCCAGTCCAAATATCTCTGAATCGAGTCAAGTGGGTAACTCACAGAATCAAAAATGGGTTGACAATACACAGCCATTACTAGCAGCAACTGAGGTTTCCCGGATTTTCTTGATTCGGCATCTACTCCATCTCTCCACTCCCGCAAAAGGGTACCCAAATTGGTCATGTTAATGCTTCTACTGGGCAAGACCCCACAGAGATCGACCCCACTGAACCCATAAAGCCTTGCCTTTTCTATCGTAGACTCAACAAAGGACCTTCTTGAAGAAGACTCACCGAGCATCGAAGCAAAAGCTGAAGGATTCTCTCGGCCTCCCCACACCGATAGCAGCGTGGTGATCGAAGGGTTCTTGCGTTTCACGGTGCTCGTGAAGGTGGAGAAGATTTGCTCAGTGGAGGAGTTGACGGAGACCTGATGGGTCGAAGAGTCTATGTAAGCAAAAGCGCATATGAGGCTAGAGAATAAAGAGGAATCGATGTCCGAGACCGGGAATTCGTTGCCGGTGTAGAAGTAACCGGACTTGACCCACGTTTGTGCCTCCGAAGATGGGCGGAGACAGAGGAAAAAGATGAAGAAACAGGCGAGTTTGCCTTCGCTCGCCATGAGAGAGAGCTCGGAAGAGAATGTGTGAAAGCAGAAGTGGCGGTTCGGGAATACTAGAGGAGGAAGAAGACCGCTTTGCTGAGGCCTATGATCGGGTTTGCGTGGCAAACCAGAACTCAAGTCCAAGCGCCATTGCTTCCTCAGACAGTCGGCGTGCTAACGAAGGAAACAAGCAAGAACTCTAAAGTTATCGCTTCTTCAGCCAAAGCAGCGAACGACGGTTGGCTCCTCAACTGCTGTATGGTCAAGGCTCAATTTCGGTGAAATCTTGCAACGTGGGGCATAGAGAGACCATTCATACTTTTGATAGGATGCGATCGCGACGCTGACTTGACTTGGTCTTGGTCGTGGCTGTGGACTTCTCATTTTGGGAAATGGTATTGATTACCGAAAACTTTAAACTATCTTACTTTAAAATATTTATTTTAAATTGTTTAAAATTCAAAACTAACACATGTATAATATATTTACTCTCCGTCAAAATTCTATCGATAAAATCATTAAAAATCTACCTATATTGATGTCAAAAAGCAAATAGTGTCAATATGGCACCCACGTGAATTAAGTAAAATAAAAAAATCACGTTTTGTTAACTAGAAAATCATCAAACGGAACTTTGACCAAGAATAAATGTGTCACATAGGTACAAATTTAAAAAAATTATATAATAAAAGAAGTTTTGGGTAAATGTATCACAATAAATATAGTCTTGATTTTTTAATGTAGCAAAAAAAAAAAAAAAAAGCTTCGAGTAAAGATATAATAATAGATATAACTTGGAATCTTTTGTGTCTTTTTCCCTTTCGAAAATGAATATGGTTGATTAGATTGACAGGTCTTGTCTCCTCACATCGAACCAATGATCGAGCATATCTTGTTTTTCAATCTCAAGCCTAACAAGAAAATTTACATGCTCAATTTTCAATAGAAGGCCAATTGGGATAGACAGTTCAAGCTTAAAAATCTATCTATATTAATGACAAAAAGTAAACAATGTCAACATGGTGCCCACACGATTTAAGTAAATTAAAAAAACTACATTATTTTGATTGGAAAATCATTTAATGGAACTTTAATGAAGGGTAAATGTGTCGATAAGGTACAAATTTGGGGTTTTTTTATGTAATAAGAAAAGTTTCAAGTAAAGATGTGATATGGGTATAGTTTGGAGTCTTTTGTGTCTTTTACCCTTTTGGGAATGAAAATGATTGACTACATAGATGGTCTTGTCTAGCCACATCCAACCAATGATCGAGCCTATCTTGTTATTCAATCTCATGCCTAACAAGAAAATTTACATGCTCAATTTTCAATAGGGGGCCAATTTGGACAAACGGGTTGGGCTTAAAAAACTGTCTATATTGATGCCAGAAAGCAAACAATGTTGACATGGCGCCCACAAGATTTAAGTAAAATAAAAACTACATTGTTTTAATTGAAAAATCATCTAACAGAACATTGACGGAAGGTAAATGTGTCACATAAATACAAATTTTGTGTTTTTTATGTATTAAGAAAAGTTTAAGGTAAATATGTCATAATGAGCATGGTTTTGATTTTTTATGTCGTAAAAAAAGAATTTTGAGTAAATATGTGATAATGCGTATAATTTGGAATCTTTTGTGTCTTTTTCCCTTTTGGAAATGAATATGGTTGACCAGATAGACGGGTCTTGTCTTGCTACACCTAACTGATGATCAAGCATATCTAGTTATTCAATCTCATGTCTAACAAGATAATTTTTTTTTTGGTTGATCATATTCTATTTCTACTCTAACTCTCACTCTCAGATTTTTATCCTATCTCCTTGCAGGGTATGATAGTTGAACTTTACACCTGAAATTAAATCATCCCCACCTCAACCTTTCTGAAAAGGTGGAAATTCAAACCTCACCTCCCCTTCTTATATAGAAATAGTGGATATTTGGGCAAACCCTAGTGGATTACATGCTCAATTTTCAATAGGGGGCCAATTTGGCAATGTCAAACATATAGTTCGAGAAAAGGGAAAGAAATTATTGTTGTAGAATCACAATCTCGTGAAAATCGAGAGAATGGATTGGAAGGGATTATTAAAGCTTTTTGTTTATATCGTAAATCCCTTTTGATCTCTTCAATTTTGTGTACATTATATAAACAAATTTCTCCTCCTCCTTCTTCACTAATAACATTTTTTTTTTATCTTATTTCTACATATGCGTTCTTTTCATCGCTTTTTCCCTCGTTTGCATCCCAACAACGTTCTAACTCAATCCTTTCAAATCCCTTTTCTCTATTGGTTGTTGCAATCCATTCTTTTCCTTTACATCCTTAACGCATTTATGTGCCAACTGTTTAACCCCTAATTACGAGAGATTGCATAAATCCATTACATTATTGGATCTTGCTTTAGTCCGTCCAGTAAGAATGCATTTTATAGCGAGACGGAATACCATAAATCCTTCACTTTATTGGACCAAACTTCCGATTAACATCAGTAAATAATGTCTCCTCTGACGTAATCTAAATCACCATGAACTTGACACTGCAACAACAGGTTAAAATTCAAGGAATTAGAACTAGACCGTCACAAATTGATCAACTAAACTAGAAAAGTTTCTAACTCTTTTTTTTAATCATAGCATAAAAGAGAGGAAATAGCCAAGGATGGATACAACAAAGTAGAACCAAATCTTTGAAACGTTCAAAAACAGGAAAAGTGTCAGAAAAGTTCTAAACATTTTGTATTAGTGCTAATTTCTCCTTAAACCTTTTATTGATATCAATTTAGTCCTAAACCTTTTGATGTAGTATTAATTTAATCTTTCTGACTAATTTTAGCCAAATATTTCTGACGTGGATGCCAATTAGTTGATATGGCTCAATTGACACAAACGTAAATAGTTTTTAATAATATTTTAATATTTTTTAGAAAAAGTTATTTATTTTCTTTTTACTTTCTTTTTTTCTTTTTCCTTCCCCTCCTCCTTTCTCTAGCTGGTCACCATTTGGCAACTAGCTAAAGGCGAGGGTGGCCTCATGCTAGGCAAGCGAGGCCTGCCCTCACTGAATCTAGCAAAGGTCAAGCCTCGTTGGTCACAGATGAGGCCCAACCTCACTAGATCCGACAAGGTCAAGGTTGACTTGAGTTCACAAGGCCAGCCTCACGCTGGGCTAGCGAAGGCTCAAGCCCTCGCAAGCACAACCTCACGGCCTATGGTGAGGTCAACCTCGACCTTGTTGGCCCTTGCCTCTGGTCGATCACTAACATTGGCTACCGGCTGGAGGGAGGAGGAGAATGAAAAATGAAAAAAAAATAAAAAAAAAAAAAATAAAAGCAAATAAATGAAGAGATAAATAATTTGAAAAATTAAAAATAGTATTAAAAGTTGTCCCGTTAACGCTGGTTATATCACATTAGCCGATCAACGAGAAAACATTAGATTTAGAACTTTTTTGAAACTTTTCCTTTTAAAAATGTTACAAGACAAAAGAATGAACACTTCAACTACCTCTAGATGAAAAATATATATACAGACGTAAAAAATTTATTACTACTAATTGGGGAAAAAAATGCCACTGGGACAAACGAAGTACTAGGCAACCCAATAAGTTAACCAAAGATTCTCTCTACGGTAAGGAACTGCGATGCCGATCAGTCCCCAAGACAACAATCCCCTCTTGGCTCGTAAAATGAGCTGGGGGAACTTCTCCACGATGGTCTCTCTCTCCTGTCCTTTTTGGGCTCGTGAAATGCTAGAAAGGTCAAAAGTGACAGCGTGCTTGCGCTCGGATTCTCCTTGATGGCACACAAATGGCTTCCTTCTACTTTCCGGGGGATGTCCTTGCCAGACAGACAGACATATAGACGATTTCATGGACCATTAGATGAAATTTCATGCTATAGTTTTTCTTTTTTCATTTTGCTCCCTGAGATAATGGCGTTCCCTAATCCAATTTTTTTCTTTTTGGGGCCGCTCCTAGCATCTATAAATGATGTAGCTGAAGGAGCCTCACACGGTAAGTAAGTGAACAATACAAGACATTCCATATTTCAAGGGTAAGAATTCTGGGGAAAGAAATCTTGTGAATGTCTTTTAAAAATCCAGATTGAATATTGCATGTTTCCTCACTTTATCCAACGACACCGTTTGTGTCGTAGCGTCATGCAAGGTGACAATATCCAGATTGAATATTTCATATAATGTGCAATCAGCGAGGAAACAATTCAGAAATTGATGCATCATTGACTGAATGAATTGCTTCCCTGAGCAAGCACTCCTCGTCCTCATCTTCATCCTTTCTAATTGAAAATGCAGGCTTCTTGGGGAAGTTCACTGCTGAAGATTCATTCTTGAGCATTGAAAAGACTTCCAACATGGAGGGTCTGTCCTCAGGCTTCTCTTGCACGCATAGAAGAGCCATTTGCATGCATCTCATGAGCTTACAGGATGATGAAGAATCATCCAGAGACGGGTCAATGAACTCCATGCATTTATCGTCCTTCCACAGCTCATATGCCTGAAATTAAGAATGCTAGTTGGTTAAAAGTCAAAATTCATGTTCCTAAATTTGAACCTGGAAAATTTTGCGTCACAAATAATTTCTACTTACATATTCGAGAAGATTCAGATTTTCATTCAGGCCGTAGTAACATGAGGTCCTTCTCCCACTAATGATTTGTAACAGCACAACCCCAAAGCTGTAGACATCATACTTCCTTGAGTATATGCCTTTCCTCACGTATTCTGGCGGAATGTACCCACTGCATACATGAACAGAAATTGGATTTAAGCAGCAGACTTTAAGCAGGAGAATGCCTGTGAGGTAAAACTAAGAGGGCCTAGTTAGCTCTCTTACTATGTCCCGACAATTTGGCTAGTATTTGCCTCAAGGTCACCCTTCCTGAATATTCTCGCCAAACCAAAATCTGATATCTTGGGGTTCATTTCATCATCCAGCAGAATGTTGCTGGCTTTCAAGTCTCGATGAATTATTGTGAAATTGGAGTATTCCTGGAGATAAAGAAGCCCCTGTGTAATGCCTTCTATGATATGAACACGTTTCACCCAATCCAGCGAATATTTCCTTATTGGATCTGCATCATCAAAACCTAAAGTCTATCAGAACCAGAAGCAAAATTGGAGCATTGCATACCCTTGTGTACTCCAAATGCTTAAAAGGGTCTGCCTGCCCTAGCCACTGTAGCAGAACTGGGGACCCATCTAAGCCTTTTGGAGTATCACAATAGATGTCACTTAAAAACACCTGGGTTTTGCTCAATGACTATTGTAAGAACCATAAAAGATATAAAAGATGTCGAACCAAGGAGGTAGATGTCCAAGCTCTTATTTGGCATGTACTCATAGATCAGCATCTTTTCTTCCCTGTCGGTACAAAATCCAATAAGGCGAACAAGGTTAACATGTTGCAGGCCGGCAGTGAGCTTAACTTCATTCTCGAACTCCTTGAGCCCCTGCTTTGAAGTTTTCGAAAGTCTCTTCACTGCAATGTACCGTCCTTCCGGCAACTTGCCCTGAGCAACGGGGATGCTGATGGTCAGCACAGGGAACTCACTTCCACTTGAACATGGTAGACTCGGAACTAAACTTTCATTGTTTATTCTGGAAAACAGTGTTTTGTCTATGACATAAGTCACATAGCCCCAAGAAACATAAATGAAAAAACAGAACTTGATCAGAACGCACCAAGTCCAGTCTCCTATGATGAAACTTACAAGCTCAGACCTACGCTACATCTCTAAATATCTCAAGCTTATTGTGTTGTGTTGTGATGCTGATTAGCTCTGCTTTTAGAGGGGGCATGCAACTTCAATGAGGTATACTCACCGGCTCATTCCACCTAAATGATTGAAATTGCAAGTATAAACCAGCCAGCTGGCCGCTGCTACAGAGAAAGCTGGCATGCCTATGTTTAACATATAAAAAGATTTGCTCTCTCATAGTAAGGGCAGCAAGTTCCCATTACCATTTTTTTGGTCGAAAGTTTCTATTTATAAGTCAGAGTATAAACAAGAAGGAACTTATATCCTTGACCATAAGAAGTAAGAAAAATATTTGGGGGTGAGTTATATTCCTTGCTTGCATTAAACAATAATAAACTCATGTTATAGAGCAAAAGGACCGAATCTGGCATTCAATCATGATTCATACTTCATAGGATTTGCGATGAAACAGAAAATAATGATTATTAGCTTAAGTATGGCCTCATATATTTTACCTTGTAAACAGCTCCAAATCCACCCTCCCCGAGCTTATTTTCACTTGAGAAATCATCAGTTGCTGCTTCGAGGGTGACATAATCAAATGTTCGCAGACTAGGAGTACCACTCTCAAAACTTTCACCTTTCCACACCATAGTCTTTAATCGGCTACTAAATCCCTTTATTACACCCGAAATACCTGAGAACCAAAATCAAGAAAACGTATCTAGAACTTTAACCCTTACTAAGTCAATGTTCCTGATTACCACAGAATTATAGTAATCCTCCAGTTAAGTTTAAAGAATGTACCTTTTGATTTCAATGTTCGCCTCTGTAGGTAGCAAATCAGGCCAAATATAAGGAGAACAACTACAGCAATCGAAATAAGTAGAACTAGCCAGAACCATCGCCTCTGTTGCTGATCTTCACTGGCCTCTTGAGCTGAGAAGCCAATTAAGTCCATGACCATTTAGTTCTACATTTTCAATACAATAATAATTTAAAACCTTCATCAGAAATTCCTAACCTTTCCACGAAAGCACCTAGTTTTGATATAGTATGAGTTATTGAGATCATGTTTCTTGCATTAAATATGATCGAACTTTTACTACATTTTTAGTCAATTGAAAAGGCATTGGAAAGCCTTATGAAGTAGTTTGAAAGGACCACCTGTGAATGCTTTGCTTAAATGTTTTATGAAGGGAATTGCCAAAAGTTATTTGTATTGGCTACAAAATATTTTATGAAATGCATTCTATTTGATAAATGGAATTGTGATCTTAACTATGTTGAATTGCAATATTCCCAAAAAGAATTTTGTTCCATTTTAGATGAACATGTAGTGTAAATTTGATCTAAACATAGAGGGATTTTTTTTTAGGTCGAAAATCATATTGAATTTGATTGGATATCATTTGAATGATGGTTCGGTTGACTATAGCATACGTAGATAGGGCTAGAGCTAAACTTGGAAATAGAATGTACACTAAAAAACTTGCAATGCATAAATAAGAAAAATTGTCAACAAAATCCTAGATCTATTAAATTTATGCTAACTCAGTTTTAAACCTTTTAATTTTGCCAATTAAATTAAAAACATTTTTACATTTTGTCAATTAAGTTCATTTGCCTAATTTTGACTAGAAATAGCTAATGTAGATGCAAGTCATCCTATATGTCACGGTTAGTACCGATATAGACAATTTTTAAGAATACTTTAATATTTTTCCATTTTTTTTATTTTTTTTCCTTTTCTTTCTTTACCCTTTTCTCTTCTTTTTCTTCTTTTTTTTTCTTTTTTCTATTTCCCTTTTTCCCTCCAACGGCCATGCCAAGCCTAAGAGAAAAAAAAAAAAAAAAAAAGAAATAAAAAAAAATTAGTAAAATTTTGAAAATATTAAAATATTACTAAAAATTATCTATGTCAACGAAATCATGTCACATAAAATGGTCAATATCTATGTGATTCAATTGGTAAAATGCGAAAAGCTTATGATTAAATTGTTAAAATTGAAAAGTTTAAAACTAAATTAACAAAAGTGTAATAGATTTAAGATTTTTTGAACAAATTTCCCCATGATTGATGGTTAAGATTAAAAATAATAAATTCACCTGCACGAGAGAGAACCCAGTTGTCATCACCAGCAACATGCCATGCAAAGTAACCTCTAAGTCCTCTGCTCTTGGCGTACGCGACCTTGGTAGAGATGGTTTGTTTATCATCATAGCTGATCCATGTCCTCCCGGAATAGCAGTAGGCGGACACTACCATAGAGTTGTACACCGTGGTAGCGTTGTTTAGGGATATGTACTTTGTGATTTGATTGTACTGGATCATCCCCTCAGAGGATATCGCTGACCCATTGATGGGCGCAAAGTAGCCATGGTTGTTGGCATCCGCAAGAGTGAATGCACTGCCATAGAATGGGATGCCAAGCCCGATCTGCTTCGCCGGCATGCCGGCCTGAATCCATGCGCTCACTCCGTCGTCTCCACTTAAGCCGTTCCCTAAATTAAAAGGAGCAACGATTTCAAATACAGCATATATCAAGAAAATCACGACTTTAACACTGTATGCTTTGAATGGGAAATGATGTTGTAACTCTCTTGATGCTGAGGAAACAGAATTTCAAAGTCATGATACAAAAAATTTCAGAAAAACTTCAATGTAGCTAAGAATATTCAAAGTTTATATATCCCAAAAAAGTCGAAGTTGCCACCCCTACCTGGATTGTAGAGAGCAGCAAGTGGTCCTGTGGTGGAGGACCAATTGGGTGCAAAGAAATCATAGGCCATCGCATTGATCCAATCCAAGCTCGCTGCCATGGCGGCCACAGGATAATCCGTGGGCGACCAGTAGTGCGGCGAGTATTGGACTGCCGCCGACAAAAGCAGAGCGTCCTCACCTGAGTTGGCTGCCTCAGCAGATACTGCAGCCCGCCACTCCCGGAGGAGCAACCCCAAGTTGGCCATCTTCTCCTCTGTATCCGGGGATCCCCAATCAAGATCGAGGCCATGGAAGCCGTTGGACCGAGCTAGGGCTATGGAGGAATCGATGAAAGTCTTTCGGGAGCTAGACTGACTCGCCATGGTCGCAAAGTCGGTCGCATTTGAGCTGCCACCACCGATAGACAGGAGGGTTAAGACCGACGGGTTCTTCTGCTGGACGTCGCTAGTGAATGCAGCGAAAGACTGGGCGTTCGCTGACGATATGGCTACCTGGTTTGTCGACGCGTTAAGGTCAGCGAACGCGCAGAAGAGATGAGTGAAGAGGGTCGAATCGATGTCCGAGGCCGTGATTCCGCTGTCTGGAAACCAAGAGCCACCTCTGACGATTTGGGCCATGCATGAGTTGATTTGGAGGAGAGAGAAAAAGGAGATGAAGGGAAAGAGAAGGATATGATTATCGTTGGAAGCCATTTTTGATGAGTTACATGGAGGAGGCTGTACATTTTCAGCTAGCTTTATCCAAGATTTATCGGACCGCATATGCATGATTGCGACTAAGAAATTTCATGCGAGTAAGGCCTTTTGCTTTGCTCTGACCCAGTCAATTAATTACGTGCGATTAAGAAATTTCACGCAAATAAGACCTTTTGTTTTGCTTTGACCCAGTCAATTAAGCACGGCTAAGAAATTTTCTATGAATAAAACCTTGTGCTTTGCTCTGACCAAGTCAATTAAGAAGAAGGAATTCTTTTCCGCAATCTCTTTCAGAATAGTTCTTAGTCATTTGAATGACTAAACAGTGATTGTTCATATTCTACGTTAAGTTTGAACTATTGAAAATGATGGACCACATATGGACCCTTCAAATTTGACAATCCCCATCCAACTTTGATTAATATATCATTAGATTCAAGAAATGTTTGCTTTGGCTACATCTGATGTTCTTTGGATCCGTTGACTCAAATTCCCCAATCCATAGTGTAATCTTTCGAAGGCATTTTTTATGGGGCAAGCATCGGATGTACATGACACATGTGAGCCCCCTCTACTCCAATTATTAGATTACGCAGTCCCACGTGAGATCTACAATATTCAATAATCGACATGAGGTGGATCTTGAGGATAGCGGTTGACCCCATTAATTATGATGCGTGGGGAACGGTGTCGATTTCTCATCATTTGACCCTGCTTCGTGCATGGAACTGCGATGCCGATTCGAGGGACGAGATGCAGCAATCAATATATTTCGTGGACCGTGGAAGTGGCGTCAAGGCTAATGCCTGTAGAAACCCGTCCCCGAATAGATCCAAACAATCCCTCTGACGTCGACCTTATCTTTCTTTGTCTTGCCAGTCTGTTGGTGTCACTCCGTCGGTTTCTCACGTTGTTTCGTTTCGAGAAGCGAGGACGACCTTGTTCGAGTTTCTTGATCGACGCTTGAACCGACAGAGGCATACAATAGGTCGGCCTTTCCGATGAGCTGATTAAGACAGGGTGGGATTGCATATCCCCTCATTGCTTCATTTGATTGTCTGGATTCAGATTAGAATAAATAAATAAAAAGAAATAGGCGATTTTGCCTTCGCCCACTGTGAGACAGCCCGGAAGAGAATGGGAAAGCAGAAGTGGGCATCGCGAGACGACTCATTTTTTATAGGAAAGCCAAGCATTTTCCACCATCAAAGTGGGAGACTTGGTTAACAGGTTTTTTGTTTATATTATATAAAAATGCATTTTCCATATAAAAAATAGTTTTCTTGTCTCGTTTAAAGAAACAAATCAAAGTGATAATATTCAAATGATTAAATATATATATATATATATATATATGAAGAACTCAGTTTTAACTTTTAAAATAGTGTAGATTATTCTCCGACCAAAGAAAATCAACCGAAAATTATTTTATTTTTTTCACTTTAGCCTTGACTCATGTGATCTTAAAATTGATTTTGTAATGTTTTAGGTGCATGCACATCCTCATCTACAACATTTGGATCAATGGGGTACCGATTCATTAAACTTATCTTGATCTTTTCTTTTCTTCATCTGTTTTATGCATAGTCAATATTACTGGTTTTAATTTTAGATCACCCGAGAGTTCTTCTAGAGTAATTTGATTTGAGTAGGAGGAATGAGAAGCCTTTTCGTTGCACAATGATTTTTTCATTAGTTGCAAAGCCAGCGTTTGAAGTGTTCTTTCTTCATATTCAAGAAAGTTGATTATGTGGCCATCTCACGATTTTTTTTTCTCTCAATTTGAGTTTTCAACCGGGAATTATAGAAATAAGGGGAAAAGAAGAAGAAGAAGAAAACATTGAGTCAAAATTGAAACCGGCTAGGTCCGTTTGGTTCGGCTTCAAAGAAATGGCCTCAGAAAAATGAAAATATCTTTGGGATGAAGGGATTTTCCAAAATGCTATAGCATTTGGTAAATTATAACTTTAAATAGCATTGGAAAATAACTTTAGCTTAAATGCCGTTTGCTAAAATCTACATTAATAAAAGACTTTTGCTATTTATTTATTTTTAGTTTGAAAATTAAATCTAATGTCAAACAACCACCACTAGCCACTAGATAGCCTCTTCTAAGATTAAGAGATCTTACGTGAGGTGGCCTAAGGTCATGCGACCTCGAGCGTCGCTTGGGTTGCGCGACCTAAGCAATGGTCACCAAGGAGGTGCGACCCCCAAGCGACAGTGGCGGTCGCCTAGAAGCCTGACTCTTAGGCAGTGGATTAGGTAAGATAAACAATCGTGAATGAGCGGGGAAGAAGATGAACAGTGATGGATGAATAGTAGACTTGCATTTTAAAATGCTGAAAGCCCAAAGTTGGACTTTTAGCATTCGAAATGTTAGCATTTTGTCAAGGAAGTCTGAAAAACACTTGCCAAATGCTTTAAATTTGGCCTTTGACCGTCCTACTGTCGTTCTCAGAGGACGGTGAGGCTGGCCGCGTCCTTTTTGGTAAGACGCGATTGCTACTTTGACTAGATTACTGTTGGCTTCCATTCTGGTCATGGCTGTGGGCTTTTCTTTTCGAGGATTTACCGAAAATTTTAAACTATATCATGATATATTTATTTCTATTCTTTTCCGAAACCAAAAATTACAAGTTTTTTCAAGTGAGACATTTATTCTTCGTCAAAAGACCCTTAAAAATCTACTTATATTGATGCCAAAGAGCAAACAATGTCTGCATGGTGTCCACGCGATTTAAGTAAAATAAAAACCACATTGTTTGATTGAAAAATCATCAAACAAAATCTTAACGGATGGTAAATATATCACATGGATATAACTTTAGGATTTTTCATATCATAAAAAACTTTGGGTATATGTGTCACGGCGAATATAGTTTGGGTTTTTTATATCACCAAAAAGATCGAATAAATATTAGAAATGGGCAAGACAAACCGCCCAAATCGGGAATCTCCTAAACCGAATCGAACCGACCAATTGGGTCCAATTCTTATGAATGTCAGTATGATTCCTAATTCCTAAATGTGGAACCAGTGTCCAAATGGTCCGATTCTCGATTCCAAGAGAAAATCAAACTGGACCGATTACATATATATTTTTTATTATTTCTTCAAAAAATTAGTAAAATTTAAACTACATACTACCTTGTTCAATGGTACTATGAATTACGATACAATTCTTTACTCATTGTCGGTTCCGTCAATATCTTAAAATTTGACATTCTCTTTTAATATGCATGGCTACTCTTTAGTGAAAAAGAAAAAGAAAAAGTGACCGATTACATTGGATCGGATTAGACTAGAAACTGATCACCTCTAATAAATATATCAAAGTGGGTGTAGTTTGGAATTTCTTTCGCTTTTTCCTTTTTTGGGAATGAATATGATTGACCAAATAGATGTGTCTTGTCTTGCCACACATCCAACCAATGAGCGGGCCTATCTTGTTTTTCAATCTCATGCCTAACAAGAAAAGTTACATGCCTAATTTTCAATAGGGGGCCAATTTGGATAGACGGGTCAAGCTTCTCGATGTCAAACATATAGTCCGATGGGAGGGATTAAGAGGGAAAGAAATGATTCTAAAATCACAATCTCCTCGGAACCGAGAGAATGCATCGGGAGGGATTATTAAAGCTTTTCGTGTATATTTTAAATCCCTCTTGATCTCTTCCAATTTGTGTGCATTATATAAACAAATTCCCCCTCCTTCGCTAATGACATCTTTTTTATATCTTATTTTTATATATGCGTTATTTTCGTTGCTCTTCTCCCTGTTTGCATCCCAACAACTTTCTAACTCAATCCTTTCAAATCCTTTTTTTTTTTCTTTTTTGGTTATTGAAATCCATTATTTTCCTTTATATTCTTAACACATTTATGTACTGATTGTCGAACCCGTAATTATGTCGGAGAGAGAGAGATTCTGTAAGTTTATTACATCAATGGATCTTGCTTTACTTCTTCCAGTAAGAATACATTTTATTGTGAGATGGGATGCTATAAATCCATCACGTTATTGGACCAGACTTCGATTAACATAAGTAAATAATGTCTCATGAGTTGTCGTCTAGATCACCACAAACTTGAAGCTGCGACATCAGCTTGAAAATTGAAGGAAATTAGAATTAGACTGCAATAAATTGGATCCGCTAATCTGCAGAAGTCTTGACTTTTTCTTTCTTTCTTGTAATCAGTGCAAGAAGAGAGGAAAGAGAACCAAATCTTTGATACGTTGGAAAACAAATATCAGTTTGACCATTTGTTGACGTGAAAAAGACTTTTTTGCCTCACCAGTGCAAACCGTCTCTTCATGCAGAATGATCTAACCAATATAAATTGAATAAAAAGACGTTGGACTCGACTGAAATATATCAATTTATAGCTGTATATATGCTATTTAAAAAGTCAATCCACGTATTCTCCCTTGGACAAAGAGAGCTTAGCTAGATTTCCCATTGCTTCACGCTCTTATACTTCATTGAAAAAACAAAGAAAATATTGCTCAAATAACTAAGTCCATTGTGATCTTAACTATGGTGAATTGCAATATCCCTAAAAAGAGTTTTGTTCTATTTTAGATGAACATGTAGCGTAAATTTGATCTAAACACACCGGGACTTTTTCCCCCCGCCGCAGGGGGGAGGGGGGGTTGGGGGTTTGAAAAGCGCACAGGGACTTGATTAGATGTTGTTCAAAAGAAGATGGTTCGATTGAGTATACCGTATGTAGCTAGGGTCAGGGCTAAACTTGGTAAATAGAATGTATACTAGAAAACTTCCGATGCATGATTGAGGAAAATTGTCCAAAAAAACTTAAAATTATTGTACTTTTATTAATTCAATTCTAAATATTTTAATTTTGTCAATTGAATCTGAAATATTTTCACATTTTACCAATTAAATCTATTCAGCTAATGTTGGGTAAAAATTGCTAACGTAAATGTCGGACATCCTACGAGTCACAACCGGCACTAATGTAGACAATTTTTAATTTTTTTTCCTTTTTTTTTCTTCTCTTTTCCTTCTTTTCTTTTTTTTTTTTTTTTTCCCTTTTATCTTCTTTAATTTTTTAATTTTTTCTTTTTCCTTTTTCCCTCCTTTTTCCCTCCGTCGATGACTGGCAAAGGAAAAAGGAAAAGAGAAAGAAGAAAAATAAAGAGTAGAAAAGAAAATTAAATAAAAATAAAAAATACCAAAATATTATTAAAATTGTCTACATCAACGCATACTATATTACGTAGGACAATCGGTGTTCACACTAGTGGTTTTCGGCCAAAATTGAACGAATTGACTCAATTGGTAGAACGTGAAAAGTTTTGGGACATCACTTTAAAAAGTTTAGAATTGAATTTTGATAGGTTTAGGATATCTTAGACAATTCTCGCGTGATTGATGCTATGTAACACAAATATCATAAATGCACTGCTTGAGATAGAACCCACTTGTCATCTTGAGCAACATGCCATGCAAAGTAACCTTTAAGTCCTCTTCCCTTGGCATACACAATCTTGGTAGGGATGGTTTGTGTATCATCATAGCTAAACCATGTCGTCCCAGAATAGCAATAGACAGACACAACCGAGGAGTTGTACACCGGGGTCAAGCTGTTTTGGGATATGTATGTTGTGATTTGATTGTACATGATCATCCTGTCGGAGGATATCGCCGGCCCAGTGCAGGGCGCAAAATAGCCATGGTTGTTGACATCCACAAGAGCAAATGCGCGGCCGAAGAATGGGATGCCTAGCACAATCTTCTCTGCCGGCATGCCAGCTTCAATCCACGCGCTCACCCCGTCGTATCCACTTAGGCCATTCCCTTAATTAGAGGACTGATGATTTCAAATACAACACGTATCGAAAAAAATTATGAGTTTAATGAGGACAAATAGAGGATTTTAAATAAAGAACAAGATTCATGTCAATTACTTGTGGAATAAAGCTTTATGCTTGGAATAGGAAATGATGTAATTCTCTTGACGTTGAGGTAACAGTATTCCGAATCATGATACATAAAATTAAGAAAACTTCATTGTACCTCAGAATAGTCAAAGTTTATATATCCCAGAAATGTCAAAGTTGCCACCCGGCCCACCCCTACCTGGATTGTAGAGAGCAGCAAGGGGTCCTGTGGTTTTGGACCAAAGAGGTCCAAAGAAATCATAGGCCATCACATTGATCCAATCCAAGCTCTTCGCCACCGCGGCCACAGGATAATCCGTGGGCGACCAGTAGTGCGGCGAGTAATAGACTGCCGCCGACAAATTCAAAGAGTCCTTGCCCGAGCTGGATGCCTCAGCAGCCACCGCAGCCCGCCATTCCTGGAGGAGCAACCCCAATCAAGATCGTGGCCATGGAAGGCGTAGAACCGAGCTAGGGCAATGGAGGAATCGATGAAAATCTTCCGGGAGCTCGACTGGCTTGCCATGGAAGCAAAGTTGTCGGCAAAGTTTACTGAAAATTTTAAACTATATCATGATATATTTATTTCTATTCTTTTCTGAAACCAAAAATTTCAAGTTTTTTCAAGTGAGACATTTATTCTTCATCAAAATTCTATTGATAAAACCATTAAAAATCTGCTTATATTGATACTAGAAAGCAAACAATGTAGACATGGCGCCCACGCAATTTAAGTAAAATAAAATCCACATTGTTTGACTAAAAAATCATTAAACAAAACCTTAACATATGGTAAATATGTCACATAAATACAAATTTAAGATTTTTTATGTTATAAAAACTTCGGCTATATATGTCACGGTGAATATAATTTGGGATTTTTATAAGAAAAATTCCAAAAAAGAACCCCAAGTGCCATCAATTTCTCAAATAAGGGCTCAAAGTTGACTTTATTTCAAATAAGGGCTTGAAATGAATCTTGTTTCAAATAAGTGTCTAAATTTGTTTTATATATTTCAAATAAGGGCCTAATTTTCGACAATCAATGGCATTTTCGTAATTTACTTTTTTTTTCTTCTTATTATTTTTCGATCATCTTCTTCTCCATCACCGATGGCCGACTAGCCATCAACGAAGCACACACGGGGCTAGGCGAGGGTGGCCCTCGCTTGTCCTTCGCTTGGGGCCAACGGGGGTGGCCAACCCTTGCTCGTGACCAGCGAGAGCCCACCTCGTTGATGGCCGCGAGGTGGCCTCCTCAGGGCTAGAGATAGCCTTGCCTGTCCCTCATCTGTGGTCAACGAGGGTGGCCTTTGCCAGATCAGGCTAGATTCACCCTCACCCAGCCCTTTGTGGGCATTGCCAATGGCCAGCCAACCACCAGTGATGATGAAGAAGATGAACAGAAGGAAAAAGAAAAAGTGGCAAATGACAAAAATGCCCTTAATCAATTAGAAAATTTAACTAGCCAGTGACCAGTAAGGTCAGGCCCTCATTTGAAACAATCGTGGCCATTTCAGGCCCTTATTTGAAATAAAGTCAACTTCGAGCTCTTATTTGAGAAACTGAGAGCACTTGAGGCCCTTTTTTGGAATTTTCCCATTTTTATATTACAAAAAGAAATCGAGTAAATATTAGGATTGAGCAAGACAGACCGCCCAAACCATGAACCTCCTAGACCAAATCAGACCGACTGGTTTCGTTTGGTCCGATTCTTGTGAGTGTTAGTATAGGTTTCAATTCTTAAAAGTGGAACAGTGTTCAAGCGATCCGATTCTCGATTTCAAGAGAAAAATCAGACTAGACCGACTATATATATCTTTTTTATTATTTCTTTAAAAAATTAGCAACATGTAAACTACATACTACCTTGCTCAATGGTACTACGAATTACGATGTAACCCTTTACTCATTGCTGCTTCTATCAATATTCTAAGATTTGTCATTTTCTTTCTTTGTGTATGATCACTCTTTAGTGGGAAAATAAAAAAAAGGTGACCAATTCCATTAGATTGAATCAAACTAGAAGCTGATCACCCCTAATAAATATATCACAGTGGGTGTAGTTTGGAATTTTTTGTCTTTTCCTTTTTTGGGAATGAATATGATTGACCAAATGGGTCTTGTCTTGTCACATTCAACCAATGATCGAGCCTATCTTTTTTCAATCTCATGCCTAACAAGAAAATTTACATGCTTAATTTTCAATAGGGGACCAAGTTGAATAGATGGGTCAGGCTTCTCGATGTCAAACATATAGTCCGATGGGAGGGATTAAGAGGGAAAGAAATGATTCTAAAATCACGATCTCCTCGGAACCAAGAGAATGCATCGAGAGGGATTATTACAGTTTTTCGTGTATATTTTAAATCCCTTTTGATCTCTTCAAATGTTTGTGCATTATATAAACAAATTCCCCCTCCTTCGCTAATGACATTTATTTTTATATCTTATTTCTATATATGCGTTTTTTTCGTTGCTCTTCTCCCTGTTTGCATCCCAACAACTTTCTAACTCAATCCTTTCAAATCCTTTTTTTTTCTCTATTGGTTATTGAAATCCATTCTTTTCCTTTATATTCTTAACATATTTGTGTGCTGATTGTCGAACCTGTAATTATGTCGAATAGAGAGAGATTCTATAAGTCTATTACATCATTGGATCTTGCTTTACTTCATCTGGTAAGAATACATTTTATTGTGAGATGGGATGCCATAAATCCATCACATTATTAGACCAAACTTCGATTAACATAAGCTGCAACATCAGGTTGAAAATTGAAGGAAATTAAAATTAGATTGCAATAAATTAGATCTGCTAATCTGCAAAAGTCTTGATTTTTCTCGAAGTGCCCTCATTTTCTCTTATAAGGGCTTAAAGTGGACTTTGTTTCATATAAGAGCATGAAGTGTTATCACTTTCTCAAATAATAACTTGAAATTGATTTTATTTCAAATAAGGGCATAAAGTGGTTATACTTGTTTCAAATAAAAACCTAAAAAGACTATGTCTATTTCAAATAAAGGCCTAACTTTTCGATGGCTAATGGCATCTTTGTCATTTACCATTTTTTCTTTCCTTTTTTTCTAGTTCTTCTTCTTCTTCTTCTTCTTGACCAGTGGCCAACCACCGACGATGCCCACAAAGGACTGGGTGAGGGTCACCCTCGCCCTCGCTCTCGCGGAGGTCACCCCTCATGGCCATCCACAAGGTCGACCCTTGTCGACCCCAAGCGAGGCCAACCCTCACTAGATCTAGTGAGGGTTGATTGCCGGGCGAGGGTGACCTTCGCCCATCGCCCTCACTCGACCCTCTACAAGCTATGTACGGCGATGAAAAAGAAGAAGAACTAGAAAAAAAAAAAAAAAAAGGAAAGGAAAAGAAAAGAAAAGAAAAGAAAATTTGGATGAAAATACCCTTGATAGATCGGAAAATTTGGATGAAAATACCCTTGATAGGTCGGAAAATTTAATTGATCGATGATTGGCGATGTTAGACCTTTATTTGAAATAATCATGGCAACCCCATGCCTTTATTTGAAAGAATCATGGTCACTTTAAGTCTTTGTTTGAAACAATGTCCTGTATAGGTTTTTATTTGATAAAAGAAAGATATGTTTAACATTTTTTAGAATTTTCCTATTTTATTATAGACGCTGACCCATTATCGGATGTAATAAATTTTATTGTATCCTGATTTTTATCAATCCAAAAGTGTTTTATCATGGACCGATCAAGCTCGAATGATCCATGCACGTTTTCCATGGCAGGGCGACACGAGCCTCCCTGATGTGTGATGACTCAATGATGAGCATAACATTACGACAAAGCCCACAATACATAGGAAAATTGTCCAAAAAGTCCTATATCTATTGCACTTTTTAAACATTTCAATTTTATCAATTCAATCCTAAATATTTTCACTTTTTGCTAATTCATTCTTAAATCTTTTCACTTATTATCAATTCAGTCCTAAACATTTTTACTTCTTGTCAATTGAATCCATCTAACTAATTTTAATCGGAAATTACTAACATAGACCATCGACACTAATGTGGCACTTTTTAAACAAAATTTTAATAAAATTTTGTATTTTTAAATGATTTTTCTTCTTCTTTTTTACGTTTTTTCTCTCTCTCTCTTTTTCTGGTTTTTGAACCTAGAGCCAGCAAGGGTCACCAGTGAGGGTTAGTAAGGTTGGCCAGTGAGGGTTGGCTAGTGACCCTTGCCTACCTAAGGTCCAAAAACAAAAACAAACAAACAAAAAAAGGAGAAAAAAAAAGTAAAAAAGAAGAATAAAATCATTCAAAATATTCAAAATATTATTTAAAAAGTTTCACGCCAGCAATTTTCGATCAAAATTGATCAAATGAACTCAATTGGTAAGAGTGAAAATATTTAGGACTGAATTGATAAGAAATAAAAATGTTTAAGAGTGAATTGACAAAATTGAAAGGTTTAGGACTGAAATAACAAAAGTGCAATACGTTTAGGACTTTTTGGACAAATTTCCCCATAATACACAATAGAAGCTCAAAACCTAAAGTATTGAGAGAAAGGTCCATACATTAATCTCTTGCTTACCCTTTGAAATACATGAAATAGTTTGCTGTTCATAAAAAGAACGAGAGATGAGGTAAACTCACAAATTATTATAAAGTTAAAATTTCTCAAGAAATCTTCAGATGCACGTCTCAGTGCGCCTGCTCAAGCATTGTGCAACTTAATTATTGTCACTATAAGGACAAAAAAAATTCTTAAATTGTAATGAGCATGGTGCTCTGGCTCTCTACATGTAAGCCCCACGCACCTTCTTCATTGCAATACAGTATTTATTTACCCAACAATGTAAAGATAACTCTTTCATATGCAACTTATGAGTGAAGCTAAAATTCTCAAAATCTGTGCTAGGATTATGAAAATTAGACAAGAATCAAGTATCTGATGATTATACACATATCAAAAGATCTCTTTTCAATATTCTTCAAATAAGACAATGTTGAGATGCCCGATAATAAACAAACATATCAAACCCGCATTTCTTTTTTTTTTCGTTAATGGACAATTCAAAGGGCATAAATTGCATACAGTCAATGCAAACATAGTGGTCATGACTAAAATATGTTTGTTGTCTCACTAATAATCTTTTAGCATACACTCACCGTCCTACCAGGTAAGTGGTAATCAGAATACCTCTTTTGCAAGAGCTAAGCTTCATGCATCGAGTAAGTAGAATATAAAGGTTTGAGTCGATAAGTTGAACATCGCTTCTCAGGAAGCAGTGCAAAACGCACGGGGTAACGACAAAACCCCAAGTTCGACCAAAGAACTACACTAACCAATGCAAACAGTAACCAAACACTGAAGAAAGGAGGGCGAAAAGAAGAGAAACGCCTGGATTTTCTGCATAAACCAATAGCCATCACTGGCTTGCGAAGCTGAAAAGTAATAGACAGCTTCTCCTCAAAGCAGCCGATGCCTTCTCATGTGTCTATCTCTTTTTCAGCCTCTTACCTTTAAGGGAGGAATAGCTCATTTGGAGATCTCTCTTGGAAATTGCAATTGCAGAACGGAGAACTTTTGGTAGGTTCGGTGATTAGACTCTTTTTCTCTACACAATGGGTAGGAAGATGCGTATCATTTAAACCGTTTTTTATTGAAACGATGCCATTCTTTTGTATAATAAAAAGGAAAAGGCATTTTCAATCCTTTCGAAAGAGCGAATCTTCACTAATGAACCTCGTCAAGATGAGTTTGTCCTAGGCCAAATCAAAAGGAGTTCCGAACCTGATTCTGGACTTGTTTTGACCCCTATTAAAGGAAATGGATAGCGTGCAAGAAACTACAGAACGATTCATGAGAGAACTTTTCCAACGATAGAGCATCAATAGAGATTAGAATGACACCTACATTCATCATAGGAGGTCTCCATTGGGCTTGACCTTGAAGCAGTTGTTGTAGACATGAAGGCAAGTTTGCTCCGCCTCAAAAAGCATTTGTCAAATGGATAAATTGGGTCAAATTTGGATTGAGTCGAAAATGGTCACAACTCGAATTAACCTATCTAACCCGATTTGATCAATTTCCATCAAATACAAATCTAATTCCCCATAGTTGACTTGACCTATATTAATAAAACACTTCTATATATAATCAAATTTAGGAAAACTCAAATCCAAACTAAGATAAGAGCACAGAGTAAGTGAGCAAGTGTGAGATTGAATAAAGAGAGAGTCATAAATGTGGATTGGATCTAAGCAATTATGAACTCATTTAATATCCATATTATTTTAGGGTTTTAGCCTTCTAAACCCATTTATGATGTATTTATTAAATATAACTAACTTATTTAACAACTCGACCCATCAATTATGGGTAATGAATTGAGTTTATCTCCCATTTTGATATGTTTATTTCCCACATTACTTAGATTTAATGGCAAATAATTCTCAACACTTTAGGTTCTCGTTTAACATAATTGGTTAGTGTCATGAACAGGATGATATGATAAAAATTGCATCTCACGTTATTGATTTGCTTAAGCTATTTAGACACGAATTGACACGTCTAAAATTGTTTATGATAAGACAAAATTGTATCTTACACAAGTTGACCTACTTAACCCGTTTAGGCATGAATCAACACATTTAAATTAACATAAAGTACGAGTTACTATGTACAATTGTACTTTCCATGCTTCGTGAATATAGGGTAATGTACCATATCATCCTAACTTCAAACACAATTATATGTTTGCTTATTGCATCAGCCATGTCATATCACAGGACATGTTTTATAACTCTTGTTATGTTCACGTTGAGACAATTCGATATATTTAGGGAGCTATCATGTATTCATCGTTGAGGCAATTGAACATATTTATTAAAAGCAATTCAACATGATTTTCCTCGAGTCATTCCCTTTACGACACTAATCATTTCTTGCGGTTTCTCGCACAATAACACATGATAAACATAAGAAATCTTATCAATTTTTATCGTAGGCGCCAACCCTTTATCAGATATAATAAATTTGATCATATCTCGATGGCTATGGGTCCAAATGTTTTATCATGGGCCCGATCGAGATCGAATGATCGATGCACGTTTTCCATGGCAGGCCGACACGAGCCTGCCTGATGACGACTCAGTGACGAGCGTAGCGTTGCGACAAAGAGCGCTTTATTCGGATAGTCGGACCAGCCAGATGTCGCACGAAGAACAAGGAAGCCGTCCATGGTGGTGGGCGCGTTGCAGCACGCGCCAAATCCCTTCAGCTTCACCTTCACCTACCACTTCACTGCCCCGGCCCTTCCTCCATCCACCACCGCGCGCAGGAGCAGCTCAGCTCGCGCTCCCGCCCGCTCTCCCATGGCGGTTTCCTCGGTTCGAATCGCGGTCGTCGGGGACGTCGTAAGTCTTTCTCGTTTGCGCACTCGGGTGAATGGAAGGGCCTCGTCTTTCTCGGTTTTTTAATTGCGATCGGATGTTCGAATCCTGTTTACCGATTTGTCGTTTTGGGTTTTGTTTTTCTCCGAAGCACGATCAATGGGATCTCGAGGAAGACACTAAGGCACTCCATTTCTTGAAGGTACTCTTCGTAAATGCTCCCGCCCCCTATGATTCCTCGTCTAGCTTTTTTTTTTTTTTTTTCCAAAGATTCGTTCTGGTGGGTGAATGCTGCTTCTATCTATCTAGTAGAATAGGAAAGTTGATTTTTCCTCGTTTGTTTTGGTTCGTCTCTCTGTAATTGAGATGAGCATTGGTTCAACAGAGAGAAATGCGCAGAGGGTCTTGTAATTTAGTGGGACAGAAAGAAAGAAAGAACTCAGAGCATTTCCCTTTTGCTGGTCAAGGACTGCTCATTGGCCTAGTACATAAAATGGAATCCTTTGGGTAAACTAATAAGTTGTCCATGCTAATTTGTCTATATTTAATAGATTCAAATCCCAAAAGAGAAGATTCTTAGGAGGCTACAAGAGCTTTGTAGGCTTTACATTGGATGGACTTTGGTCCCTGATGAATTTAAAACCTGGTTATGGATTATGTTGGAAATTAGTGGTGCATTCTAAAAGTATCTGATATACACCACGGCATGATGAAGCTTGAGTTTTGCTTGATTGGTATGTCCAAGGTGTTTCTCATCAGAAAACCAAATTCAAAAATCGTGAGATGGATCTGGTATATGCTTCCCTTTGGATTTTTAGTATTGTCATGACAGAGCACTTCTTTTTCCAACATTAGAAAGGTGCAATGCTACAAAAAGGCATATCGTAAGCAGTCTACTTCTTAATACCAATGCCTGAAGCAAGAGGCATAGTGTATGAATCTACATGACTTTTGAGTGTGTCATAAAACTTATATTTATCATGATTTCTTTGGCACCTATTTGCTTTTTCCTTCTAGTTGAGTGTTACCTTTTCTACTATTGGTTTCTACAATTTAGTTGCATTGAATTTTTAGCCAGAGTCTCCTTTACCATCTAATACGTGTTTATGCTTGTGGATTTGTAGCCGGATCTGGTGCTCTTCACAGGTGGCAGCCTTTTCCTTCATTCCTAATCTACCTGTTGTCTTCTAGTTCCATTCTTCCTTCCTGTTATTTGGACTATAGGTTCCACATGTGGGTAAGACAAATAAAAGCACGTCTCTTGTATTTTACACGGATAGATAGAATTAGACTGATTTCGTTCCATAGTTGTGTTCTAGGTGTACAAAACCTTGGACAGGACCAAAGACAATTTGCTTTTTAATCCCTTGGAAGGGATAGGATATAACTGATTGACAAATGAAGAGGGGGGAGAATTTGTGAAGATATGAAGAAAGATCTAATCATCATCACCTGTACCACCTGAGATTGAGACATTTACTTAAAGAGGCATCATGGTCGAACACTGAAAATTTTTTAATCTTGTCTTCCTTTTTCATGTGTAATCTAATTGCTTAAACGTCAATCATTATTAGATCTCCTTTCATGCCAAGTGTTTGATGCTTGGGTTGGGTGATATTGTCTTTATTCTTTATCAATCTTAAGTTCTTACATTCTGCTAATTTCCTTCAGATTACTGATTATGCAATCCAATCAGGTGATTTTGGTGATGAGAATGTTGAGCTGGTTAGAAGCGTTGCGAAGCTTGAATTTGCAAAAGCAATTATTTTGGGAAATCATGATTCCTGGTTCACTCAGCAATTTTATGGAAAGTAAGATTAAAATGTGCCACTTGTTGTGCGTCCAAATTTGCATGTTTTTTCTTATGAAAATTTGCATATGTTGCTACTTCAAAGAAACAAGCTGTTTCTCACCTTTTAGGGTGGTGATCCTGTAAAAGGTGACTCAGGACTATGGAATATTGTATGATATCTAAGCCATGGAATTTTCAGTGCCCCATCTCCAGATATCTTTCCTCCATGTTTTTGTATGAATGGTGATTCAGAAGGGAAGTGTAAAAATTCGATAGATGTTGTTAGCACTTGTTTCTGCTTGTTTTACATGAATATCCGCAATTTACCACTGTAAAATCAGATTAATGCAATGTCTTGTTATGTAGGAGGAAGGATAGCGTTCAACTTCAGCTAGAATGGTGAGTTTCTCTTTTTCCAAATTATTTCAAAGTATTGAGATATTCAGTTTAGCACCCTGTGGTTATGATCCTTGTCATACACCATCCTAAAACAATGACAGTGAGCTATTTGTATATTCTAATTATGTTGATTCCTTATCATTTTGCTATGATGGAATATTTGTCCTTGCTGTTTGTAAAATACTTTCAATGGTGACAAGTCTGTACTTAATAGGTGAATGTTGCAGCATTCACTTGTCAGCAAACTCGGAAGTCCTGTGTACATAAGTCTAGGAAAGGACCAGACGAGGGGAAAGAAACAAGTCAAATAATTCTTGTCTGAGTGAACAGGAATCATTTAGTGTGATAGAGTTAGGCAGGGTCCACACAGCCAATATATACATTAGGGAAGGTTTATGGAACTCTGTCAATTCATGTAAGTGCTTACATAGTCTGCAATTCATCCTACTATAAGGACATCCTAATATTGGTAATTTCTAATGCTTTTTTGATGATCAGTCTGGGGGCGGAGCATGTGGCCTATCAGCGATTGGATTATCCTCAATTAAAGTTGAGTATTGTGGGTGGGCGACCGTTTTCTTGTGGCGGTGAGAAGTTGTTCCGAAAGAAGCTCCTATCTGCAGGGTCGGTGCCGTATTTCCCCTTTTTATACCATATCCATGAGCAGAATTGTTTTTGATTAGATTTTAGCATCATTCCCATTTAGCATGTCCATATCAGCTCTGCATAGTTTTTGTTATTAAAAAAAAAATGCAGTATTTCTTGCTTCCATTGAGGATATGCAAACATTATTCCACTTTCACTGCTTTTTGACTAGTAATTTCTATGCCGCAAGTTGTAACTTGGCAGCTTTGAGTATTCTTTCAGATTTGGAGTTGAAGACATTGATCAAAGTGCTCGGAGAATCTATAAAGCTGCCATGGGGGCTCCAGAGGATCATTTGGTTATATTACTTGCCCATAATGGACCTACAGGTTTATGAATATGCCAAATTCTTAAAGTTGAGTATATTCTGGGCATTTTAATTGATCAGGCACCAAATTTTGGTGCAGGTCTTGGATCTAATATTGATGATATATGTGGAAAGGATTGGGACTTAGGTGGTGGCGATTATGGTGATCCAGGTTAGCTTTAGTTCTGACAGCTGCAGTTGTTCTCTGGTTCCAAAATAAATATAAACTGCTTTCCATATGAAAAATTATCTAATGCCTTCATCTCAGCAGATTATATCAATGTATCAAGCTTCCATTGCTGTCATGCTTTGTTCTTTACTTGCTTTGATGGGTAGCATAAATTGACATGCTGTAGAATACCTTCACAGAATCAATTTTAGCAGGCACATATGAACTGCACATTTTACTGCAATGTTTAGTGGCTTTTTTTTTAACTGATGCAGACTTAACTAAAGCCATATCCGAGCTAAAGGAGAGTGCCAAGTTCTGTATACCACTGGTCATATTTGGCCACATGCATAAAGAGCTTGCACACGGTAACGGTCTGAGGAAAATGATAGTGGTGGGGGATGATGGCATTATATATCTAAATGGAGCAATCATCCCTCGGGTCAGAAGTTTGACTAATGAGCTGACTGGGGACACAAGTCTCAACAGCAATGAGGCACCGCATTCCGATTTGGGTTCCACACGAGCTTATACTACTGTCGACATCTCAGATGGAAGAGTGACCAAGATTGCAGAATGTTGGGTATCCGTGGTCGGCGAAATGACCAAGCTACAAGAGGAGCATGTACTTTTAAGCGTTGCATAGTGTTTGTCATGTCAAAAATGACTTCTCATTTCTTCACTAAGCTCTTGGTGGGAAGTAATGCCCAGCTGTGATTAGACAAAATAATGAGTCTTCCCCTGTTGAAGCTTCTGTTCTTCAATCCAGTCTCTAATGGTCCTTAATAGTTGCTTTGGTACTGTTTAACAGGAAAAGGATGATCCATAAACCAAGTGCCATGAAACCATATGAGATCATGAAACTGTTTTAAGTTGACCAATCCATTGTTCTTGTCATGGTAGTCATCATACCAAATCTTTGCATATAGACACTTAAACTTTTGCCTCCCCTGACTCATGTCTGGACATATAATAAGTTTGCCCCCATGAAAAGGTAAATTTAGTCACATGAAAGTGATCATGATTTTCTAGACTTACACGATTACCATATAGCAGAAAACTAGAAGGTACCACTCCATAATTGATGAATTGCTCTTCTTTTTCTTTTCCCTTCTTTCTTTTTTCCTTTGGGGATAGTTGTTGTGAATCTGTCGCGCTTCCATCTTTAGCGAACATGCAAACAAAAGAGGGGAGGCAGCATTCTGTCTTTGTTCCTCCTTTAAAGGCTCTTGCTTTCATTATTAGTGCACCAACTTCCAAGCGCTCTTTTATGGGCTTTTTGACCCAATCTTTTTCTTTTAGACTAAAGTTCCACTCTTACTAGATAACTCAAGAAAAGAACCGCATCATTGATTGCCAAACCCCAATGGCAAAACCCAAATCTCTTCTTTTTTTAATCCTTTCTTTCAAGGCTCTCATCTTCTTTCCGACTAGGCACTTGCAACTCTCTCTCTCTCTCTCGCTTTCAGTGAGTTGGGGTTGTTCTATGAACCATGGGGTATTCAATTTGGCAATGAAACTTTGATGAAGTCTAGGATAGAGCTAGGAACTCAAATAATAGAAGCTCGAGGTCCCCTGTTGTCCATTAATTATCCTGCATCATCTTATCCATTTGGTCCATCAATTTAAGAAACCATCAGCCAGCCAGCAGGCATCCTCAATTGACCCATTTCTTGGAACTATCGCGGCACGCCTTTGTATCCATTCATTTGCCCTTTTGTATATGTAGTCTTTCATGGTGAAGTACCCGTGACGTGAACTTGCATCAATTATTCTACACTTTAGATATGATTTCAAATTAGTAATGGTTGGACCAGTCAAACCAAAGGAAAACGAATGCACCACGCATTTCCTCATAGGTATTCAGCATGGATTTGACCCTCGTTCGCACGGGGTTTCCTCAACATGACAGTCCAATGGATGACGAATCTACGCGTGCTGAACGGCCAGGCCAATATTCAAAGAGAGGCAGGCCAAGAAGAGAAGATAGGAAGATTCCGTGGAATTCAACATTGGGGTGCTAACTTTGGTAACTGTGGGAGTGGTCAATGTGAAAGTCGAATGGAGGAGACAGAGGTTAAATTGGATTCGATCTCCAGCAATTCAATTCGTCGTTCGTTCCGGTAAAAAAAATAATTACTGAAAAAATTGAAAAAGAAAAAAGACAAGAAAAGAAAAGAAAAGAAAAGTATGACAAGGGAGGAATGTCTGACTTCTGACAATTACCCGACCCCAATAGATCCCAGCAGCCTTTGACCACATCTCAGCCGTCCATCCCACTGCCTCGAAGATTCCTTCTGTTTTACATCTTTAATTACCAATAATCTGCGCTGCATAATTACAAACAAGCAGCATCTCATTTCAATTTTTTCCCTGATTTCGATATTGCTGCTGTTACTTTGAGTTTGAACAACAGTTGGATGGGGTTCCATTTGTTATGATTACCCATTTTCCTTCTCCATCGAGTTAATCAGTTGAAATCATGAGAGCAATCACTTTCTTCTTGGATTATACAATTTCAATCTCCTCTCTTTCACCGTTCCTCATTTGGATGTGAGCTCAAAACACCCACTAATCTCAAGTACCCATATCATCAGCTTCTCCATATGGACTGATAAAAAGAATTGATATCACTGTTGCCCATCAAGTTAAAACTAATGAAGGGATTGATCTCCTTGTCTATCTTTTCCATTTATTTTTTTTGGCTGGGGGGGGGGGGGCTGTCCTTTTCAGTTTCTAAGAAGGGTTTAAATAAATTAAAAATCTTTGATGATGCTGTCCCTTAAATCAGAAGAAAAGAAAAGAGTGGCAGAAAAACAAAAGATAATAAAAGCAACTGTTGAGATCAGCCAAAACAGTTCTCTGAACCCATGTTTCCATGTGCTTAAAACCTGAGAAAAAGTCTCTGTTTCCGTTTCTGTTTCTGGGAGACCCTCTCTCTCTCTCTCTCTCTCTCTCTGTCTCTGTGTTACTGTGAAAGAAGAGCCTCCCCAAACACAGCAATAACCAAAATTTCCAGCTCAACCCGCCTTGATCGGATCGACTCGATTCGTTGCCAACCCCAACCTCTTCATATTATCCTCGGAATCGCCATCTGTATTCACCTTTCCATCCTCCCCAGGTGAAATTTAAAAAAGAAAAGAAAAGAAGAAGAGCCCAAAAACAATTCTTCACACACAAAAAGAAAGAAAGAACCAAAAAAACCAACCCGTGAAAGGAAACAACCTCCTCAAAATGTCCGAATATCTTACACCCAAAAAATGCTGAAGCCGAAAACCCCGCTCATCTGAACCTCAGGGAATTTCTCCAAACAGAGCCTGAGAACATTTCCAGCCCATTGTCCCTCATCCAACAACTCCAGTTTCTGTCTTTCTTTCTTTTCTTTTTTTCTTTTGTTTGGTTTTCCGTTCAATGATTTGATTTGGAAGTTTGCATCTTTTTCTTTAGAATTCCATTTTTTGTCTCTTTGGCGTTGATGGGAAATGTGACTTCCAATGTGGCCGCGAAGTTCGCGTTTTTCCCGCCAGACCCGCCGACGTACGATGTGCTCCGAGACGAAGGTGGGAAGCTGTTGGTCTCAGGGGTCACGGCCGACAAGAATATGGACGTCCACCAGCTCGACACCAAGGGTGGCAACAAGATCGTCGCCACTTTCTGGAAACACCCTTTTGCCAGATTCACCCTCCTCTATTCCCATGGCAATGCGGCTGACTTAGGTCAGATGCAGGAGCTCTTCATTGAGCTCAGAGCTCACCTCCGTGTTAATATTATGAGGTATTTGCTTTAAATTTCGTCTTTTTTTTTCTTCTTCTTTTTTTAAATTTGTTGTGGGAGATGTTGGGTTCTTGTTTTTTTCTCTTTTTTTTGGAGCTGTTTGATGGGTGGTTGCTTTGATTCTTGTGTTCTTTCGTTGGATATGTTTCCACGCTTCGGTAGATATCAATAGTTTAATTACAAGTCTCTATATCTCCTCCTCATTTTGGTGACTGATTTCATGAGAGCGTTGTGTTGTTTTCCTCCTCCTTGTTTTGTTTCCCTGTAGTTGATCTGTTCTTTATCCTACGGTTGATAAAAGTTTAGCTCTTGAGAATATATGATTCTTTTATTAGCTAAAGGTGGCATGGTCATCAATCATGAGAAATGTTTTTCCCAAACGTTAGGCATGATATAGTGGTTAAAATTTTAATCGCGATGATTTGCAGCAGAAACAATGAAGAGTTTCTTGACAAAATGGTGACAGAATATAGAATTTGTGAAGAATGCTTTCTTTGGTTTCCCAAATCAGATTTTACCTTCTGTTCTGTCAATTTTGGTTGCCATCTGTCCTGAAAGTTTTCATGATACGCTAATGCTCAAGTATTAAAGGAATGAATATGGTGGTGATAAACTGATAATTGTACATTTGGGAATCCTTATTCTGGTGGCGGTGATGACTCTGAGAATCTCTGTGGGAAAAGTGTACCTGCTATTTGTTTTTTCTGGTTCCATCATTTATGTTACATGATATATATATGCAGATGCAGATGGAGTTATTTGCCCCAATAACTAAAACTTTCCTTGATTATTTACTGGGAAATTCTGTTATTTGCAGCTATGATTATTCAGGTTACGGCGCCTCCTCTGGTAAGGTAAGGATTCCTCTGTGTCAAATTGTAGCCATTGTACTTTCTTTCACCTCCAGAAAGGAATTGTTAACATGAACTTTTTAATGTTAGTGGCTCGGGAAAACATCTTATGTTTTTAAAATGGTTGACTCTGATAATGTGATGTCATTCTGCCATATAGGAATTTTTTTTCTTGCAAGTCCTTCACAGCCAGGTCAATGAAGTGGATCATGTCGGAACTGACCTATTCACATGTACCATTACTATTCCTTAATATGAAAATGTCCTATAGTAAAACCAAGATCTTTCTTTTTCTTGCAAACCATCTCACAAGAACATAAATGACTCTGCTCATTTAGTTCAGATATGCTGGATTGTAAATACAAATTTTTATTGCACTAAATGATGTCCTAACGGTTAATGTTTATTCTAATAGCCATCGGAATTCAACACTTACCACGACATAGAGGCTGTTTATAATTGCCTGAAGAGTGAATACGGGATTAAGCAGGAGGATCTCATCCTATATGGCCAATCTGTTGGAAGTGGGCCTACACTGCACTTGGCTGCTCGATTGCAGAAATTGCGAGGTGTTGTTCTTCATAGTGCCATACTTTCAGGCATACGTGTCCTTTATCCTGTCAAGATGACTTTTTGGTTCGACATATTTAAGGTAAGTTTGGTCAATCTGATATTCTATCTGCATAGAAGGGTGCCTATTTTCTCAGGCTCGAATTAAGGAAGTTTTTCCACATCCTCTTTTTCAGAATATTGACAAAATACGGCATGTCAACTGTCCAGTTCTAGTCATACATGTAAGTTTTTCTTTCTCTTTACTCCAGTAAATTTAATTGGCCATGAAAATTTCTCAATGATGCATTGGTTGATTCTCCCTGTTCTTCATCTGTTGTCCTTTTCTTTATTGGGTTTAGCAATAAAAAAGGCTTGTCATTATGCTTTGCAACATTTCCTGTGAAGTGTACTTTTTGGCCTGTCACCCTTGTTATTCACAATAACCATGAAATCTTCACGATCATGCCATCTTGAAACTACTTGCCTCCCACTCTTCTTTTGGCTTTTAATTTTTTGTCTCATGGCAATCTAGTCTAAGTTTGCAAGCTGGAATTTGGAAGCAGATGAAATCACTCCATATTGTACAGTCCAGTCACATATTGCTGATGTAATATGGTCATCACAAATTTTTAATTCAAGCTGCTATTCCATAGTAATTTCTGTGCTTGTTTATTCTTTGATTCATTTGATGAAGAGATAGGCAATTGGGGTTATCATTAATTTGAAATATCTGCAATAAATTTCTTTTAGAATGAGTAACACTAGGAAAGCTAAAGCGGAGCAGTGGCAAGATTGATTTGAACTTTAGTCTGTTTTCTGATATTTGCCTATTCTATTTGATCGTTTGTATCCTAATAGAATCATAGGGCGATATGGCCAGCAAAGATTTTCTGAAGCAGCGCTGTCCTTTGGAGATATGATTGGGGTTGACGTATTTCTTCTTGCCAAAAGAGTGTATTATTGTATGCATTAAATACAACTCATGTCAGTAGCTGGACCAGTTATACATTTTTTAGATTTTCCAATGTGAGATCATGATGACTTATTTTAATTGCTGTTCTGTTTTTTTTTTTTTGTGGGGGGGTAGACTTTTAATTGATGCTCTTCTTGAGTGCCTTTTCACCGTGATCTGCCTCAACTTAGCAAGTTACTAAACATAATAATGTCAATTCATTCTGGTTTCACAAAGAATGACAAACTTGACTTTATTGAGATGCAGAGACAGTTCTAGTTACCTTTTTCTGTAGTGTTTATTGGGAAAGAATGAGCAAAATTCTTATGAGAGTAAAAGAACAAGAGTAGATTTCCCAATTTTGATGCTAAACGAAACAGACTTTTCTGTTTGCTTTTATATGTCAAGATTGGAGTTTAAAACTTTACATTGGAGATCTATTCGCCAATTTGTCAGTTGTATCAGGATCTCTTTGTGGCAACCATGTTGTGATATGACCAATAGGATGTGGACAGACTTTTTCTTGCACTCCTTCATAGCTCTCTATATCCTTAAAAGAATCTGTACATTTAACAGGGCATGAATCCGTTTGGTCTGATACATTCCACCTTGTCAGCATGTTCTTCTTGCGACTGTCTACTTACTTTCTGTTAGTTTATTATCTGCAGGGAACAAATGATGACATCGTGGATTGGTCCCACGGAAAACGCTTGTGGGAACTTTCCAAAGAAAAATACGACCCTTTATGGGTCAAGGGTGGAGGTCATTGCAACCTTGAGACCTATCCCGAGTACATTAAGCACCTGCGCAAGTACATAAGTGCGATGGAGAAACTTTCGCCCATGAGACCGACAAAGCATCAGCTTACTTCTAATTCCAGCATGACGGAAGTCAAACATAACAAGTGCTTGAGATTTGGAAAGAAGTAGACCAAATTGATCATTTTTCGAACATATTGAGCTCATATAAGGTATTGCCCTATGCAGAGTACCGTCACCTCCAAGAACGAACTCGAATGTCTTGTTCCCCTAATGCTTGGAAATTAGGCTCGCTGGCTGGGTTTGTTAATGTTTGCATCAAATATGAGGTGATATGAAAACATGTTCAATTTTGGCTCTTGGCATGACTACAAGATTCGGAATGATCTTGATGTGGGTGTGGCATGTTGTGTACAAGTAGCATAGTCTGAGTTTCATGTAAGGACTAACATCATTCTTAGTAAAAGAAATGCAGAGGTTACTTTCTTATACCTTCTCTCTCCCCCTATTGTCCCCTTCATTAGCAGAGGCGAAAAACGATACCGCTGCCAAGATTGGTCTTAGTTCTCTCTCGTTTACTTGACCTCCAGCTTTACATGCTAACGTGCAGTTGTGTCTTTCTTCTCCTCCTGTGCATTAATCCTCTCTAGTTCTCTTCTTCACAGCCAAGCTTTTTGACACTCATAAGAAATTCCAACATCAGAAGAGAGAAAGAGAGAAAGAAAGGAAGGAAGAAAACATTTACAAGAAGAACAGTGGCTTGCATTCCTTTTTCCATTGTTCAAGATCATTTCCTAGCTTGTCTTGAGAAGGTGAAACACTTGCCTAAATTGAGTCTGTCGACCATGAAAAATAATCGCCTAGATCAACTTGATACATAGAAATAGGTGATCTAGCTTAGTTGGCTGAAGTTTTCCATCGGTAGTCCTATGTATGCTGAAATTTATAGTGATTGTCCAATAAATTTCAGCATATGCAGACCTCATCAGGTGCATTGTTCATATACATAGTTCCAGAACCTGTTGCAAAAGCCCTTGAGTCTCTCTGCATGACCCCTAAATGTGCAGGCTCGGGCCTCTATCCTATATATGTTAATAATATAAAGATTGAGGAGGGTAGATGCAATTCATAAAGTGAGTTTTCTTTTCTTTCTTTTTATTTATTTTGGAATTTGTAGGTGGACCTTTCTCATTTTTTCCCTTTCATCTGATTTCCTCTGGAAATTCTGGGAATACAATTTCCATCTTTTGAGCTTGTTAGTTTCAAAAATAAGATGAGCAGCGTCATCTTCTTTGTCAGAAGTCCAATTCCAGGTTAGCTATCCAATGAGGATTTTGCGGTGGGTAATTTCCTCATTTCTTAAATAATTTGATTTGACTGGTTTGGTCATGGTACAATTGAGGGGGAAAAAGTGCTTATTATTGACTAATTAGGCCATCATTGGCGGAAGAGATTGATTGAAGTACTTGACTCTTTTAACTTTTCAACATTTTCCCCGTTGTTATGGAAGTGTACCGAGAATGCAAATCTTTTTTGTGTTGCCTGCCTATGTTCAAAGAATTTACAATTGGGTTATTACATGCAGCATGAAGAAAGAAATATGTCCAAAGGGCCTCCATAAATCGGGCCATGCATGCCCTCATCGAGCCAAAATGTTTGAATTTCCATATTTTCATAAGAAAATAGTGACTCAAATAACTATTATCGCTATTCACATATACATACCGTAAGACTAGAATGCCAAATGAGCATATATCCATTTATTGCGTTTTTGTAGACCAAACATAATTTGGTTGCTAGAAATAAATTCAGTTGCTAGAAGTATTTATCTCAAATTTCTAGGATAATAGTAAAAAAAATCCTAAACATATATTTTAGATGTCGATTCAATCTTAAACCATTTTTTAATTTTATAAATTTAGTCTTGAATTTTTTGACAACCGTTCAAAATTGATTGAAAATAGTTGACATTGCGAATGGCCATCCTAAGCAACATGGCAAAGATGCTCTAGACTTTTTTTGACAACTTTTTAAATAATTTTTTTGGTCTTTTTTCCCTATTTTACTGTAGTGGTCACCGGGCCTTGGCAATGAGGCCGAGGTCACGAGGGCCATGATAAATTCAGATTGATCAAATTAAAAAATTTAAAACTCAATTGACAACCGAAGAATAAGTTATGACTTCTTTGATAATTTTCTCTTGAATTTCTTGTGGTGGCAATAGGACAAGACCAAACAATAAGAATTGATGGGACAAAGAACTAAATTACAATTTTTATGTTGCATATACCTATCTAACAATAATCTCAAAGTGTCCTATGCATGGATTCATCTCCATAGCCATGTACATTAACCCTAACCTCAATTCGGAAATCTAGTATCCAACTACTCTAGTTTTCACCTAAAATTTCACTAACGATAAACACTAAATTAATAATTTAGCTCCATGATGTGCAACGATTAAGCCTCTAAGTTAGGCAAGTCGGCATGCAATAATCCCACCAACATCTCTCCTTGAGCACATGGATTGCATTATACAAAATCGATTGCCTCCACTCGAGTGGGGAGCGACAAGCCACTTTGATGTGTCCAAAGCCAAGGATTAAGCACTAATCAACATAGTTAAAGCACGTGAAATGCGTCTAATCGGTTCTGGGTTTATTGCTAAATGACCGCTCTTTTATAAGCTAATAAATCCCAAGTATAATCTATTGAGACCTTGCTGGCATCTTTGGATGCACTTCTCCATGCGAACATAATTTAATCATGGTACGATTCACATGTGTATAAATATAATCTTTGGCATCAAGAGAACAAGTGCTGTTTCTTTTTTTTTTCCTTGTTATCAATTTCTGTTTCTTATTTATTAATTTGCTATGTTGCTTAATTTCCATCAAACCCATTAGTGCTTCCACAACCTAAAGTTGGTCAACCTCTTTTTCCACTATTCCTAGATTCTTTAGAATTACCATTGCGACCATTTATTCGATTTCCTTAATGAAGAAATTAACTTTTGAAAAAAGCAGTTTCGTGAAATAGGCAATGGATGGGAATATTGACGCCGAAATTGTCAAGCGGCAACAACCGAGGATTTCTTTTTTTATGAAATGTAGATGTCTATATCCATCTATCTATATGTTTAAGACAAGAGTAAGCACTTTTAGATTTTCTATTTGGACAACCTGCATATATTATTTGATATTATTGAATGCAATCCAGCTATAAAGAGAAAAAAGAAGAAGGTAAAATTAGGCAAAGGAAAAAAGTTATTATCCGCTTTACCCTAAAACATCGCACAGTGAAATTTTTTAATTGCCTCTATGGTTCAACAACCAACTCTATTCTTATCTCATTTTCTTTTTCTAATTTTTTTTTTAGCTATGGAAAGAATAGGAAAATGTTTATTAAAGTTTGCTTTCTAGAAGGATCCGTGACAAAGGAATGAAAAAAAAAACAATCATGCACATGCATAGTGCGAAAGTTAGCTTGTATTATCAAGCAAAAACTGGTTTGTCTCCATTTGAATTTTTCAAAATTGGGCTCACAATGTATAAGACCCACTCATGAAGTAACTAGGCACTTTTTGTAATGCATAATCATCCTACCATATTTTGACATATGCATAATCAAATATGCATGCCTCAACCCTAGTTGGAGGACGGTGAAAATATATATACTACCATTTGTTAATTATGAGTGCTTTTAACATTTCATTCAAAATATACTGCTTTTAATTTAGAAAGCTAGTGATGAATTTCAAATTTTGAATTGAATATATATATATCAATAAAATAGAATTTGAATTCTAAAAGTGAGTTGTACATTATATCAATAGGATTAACTCAGGTTGGAAGTGAGCAACTTTGTCATCCATTTTACCCACACACAAAAAAGAAGACAAATAAAGGGGCTTGTTAGGGAAAATGGTACGGAAGGAACCGGGTGGTCCCACACCGTGATGCTGACAAGGATCTCTATTGGTTGGGGGGGGCCAGGGGGGCAGGCATGTCATTTCATCCCAAGAGGACACCCATTCTTTCAGAGTTTAGGGCGTGTACCTCACTCAGATTCCACGACAGGCCAATGACAGATAGATACGTGGCGATGACACGGTACCACGTTTGGAGATTTTGAGGATTTGTCGCCCCTGATTTACCCTTTATACCCCTTCATTACCCAAAATTTATCATGCCAGGATGACAGGTAATATAACGTGGGTTCTTTTCTTTCTTTGCAAAAGAGCCAAGATGTTTTTGGGACAACTCGATCCACAAGGATGAGATCCATTGGGGTTAAGTCAAAAGATTGGTGTACTTTGAAACTTAAAACAACTTTGGCTTAAGTAGCTAGGCAGTTAAATTCAAACACGACAAGATTTAGATTCATATTATACTATTCTTGATTTGAAGAAAATTTTCCATGACAGTAATAACGGGATATGATCAATTAACCATCTTTGCCAAAGTTTTATACGGTCACGTTTATCACAATTTAGATGGAGCTCTTTTCCCACTTACCCGTATAAGACGCTTTATGTGTAAAGCAAGTTAATAGTTGCATAGCGGTGTGCACATGAAGTCATTAGTATTTGGTGGCGTGGGAAATGAAATTTTCACCACGTTATTTATTTGTACACGCACAATTGCACTCCTTAATCATGAATAAATGCCGATGATCTTTTACTTTTAGAAAGAGAGAAAAGTGAATTCTTTGTCGAAACAAGTTGGGAAAAATTGACAATTTTACATGTTCCAATTGTAGCTTCATACTTATAGTAAGAATTGGAATGTATGTAGTCTCTTTTTGATTATCTATCCAAAATCCCGCAATGTTGTACTTTTGGAAGGAAATAGAGAATGTTATTTTGTGGAGCTGAGCACACATAATTATGGCATAATACACGCATTTATCCACGTTGTTATATTTATTATGAAGCAATTATAGCTCATCTTTCCTAAAGTCCTCATGCAATAAATGGCTTGTCCAGCGCCCACGATACATCCTGCGATCGACCTACTATGAATTTTTCTTCCGATATTAGAAATTCCGTAATTGCATCACACAGATTCTTAACCGTCCTTACTTTTCAAAATCCCATCAATGAATGCCCCAGGAATATTCATTAATTCTTCCAACCGTGGAAAGATTTACATTTTCAAAGTATCGAGAATAATTAAAATTCATCGAAATTATTTCTGTTTTCTTTTTATTAAAACTACTGAATTTTTTGGGGGTTCTCTTTTCTTGTATTATTTTAGGAATTTCCTTTGTAAGATCAGGCAAGCAATCCACCCCTGGGAATTACCATGAATATCCCCTGTAAATGCTAATTTGAAATCTTAAATTCAATTAGCATTTAATGCCAAAAATTAAAAATTTAGATTCTGCACAGATTTTCTTCAGAATATTTAACAGACCCAGAGTTTCTTTGCCAGTTGGGCACTTGTCTGTGTCATCCCGTGGAATCTTCCCACCACTCTTCCCGCATTAAATGATAAACTCTATGCTCAACTCATCAAATGGGGAAAAGAAAAGAAAAACTCATCAAATGGGGAAAAAAAAAAACTCTTTTTAATCGGGTGGAAAATGAATTTAATTATTTATATCATCCCACCATTTGATCAAGAGAAAGAGGAGACAACCTCAGCCCAATAATTGTACTGCCTCGTATAGCCCCATCAATTATGCAATTTTAGTTTCTAAGGACATGACTGGCGCTGACGTCATCATGGTGATCATCATGGTCATTAAAATTCATTATCTATGGCTGTCATATTTTATGACAGGAGCAAGTCCTGTGTACATGTTTCTCTCCACCGTGTAAGTCATGTTCCAACCGAGGCACAGGAGAGGGGGAGAGAGAGAGAGAGAAAAGGCGAGAATATTATAAGGGGAAAAATGACAAATTATTACATGTTATGTGAATGTATATATTAATATGATGGTTGGTCAGATGAATTTGGAAAAAAAAAGAAGCAAGTGCTGTGTTGCAGAGGAATCAAGCCAAAACCGGGTGGCAGGGTCAATGACATGAGCAGGGCAGAGGAAGTCTTTTGGCGGACTGTGTGGGACATGATTGTGCCTCAACGTTGGCCTTTTTCTGGGGCTCTCTGCACTGAAAAATTTGATTAATTCCATGGTAAAGGAGCCATTTTTACCTTCCTTTTGAGGTGAAAAAGCTCGAGCGAAAAGGTCGATATTCGCAGGCAGCAGCAGAGAATAGAGAGAGAGGAAGAGGCCACGCCGATCAGAGGGGAAGCAGCAGGCCAGGGGAGAGGAGAGAGAGAGAGAAAGCGTGAAGCTTTATTAAATTCATTTTTCGAGAAAGGAAAAAACCTCAATAATTACGCACGAAATTAAAATATTGCGACAACGACCAATAGATTTCCGTGTAATTGGGCACAAAAAAATTTCCACTTTCTCTCTTCTCCAATGCTCTGCCCATCTCACCATCATTGACTCATTCCCCCCCTCCCCCCTTTCTCTTTCTCTCTCTCTGTCGCGTATCACTTTTCTCTCGGCTCTCTCTCTCTCTGGTAGCAATTTTGGCTTCTGGGTTTTGTGAAGGAACCTCCAGAAAGGTTCTTCTGCGGTCAAAGTTCGAGACTTGGCACGGCTTGGTTCTCTGTTCTATTCTCTTCTCTCTCTCCTCTTTGATCGTTTTACCTTCTTCAAGGCGCTGCAATTGGGCCTCCGTTTGAAGGGGGGGAATTTGCGATTTTCAAGGGTCAAAGTTTTCCACTATCTTCTTGTGTGGTCTGAGAGTGTTGATTCACTATGACGGTGGAAGACGGAGGGAATGACCGGTTTCCGGTAGGCATGCGGGTGCTTGCCGTTGATGACGACCCAACTTGCCTGAAAGTGTTGGAGAATCTGCTCAGAAGCTGCCAATATCAGGGTGAGATCTCTCTCTCTCTCTGTGTTTCTTTTAGGTTCTTTGGTTTTGGTAGTTAATTGACTTTCATATCTTGAGATGGGTTCATCATCATCATCATCATCATCTTTCGAATTAAAATTTTCGATTTTAAATGCTTTTTTGAAAAAATTGACGAGACTCGCCAGATATCAGAACCTTGTATGTGTTTTGGAACTGTTAATGATGAGTTATACTATGTGTCGAGTTGCTCTTGATATTTAGTTGCAGGCCATGGCTGGCATGTTTTCCTCTCTCATAGAATTAGTGCTCATTTGCAGGCTATCTGTTGGTTTCCATGGATTGTCATTTCATTGGTTTTCTTCTTCTGACTGAGAAGAACCAAGTTCATATCTAACCATTTAGGCTGCTGGTTTTCGCAGTTACCACCACAAGTCAGGCAATCATGGCCTTGAAAATGTTAAGGGAGAACCGGGATAAGTTTGACCTGGTTATCAGTGATGTGAACATGCCCGACATGGATGGTTTCAAGCTACTGGAACTCGTGGGACTTGAAATGGACTTGCCTGTGATCAGTAAGTTCATACTCGATTCTCTTTTGATGATGCAAAGTTTTTTGTTTTTTCTTATTGAGTTAACTGAATGTTTGGATATGATTCAATGCAAAGTCTCTAACTTGGCTCTGTTCGACTGTTTCTTGTTGCAATTTTTATAAGTTGACTGCATTTTTTGTTGTTTTTTTGCGATATCACAATTTGTGGAAATCATGGGATGGACCAAATTTTGACATTGGTTTCCCTTCTTGTTGGCTCCAGTGTTGTCAGCTTATGGTGAACCCAAGCTTGTGATGAAGGGGATCACTCATGGTGCTTGTGACTATCTGTTGAAACCGGTGAGAATGGAAGAGCTCAAGAACATATGGCAACATGTTATCAGGAGAAAGAAGTCAAACTCAAAGAACCAAAGTCAGTTGCCAAATCAAGACAAGGGCAACAGTGAATCGGGACAGGGTGCACAAGGAGCCATAACAATTGCAAATCCAGATGGGAAACTCAACAAGAGAAGAAAGGATCAAAATGAAGAAGAAGAAGAAGAAGATGGTGAAGACAATGAGAATGAGAATGAGGATCCCTCGAGCCAAAAGAAGCCTCGAGTTGTTTGGTCTGTGGATCTGCATAGGAAATTTGTGTCAGCTGTTAATCAGCTCGGCCTTGAAAGTGAGCTTTTTCTTTTTTGACCAAGATGGGGTGAATTTCATTTCTTAAGTAAAACTGTAACAGGCTTTTCAAATATTACTTTTATTGCAGAGGCTGTTCCAAAAAAGATCCTAGACCTGATGAATGTTGAGGGGCTTACAAGGGAGAATGTGGCTAGCCATTTGCAGGTTTTGATTTTTTTTTTTTTTTTTCTTTTCCCTTACATTTACATTTCTGCATATTGTTTAGCTTCGACAGCAACCTTTTGCCTGCACAACAGCTAATTTGTGCCTTAAACATTATAGTTACATGTCCACAGTTTTAGGAAGAGTGGACATTTTTTGGAGTTCCAAGAAGCCAGGAAAACATTGTGATTCAAATGCTGGGACATGTGTTGCTCCTTACTTTTTCAAAACAAAGGAGGATACATCAGAATCCCAAATGTCATATCTTGTGTAGGAGCTTTAAATCCATCAACTCTAATTAGGTCATGTAGGGCATTTTTATGTTGAGAGTAACTAGTATTGGTTTATCGGCTTGTATGTTTAAATGGTTCTCGCTAATGATACGTGCCTTTATGTGGATTATGTGAGTTTGTGTTGCATGGTTCAAATAGTATTTAGAGTAGATGCATTGAAGGACAACATTGTAGCCTTATTCTGAAACTGCCCATTAGACTGCTAGAACTAGAAGGTGATTCGGTTTTTGCTCTTCAGAAATACAGGCTTTACCTGAAAAGAATCAGCAATGTCCAGCAAGCAAACATGGTCGCTGCGTTTGGGGCGAAAGATCCATCCTACATGCGCATGACTGCACTGAATGGTTTCGGCGACTTTCGAACCTTGGCTGGGTCAGGACGATTTTCTGGTACTTCTTTGTATCCACAGGGCATAATGCTAGGCAGACTTAACTCGCCTGCTGGTTTAGGCTTGCAAGGGATTGCTACTTCGGGGCCAATTCAGCCGAGTCATTTGCAGAATGTCAGCAAATCAATCAACCCTCTTGGAAAGCTGCAGCCAAATCCATCAGCTGTGAACCCAAATACAAACTTACTTCAGCCAAATCATGGGAAGCCAGGTCCTCATATAAGAGACATCACTAAATTGGACAATCCCACAGCCCTTAAAGTTCCCCCTATTGCAGATAACCGGGTAACGGCCAGCGGTTCTAGCAACCCCAGCCATTTTGCTCTTACAAGGAAACCCACAGCAAACTCGCAGTGGGGATGAATTCGGGATACAATCTTCCTTTGGAGCCGTTTCTTTGCAATCAGAAGCCCTGAGTGTTGGTTCTGTTGGTGGATGTAACTTTATCGATAAAAGTAGATGCAATGAAAATTGGCACAGTGCAGTTCAGTTACCCCAGCTTCCTTCGGCTAATCCTACTCCACTGACGGTGGCCTTTAATTGCAGTCAGGTGACTCCCACGAATATGACTGAAAAGTTCACTTTGCCCACTCATTTTATCCATAATAGCCCAAATAATATCTCTACCAGTCCCGTTCCATCAGCTCTAGGAGATTCTAGAGGAGACATGCAATGTCAAGCTGCGCTACTGGGAAATGTTATTCAAAATGTGGACTTCACATCATCAAAATCAAGATGGGAAGATCATAACCAAAATTACCAACACCATTTCAATCATGGTTTTGGTACTTTTGACTCTGTAGTACCTGCCAATGGTGACATGGATTCGATGATTCAGAATATGGGATCGGCAAGTTCATTGCGTGGTGGAAGTGTGGATGCTTCTTTTGCTGTCCAATCAAATTCTGGCAATGGACCTCTCTATCAGCAAGCGGAAGTTGGCAAACCAGCATCCATGGATGCAAACATAAGATCCATTGAAAACTACCTCTTGGGGCAAACAAAGTTTCCGGATGGCTTCATGCCAAATAGTTTTGAGTCCCTCGATGAGCTAGTGGATGGAATGATCAAACAGGTAAACAAATGAATCCTTGTGTGCTTTTATCTGTGATTTGACACAAAACTTTGCTTATTTGGATGATTAAGGTAGGAGTTCTTATGAAGGGAATTAGCTGGAGCTGTAGATTGGCGAAACTGTATTTAATTTTTGCATCTGGCTAATCCTTGTCCACATCTGGCCAAGATATCAGTATCTTACATATCAAAAAAAGAAACGACATCAATTTCTCTTCACCAACATGAAGAAGAAACAGTTAAAGGAAACTTAAGAAAACATAGGATGCAATCTTGTTTGGTCTTTCTTAGCTCATAAGTTTGGATTAAAAATAAAAACTGTCGTACACAGGCATTGTTTAATCAAAGTGATTAAGCTACCTTCAATAAGGAATATTAGCTACATGTAGCAGAAATCTGGTTTTGAGGATGCTTGATACTCCTGAAATGGTCTCATTTCTTAGTGTTCTTAGTTCCTCTGTCATTAATATGATAAATAGTAAATGTATATGCCAAGATATGCAACTGTGTTGGGCAGTGTAAAACCGTAAATCTCTTTTGGGATATTCTTCTTGAGCTTATTATGAATTTCTAAGACCTTTTCATTAACATGCAGGAACATAATGAGGCCGTGCTCACGAATGGAGATTTCAGTGTGGGCACCTACTCTGTTGGATCGTGCATATGATGCTAGGCTGCCCCCATCAGAAAGGGAGATGACCGCAGTGCCTCTTCTAGAAGTTTGAGTCCACTTGTAATTTTTCAGTGTTTTCTGTCTAGATTTAATCTTCTTCTTTGACTTTGCTTCTAGTATTCTCTAGTTGTAACACTGTTGCATTTGTGCTTAGTTAGAAGTTTTTGGAAAATTTCTGGCAGATTTGTGTCCATATCTATGTTTCTGTTCCCGATCCATTTACGATAATGGTATTATCACCCAAGTCCTTCCAAGTTATACATCTTTTAGTGCATGCAGGGGTCAACTCAAATTGTGATGTCAATTAAACTGGGACAAGTCAATGAATGGGAAGAGAACCATTTGTGGATCTCCTCTTTTAGTCTGTCCCTTGTTATTGTACTCTTCTTAAACTAGTCTGTATCGCTCTACTTAGATGATTGGTCTGCGCATGTTTTCTTCAGTTCCAATATTGCTTCTTGCAATGGCCTTAATATCAGGTTACTCACAGACAGTCTACCTCAGATTGATAGTTTAATTCACTTCAATTTTACCCAAGCAATTCGTACTTCATCCACTAGTCTTCTGCTCAAGTAGGAGATTGTTGGAACCAAGAGCTGTTTACTAAGTCGCCACTGTGCTGTTGAGGCATTACATCCTCCTTGTTCCATGGCTTCAGGAATAGTGATTTTGACGTGTGCGAATGGATCTAGATAATGCTAAACACCTAACCTTTGCTGAGCATGAGAAAGTTGAACGAAAAGAAAAGAAAGGGAATACATTCCTTGCACTCGGACGCATGAAGCGGATGTGAAAACGAGAGATCTTTTGAGTTGTTTATGCCAAGATAATACACGTTGCGGAATACTTGCGCTAGGCGTAGAAGTTTTTTAATCGGCAGAATCAAGGATAACGCTGGAGAGGGGACTTGCCATTGCAACTTGCTGTGAAAGTTGCTTCAGATCAAAGTCTAGATCCCTAAAATACGTGAAATTCCCTAATATCAAATCCTATAAATGCCAAATTTCAACTCTCAAGATTCTCTCTCTCTCTTTTTTAATATAAACGCAGGCTGCCAATTGACCCACTGTTCCAGATTACAAGATCCCTATCATCAGATGCTGCCTGGCAGGAAAGAACATATTGACTTGAGCATCATAATATGCTTCTTTTTAGAGAATGCTTAACATGATAATATTACCGAGACATCTGGTTTTACAATAAAGGGAGATCCTACAAGAGTATGACAAACTTGCACCATCTTTACGGTACAAAAATAGACACATACAATCTATGTAAAGTGACAGAGCTTAAGTTTCCTTTTCTTTTCCTTCTCCAGCGTGGTGCCCTCGAACTGGATATTAGTTGGAAGGAGGAAAATGACAATCCTGGACAGCTTTGCTTAATTGAATGCGTTGTTGCTGCGACTTGTACAATTCATGAGGTGAAATGAAGCAAAAATTAACTTAATCTTGGTCTCTATTCCCCTTCCCAGCCCATTTGGCGGGCTCGTTTCTCCCACATCAATGTCACTTTTCTCTCCTTTATCAACAATGCCTCCGCACGCTCTCTTGCCTCCTCACAAATTTCTGTGGCAGAGTTGCACTTCTCTGCCTCCCTTTGATACTGGGAAGCCACTCTTTTTGCCTCAGCAAAGGTGATGTTCATATGGCGAATGTGCTCTTCAGCCACAGCTTCTTGCAGTTTCAACTCCTCTGCTAGAAGGTCAACAAACTGCTTCTCCATCTCTCGCTTGAGATCAGGGTCGTTGCTCCCACAATCTGCAGTTCCCAGTACAGAGAAAGCACTTATAGCTTCAGATCCTTAGGTTTCAAATTAAAAACCAGATTTGAAATTCTTAAATGCTAAAAGAGACTCAAAGCCACTATTATTATGTTATTCCTAGCAAATGAGATACTTCCTATAGTTCAAGACGTCTCTTTGTGCGTGCGTACATAAATATTTGAAACACCCATATTGACAAATGACGAGGTAAAAGGTACAGAGATTAGCAGAGAAATCCATTTTGAGCCTAACACAACTGCAGTCAAGATCATATTTTAAATGACTCATCTGCAACTAATGGTTATCACCATGTCTGATGTGAGACCTATCAGCTACACATAATGTGAACAAGCAAATCACAATGGGATAAGTAAAGGCGACAAGAAGAGCTTTGTGACATCTTTTCACATGCTCAGTTGCCTTCTCAAACAAATAGCTCCCACAAGAAATTGACCAGGGACACTTGTGAAGCTATATCAATAGTTGTCCAACCCAATGACTGAGAATGAGATCAAATATTCATGAGTGGAATGCAATTTTACGTTAACAAAGAGTATGCAAGAAACGAAAGTTAAATGAGAATTGGCAGGATGAGAACTGACCTGCAACAGAGAGGTTTGCCAACCCTGCCAGAATGACAGAAAGATTTAACCATGAATCAGTACATCAATAACACATTTCCAGCACCTTATTGAACATAGCTTATACAGCAATTAGCATATGAGAGAGAGAGAGAGAGAGAGAGAGAGAGAGAATGTGACTATTGCTCAAAGGTACACAAAGAAAGGTTGCAAAGCAGAGCATGTATGCTCATACGGTCAGATGTGTCAAACCACTCATCCTTAAAAGGGGGAAAAAAAGGCCTTCCATGAAGAAACTGCAATTTAGGCTCCGTTTGTTTTGTGGAAAATGAATGTTTTGGAAAATATTTTTCTAAAAATGATCGGTTGAAACAATTAGTCAATGAAAAAAGTTTTTATTATCAACAATAATTTATATCTGAACAATTTCATGGATAATGAAAATTTTTCTGTTCGTTCATTTTTGTAAGCTATATAAGTGTCAATTTTTAGGAAAATATTTTCCAAATCATTCATTTTCCGTGAAACAAATGGAGCCTTAATAGTGTATTTGTTTCAATATTAAAAATCAAAAGATACTACTTGACTTTGTCAGCAAGACAAGAATTATTATGCTATGAACGACTTTTAATGCAAAATTCCATATTTTCTAAAGGTTTGAAGAATTGAGTATTGAACAAAGGAAACATTGCAAATGCTAAAACAAAAAGGTATAGATAAAAGTTAAAAGCAAAAGTTCTTCCAAACACACCACAATGTCAGAGCCCGATGACTCTTGGTGATAGAAGAAACCAATAAACAATTTAGCTTCTATTATTGCAGCACAAGCTTTCCCATTTTCCCACAGTCCCAAAAGGAAATGATGTGCGATGCCATTCAACTAGAAAGCTAGCAAAGAAAAGTAAGGACAAAATAAACAAGTCATATCACCATAACAACAAATCAGACGCTAGCATCCTTTTCCGTGCAGAATTAGTAGCTTCAGCATGTTATTAGCTCACTGAGATGAACAAGGACCTCCTTGGAGATTCTTATGACAATGCGTTTCCACATACTCATGGAAAAAAAAATGCTACTTGGATCATGGGCACAGACAAGTGGTTCCTCTTTCCACTTTCGCATCACCCCTCACAGCGCTTCAAGATCTGAGAACAAGGAAAGGAATGGCTTTGAATGCAGAACCTCATCAATCAAGGTAACCTTCCCATTCGATCTGAAGTTAGTTCAAATTAGTTCTAACAGCCGCGCAATCAATTTTCACGCCATCCGAGACACAGTAACAGGCTCACAACCCCTGATAATCCAGCTACACAAGCTCTACAACGGCTCAAGATAACATAAGAAAACTCCACCGACATTGACCAAACTGGTAGAAGAAGAGAACTTCCGAGCAGATCTCAGCACCCAACAAGAATGGCGAGCCGACAACTACAATAAGCCCCACTAAACACGCTGAAACAGGCCGAGAAGCTCCAAGCAGTTTCACTTCGTTCCCTCCGCGCGCAGACACCAAACATCCGGAATCAGACAAAAACGGCAAGAACGGACTAAGATCTCATCCCCGAAACCGCAATTACGTCCCCAATCTCCAATTTTGACACCAGCCCAACTTCATTAACCGCCAAGAACCGACCAATGTACGACGAACCAATCCAACCAGCGACAAGAACGGATTCAACAGAGAGAGAGAGAGAGAGATTACCGGGAGCAATGTTGAGGAGGGAGAGAGGGGGAGGGCAGTCGCAGACGCAGGGAGGGCAGGAGAGGTTGGAGTCGGCGGCGGCGAGCTTGAGGCCTTTCTTGAGCTTCCAGTAGAGGGCGGGCCCGCACACCCCGAGGGCCGACACCACCGCGAACACGACCAGGCAGCACCGCAGGCAAGCACCCGATCTCCTCGTCATCCTCTCTCCGTGCCCCCGCAGCTCACCGCATCCACTCTCTCGATCCCAAAGTCCGGTCGCGATCTCCGGAAGAAGAGCAGCCCAGAGAGATCTTCCAGCTATGATGGCTGTTCTCTCAAATCTGAATCGACCTCTCTCTCTCTCTCTCTATCTCTATCGCTCGTTGTCCTTGTGGAAAATGTGAAAAGGATTTTCTTTTTTCTTTCAATTTTGGGGAGGGAGATCTTTTTTCTTTCATGATCACTCTTTCACTCTCTCCCACAGTCAAAGCAGTTTTTTTTTTTTCTCCATCGCAAAAACGCGTGCCCGAAATTAATTAAAAAATTGTCACATCCACGCCAAAAAGAAAGTATATAGTAACAAGATGGGCGCATTTATAAATTATCACTTTTTATTTATCTATTTATTGTGAACTTCATATTAAAGAAATGAAAAGATTAGTGTTTTTTTTTTTTTGGCTCGGACCATCGATACAAAGATATAAGACAAGAGTATAAGTATAGTGTAATCGAGCCGCAATTTGCATGTTTTGAATGCTGTCGAACTTTAAGCTCGAGTCAAATTCCAAATTGAGGGTCTGCTTATTTAAAAGGAAAGTTGTTGTTGGAAAATTATTTTCCAACTTTTTGGTGTTTAGATTTCTTTCAAAAATGATTAGTTAAAATTTATTTGGCAATTTAGGGAAATCAATTCCCTTATTACTAAATGGATAAGTCGTTTTCCCTTGATAACTTCTTGTTTTCACTTCATAAAAAATATTTTTCATCAATTGATTAATTTTCCACATTCCGAGCATGGGAAAAGTGGAAACTAATTTATTGAAAACAACTTTCTATAAAACAAATGGACCCAAAATCGGGTTTTTATTTTGGACCACAAATAATAAACCAATCATTACGTATATGATAATACAATTAACTTATACTTTATTTGTTTCGCGAAAAATGTGACATATTTAGAAAATATTTTCCAAGGAATAAATAATATTTTCCGTCGTTTGGCTAAAACTAAAATTGAACTAAAAAATTTTTTTCTTTGCTTTTATTTTACTATGGAGACATGCATTTTTCATGTGATAGAAATGATATACATACTATATTATTGAATTATTTTTCGAATGTCGAAAATCTCAACTTGAGCATTGGGGATTAACCCCTAGCTAGGGGGACTTAGGCCAGCCTCTTTGAGGTTCCTAAGCTCAAGTGCCGAGGGTCTTAGCCACAAAAGCCAGGTTTTTCAAACCCAACCACTAGGAATCCGAAGCACAAGCAGTCGACTACTTGGGCCCGGCCTCGATGAACCAGGGCTCCGACGTCAGTAACCGAGGCGCAGAAGCCGAGTATATGATAAATTCTCCGCCTTCGCTAGAAAACTTGTTGGGATATCTTGTTAATTGATAAATTTGATAGAATGAAGCAGAGGAAATCCTTCACCTCATGTCGAGCTCAAAAGGAGGACTATGGTTTCAGGCCTGGTTTCATTCCAAAGGTTACAAGCTCATCTCAATGCATGCAGCAGGCATCCCAAACCCAATTGGAAAATGACCACGGTGCGCAAAGTGCTGACACTTGCACTTTTTGAGGGATCCTTCCAAGAAGTTGGATTAATCATCATGAAAAGAACGAACTAATTTGAACTCCCGTCGGATAAAGCAGTATGCGAAGGCGACACATTGATCATTGTAGCGATTCTATTCACAAGCTCCAGATAAGCAACATCTCAAGGACAAACTATCCATCAATACCATAGAAAAAAAAAGCGGAGAAATGAAGTATTATGATAATCGACAAACCGTTTGTTATGAACGCATCTGATTCGACGTGAATGAAGAGGATTGCACTATACACGGGGAAATTACTCAGAGATGAGGCAGCAGAAAGCGACCTGGAACTGGAATTCAGACCTTAGAGAATCGATGGACGTGGAACTTTAACAAGTTGCTCGATTATCAACTTGGGATTGTGAATGATGTCTGAAAGCGAGAACGATGACAGGACACCCTCTCTGCTATGCTGCCTAGAAGAGTAGCGTGAGGCAGCAGCAGAGGAGGAGTTGCTCTGGGGACAAGGGATAAGATGAAGAAGCCCTAGGTTGCGTGAGAAAGACCGAGGAACGGAGCAACTCTGAAGATTTGGGACGAGATGAAGAAGCCATAAGTCGGATGAAAAAGACGGGGAGAATGATTTCCTTTTCTCAAAAAGAAATAATCATTTTTTTTTTCCAATTTTAGAGAACTATTTTCTATTGATCGAAAATGTTTTCCATGACCACCCGACTTTTCCACGCCCTAAGCACCCAAAAATTTGGAAAATGTCTTATTGGAAAATACCTTAATGAAAACAAACACAGCCTTAACTTATCACATTCATTCCTCACTTTGTTAGTAAATCCTTCTCAAGAAGCGGTCGGCATTTAGGAACTTTTTGGCTATTTTCCATTTCAAAGGGTGGCCAACTTAACTTACCTCAAAACCATGTGTGCAAGTAAGGGCGCAGTGACTTCCATTCGACTACTCTCAGCCAGCTTGGAGAATGTACCATTTTACAGATAAGCGCACACGATGGTGCATGCACAGACAATGTCTTTGATACAGATCAAGAAGCCGAAATGAACGCAACCCAACCATTCACAGTTGTTTATGTTCAATCTATAGAAACTCCAGAATTAGAAGAGCAAGAATGCAGAAATTGCGTAACTGAGCTCTTCAGAGTCTGAATGTTGCATGCTTTGGTACCGCCGTTTGCTCATCATGGTCTGAGGTCGGCATAATATTCGTCAATCCAGCTCTGAATGATGTCCACTTCCTGCCTCCTCTGCTCAACAAGCCAGTTGGGATCGTCTTTAGTTGCAAACCGAAAATCGACGTGGTGGGCTCCTGAAACATTGCATATCATCGATAGTAAGCAGTTTAGTGTTACCATGCGGTTAACAGAAAAGGTAAGGACGAAATGGATTTAATAACACTAGAAAAGAACCGGTACCTTCTTCAGTGACAAGAGCAACGATGCTTGCAGATATGTTTTTAAGCACACTGTGAAGAAGTGGAAGTTTGACACCGGTTAGATTAGTACGAACTGAACTGGTTGAAACTAATGTATCAAACAGTATGTGCAGATAGCTTTCAGAGGATCTAACAAAATCAGCTCTATATATAATTGTGCTTTACATCATCAATGAGGTAACTCCAATCGTGCTTTGCATAAGCATTGTGTATGAAAAAGTTTGTGAGAAGCCAAAGATTGTGATGCACTATATCATTTCTGGACAATGCCATTACAAAGTGACCCGCAAATTCATCAGTCTGAGAATGTAATTGTAGGTGCTTGCCCGATTCATGAAAATAATGACCACACAACAATGTGTGAGCATGGTCATTGAGGTAGTATCATAGTCATGAGTGAGATGGTTAACATTTCATGATGATACGGACAGTAGGTGTGTTAAAAATGATATCATGGTTAAGAGAGCAGCATAAAAAAGCAGCACACAAAAGAAAATGGAGAAGAAAAACAAGTGATTACCCTCCTCTGCTCCAGGGATCTTGCATCCCATTAGAGAATATGATGTTGCTGCCAAATCTCTTAAGCATTTCCTCAATTCGCTGAAAAGGAAAGAACATAGTAAAGATGATATTTTTGAGCCATTTAATGGAATGGCACTTTATGTTCAAAGCATGTAATACCCTGACTAGACTTTTTGACTCACTTTACCACCAAATTCAGTTGTGATCCAGTGTGGCCGAGGTGTGACTCCATACTTCTTCATGCACTGCTCTGCGAATGCATCATAGTTATAGGAATATGGAATAAACATGCTCTCATTAGAGCAACTCATTGGCATGACCATCTCCGTGCAAGCCTGCACAATTACTTGAAGGGGATTAGATCAATTGGCAGTCGGCACATATCTCGTGATCAACTGCTGGTACTTTGATTGGTTTAATCTAATTCAGTCGCAGTATTCTATAGATAGTGGCAACAGGATTTTTGTCTAGTTTAGCATAATCCGGTTTTCTTTGTTTCAACTCCATTGTAACTAATTCTGTATAAAGCAGAATAAAATCAGGAGAAGCCAATGGTTGAGAGGAGACTCTAACCTGCCAATCCCAACCATGCAGGCCATGAGCATCAGATCCATGTTCAATGTTAAAGCATTTTTCAGTTTGTGAATAATTATAGTACAAACTTGCAGCTGCAAAAGCCTTGCTTAGCTTTGTCACTCCAGGAGGAAGTGCATCAATAATCTTGCACATCTTCAGTGAAAAACAATGGGGAAGAAAATAATTAGAACAAGGACATCATGCATTAGAGGCTTCATCAGATTTGATTCGGTTAGACAAGTGCATTCAGATCATACCTCCTTCACTGGATAGGCAGGTAAATGCATCATGAAATTGGCTTCAGTTGGATAGTTCACCATTGCGGTGTAGATGAAAGCAGCCCATAGCCAGTTTTGAGCTGCATCTACTGAGTGGAGGCCTCTGCACGTAAAAAAACAAATTCAAAAGGAGAGGAATTTCAAAGCTCTGAATTTCTTAAAGCAGATTAATAGGTCTTGATACTATCGTACATGCTAGTAGTGTTTTAATTTGGAAGCATACTCCAAATAAAAGGTAAAAGCGAGTGCTTCCTTTCAATTTCCTGTATGACAATTGACTCTTAATTATTTTAGCCCAACCCACTAAGCAGAATAAGGCTTAATGTTCTTCTTGTTATCGTCATTGCCGTCGTTGTATTTTGTTGAAGGGTTATAATTTGCACTACAGCGGTAAGTTCATCACATATTCACTGTTAAAGTATGCTTGACTCTCTATACTTTCCCTCTATCTATAAAAAGTGAATGGAGAAAAGGCTTACTTGCAAGATTTGAAGATTTTGCTTAGTTCTGCAAAACCTTGTCTCTGAGATGACAGGGCTTCTAACTCTGCCCAACTTTCCTTGATCACTTGATAGCAATTCAAGCTCACAGACTACACGAGAAAGTGCAATTAACAAACACCAAGACAAACAAAAAGAAATGACTTCATAAACACATGCACACAGCAGAGGATTGCGAGGAGAGATGAGACTACCTTAAAATCCTGTGAAACAGCATCGTAGAAGCTTGTTTGCGGAATGATGTCATCAAAATGCAAGATAGGGGCGGAAGAAGCCAAGGCTCCAATTGCAATATGAGGGTACTTTAGTCTGAACCAGGCTGCTAGCACTGGAGCAGCAAGTAATATCACTTAGAAAAATAAGTATATCCTTTTCCTTGAGGGTGGCTAGCACCACACTCTCAGAAGTGTGGACAATCTTAAACTGTGCAAAGTGCATTAATAGCTCATCATTCTAAAAGGACCTCCCATTCATTTATTACAAAAAAAAGAGGTTCATTTACTGCGAGTTTTTGCAAGAAATAAAAAAAATTTGGGACATTTAATTATGGACGTACCATTCATGCTGTTTCATACGACATCAAGAACCAAAAATTCATTCCTCAAAAGATCTTTCAGTGAAAAAAGAAGGAAAAATGATTGCAAAATCAGATAGCTTACTTCCTCCATAGGAACCCCCAAACACAACAACGGGGGAAGCTTCAGAAGACAGATTCTGCTTCAAGCTCCTTATGAGAACGGCATAGTCAGCTAAAGCTTGCTGTGAATTTAAGTACCCCACCGTCTCTGAAGAATTATAAGAGTCTTTCCCAAATGGCATTGACTCTCCATAGTATCTATGCTGAAAAAGACACGAGAAACAAACCCATCAACCAGACGTCCCAAAAACCCATAAAAAGAAGATGAAAACTCTGGCTTGGATTAGCTCATTGACAGTCGCTTCTTGTGAAATTATATTCCAACATCCCAAAGCTTTTTTCGGATACCCAAATGCATATTTAATCTTTTCAAGAGCACTAAGATAACCTTTTGCGTTCTGCTTCTTGAGATGGAATAAAGGTACAATTTTTATCCATTTCTTTTTCCAGCTTAATGGACTCTCGGTAGGGCTCCGAAACTAAAGAAACATTGAAAAATTACTTCGATGAAGACCAGGAGAGCTCAGAACTTGGGAGCAATGTCCAGTAAAAATCCAGTGTTAGCAGCGAACCACTCAATGTTGCCTTCATTCCCTGTGTAAACAAAGATTGGAGCTCCATGGTGCCAAAACTGACTGTTGATGAGATACTTCTGGTAGAATATTTTGTAGCTCTGGGGGTTGTATGTGAAGTGGTCAAGAATCTGTGGGAAGAACTGGGTCTTGAAGGGAATTTTTGTCTTAGGGATCTCATTTTGTTTCAGTGAAGAAGATTGATAGGTTGCTCTGGGGAAGAAAATTGGTGGTGATTGTGAAGCTAGTGTTGCAGGTAGAGTGGGGAGTAGGAGAGAGAAGAGAGAGAGGAACAATGTAATCATCATCATCATCTTGTATCTGTCTGGTGTCTTGGGTTGCTACCACAGGAATCCTTTGATTTTTTCTTTTATGTGAGCGAACAAGCTAGCCGTCCTTGTCATTTCCACTTTTGCCAGAAGGATTGGAATCTCTTGAAAAGTGCATCGCTAATTGACCTTTTACAGATCACTACATGCCCTCATTGTATTATAATAATCATCAATTGTTTTATCTTAAGGACAGTATCTGAGATATTTGAGAGCGTAAATTCACTAGAAAGTATTCCGAATTTTCCAGTTCTTACCATGTTTTCTTTTTTACATATTATTTTTTAAAGTAGGCCTACCTACTGTAATCCCCATGAAAGTAATATGGTTCTTCTAAATGTTGTCTATTCTTCTAATGAAAAAGGGATCCTCAGGAAGAAAAGGAAAGGATGTTTTATTGAGACCCCATCCCCCTGGAAAAAAGTTCCATGAGCAAACTTTACTGTTGTCTATAGCAAACACTCACATGAATATGTGAATTCTCATGGTTGAATTTGACTAAACTCTCGTATGCAAGGTTAAATACTTGACTCGAGCTTGGCTCTTATAACTTGATTCGCTTTTCAAGCTCTAGTTACCAATTTGATTGAGTTTTCAACAAGAATATATATTTGTTTTCTGAAAAAATTCCTGTTGAAGAAAATAATATTATCTGAAATTAATTTTCAATGAAAGCAATTGATTTTGTTTGTTTGGTTGAGAGAGGGGGAGGGGTGCTCCCTAATGTTGCATCGGCAACACCACAATTATGTCCGTAAGTGATCCATTTCCATGATCTAAATACGTGAAAAGTGAAAAAAATTTCTTGGAATTGGTTTTACTCCAAACAAATGCACCCCAAATTTGGGTTCAAATTTGACTTGACTTGATTGATTGAAAAAGCTTTAATTTAATATTCACTTCAACTCGAACTAAAGCTTCTTAAACTCCAATTTAGGAAGAATGCTAAAATGGAAAAGCAATATTGGTTTTCTAATTATACTATACATGAACCAAGAAAATGTATAATGCAATGACTCGCTCATATTATGAATCACTTGAGTATATTATTTTCAAGCTTGGCTCAATTAAACACTGATCAAGCCACTCAAACTCAACAAAAAAGAACGAGCCAAGGTTTTTTCCCAGAACAAACTTTCCAACCCCTGGGAGCAGTCAAAATATTACACTGAGGAATATGTATCTATGTGAAAACAATAAAATAAAAAGGATCTCACTAATACTATTTTGTTTTCTGTTTGAGTTAATATCATGAAGAATCTCAAATTGATACACTTGTAACAAATTTACCCTAAATTAATTTTTGACCACCAAAAACTTCCAAATTAGTATGCAAAATATTTTGATCCCTAAATATTTCAAACTGGTATATTTGAGATAAAATTTTCTTTTATTAATTTCCATTAAATTAAATTAATATCAAGAAAAATCTCAAAGCACATGTAACAAATAGAGGGTAAAAATCCAAACCTATACACTCATAAATTATCACTTGTCATCCAGTGTAGTAATTTGATGGTAAAATATAATAAAAACTAACGAATATAAATTTATTATAAGTGTATCAATTTAAGATTTTTGGTGAGTCATATACACAATGAAAAGTCCAAATTGCAAGCTCATGAGCAATGTGGTTGCTGGGTCTGAGTTCACGTTAGACTCCATCCTAGATCGGTGCGAAGTAAAAAGGTGCAATTCCAAGACGTAAAGCCTAATTCTCTTTTATTGATGGTTTAAATTATGACTTTGTGCGCTTTCAAAAGTCGCTTGCCGCAAAAGGATGAAGTGTTTGCCTTCCAAAATATCCTGGAAAGCCTTGAAATTTGCGAGTGCACTTACGGTATCTTCATGTAAGCGATCTCCCCTTTTTCCGGGGCCATTCTTTGACGAAGTTATCAGATAAATCAAGGCATGTGATCTCTGGTCATTAGGGCTCTCGGGTGGAATCTCTATGACTGATGACTTTGAGTTCAAGTGTAGTAATGCGAATGGAACAACATAATGCAGAAATGAAATAATCAAAACCTCTATCTAAGTGTGTGTTTAGTGACTATTTTATTTCCGAAAATAATTTCTGCTCAAAAATGATTCTTTTTTATTTTATTTCCTGAATGAGATTTTGAGCATTTGAAAGCGTTTAATAACTACCTGAAATTTTTATTCCTAGAATAAAAATGCCTTTGGTACAACTCTTAAATTTTCTTTTATTTCTTCTAATTTTCAATACTTTTATTATATTTTTCTTTTTCCTTTTCTCTTCTTCTTCCTCTTTCCTCATGATTAGTCTTGGGCGAGATTCGACGAGCTTGCCTAGCCATCGTGAGGCTTGATCTCACTAGATTTGGGCGAGGCCGAGCTTTGCTAGTAGCCAATTGAGACCTCACCTAGCCGGTGCAAGCTCGGCCTCACTACTTGTGCCAATTGGTGGTGGCAGTGAAGCTAAGGGTGGCTAGTGACCTATTGGGACAAAGAAGAAGAGAGGAAGAAAAGAGAAAAGAAAAAAGAGAAAAATGGTTTGATTTGATAATGGATTTGTTTCCGAGAACAAAGAAGTGGCTTTTCTACTTCTTAATTTTGTGTCAAATCTATTATGAAGAATAAAAAAATTTATTAAATGGATCTTTGTTCTTTTTTTGTTTGCATGAACAAAAGAATAGAGATGGGTACTATTTATCTAATTGCCAAATAGACCTTAAGACAACCGGATAACGCAATCTTTTCAAAGCTTGGAGATCTACTGCTAATGAATCCCCCAGTTTTTTGCAAACCTCGTCCTGGACATTCCTCTTTCCTTAGCTTTGAAGACGATTTTGCACTCAGCACGCATTTGGTCCTTCCTTCCTCCCTCTCCTCCTCCTCCTCCTCCTTATTCAAACTAGAATTTTTTGCTCCAGAATATGACATTCACAGAAAACGTGCAAATCTCTAATCCTATAGATGTGAAGCTAAAACCCAAAAATAAGTGAATTCTTTACCAATTAATTCCTAAAAATCATCATGCTAACAAAATAAAAAAGAAATAGACAGATCACATGGTGCACGATCTAGATTTCGTTTTACATTATCTTTTTCCTCGAAGAAAACTCCCAAACAGAAACACTCGAGAATATCAGTGCCCCATGTTCGGAAGGACCCAAAAATTCCATTCCCTATTTTTCAATTTTGTACCTTATCTTTAAAGAAAGAAAAAATGAAAAAAATAGTATATGAACTTTAGTTCAATGTACAATGCCATATCCGAATTTTTAATTTGTTCAATGCGGTCTCTTAAATTGGATGTCGTTGTTGAATTTTTAATTTATTTAATGAGATTTCTAAATATTGCCGCAATGTTCAATGTGGCTTTTGAATTTTAAAAGGATCACGTTGAACATTTACCAACATTTCAAGGATCACATTGTTCAAATTAAAAGTTTATGGACAACATTGCATATTGGACCAAAGTTTAGTGATCACATTTTATAACTTAAAAGTTCATGGATGATATTGCATATTAAATAAAAGTTCAGTGAATATTTGTTAGGGGTATGCAATCAAACCGGTTCTACTTGAAAATCAGACTGGATTGCTCGAAAAATAAGTGTAGGAATTGGTCTGGGAACAAGTTTCAAATTTTTGGAATTGGTTGTAACCGGTTTAGGAATAGGTTTCAAATAATATGCAGCCAAAAACCTGATTGAACCACTTTGTTTTAGATTAGGTTTCGAGACTAGTTTTATAAGCTAAAAAGTCAAAACCCTAATTTATTTTTCCTCTAAATTCTAACATTAGCACTCTTTCGCTCTTTGTCTTTCCTTCAACTTCTCGTCAATCTTTCCTCTTCCTCTAAATTTTTATAGATGAATGGGGGATAGATTTTTATAATTTATATTTTCTACTACATGTTTGAACTTTCATTGTTTATAATTGTACGTGACTGCGTATTTATCTTATGAATTGTTGCTTTTAGCGGATTAGTATTTCCATTATTCATCTTTTCTTTGAATCATTTCGTTAATCATAACCTCACATGATTTTACTATAAAACTAAATCAAAAAAAGGAAAAAAAAAATAAAACAGATTGGTAGATAGACCTTTGAACCAAACCAAAAAAATAAGCTAGATTCTAGAATCGGTCCAAACAAGCCAAATAGTTTCAAATAAAGGGTAGGCTCCAGGATCCTAAAATTAGGAACCAATTATAACATGGTAGGTTCTAGATTCCAGCTTTAAAACATATTTATTCCGGAATCAACCACCTTTACTATTTGTGCTATTATCTCCATAAATAAATCGCAGCGAATAAGGAAAATAAAAAATGAGAAACAAGAAAACCAAAAAGAGAAAGAACAATCCTTCATTTGCCTATTAACCCCAAGATACCCCTTCTTATAAAGGCAAGGCATTGCAACACCCATGGAAAATAGCAAAGGGAAACATGAAAACCAAAAGAAGAAAGAAAATCCTCATTTTCCCTGTAAATCCCCCAGACAACCCCTTCTTACTCTCGCCACCTCGAAATTCTAGAACAAGGAAAGACAAAAATGGCAAAACGTCTTATAAAGAAATTGCAACAAATAAAGAAAACAGATAAAAATAAACAGGAAAACTAAAAGGATTAAAAACAAAGTTCCTCCTTCTCCCTATAAAATCCCGAGAGAAATCCATCTTCCTCTCTCACTACCTCGGAACCCAAGAACAAGGAAAGAGAAAAAAAATGGCAAAGAAAGAGATGGAGGTTGTGAAGGGACTCCTTCTTGTCCCGCTACTCTCTTCTATGTTCATGTGTGTGCTGTGCTCGCGGGAATTGAACTTCAGCCCCATTCCCTTTCACCAACAGGACAACGTGCCTTCTGTTGTGAAGGGATTCGATGTGAAGAGATACACGGGACGCTGGTACGAGATTGCCCGCTTCCCATCGATCTTCGAGAAGAAGAATGCCGTGGACACGAGGGCCACGTACACCCTGAAGGATGATGGGACACTGAAGGTGCTGAACGAGGGCTGGGTCGATGGCAAGAGGGACTACGTTGAGGGCACAGCCTACAAGGCCGACCCGAGCAGTGACGAGGCCAAGCTCAAAGTGAAGTTCTACGTGCCTCCATGGTTGCCCATCTTCCCTGTGGTGGGCGACTACTGGGTCTTGTACCTTGATGCTGAATATCAGAATGCTGTCGTTGGTCAGCCCGACAGGAAGTTACTCTGGGTATGCAACTTTCTTGTCAGATTTCCTTCACTTTTTTTTTTTTTGCCCCAGTTGATGGTCGGAGACATTAGACTCCGTAGATTCCCATTTTGTGGGTGATGGGTCATTATTGGGCCGTCTGTTTGAATAGTGATTTGGGTTTTACATCTTTGATTCCTTCGCTTTTGTTGGCTAAACGGTGGGTTTCTTGTTTTGCAGATACTAAGCAGAAAGAGTCATATAGATGATAAAATCTATAATCAGCTGGTTCAGAAGGCTATTGATGAAGGGTATGATGTGAGCAAGCTCATCAAGACTCCACAGAGCGACACTCCGCCACAACATTTAGGTGGATCAAGGTCATCCTAGGGAAACAGTGAAAGTTTAATTTTGTGGCAGCTCGGTCAAAATGATGTTGAAATTACATGTTGCTGATACATAATAAAGAGAATAGATTTTTGGATATGAAAAAACGTGATTAATGACATAAAGCGAATCAATTGTCACACTCCAACTCCAACAAGAACGGGAGAAAGACACAGTTATACTTCCAATTTGAGAGACAATGACACGGCTGATGGTTAGAGGATTAGAGTTCTAAAATCCATTAACAATATATATTTTCTTAACTAATAAACTAAACAAATATTATTTCAGAGATGCATGTAGACATGTATATGAATATCTCAACTCATAATCAAAATTCAACTACCAGAGTTCCCCGTCAATATTGCTCTCATCCTACTAGCCACTAGCTTAAGGACCTAAACAAGACTAGGATGAAAGGGTTGAGTAGCCATAATTCAATTAGTAGTACATCTCTTATAAGCACATCGAACAATTACTATGCATATAAACAAAGTAATACCAGAAATCCATACTTAATTTCCAATATATTGGATATATTTTGAATCAAATACGAGTCATTCCATTACATTAAAGCTTATAGAAGTACTCATTTAATCCACAATCATCATTCAAATATTATTGGTCAAGTCTATTGATCAATCTCTATTAAAGTGCAAATTAATAGTCCATTTCATTGACAAATATTACTTCATAATCTACTATGATTACAACACAACGCTTGGTGAGTATGTGATCAAGAGTTTCCTTTGATGAGGTCTCTACTTATTATTAGTGGAAAAAGTGTTAGAAAAATCTTAAACCATTACATTGATGCCAATTTAGTTATAAACCTTTTAATAGTGCCAATTTAGTCATAGACATTTTGATATTGTGTCAATTTAGTCTTACACTTTTTGAGTTTGTGCCGATTCGGTCATAAATTTTTTAATGGTGTTGATTTAGTCCTAAACTTTTTGACTTGGTGCCAATTTAATACTTAGCCAAAATTAGTCAGAAGGATTGCATTGACACCAAGTCAAAATGTTTAAGACTTAGTTGGCATCATTAAAAGGTTTATGACTAAATTGACATTAATATAATAAGTTTAGGACTGTTCAGACGCTTTTCCTTATTATCAGCTAGTGGCTATGCCCATAAGGATATGCCTTAAAAGCCATATGCATACCTAGAAGCCCCTAATTGGGTTCACAATCATATCGATAATCAAATAATCATCCTCCAACGTTAGTGACTCCAATTTAGAATCAATCTCATAAACCATAATACATTTTATAACTTGAAATGAAAAACCTTTTTGCAACACAACTTATACCCTAGAAAGACCTCTCGTAAAACACTTCCCATATCAGAACTCATTTTATGAACCAATACATAGATACCATTCCATAATACTTTTCTTAAAACCATTCTCAAATCATCTACAAATTCTAATTGGTACTGAATGCTCGATTCAGAATTTTATGCAACAAAAATATCATTTCAATATTCATACTATGGTTAATCTATATCGTTTCATAATATGAGTTTACAAATTCAAAGAAAAGATAGCACTATTCACCTATGCAAGTTATTCAAAGCGAAAGACTTGCAAATCTATCAAATAAGCGAGAAACATCTTTAAAGTCGTGTTAAACACTATCTCAACTACAAATCAGCTACACTAAACTTAAACTTGATAAGACAACTTAAACGTGTCAACAAGCCACTTATCCAGAATGATTATTCAAGCCATTCGTGACGTCGAACTTGAATGCAAACCCTAAAATTTTGCTCTTACTAAGCCGTTTCTCCATATTGGCTCTTGTCAAACCTCACAACTCCACAATGCCATAATCCCCAATTTCAATGAAATCCCATAGCTTAACAATTCAAAAATTGAACTTCCCTAGTCAAATTTCACAAAACTTCAAATTTCAGCCATACTTCCAAAAACTTCCTAGTTTGGAAGAATGAAGGGTGTGGGCACTTACTAGGCATTGCAGTGCATAATCGATTCTTAACATTGCTTCCATGGTGTTAGCAAACTCTTCAAACTCTTCTTTCTCCTTTTCTTTCTTTTCTTTCCTTTTTCTCTTCTTTCTTTCTTTCCTTTTTCTCTTCTTTCTTTCTTTTCTTCTGTCCCGCTGCCCTCTGCCTGCACTCTCCTTGCCCTTTTTATTTGACCTGAACGTGTACTTTTCTCCTCCTTTGACTTTTCAATGTTCTTTCTTCTTCTTTTTTCTTTTGACTTGATAAGTTATAAAATTAAAATTTCTATAATTTATAAAAAGAATATGGGAAAATTTTAAATAAGGATATGAAATAAGGCCGTTTTTTTAAAAGATGGTTCAAAGTGGATATTGTTTATATTTGGGCCTCTAGTGGCCAATTTAATTTCAAACAAGAGCCTAACATCACTAGTCAGTCATGTCTAGGGGCATTCTTGTCCAAGTGCATTTTTTTCTTTAGTTTTCTTCTTTCTCTCTTTGTTCTAGTCGATAGGATCCGCGGTGACTACACAAGCTGCGTAGTTCCAAGGACTCAAACTAACGAAATGTGTTTGTATATATGCACTGTACATACATACACTTAGAGGACAAACATGAAGCCTACTAACGAAATGAAGGCAAGAGTTAAAACCTTGGGGTTCATATATGGGCGAATAAACTCCCAAATTGTCCATTTTAGAGTCACCGTGCCAAGTAGTGAAACCGGAATAGCTCCTGAAAATTGTATATTATCCGAGCAATTTATTGTAACTATGCTGGGTAGCCAAAAAAAAGGTAAGAATGGGAAAGAAAAACCTGAGCTCTTTTCAGTGATAAGAGCAACAATGCTTGCAGGTATGTTTTTCAGGCACACAGGGACTTAGAAGTTTAACGACACATGGACCCCAGGAGTGCCAAAAGTTAGCACGGAGGGACACTTAAGTGCCAAAAGTTACAAACGGTACACTTAAGTGCCAAAATCGGAGCAAAATGGATCACTTAAGTGCCAAATTCCGGCCAAATTGCCACGTGTCCATTTTCCGGCGACTTCATTTGTTGACGGAGCATTTTTTCAAAATAAAAAATTTCACGTGGCAATTTTAATAAAAAAAAATTGTCCACATCAGATTTTAAAAAAATTAAAATCGATTTTATTAAAAAAAAAAAAAAAAAAAAGAAAGGGGGAGGGGAAATTGGCGAGGGCTGTGCAACCCTCGCCGCCCACCGTCGTCGGGAAGGGCCGGCGACAGTGGGCGAGGGTTGGCCGGGGACGCTGGGCCCCGGCAAGTGGCCGGCGACCCCGGTCGGCTTGCGGCGAGGGGCCGCAGGCCCTCGCCCAGATCTGGGGCGAGGGTCGCGACCCTCCCCCAGATCCGGCGAGGGTCGTTGGCCCTCGCCCCGCCGGGCCAAGGGCCGTCGGCCGCCTAGATCCGCGCCTGCGGCCCCTTGCCGCAGCCGGCCGGGGTCGCCGGCCACCGGTTGGGGCCCGGCGACCCCGGCCGACCCTCGCCCACCGTCGCCGACCCTTCCCAGCGACGGTGGGGTGGTGACGGTGGCGGCGGCGAGGGCTGCACAGCCCTCACCGATTACCCCAACCCCACCTTTTTTTTTTTTTTTTTTTAATTAATCAATTTTAAAATATTTTATTTTTAATTTTTAATATTATTTAATTAATAATTTTAAAAATCCACGTTAGCGCAAAAACGACGTCATTTTGCGCTGATTCTTCGTCGTTTCAATTTCCGGCGAGCCACGTAAGCAAAAAAATTAATAAAAAAATGCTACGTAGGATTTCCGACAGGGTTTCGGCAACCTGACACTTAAGTGATTCATTTTTTTTGAAAAGTGGCACTTAAGTGTACCGTTTATAAGTTTTGGCACTTAAGTGTCCCTCCGTGCCAACTTTTGGTACTCCGCTGTACTTTCCCTGAAGTTTAACATCAGTTAACAGATTGTGTTCTTTTATTAATGTTTTTTGCCAAGGATGAGCAATGAAAGCCAATCTAACAAAACACAATCTGCGAATAGTTTTCAGATGATCTGACCAAATCAGCTATGCATTTTATTGTGCTTTACATCATTAAAGTAAATGGCGAATCATGCTTTGCTTAATCAAGTGCCTAAAACTGTAAAGCTAAAAGTTTGATGTACAAGATCCTTTTCAAACGAGGCCATAACAGATTAATCCACGCGATCATCTCTCAGTGCACAGATGTAGGTGCTTGAACTCATGAAAATAACATTCACTGCAATGTGTATGAATGTCAGAGCATGCCATTGAGATAATATCGAATTCTTCAGTGAGATAGTAAACATTTCGTGATGATATGAATAGTAGGTGCGGTAAAATGATTTCATGGTTAAGAAAACAGTATAGAAGTGGCACACAAAAGAAAATGAGAAGAAAAAAGTAGTGATTATCCTCCTCTGCTTTAAGTAGGGAAATATGATGTTGCTGCCAAATCTCTTAAGAATTTCCTCGTCTTGCTACAGAGGAAAAAACATGATATTTTTTAGCCTTTTAAAGGAGTGACACTTCATGAAGAGCATGTATCATAGGTAATAACTGCCATGACCACTGACAAAACCTTTTTACTCACTCTGATACCAAATTCAGTTATGACCCAATGTGGCCGAGGCACGACTCCATACTTCATACATTGTTCCGCAGGCACGTTGTAGCTTTGGAAAATGGACTAAACATGCTCTCACTAGAGAAACTCAATGGAACAACCATCTCCGTCCCAGCCTATACGATTACTTGAAAGGAATTAGATCAATTAGCTGTCAGCGCAGATCTTGTGATCAATTGTTGGTAATTTTACTTTGATTGGCTTAATCTAATTCGGTTGCTATATTCTATAGACCATGAAAACAAGACTGCTGTCTGGTTTAATCTAATCCGGTTTTCTTTCTCCACCAAATAAATTCTGTATAAAGCGGAATGGACTCTGGAGAAGCCAATAGTGGAGAGGAGACTCCAACCTGGTAGTCCCAACCTTGCAGGCCATGAGCATCAGGTCTGTGTTCGATGTTGAAGCATTTTTCAGTTTGTGAATAATTATTGTACAAACTTGCAGCTGCAAAAGCCATGCATAGCTTCATTTCTCCAGGATGAAATTACATAAAAAATCTTCTTGCAAATCTTCAGTGAAACAATAGGAAAGAAAAAGATTAGCAAGGTCATACCACATTAGAGGCTTCATCAGATTTTATTCGGTTAGAAAAGTGAATTTTGATCCTACCTCCTTCACTGGATAGGCAAGGTGAAGGCATTGTGAAATTGGCTTCCGTTGGTTACTTCACCATCACAGTATAGGTGAAAGCAGACCATAGCCAGTTTTGAGCCGCATCTACTGAATGGATGCCTCTGAAGGTCGACAAAGAGTAGGATACAAGTACACTTGTGGGGTGGCTGGAGCCACAACAGGAAATAAATTCAAGAATAGTATATCTAAGAGTCATTGCCAAATGGCATTGACTTTCCACAGTAACTATGCTTATAAAACACAGCCGAAACAAGCCCATCAGCCAACTGTCCCAAAAACAAAAGACGAGAAGAAAATTCTGGTTTGGATTAGCTCATAGACATTCGCTTCTTGTGAAATCATTTGCTAACTAAAGCTTTTCTCAAGAAACCGAAATGCAAATTTAATCTTTTCAAGAGCGCTAAGTACACTTTTGCTTTTGGCTTCATGATATCACAAAAAGGTGCAATATCTGTCCTTTCTTCCCCAGCTTAGAAGATGCTTGGGAGAGCTTTAAAACTAAAATACCCTTTAGAAAGTTACTTCGATGAAGGCCAAAAAAGCTCGGAACTTGGGTGCAATGACCAAAAAAAATCCAGTGTTAGCAGCGAACCACTCCATGTTGCCTTCAATCCCTGTGTAAACAAAGATTGGAGCTCCATGGTGCCAAAGCTGACTGTTGATGAGATGCTTTTGGTGGAAGATTTAGCAGCTCTACTGGTTGTATGTGAAGAAGTCAAGAACCTGTTGGGAAAAATGGACCTTGAATGGGATTTTTGTCTTAGGGGTCTCGTTTTGTTTCAGCGAAGATGATTGATATGTTGCTCTGGGGAAAGAAAACTGGTAGTGATCGTGAAGCTAGTGTTGCAGGTAGAGTGAAGAGCAGGAGAGAGACCAGAGAGAGGCGCAACCTCATCATCATCATCTTGTTTCTGTGGGTTGTCTTGGGTTGCTACTCCAGGATTCCTTGATTTTCTATATATGTAAGTGCACAACCCAGCCATTTCTTCATTTATACTTTAGCCAAAAGCATTAGCAATCTCTTGATTACAAAACATCACGTGCTGTTACTATAGTGTGATAATCAATCATCAGTTACTTTTTTTTTTCTTAAGCATTCCAAATTATCTAATTCTTATCATAATCTCATTTTTTCTTTATTTAATAAAAGTAGGGGAACCTGCTGTAATCACCATGGAAATAATAAAGTTCCCATGTTTTCTTCAATTTTAATCAATAAAGGGATCCTCGGCAAAAGAAGGAAATGATATCTCAATTTCTTGAGACTCCATTCCCCTGCGAAAGAGTCCCATGAGCAAACTTAGACTTGATCTACAGCTAAAAATCACACGAATGGTTGAAATTGTGATGCTTGAATTTTACCCAACTCACATATGCAAGGTCAAATACTTGACTCAAGCTCGACTCTTTTAGCTAAATTCAGCTCGACTTTTCAAGCAAAAGTTAAGTACGACCTAATTAAGTTTTGATGAATTCTAGTTCAAAATTGACTTGGCTAATTCATAAATTCTTGTGTAAGATCGAGTTCAACTTCAACTAAAACTTGAGCTCAAACTCTACCTTTGGGAAAAATGCTAAGATGGAGGAACAATATCAATTATCTATTTGTGGATCATTCGAGTAGTATTTTCAAGCTCGGCTCAATTAATAAATAGTCAAGCCACTTAAATTTGTGAAAGAAAAATTGCTGAGCCCAGTTCAGATGAGCTTGAATAATTCATGAGATAACTAAAATTCAGCATTCGCAGAAGAATCAAACGGATTTTCAGAAAGGAAAATCATCACAAAAGATGAAATTGCAGCAGTTAGCAATGAGGTAACGAGCCAAAAATTGGAAAACATGCTTAAACTATGGCATTGTCCCATTCACTCAGTTAAACCAAGGTGCACAAAACATCAAGAAAAATGTTGAAGTGCTGCGAGAATACTCAAATAAATCTTAAGTCAGCGATTTCTTCTTTTTGCAAAGCCATTTGTTGACGAAGTGAGATGATTTGATGCACTTGATTTATGGCCTTTCTTGATTAGAATCTCTCTTTAAATAATAAGATTATATTTGGTCGTTTGAAAATCTAATAAGGATAAAATTGGATAGGATATACTAATAAATCCAGAGATTTTATTATATGCTATTTACTATTTGATGAATCATAATAATAAAATCGAATATATTAACATCATATCATATATATTTTTTGGTATAAACGGCACATCAATGTAAATTAGCCTAAAAATTTATAAACGAAAATGATAAAAATCTTTTGTGACACTCTTGCCTATTTTATTTTTATTTACTTTTTTATTTTATTTTTCCTATCTTTTTTCAATTATTTTCATTTTTATTTCTTTTTCCCCTTCCATCAATCTCTAATTTAATTTTATTAAACAATAAACTGTACTAATATACCTAAAATACCTAAATAAAATAAGATTAAAATTTAAAAAAATAAATTGTTATAACAAATTTCTTATATTAGAATTCAAATATTATATATATTGAAACATAATTTCAATATTTTTAATTGGGAAAATGTCAAATAAGGATCCAAAGTGAGGATGTTTTTCAAAAATGATCCAAAGTGGATAATGTCTCAAATAAGGGCTTGAAGTGACCAACTTGGTTTCAAATGAGGACCTAGTTTTTAGTTGGCCAAATGTTCCCCAACCGATAGGGGTGATCGGGTCCGGGATGGGTAGGGTCCAAACCTAGAACCTGTACCCAACCCTGTTATAATCTGTTCCGCTTTTTTGGACCATGTACCCAACCCTATTTACACTGGACCTTGTTTTGACCCAACCCTGTTTTTCAGGTTCGAGTCGGTCCGGGAACAGGGTTTACCCTATTTTCCATTGGACCTATTTTGGGTAGCAGGGAGCGATAGCGTGCCTGGCGATGGTCTGAGCTTAGTTATAGCTACTGAATAGTGAGCTGAGGTAACAAGTAGCAAGCAACCATCGACGGCAACAAGTAGCTACAATCATCAGGGTCGAGAAGAAACTTGCTTGCAAATATAGCCCGCTTGCCTTGGCTCAATCCGCCTCCACTACCGAGCCTCATCCCCACTTTTTCCCCTACCTCTGCTCCAAATTTGGCCAGTCCCTCTACCTCCTCCTCCTGCCTCATCTCCTCCCCCTCTCCTCCTCCCACCGGAACGAGGGAGCTTGGCTTTTGCTCCCTCAACACAATTTCTTCCGTGATTGAGACTTGAGAGGGTGAGGTGTTTCCTTTTTTAAGCTAGGGGTTTTTCAAATTTTTTTTTTTTAAAGAAAACCGGTTCCAAAACCGGTCCAAGTGGGTTTCCGCTTGGAACCGGTACTCGGACCAGTTACAACCGGTTCCCATAAATTGGAACCGGTTTCACCAGGAACAGGTTTTCGACTCTATTTTTCGGGCGGTTCGGTTCGGCTCCCAGGTAAACTCGATCCAATTGCACACCCCTACCAGCCAATGAGCACATGCATCTCACATGCTATTTTTTAAGTCATCTTAAGGGGCATTTTTGTCGAAAAGACTTTTTATTTTTCTTTTGCATTCTTTTTCTTTTCTTTCATTGTTTATCTTTTTCTTCGAAGGTTTGCTTTACAAATAGAGAGTATTGGCAGCGAAACTGACAACAACAAACAAATGTTCATTCAAGATGAATCCTCTTCATTAATAAAGTTAAATCACTTCCATATTATCCCATTTATTAATCTAGAGTCCGATCTAATAACTTTAGGAAAATTTAATCGAGCACAATCCAGCCGCTTGATCACTATCCTCCGTCTTGTCGCCGCTGCATCCCCATGCTTCTAAAAACCAGTTTTTACTCCACGCACTCACCCTAGCAGTATACATAGCTCACGATGCAAAGGGTTTCCCAATGGTTGATGTTTCATCAGTGACTAATTCACTAGAATATGTTCTCCGACTTCAATTGCTCGAAACAGACTCGAGTTGCACCATTTGCATGCCAAAACAAAGCCATCATAATCCTTGACTTGCCGTAGTTTAGACCATCACCACCATGAATCGAAGCAAACATCAAGACTCCATGTTGTGGCCACTGTCATCTCGGTCCCACCAAATCCCAAACAATAAATACCAAATCAAAATCTTACAATTCACGCACTTAAGCCGGAAATCGCCCAAAATCACCACACACAAGTAATATACTTATCAACAAGTCGCACTCATTAAATTTCGCCAAGATGTCACGACGAAATCACTGCCAAAATCGAGCCCAAAGACATTATTTGAGTTGCACAAAGCTGAGAATAGCCAACTTTGTCATCATGGAAGCCACTCAGGCCATAATTGCTGGTCGCCAATCGTCACCACCACTGTCAGACGGCTTGTTACCGCTTAGTTTTCAATCACCCTAAAATCAAGGCTTAGGGTTTGTTTTTTGGGTTGCCAGTGTGCTCATGTCCTCTAGCCGTCGTTATTGATCACTGCCAAGTTTGTGCTTGGTGAAGGGTCGTCTATGTTCCAAAAAGAAGAAGATGAACTGAAGTGGCTTAGATGAAGAATGAAGAAGATGAATGGAGAAGAAGAAAGAAAAAAAAAAGGGCTTTTGGATGAAAATGCCCCTAAAGATGACTTAAAAAATGGATGTGAGATGCACATGCTTACTAACTAGTGATTATTTGGTTGACTGAAAAATTAGGTCCTTATTTGAAATCAAATTGTTCACTTTAGGCCTTTATTTGAGACATTATTTACTTTGGGTTCTCTTTTGAGAAAACTCCCTCACTTTTGATCCTTATTTGAAATTTTCCCTTTTTAATTTAAGAAGTTTGTTATTCGAGAAAAATGACTTCTTATTATAGATATTAAAAATCCAATACATCTTTATCACATCTCTCTCATTGGATAATTTTATCCGATGTATATCTCTCTTATATTTGGACATGCAGACCTCTGGAGTGCCAAAAGTTGGCACAAAGGGACACTTAAGTGCCAAAAGTTACAAAGGTACACTTAAGTGTCAAAATCGGAGCAAAAGGGATTACTTAAGTGCCAACGGCGAAAATTCTGGTCAAATTGCCACGTGTCCATTTTCCAAATACTTCATTTGCTGACGTGGCATTTTTTTTCTTTAAAATAAAAAATCCACGTGGCAAATTTTTTTTTAAAAAATTGTCCACGTCGATTTTTGAAAAATTAAAATCGATTTTATTAAAAAAAAAAAAGGAGGGGGATCGGCAAGGGCTACACAGCCTCGCCGATCCCTCTCCTTTTTTTTTTTTTTTTTTAATAAAATCGATTTTATAATAATATATTTTTAATTATTTAATATTATTTAATTAATAATTTTTAAATCCACGTCGGCCAAAACGACGTCGTTTTGGCTGATTTTTGGCCGATTCAATTTCCAGCAAGCCACGTAGGCAAGAAAAGTAATAAAAAATTACCACGTCGGATTTCCGCGGGGTTCCGGCGACTTGGCACTTAAGTGATCCAATTTTTTTTAAAAGTGGTACTTAAGTGTACATTTTGTAACTTTTGGCACTTAAGTGTCCCTTTGTGCCAAGTTTTGGCACTTGTGCTGTACTTTCCCCTTATATTTGACTTTATCATGTTTTCATCAGGTATCAAACACATGATAGAATATATCTTATCTAATCCTAAATTTTACCCTAACTGCTAAATACAACTTAAGATAGTGACTTTCCTATTTTATATGTGTTAAAATTCCTATCCACCTTGATCTAAGTCCTCCATGGAATAATTTTATCCAACCTATATATCTCTTATATTTGATTTTATCTTATTTTGAGCATGCACTAAATACAAGATAGGATAATCTTGTCTTGAATTTTATTCCGACTGTCAAACATAATTTAAGATAATACAGTCCTTTCAAGGCTCGAACATGATTTCACATTGGACATGCATTTTGTCCTTCCTTGATTTTTCTCCATGAAGCTGACACATGAGACTTGACCCTTTTTCTGGGCTACCGAGTTTCCTAGTTCACTATATTCAAAACTAGAATTTGCTGCTCCCTTGAAAATCAGGAAACCGCCTTTTTTCCACAAAATACGAAATTCCCAGATAATGTCCAAATCTCTAACCCTAAAGATTGAAAGATAAAATCCAAAATCAGTAATTTCCTTACCGATTGATTCCCAAGAATTATCATGAAACAAATAAAAATGAAATTGACAGTAATGCACGATCTAAATTTCCTTTTACGTTATTATTATCCTTCCAAAAACTCCCAAATTTAGAGTATTAGTTACCCACAAACGTAAGGTGCACAGTAGTGCACGTCGCCGTCGCAAGGAAAGACGAAAATGGGAAATAATCTTGTAGACTTTCTCGTAGTGAAACCACTGCAAATGAGGTAACACAACAAGAGAATCAGGAAATTCCAAAAAGAGGAAAAAAAAAATCCATCCTCCTCTTCCCATTAAACCCCGAGACAAATCCTTGTTCCTCTCACTACCTGGAAACACGACAGCAAGGAAAGAGAGAAATGGCAATGAAAGTGATGGAGGGTGCGAAGGGACTCTTCCTTCTTGTCTCGCTGCTTTCTTCCATGTTTATTTGCGCGCTGTGCTCGCGGATATCGATCCTCGGGCTCAATCCCTTTTACCAGCTCGACAGCGTGCCTACTGTCGTGAAGGGACTAGATCTGAAGAGATACGTGGGACGCTGGTACGAAATCGCCTCCATTGCGTCGAACTTTGAGCCCCCAAACGGCAAGGACACAAGGGCCACGTACGCCCTGAATAAAAATGGGTCTGTGGACGTGTTGAACGAGTCCTGGGTCAATGGCAAGAGGGTCTTCGCTAAGGGCATCGCCTACAAGGACGACCCGAGCAGCGACGAGGCCAAGTTCAAACTGAAATTCTACGTGCCTCCGTCCCCTGTTGGTGACTACTGGGTCTTGTACCTTGATGCTGACTATCAGCATGCTATCGTTGGGGAGCCCAGCCGGAAGTATCTCTTTGTACGTGACATTCTCGTCAGATTTTCGTTTCTTCTTCTTTTTTGTCGTTTCTGCCCACCTTGATGGTCAGAAAAAAAATAGAACCCATAGGGTTCGGTTTTATGGCTGATGGATCATCTGGCAGTCTGTACTAATTGCTATATGGGTTCTGATTCTTGCTTTGATTCCTTCACTTTTGTTGGCTAATTGTTGGGATTATTATTATTGGTTTTGCAGATATTGAGCAGAAAGAGCCATATAGATGATAAAATCTATAAGCAGCTGGTGCAAAAGGCTGTTGATGAAGGATATGATGTGAGCAAGCTCCGCAAGACTCCGCATAGTGACACTCCGCCGCAGTAAGGACCCCTAGGGCACTAAGGGCATTGGTGGATCAAGTCCATTGTAGGGAGGGAACTCAATTTGGAGCAGTGGATGAAATGATGTTGAAATTGTTTACTGTCATTAAATAATGAAGAGAAGAAATAGTTTGACACGAAAAGAAGTGATTATTGCAGGAAGAGAATTGATTGTCGGACTCCCACTCCAACTAACAAAATTGAAAAAATTGTCGGACTCCCACTTTGCCAACTAAAAATAACAAAATTGAAAAAATGACACAGTTATCCTTCTATTAAGAGACGCGTTTTCAAAGACAAGCCAACATTAATATTTTATCAAAATGTACACACATACATGAGTTAATTTAACAAGTGTCAACTCATATACAACTAGTTAACCTCATACCCAAATTGAAGAACTTTTCAAAAAAGCATTTAAAAAATGTACCAATGGTTAATTTAACAAGTGTCAACTCATATACAACTAGTTAACCCAATAAAACTTAAAAACATTTAAAACCAATGTACATAAATAGTACATATGTCTTCTAACCAAATCAAACATCCATTACGCACATTTATAAAATAATATTAGAACTCACTTATCTCAAATCTAATATATAATATACATACAAAATCAAAAATGAGTTGTGTCACTTTGACCTGATCACATACATATGTTGAAATATTCCTTTAACCAATAAATAACTGAATAAACATTAATTATCTAGTCCATTGATTAATTTTGCACTAAATATCTAACCATGGTTACAACATAATGCCTAGTGACAAAATGGCCAAGATCCCCACCTATTATTAGATAATTGCATGCTCTAGAAGATGTCTTGAAACTAGTATGTAAAGCCAAAACCCTTCATTGATTTTATAACGATAATGAACATCAAACCATTATCCTCCAATATTTAACAAACCAAATCCAGAATTCATTTCATAAATTAAAATATATTTTACAAATTATTTCAAAACTTATTTCATGAATTAGGCTCACAAATAAATATATAATATACATACAAGATCAAAATGAGTCGTATCACTTTAACCTGATCATTTACATATTTGAAATATTCCTTTAATTAATAAACAACTATATAAACATCAATGGTCCGGTCCATTGTTAATCTTGCGCCGAATATCCAACCATAGTTACGACATAACACTTGGTGACAAAATGGTCAAAATCCCCTCCTATTATCAATTGATTGCACAGTCTAGAAAATGTCATGATACCAGTATATAAAGCCAAAATCCTTCACTGAGTTTATAACGACAATGAGCATCAAACTATTATCCTTCAGTATTTCACAAACCAAAGCCATAATTCATTTCATAAGTTAAAACATATTAAACAGATTATTTAAGAATTGATTCCATGAACTAGTTTCACAAACTAATATATACCTTTTGTAAAATGTTTCTCAAACAATACTCAAATAACCAAATAACAATAAATGTCAAATCTATATTTTATGCAACAAACATATTTTTATTAATTTATAATATGTTGAATATTAATTATTCTCAAGATACGAGTTAACAAATTTAAGAGGTACGGACCTTTGGAGTGCCAAAAGTTGGCAAGAGGGACACTTAAGTGCCAAAAGTTACAAAATGTACACTTAAGTGCCAAAATCGGAGCAAAATAGATCATTTAAGTGCCAACGGTGAAAAATTCCTGCCAAATTGCCACGTGTCCATTTTCCGGCGACTTCATTTTGCTGACGGAGCATTTTTTTTCAAAATAAAAAATCCATGTGGCAATTTTTTTTAAAAAAATTGTCCACGTCAGATTTTTAAAAAATTAAAATCGATTTTATTAAAAAAAAAGAGGGGAGGAGGGGATCGGTATATATTTTTAATTATTTAATATTATTTAATTAATAATTTTTAAAATCCACGTCAGCCAAAACGACGTCGTTTTGGCTGATTTTTGGCCGATTCAGTTTCCGGCGAGCCATGTAGGCAAGAAAATTAATAAAAAATTGCCACGTAGAATTTCCGGTAGGGTTCCGACGACTTGGCACTTAAGTGATCCATTTTTTTTTAAAAGTGGCACTTAAGTGTACATTTTGTAACTTTTGGCACTTAAGTGTCCTTCCGTGCTAACTTTTGGCACTCCTGCTGTACTTATGCCCAAATTTAAAGAAAAGTCTAACCAAACCACAAAAGTTATCTCAAGCCAACAAACTCCAAATCCTATCAAATTAGTGGAAAATGATATCAAAATCAAGTAAAATGCTACCCCGACTCAAACCGACTAAATTAGGCTTATTCGGTGACAAACCGACTTATATGTGCTGACCAAGTTTTTGCCTAAAGCAAGTATTCAAGGCTCTCTACAACCTAGAGCTTGTGCGTGAAATTTTAAAAATTCATTTTGATCAACATCGTAATTTTGAATCAATTTCCCATGGGCCCACAATACCACACAATTTCAACCATGCAAATAATTGATAAATGACATATGGACATTTTAAAGAATCACTGGCCTTTCATCACTCATGAACTTGGTATTTGTGTCATTGCAGGTTGAATCAACACCTCATAAAACCTTACAGCATGGTCATTGAGGTAATATCAAATTCGTGAGTGAGGTAACTAACCATTCGTGATGATATTAACTATTAGATGTGGCAGAAATGATTTCGTTAAGAAAACTTCACAACAGCAACAAAAAAAATTTGAAAATGAAAAGAAGTGATTATCCCTCAATTGTGTAAATTATTAGTTGGCTTTTTCGTATGATGTGAACAGTTCAGGTTTAATAATAATAAAACAAGAAATTTCATCTATGTGCTTCTGAATATACATTTGATTGGCTTATGTGATGCATATAAACCTTCATAGAGGCAAGCTAGTTAAAAACTATATGACGACTCCAATTTTCATTCTTTGTAGTAGTCCCAAGTATAAAATTTTTCAAATATGTATGTGCATATACAATAATAAGACAAAGCTTATAACAAAACAAAGTTGAGAGTTAAAGCCTTTCAATATATGGGCAAATAAAATTCCAAATGATCCATCTTAGTGTTACCATGTCAGGTAGTGAAATTGGAAAAGCTCCTGAAAATTGCATATATCCAAGTGATTTATAATTACCATGCTAGGTAGCAAAGAAAAGGTAAGAATGGAGCAGACATAAGAATTGGAAAAAAAAAATTGTACCCTTTTTAGTGACTAAAGCAACAATGCTTGCAGGTATGTTTTTAAGCACATAATGAGTTAGAAGTTTAACATCAGTTTAACAGACTGCACTCTTTTATTAATGTTTTTGGCCAAGGATGAGCAAATAATACCAATCTAACATAACACAATTTGCGGATAGTTTTTAGATGATCTAACCAAATCGGCCATGCATTTTATGAGGCTTTACATCATTGAAGTACATTATGAATTGTGCTTTGCACTCTTCAAGTGTTTGAAAATATAAGGCTAAAAGTTCTGATGCACAAGATCCTTCTTAGACAAGGCCATAACAGAGTAATCCGCCCGATCATCTCTCAAGGCACAATTGCAAGTGCTTGAACTCATGAAGATAACATTCATGACGATGTATATGAACGTGTGAGCATGTCATTGAGGTAATATAATATTCTTGAGTGAGATAGTCAACATTTCGTGATGATACGAACAGTAGGCCTATTAAATTGATTTCCTAGTTAAGAAAACAGAATAAAAGCAGCACACAAAAGAGAAGGAGAAGAAAAAACAAGTGACTACCCTCCTCTGCTTTAAGTAGGGAAAAATGTATGTTGCTGCCAAATCTCGTAAGAATTTCCTCAACTCGCTGCAAGGGAAAGAACATGATATGTTTTAGCCTTTTAAAGGAACGACACTTCATGAAGAGCATGTTACATAGGTAATGACATCCACAACCGACTTAACTTTTTTACTCTCTTTGCAATGAAATTGAGCCGTGATCCAATGTGGCTGAGTTATACGCTGGCTTTCCAATGCCATTCTCCCGTTTGGGCGAAATAGGATGCTTTCCCGTCATCGGCCTTTTCCCAAATCAATGGGCATCCTTATTTGGCAGAGACCATGATCCAAATGTGGCTATCTTTTCTGCTACGTGTTTCTTAATCATCTGAGCTCTCCCCTATAACTCATCATAGTGTTTCAAATTCAAAGGTATCGCCTAATCCTTTATCTCCGGCTTTGGACCATCTCGAAATCTTCAAGCCTTGTCTATCGGGTTCTCAACCAGTCTCGGGGCATACCTTCATAGCTCTGGAAACTTTGCTTTGTACTAGTCTACTAGTAGATGGTTCTAATGTAGCCTCTAAAATTCGGTCATCTTCATCTCTCTCGCGCAGTTCGAAAAGTGCTTGCCATTATTTTCTTCAATGAAGGCACCCCACACTGGGACCATACCTTCGGGAGAAACTTTTCTTGGGTGGTTTCCCACCAAGTGCTAGCATTAACTTGCAGCTGGTATATGGCTAGCGTCACTTTGTCTTCTTCTGAGCACCTCAATAGTGCAAACTTTATTTCCATCTCTTTAACCTAGAGGGCTGCATCCTCAAGATCACATGCACCAATGAACTTGGGTGGCTTGAGCTTGCACAAACCGCTTGACCAATTGGTGCATTGGTCGCTCGCAAGGCTCATTTTTAGTCATTAGAACTTTAGTAGGAGTAGCAATGGCAACATCAATAGCTTAAGCTTGGGCTTGCTATTTTATCAAGGCCTCTAGTGCAAGTAGGATCCCATCAAATCTAAGATCCTCTAGTGCTCTATCTCTTGCACCAACTTGCCTTGGCATTGCCCTTCTCCTCAAGGTTCTCTACTTAAGAGTGCTCATTACACAGGATTTTCACTAAACCTACTTTCCAATTCCACAAGGAATTGGAAATTGAGACAACCCACTTACGGCAAAATGTCTTATAATAATCATAGGTACGTAAATGAAAATGCATTTCCCAACTGATTATCCCGTCACCTATCACACCTCATCACTAGGCTTTGATACCAAACCGATGAGGATGTCACGCCCAAACCCTCAAGCACGCAATAATTCATATTCTTTTGCGATCATTTGGATCAACAACCTAGAATGCATCCCTGACCCATTACTTTTACCTTTCAATTAAGTATATGTGAAAATGATTTTGTGGTAGAAGAACATTAAGAGTGCCACAACTTTCATACGGCGCTTACTTTTGTGCCAACTTTTTTTTGCTCACTTAAGTACCACAAGTTTGCAAAAATGTTCACTTGAATGCCACTTCTGATTTGTCCACTAGAAAAGCTAATATGGCTATCTGAAAGATAATGTAACCACCGGTGGACAATATTTTAATTTTTTTTTTAATTTTTGAAATTTTTTTGCTTTTTTTTTTCTTAGGTTGATAAGGGCCACCTCACCATCAGTTGTGAAGGTCTTAGGCAAGGCTGTCACGGGCTCCCTTATGGTTGGCGAGGGCTGTCACGGCCTTACCCAAGGCCTTTACAACCAAATCTAAGTGAGGGCTGCCTGGCCCTTGTTGTAGCTACCATGGGTGAAGCTATTAGGTCCTCGCCGACTATTGGCAAGGTTGTGAGGGCTGCCTAGAGTTGGCGAGGGTCATCACGGCCTCGCCAGCAATCGGTGAGGACCCGGTAGCCTCACCCACAGTGACTACGGCAAGGGCCAAGTGCCCCTTGCCCAAATTTGGTTGCAAAAGCCCTAGGCAAGGTCGCGATAGCCCTCACCAGCCGTAGGGGAGGGAGCAACAACCTTGCCCAGGGCCTTTGCAGCCGACGGCGAGGGTTTCGTGACTGGCTAGGGTTAACGGTGGCCCTCACCGACCCTAGAAAATAAAAAGAAAAAAGAAATCAAAAAAATTCAAAGAATTAAAAAATATTAATAAAAATATTTTTAAATATTGTCCACCAGCGGTTCCGTTAGTTTTTCGGTAGTCATGTTAGCTTTTTCGGTAGGCAAATCGGAAGTGGCATTCAAATGAACATTTTTTTCAAACTTGTAGCACTTAAGAAAATGAAAAAAAAAGTTTTGGTACTAAAGTGAGCGCCGTACGAAAATTATAATATTCCTAATGTTCTTCTGTCCAACTCTACTAATACATAGTCAATCTTCGTAATAAGGATAGTAGGAAAACACAGGAAAAGATTTTCAAATGCACCACATTTTTATTTATCAACTCGATTAACCTTTGAAATTATACAAGCCCTTTTTGCGGGCAATTTCCAAAGTGGCCTACCAAAAATATACTCGGACAGGCTAATCTACTTTTATTCAAAAAGGGAGGGTTTGTCAAAAGGCATGCAGCAGATGCCTACTTGTACTCCTCCAAGTTTGAATCCTCAGATGAGGAGTCCCCCATGACACCGTCTAGAGCATCGATGTCCACAGGGTCCCATACCTCATCACTTGGACCACCTGGACCCCCACTAGGTGGCCTGTCAAAACCCCTCAGTGGGCCCCATGCATCTTCCTCTTACCTGACGAACTAGGCCTTAAAAACATGGAGCATATATAGGTTCAACCCATCATTCACTCACACCGTGGTGACTGATGCTTGTACACATACATGCGACCTGGAATGAGTCGCATGATTACTACGATGCCCATGTCCATGGGGACACCGAAGTGCTCCAAGTATTGTGTCATGCTAGGGTTCTGAAAATAATTAACAACAACGAATGGGATATACTCAATAAGTTAAAATCTAAAGCCTCAATTAGGAAATTTTTTTGCCTCTAAAGCCTTCTAAACATGCAACATATCATCGATGGAAGAATAGTAGCAAAGCGACTATCGGTTTGCCTATCTATCTATTGATATGCATGGGTCTAATATCATAACAGTAACTAACAGCCCATCGAATGCAACCACAGGCATTCTCACTTTGCCTTGGTACACATACCCTTGCATTATACAATTTATTACATGCCATCATCAATGCAATGGTTATAACTCATAATATGAACACATACAAACTTTCCCATGCACAATGTACTCATGCGTGTTCCAATTATTATGACCTTTCGAGCCACGACCAACACAAGAGGTGGCGATCTACTGGTATAAACGGGCATTGTCCCACCTCATTAGGCACAACTACATCTAGGTCTCCCACCTAAATGGCATTTCATAATGGAGTATTAAGTCAAGCCTCTGCCACAACTTAACTTTCGAACTCTCGCCGAGCTTCCGATAAAATCAGGTGACCTCACCAAGCCACGGTACAACTCAAAGGTTGGCGGTCTTCCGGTGCAATTGAGCACCACACGAGCACCTCAATCATTTTCTTTCTCATTAATTAGCCAATGCAGTCATGGTTCATGCTCATACGACAACTTATTGCATGTTTCACATGCACGATGCAATATGATAATAATAGATGGTCACACCAACTTACTCACATTATCAATACAACCTTTAGTGAGCATAACTATTCAATTATATAATTCAGGAATCACATTTCTAAGACAAACAGCTTCCAACCACAGTGAATGTGCAAAAATTCAATATATGGCTAATTACCTAACACATGAAGTGTCCACTTATTGCGATCATTTGGCAATTAATTATAAATAATTAATGCACCCAAATATTGATTGCTAATAAGTTATCATTACAATAGTCAATTATCGATAAATGAATTTCCCACCATTAATTATCATCACAATAATTAATTCCACTAACAGAAATAATCACAATTAATTATTAACACAATAATTCATTAATAAGAAGGAATTATTCAAAGGTGACTATATCCATAAATGATTAATTACCACAAAATGAATTAACAATAATTAATTACCATGATACAAATCATCCTAAATAATTATTTCCAAAATTAATTAATTGTCACAAATTGAATTATCATCATTAATTATTTCAGCAAATAAATTATCATAATTAATTATTTCTCTCAATAATTAATTACTACCAAATAATCATAATGAATTATTATTCTTAAAAATTAACTACCACAAAATAATCAAAATTAATTATTACTCTAAATAATTAATTACCAAAAAATAATCATAATTAATTATTACAAAATAAATTAATCATTTCCATGAATAAGTAATTGCCACAAAATAATTTAATTATAATTAATTACATTCATAAATAATTAATTATAATTAACTATTTCTAATTAAAAATTAACTATATTAATTAGCATTAAACATGATTAATCATAATAAAACATTGCTAATTAACAATTAACTATATCAATCAGCATTAATCATGATTAAACTATAATTAACCTACACTAAACAAGATTAAATCACCTAATTATCAATTAAGCACAATCTAACATTTATTAGTCACTAATCAAGATTAAGGCTAATTAATCTACCCCCTAATGCAAATTAACTCCTAATTGAGGTATTAGGAAAATAACTTACTAATTAACCGGTCTGGGGGTATGGGAACATCAGTGACGATGAGGGCAACGTTGGATCGACTTGAAGACAGCGAGAGGGCAATGGATAGTGACAGACGGGGTTGAAATGGGCTCTTGTAGAGCTTATCGTAAGGGAAAAGAGAGCGGTTGGTGACTGGGCTGGGCTGGTCGAATAGACAGCCAAGGGTGGCGGTCAGCAATTTCAGCACGGCAGTAGCACTTCGAAAAACAGTGGTAGCAAGCAACAAGAGGGAAGAAGTGGAGGAAAATGAAGGAGAAAGAAGAAAAAACAAGGGAGAGAAAGGGTTGGAATGCTCAGTTGGTAATGAGGGGGAGAGAGAGACTCTTGGGCAAGGGGGTTTCCTAAGTTTGGTTACCAAGTTTCAATTTCAGCCAAATGTTCCCTCATGAATTTAGACCACACAAAGCAACCTTTTAGAAGCCAAAGGTGTTTTGGTCTTTTTACCCTTGAAATTCAATTTCCCAGATTACCAATGGTCAAAATTGAACAATGGGCCTAATCGGGCCCATGGCGGGCTGCCTAAGATGGCCACAAGGCCCATTGGGCCTTTGGTTAGGCTGAGCCCTCGTGGCTCCAATTTCTCAGCCCATAATCCCTTTTTCCAAAATTTTCAACCGTACCAATTAATACGGGCATTAATGTGGTGACATCCAATAGGTTAGTCTTGAGATCTTTGAAAACTCGATGCCCAAAATCGGATTGAAATTCGTGGCCAAATTCCATTAAATACAACTTTAGTACGATCTAAACTATTAAGGGGCATTTAAGGTTTTCGCATATTTGACCCGTGGTTGATGAATTTTCGATCCACGTTCAAGTCTCGTCAAGTCAAGGGCAACCTTGGATATCATGGAATCATGAGGAATCAATTGCTCACCCTAAGTACAAAGTAAAAAGGAAATCAGTTTAACATCGTCCGCGATTAGTATCGAAGTTGTGCGAGATCACCTACAATCTCACCCCGTGCTTTTATTAAGTCGATTTATTTTCATTTGCTAATTGATTTGTAACAACACGGCATTGACCCTCTTGGATCCTAATGGTCGAGCGATTAATCTCTAATTGAATTTTCTAGTCATACGTGTATCGATCCCTAATTACCTTTCCAAAAATGTTAGTTAACCATGAATGATCAGTTCAAAGTAAACGTAATTAACAGCACATTGATTAAATAATCATTTTATATATTCTAAAATGGGATCGAAATTTAGGACATTACAATTATTATTATTATTATTGGTTTTGCATATAATGAGTAGAAAGAGTCATATAGATGATAAAATCTATAAGCAGCTGGGGCAGAAGGCTATTGATGAAGGGTATGATGTGAGCAAGCTCCATACGACTCCATAGAGTGATGCCTTACTACAGTGAGGATCCTAGAGCAATAAAGGCTTTTGGTGGATGAAGTCTGTTGTAGGGAGGAAACGCAATTTGGAGCAGTTGGATGATATGATGTGGAAATTGTTTGCTATCATTAAATAATGAAGAGAAGAAATAGTTTGATATGAAAAGAAGTGGTTATTACGTGGAGAAAATTGATTGTCACACTCATACTCCAACTAACAAATATGGAAGAATGACATGGTTGCCATTCCACTGTGAGATGCTTTTTCAAACACAAATCAACATTAATATCTTATTAAAATGCACACACATACATGAGATAATCTAACAAGTGTCAACTCATACACAACTAGTTAACATCATAACCAAATTGAAGAACTTGAAAAACATTTAAGATGAATGGTATGCGCAACCATAACCCAATGAATAGTAGATACGTCTTCTAAGCAGATCGAACATCCACTATGCATGTTTATAAAACAATATTAGAACTCACTCATCTCAAATCTAATAATATACGTACAAGATCAGAATGAGCTATATCTCTTTAACCTAATTATATACATAATTGAAATATTCCTTTAATCAATAAATAACTGAATAAATATCAATGGTCCCATCCATTGATTAATCTTGTGCTGAATATCTAACCATGGTCACTACATAGCACCAAGTGACAAGATGGCCAAAATTCCCACCTATTATTAGCTGATTGCACGATTTGGAAAATGTTCCGAAACCAGTATGTAAAGCCAAAACCCTTTGTCGAGTTTAAAACGATAATGAGCATCAAACCATTATCCTCCAATATTTCACAAACTAAATCCAGAATTCATTTCATAAATAAAAATATATTATACAAATTATTTTGAGACCAATTTTATGAACTAGGTTCACAAATTAATATATCCCTTTTGTAAAATGTTTCTCAAATAATACTCAAATAACCAAATAGTAATAAATGTCCAATCTAGATTTCATGCGACAACATGCTTTTATTAGTTTACAATATATTTATTATTTATTATTTTCAAGATACGAGTTTATAAATTTAAAGAAACATCATTTACTATGAAAAGTCTAACCAAACCACAAAGGTTATCTCAATCCGATAAACTCCAAATCCTATCAAATTAGTGGAAAATGATATCCCAATCAATTAAAATGCTACCCCGACTCAAACGGACCAAGCTTATTTGGTGACGAACCAACTTATACGCGTTGACAAAACTTTTGCCTAAAGCAAGTACTCAAGGCTTTCCACAACTCGGAGCTTACACGTGAAATTCAAAAAATTCATTTTGATCAAAACCATAATTTTGAATCAATTTCCCACGAGTCCATAGTACCACACATTTTCAACCGTGCAAATAATTGATAAGTGACATATGGACATTTTAAGTAATCACTGGTCTTTTATCCCTGCGAACAAGGTATTTGTATCATTACAGGTTGAATCGACACCACATAAAACCTTATAGCATGGTCATTGAGGTAATATCATATTCGTAACTGAGGTAATTAACCGTTTGTGATGATATTAACTATTAGTTACAGCATAAATGATTTTGTGGTTAAGAAAATTGCATAATAGCAACAACAAAAATTTGAAAATGAAAAAAAGTGATTATCCCTCAATTGTGTAAATTATTAGTTGCCTTTTTTCATATGATATGAATAATTTAGGTTTAACAATGGTAAAACAAGAGATTTTATCTATGTGCGTCCAAATACACATTTGATTGACTTCTATGACGCATATAAATTTTCGAAGAGGCTAGTCAGTTGAAAACTACATGATGACTCCAATTTTCATTTCTTTAGTAGTTGTCCCAAGTACTCATTATTTTAAAATATGTGTGTGCATATACGTACTGTACATATATACAATAATAAGATGAAGCCTACTAACAAAATGAAGTTGAGAATTAAAACATTTTTATAAATGGGCAAATAAAATCCCAAATGATCCATTTTAGCATTAACATGTCGGGAAGTGAAATTGAAAAGCTCCTGAAAATTGCATATTATCCAAGCAATTTGGAATTACCATACTAGGTAGCAAAGAGAAGGTAAGACTGGAACAAACATAAGAATTGGAAAGAAAAATTGGTACCCTTTTCAGCGACAGCGACAATGCTTGCAAGCATGTTATTGAGCATACGATGAGTTAGAAGTTTAACATCAATTTAACAGACTGCATTCTTTTATTAATGTTTATGGCCAAGGATGAGCAAATAATACCAACTAACAAAACACAATTTGCGGACAATTTTTAGATGATCTGACCAAATCAGCTATGCATTTTATTGGCCTTTACATCATTGAAGTATATTGCGAATTGTGCTTTGCATAATCTTCAAGTGTTTGAAAATATAAGGCTAAATGTTCTTATGCACAAGATCCTTCTCAGACAAGGCCATAACAAAGTAATCTGCACGATCTTCTCTCGATGCACAATTGTAGGTGCTTGAACTCATGAAGATAACGTCCACGACAATGTGTATGAATGTGTGAGCATGTCATTGAGGTAATATCAGATTCTTGAGTGAGATAGTCAACATTTCGTGATGATATGAACAGTAGGCCTGTTAAAATGATTTCCTGGTTAAGAAAACAGCATAAAAGCAGCACACAAAAGAGGAGTAGAAAAACCAAGTGATTACCCTCCTCTGCTTTAAGTAGGGAAATATGATTTTGCTGCCAAATCTCTTACAATTTCCTCGCCTCGCTGCTAGGGAAAGAACATGATATTATGTTAGCCTTTTAAAGGAACGACACTTCATGAAGAGCGTGTATCATAGGTAATGACAGTCATGACCAACTCACTTTGCGATGAAATTCAGCTGTGGTCCAGTGTGGCTTAGGTGTGACTCCATACTTCTTCATGCATTGTGTTGTAGTTATAGGTAAATGGGCTAAACATGCCCTCGGTATAGAAACTCAATGGAATAACCATCTCCGTCCAAGCCTCTACAATTACTTGAATGGAATTAGATCAATTGGCAGTCGGCACATATCTTGTGATCAACTGCTGGTAAATTTTACTTTGATTGGTTTCAGCTAATTTGATTGGTATATTCTATAGGTAATGGAAATAAGACCTCTGTTTATTTGAATCTATCCATTGTTACACAAGCACGTTGTAGTTATAGGAAAATGGACTAAACATGCTCTCACCAAAGAAACTCATTGGAACAACCGTCTCCGTCCAAGCCTGTACAAACTTGAAAGGAATTAGATCAATTAGCAGTCGTCGCAGATATTGTGATCAACTGCCGGTAAATTTTTCTTTGATTTGTTTAATCTAATTTAGTTGCTATATTCTATAGAAAATGGAAACAAGACCGTTGTCTGGTTTAATCTAATCCGGTTTTTTTCTCCACCAAATAAATTAGGGAACCTGCTGTGTCTCCATTGAAAAAATACGATTTTTATGTTTTCTTTCATTTTAATCAAAAAGAAAAAACGAGACGAATGATACCTGAATTTTGGTCCAATGTCTCATATAGTCCCTAAACTTTTATTTTGTTCAATATGATCCCTCGAACTTTAACTCAATGTACAATACGGTCCTTCAACTTTTAATTTGTTCAATCTAATCCCTAGATTTTCGGTCCTTTTCAATTGAAAAGGTTCAATGTTGTCCCTAATTTTGACTTAATATAAGGACTACATTAAACATTTTTATATAGTTCATTGACTATATTGAACATGTATCAAAAGTTTAGGGACTACAATGAACATTAGGCAAAGTTTAGAGACCGCATTAAATGAATTAAAAATTCATGGATCACATTGCACATTGAATCAAAGTTCATAAATTCATTCATGTCATTATCCGAGTCAAAAAAGGATCCTCCACAAAACAAGGAAATTATATTTTAATTTCTTGAGATTCCATTCCACTAGAAAAGAGTCCCATGAAACTTAGACATGATCTATGGCTAAAACTCACGAGGATGGGTGAAATTATGATGCTTGAAATTTACCCAACTCACATATGCAAGGTTAAAATTCTCGACTCAAGCTAGAATCTTTTAGCTAAATTCATCTCAACTCTCCAAGCACAAGTTAAGGTCAACTTGATTAAGTTTTGATAAATTCCAATTCAAAATCTACTTGACTCGATTAATTAATATATTCTAGTTGAATATCGAGTTCAACTCAAACTAAAACTTGAGCTCAAACTCTAACCTTCAGGAAAAATACTAAGATGGAGGAACAATATCGCTTATCTATTTGTGGATCACTCGAGTCTAGTATTTTCAAGCTCGGCTCAATTAATAATGGTCAAGCCATTAAAACTCGGAAAAGGAAAAAAAAAATGCCGATCACACTTCAAACGAGCTTTAATAATTCAGGAGATAGCTATAATTCACTAGCATGGCATTCCCGAGAAAAATCATTACTGTTGGAGAAGGAATTGATTCCATCCTTGATTATGATTCTAATTGATCCTCAGTCATGGATAATTGAAGAAAGAATACGAAAATGTAATCATATGTAATCATCTTTATTTTTTCCTTATTTCCTTTTGTACTATAAGTATTAGCATATACTTGTACAAGGGATTGAATAGAAAATACATTTTCCCAAAAACACATATCGCCTTCTTTCATGATATTAGAGCGAGTTTTTGCTTCTGACCTAGCTTTCGCAAATATCTATTAGAATTGCCCTTGGTAGTTTTTTCAAGCTTGTTGTTGCAAATTTCCTCCTGCAAAACAAGTTGACACGCCGAAAGGGAATTCGTAAACACATCTTTAGACAATATGACCAGAAATCACAACACCACTGATGAAGATATTGTGCCTCCGATGGAAGAAACATCATCCAAAAACAATCCTACAAATCAAACTTAGATGCAAGAGGATCCCATTCCCTCATAACAAATACCTGTCTCGGCACCATCCTCTGGAACAGTTCAGTGGCCTAGAATGCAATGGATTCCAATTCAATGGGCTAGTGGACACCAAGGCTCACTCGGAGAAGAATCAGGTTTCACATTCTCACCCAATGACCCGTGCGGAATATCTATGGGTTACAGACCCGAATTTAGTCAGGCGGGTCAGGGGAGCAAATCCCTATCAGGGAGGGCAACCTAGGTTCTACCCGTATGCCATTCCCGCCGTCGGCTATCGATTGGAACTTGGGGACCCACTCTATACCACGCCAGCCGACGGACCGGAGGTGCGACTCATCACTTTGCAACTCACCGGACCTGACCATTACAATGCTTGGGCTCGAGATTTCCGGTGAGCTCTCGTAACTAAGGACAAAGATGGGCTCATAGAGGGTACAGTGCCTTTTCCGACGGACGAACAGATGCGACGATGTAGGCATAGATGTAGCCAACTCATCCGCACCTGGGAACTGTATAGCTCTTGACGTTGCTGCTGGCCTCCCACCAACAAAAGATCCGAAGCAAATGTGGGAGAATATTCAAGAAATGTATGGGAAATTAGACTGAGTGAAATTATTTTTGCTCACTCAAGCATTATCAGAGTTAAAGCAAGGGAACCTTTCAGTTACCACTTGCTTCAACATGCTCTTGGCTCTGTGGAACGAGCTTGAGGCAATTGAGGAGGAACTTAAGGGACCCAAAGACACTCTTGCTCAATACAGGTGAATCAGAGAGAGAGAGAGAAGGTTACCCGGTTTCTCTTGATATTGAATGAAAGCTTCGCATCGTTCCGATCACAAATTCTCGCCATGGATCCCGTCCCTCCTCTCGGCCGGATCTATCAACTGGCGGTTCACGAAGAAAGCCAAAGACTCGTGACAACGGAATACGTGAAGACGGGAGAGGCCGTGGCACTCATTGTTCCGGAGAGGTCATCGGAGCGAGCGACCAGCGCTCGCAGACAGCAGCCATGAACGCTGAGTTCGTTAGGCATCTCACGAGGGGGCAAAAACCCTCAGTTGGAAGAAGATGAAGTAAACTTAGGATTTACACGGATGGATGGCCTAGATCAAAAGGGGGAATCTAACGGTCCATATTTCATGATTCATGGGCCTGAATCCAATGGTGGACATTCAGTAGGATTTAAGCAATCCTACGGTCCAAAAGGTGCTGCATTGTCTAAGGGAAGTGGGCAAAATTATAAAAATAGAGGTAAATATTGTGATTATTGTAAGCGCCCACATCATACCATAGATACCTGCTGGAAATTGCATGGCAAATCAACTGATAAAAACAAAAAAGAGAGAGATTATTCTGCTCATCAGGTCATGGCATAAGGAAATGGAAGGGCAAATCAGACAATTACCCTTGACCAATATCAGAATATTATGAAGACCTTGAATCGGTTGAAGACTACAGACAAAAATGCAGGATTCTCAGGTATCTCTATTTCTAAAAGTAGTAATATTTCAGTTGATGCATGGATAATCGACTCTGGCGCCAGTGACCATATAATTTGCGATGAAAAATTATTTTCTAACAATCGTAAAATACACTCTCCCGCGTCAGTTCGTCTTCCTAATGGTACCATTACTTATGTTACTAGAATTGGTACAATTTCCCTTAGCCAGAACATTACTCTAAAAAATGTTCTATATATTCGTGAATTTGAATTCAACCTCATTTCAGTATCAAAATTATGTGAGGACAACAACTGTCGTGTTGAATTCAATTCCAAGAATTGTTTCTTTTAGGACCATTTGACTGGCAAAATGATGGGCTTAGGTAATATGGCAGGACTCTACTTTTGGATTAGCCTTTCGAAAGACTTTGATTTTTCATTGCTAAATAAAAGCATTTCTTGTAATGCCACTATTAGCAATAAAAATTATATTTCTCATCAACGTTTGGGTCATAGTGCACGTTTTCCATATCCAAATTGCCCAATTTGTCCTCTAGCAAAACAATCACGGTCATCATTTCCCATAAGTACATCTCGAGCTGCTAGTGTTTTTTCTCTAATTCATGTCGATATATGGGGCCCTTATCATACCCCACATCGTGATGGGTCCCGATTCTTCCTAACTATTGTCAATGATCATACTCGAGCTACTTGGGTTTTCCTTATGCAATCCAAGAGTCAAACATTTTCCAATTTGACCAACTTCCTTTCCTTAATTCAAAATCAGTTCAATACATCTATTCAAAAAATTCGAACAGACAATGGATAGGAGTTTTCCATTACATAATGTAATTCTCTCTTTGCATCCCATGGGATAATTCACGAAACTTCTTGTACCTACACTCCTCAACAAAATAGAGTTGTAGAAAGTAAACATCCTCACCTTTTAGAGGTAGCTCAAGTTCTTAAATATCAAGCATCAATTCCTAAAATTTTTTAGGGAGATTGTGTGGTCACCGCAGCATATTTGATTAATCGCATGCCAACTAAAATTCTTGACGGGCGATGCCCATTTGAGATGCTTTTTGGGAAACCACCAGAGTTAGGACACCTGAAAGTTTTTGGTTGTCTATGCTATGTAACAACTGTGGAACCTAAGGACAATATGGCCCCACGAGCTCTTCGATGTATTTTCATGGGATATCCTTCCCTCCAAAAAGGATACAGGGTCATGGAAATATCAACATGACATTTTCTTGTTAGCCGGGATGTTGTTTTCCATGAAAATATTTTTCCATTCCAAGAATCAATTTCTTCATCATCAACAATTGAATTGGTGCCCAACAATCGACAATTCCTATCTGAAGAAGATCTCTCCATGACTTCACCATCAATTTTTGTTCCAACAGGCAATATGCCAGCTATCCCGAGAAATATAAGCCCAGCAGTTGAGTTACTAGTCTCACCTCAAGAAGAACCTGACTCATTTGTCTCATCCCCACAGCGGTATAATGAGACATCATCTTCACCAATGTCAATTGAACAATCAATTGAGCTACCATGACGTTCTGGACGACTCACACATCCACCTACATGGACTAAGGACTATATATGCTCCACATCATATTCTCAAGGTACACGGTATCCTGTGTCCTCCTATATTTCCTTCAGTCAATTATCACCGGAACATATGTGTTCCATCAGTCGCATATCAGAAGTACATGAACCTTCAACATATGAGGAAGCAATACATGATTCACGATGGCAACAAGCCATGGAAGCCGAACTGGATGCTCTTGTGGATAATCACACCTGGGATATAGTTCTATTCCCTTCGCATAAGAAACCAATTGGTTGCAAGTGGGTATATAAAATCAAATATAAAGCAAATGTTTCTATTGAGTGTTACAAGGCCAGGTTAGTTGCTAAAGGATTTACTCAACAAGAAGGCTTCGATTACCATGAGACATTTTCTCTTGTGGCTAAAGAAGTAACTGTTCACTCTTTCCTATCAGTTGCCGCATTTCGAAATTGGGAGCTACTTCAAATGGATGTCCATAATGCCTTTCTTCATGGTGATCTCGATGAAGAAATATATATGGATCTTCCTCAAGGCCTTCGTAGACAGGGGGAGTCTCTAGTGTGTCGTCTATGCAAGTCCCTATATGGACTCAAACAGGCTTCTTGACAATGGTATGCGAAATTCACTTATGCACTTACAAATGCAAGTTTTCAACATTCCAAGCATGACTATGCTTTGTTCTCTTGGACTAAATGGTACCTCGTCGATTTACTTGTTGATATATGTTGATGATATACTTATCATGAGAAATGACAATTTGGCCATTAGAAAATTTAAAGAATACTTGCATTTAAATTTTCATATCAAAGACTTGGGGCCTCCAAAGTATTTTCTTGGGATTGAGATAGCTAGATCTGATAAAGGAATATGTCTCAGTTAGCAAAAATTTGTCTTGGAAATTGTATCTGAAGCAGGATTATCAGGGTGCAAGCTAGCTGTCATTCCCATTGAACAAAATGTCAAGCTCACAACATTTGAGTATGATAGGAGTATCGTACCATCTAATGAAGACGAGTTGCTTCGAGATCCATTAGGTTATCAACGGCTCATTGGGAAGTTGATCTATCTCATTATGACCAGACTTGATATTTGTATTGCAATACAGATACTTAGTCAATTTATGCATAATCCAAAACAATCCCATATGAATGCAACACTGAAGGTTGTGAAGTATTTAAAAGGATGTCCAGGACTTGGAATTCTATTGTCTCATGATTGTGACATGAAGATGACGGCTTACTGTGACATTGACTATGCAACTTGCCCAATGACTAGAAGATATGTCACAGGTTTTCGCATTAAGTTAGGAAGGTCTCTTATTTCGTGGAAGACTAAAAAGCAGTCAACCGTTTCTCTATCATTAGTTGAATCAGAGTATCAAGCTATGGCAAAGACGGTTCGCGAAATAATATGGATACGGGGTTTACTCTTGGATCTCGGAGTAGAACTTGATGGAGCAACTGAGTTATTTTGTGACAATGATGCAGCACTTAAATTGGCAGCAAATCCTATTTTTCATGAAAGAACTAAACATATAGAGGTTGATTGTCATTTCACTCGAGAAAAAATTCAAGAAGGAATCATTACTACTCGAGCAATTGGGACAACAGAACAACCTGCAAATATCTTCACTAAGCCCTTATGTCAGAGACATCATACTTATTTATTGAGCAAGCTTGGCATCTTTGACATATATAAGCCACTAGCTTGAGAGGGAGTGTTGGAGAAGGAATTGATTCCATCTTTTGATTCTGATTCTAATTGATCCTCAATCATGGATAATTGAAGAAAGAATACGAAAATGTAATCATATGTAATCGTCTTTATTTTTTCCTTATTTCCTTTTGTACTATAAATATTAGCATATACTTGTACAAGGGATTGAATAGAAATACATTTTCCCATAAACACATATCGCCTTCTTTCAATTACAAAAAGATGAAATCGCAGCAGCTAGCAATGAGGTTATAAGCCAAATTTTTAAAAAACATGCTTGTGCTATGACATTGTCTATGCTTAAGGTATTAGATAAATATGTGATTTATTAATTAAATATTCCAACACTTCCTCCCATGCTTAATCTGGTCTTTTGCTTAGTATTAATATGTGAAAATTTAATTGGGAAGGCACAAATGGGGTCTAGCAAAATTTGAACTTAAGACCTCCAATTCTGATATAATGAAAAAAAATTGTGAGATCACAACCAATTATTCTAAAAGCTTGAGTTATGAGATGAATATATTGTTTATCATTTAAATATTCCAACATTGTCCCATTCATCCAGCTAAATCAAGATGTACAAAACATTAAGAAAAATGTTGAAGTGTTGCAAGAGTACTCAAATATATCTTAAGTCGGCGATTTCTTCTTTTTTCAAAACCATTCATTGACAAAGTGATATGAATCGATGCATGTGATCTACCATCTTTTTGTCATTCTTAACTCGAATCACTCTTTAGACAATACGAAAGTGTTGTCCTTTCAAGGCTTGAAGATGATTTCGCACTCAACATGCATTTTGTCCTTCCTTGATGTTTTTCCATTAAATTGACCCATGAGATACGAAAGGTTGCTAAGTTTTCCATTTCGCCCTATTCAAACTAGAATTTGCTGAACTTTCGAAAATTAACAACCCTTTTTTTCCAAAAAATATGAAATTCACGGATGATGTCCAAATCTATAATCCTGGAGTTATGAAAGATAAAACCCCGCTACTTACCTTTACCAAAAAAAAGAAGAAGATAAAACCCAAAATCAATTATTTCCTTGCCGATTTATTCCTTAGAATTATCATGCAACAAATAAAAAGGAAATCGACAGCAGTGCATGATTTTAATTTTCTTTTGTCAAGTTCCTTTTATGTTATTCTTATCCTCCGAAAAAACTCCCAAATTGCAACACTCTAGAATATTAGTTTCTACAAAAGTAAGGTCCACAATCGTGCACGTCACAAGGAATGACGAAAATGGGAAATAATCTTATAGAGAAACTACAGCAAATAAAGAAAGCAAAAAAGAGAAACACGGGAAAAAAAATCCGTCCTCCTCCCTATAAAACCCCGAGACAAATCCTTCTTCCTCTCACTACCTGGAAACACAACAGCAAGGAAAGAGAGAAATGGCAATGAAAGTGATGGAGGGTGCGAAGGGACTCTTCCTTCTCGTCTCGCTGCTTTCTTCCATGTTTATGTGTGCGCTGTGCTCGCGGGCATCGATCCTCGGGCTCAATCCCTTTTACCAGCTCGACAGCGTGCCTACTGTCGTGAAGGGACTTGATTTGAAGAGATACGTGGGACGCTGGTACGAAATCGCCTCCATTGCGTCGAACTTTGAGCCCCCGAAAGGCACCGACACGAGGGCCACGTACGCCCTGAATAAAAGTGGGACTCTGGACGTGTTGAACGAGTCCTGGGTCAATGGCAAGAGGGTCTTCGCTAAGGGCATCGCCTACAAGGACGACCCGAGCAGCGACGAGGCCAAGTTCAAACTGAAATTCTACGTGCCTCCGTCCCCTGTTGCTGACTACTGGGTCTTGTACCTTGATGCTGACTATCAGCATGCTATCGTTGGGGTGCCCAGCCGGAAGTCTCTCTTTGTATGTGACATTCTCGTCAGATTTTCGTTTCTTCTTCTTTTTTGTCGTTTCTGCCCACCTTGATGGTCAGAAAAAAAAAAAAAAATAGGACCCATAGGTTTCGGTTTTATGGCTGATGGGTCATCTGGCAGTCTATACTAACTGCGATTTGAGCTCTGATTCTTGCTTTGATTCCTTCACTTTTGTTGGCTAATTGGTGGGATTATTATTATTGGTTTTGCAGATACTGAGTAGAAAGAGTCATGTCGATGATAAAATCTATAAGCATTTGGTGCATAAGGCTGCTGATGAAGGATATGATGTGAGCAAGCTCCGCAAGACTCCACATAGTGACACCCCACCGCAGTAAGGGACCCCTAGGGCACTAAGGGCATTTGGTGGATCAAGTCCATTGTAGGGAGGGAACTCAATTTGGAGCAGCGGATGAAATGATGTTGAAATTGTTTCCTGTCATTAAATAATGAAGAAAATAAATAGTTTGACATGAAAAGGAGTGATTATTGCATGAAGAAAATTGATTGTCTCACTCCCACTCCAACTAACAAAATTCAAAAAATGACACGGTTGTCCTTCTATTAAGAGACGCATTATCAAACACAAACCAACATTAATATTTTATCAAAACACACACACATACATGAGATAATTTAACAAGTGTCAACTCATATACAATTAGTTAACCTCATATCCAAATTGAAGAACTTAAAAAACATTAAGACCAATGGTATACGCAACCATAGCCCAATAAATAGTACGTACGTCTTCCAAACAAATCGAACATCCACTATGCACATTTATAAAATAATATTAGAACTTACTTATCTCAAATCTAATATATAATATACATACAAAATCAAAGATGAGTTGTATCACTTTGACCTGATCATATACATATGTTGAAATATTCCTTTAACCAATAAATAACTGAATAAACATTCATTATCTAGTCAATTGATTGCGCTAAATATCTAACCATGGTTACGACATAATGCCTAGTGACAATACGGCCAAGATCCCCACATATTATTAGATAATTGCACGCTCTAGAAGATGTCTTGAAATCAATATGTAAAGCCAAAACCCTTCACTGATTTTATAACGATAATGAACATCAAACCATTATCCTCCAATACTTCACAAAACAAATCCATAATTCATTTCATAAATTAAAATATATTATACGGATTATTTCAAAACTGATTTTATGAACTAGGTTCACAAATTAATATGTACCTTTTGTAAAATGTTTCTCAAACAATACTCAAATAACCAAATAGTAAGAAATGTCCGATCAAGATTTTATGCAACAAACATACTTTTATTAATATATAATATATTGAATATTAATTATTTTCAAGACACGAGTTGACAAATTTAAAGAAAAGACAACCATCATTTACTTGGAAAAGTCTAACCAAACCACAAAAGTTATCTCAAGTTGAGAAACTCCAAATCCTATCAAATTAGTGGAAAATGATATCAAAATCAAGTAAAATGCTACATTAACTCAAACCTACTAAATTAAGCTTATTCGGAGACAAACATCTACGCGCTGACAAAAGTCTTCCCTAAAGCAAGTATTCAAGGCTCTCCACAACTTGGAGCTTGCGCATGAAATTTTAAAAATTTTATTTTGATCAAAACCATAATTTTGGATCAATTTCCCATGGGCCCACGATACCACACAATTTCAACCATGCAAACAATTGATAAATGACATATGGACATTTTAAAGAATCACTAGTCTTTCATCCCTCATGAACAAGGCATTTGTGTCATTGCAGGTTGAATTGATGCCTCATAAAACCTTACAACATGGCCATTGATATAATATCATATTCATGAATGAGGTAGATAACGGTTCGTGATCATATTAACTGTTAGATGCGGCATAAATGATTTTGTGGTTAAGAGAACTGCATAACAGTAGCAATAAAAATTTAAAAATGAAAAGATGTGATTATCCCTCTACTGTGTAAATTATTAGTTGGCTTTTTCGTATGATGTGAACAATTCAGGGTTAATAATAGTAAAACAAGAAATGTTGTCTATATGCTTCTAAATACAAATTTGATTGGCCTATGTGATGCATGTAAACCTTCCAGAGGCAAGCCAGTTAAAAACTATATGATGACTCCAATTTTCATTTATGTAGTAGTTGTCCGAAGTACTCAAATTTTCGAAATATGTGTGCGCATATATGCACTGTACATATATACAATAATAAGATGAAGCCTACTAACAAAACGAAGTTGAGAGTTAAAGCCTTTTAATATATGGGCAAATAAAATCCCAACTGATCCATTTTAGCATTACCATGTCGGGTGGTGAAACTAGAAAAGCTCCCAAAAATTGCATATTGTCCAAGCAATTTGGAATTACCATGCTAGGGAGCACAGAAAAGGTAAGAATGGAACAGACATAAGAATTGGAAAGAGAAACTTGTACCCTTTTCAGTGACAACAACAATGCTCAGTGTGTTTTCGAGCACACAGTGAGTTAGAAATTTAACATCAGTTAACAAACTGTGTTCTTTTATTAATGTTTCTGGCCAAGGACGAGCAAATAATGCCAATCTAACAGAACACAATCTGCGGATAGTTTTTAGATCATCTGACCAAATCAGCTATGCATTTTATCAGGCTTTACATCAATGAAGTATATTGCGAATCATACTTTGCTTAATCTTTGAATGTTTGAAGATATAAGGCTAGAAGTTCTTATGCACAAGATCCTTCTCAAATAAGGCCATAACAGAGTAATCCGCGCGATCATCTCTTAGTGCACGGATGTAGGTGCTTGAACTCATGAAGATTCCAACCCAAAAAAAAAAAAATGAACTCATGAAGATAACATTCACAACAATGTGTATGAATGTGCGAGGATGTCATTGAGGTGGTATCAAATTCTTGAGTGAGATAGTCAACATTTCGTGATGATACAAACGCCAAGTGTGTTAAAATGATTTCTTGGTTAGGAAAACAGCATAAAAGCAACACAGAAAGGAAAAGGAGAAGAATAAACAAGTGATTACCCTCCTCTGCTTTAAGTAGAAAAATATGATGTTGCTGCCAAATCTCTTGAGAATTTCCTCGACTCGCTGCAAAGGAAAGAACATGATATTTTGTAGCCTTTTAAAGGAATGACAATTCATGAAGAGCAAGCATCATAGTTAATAACTGCCATGACCAACTGACTAAACTTTTTTACTCACTTTGTGACGAAGTTCAGCTGTGATCCAATGTGGCTGAGGCGTGACTCCATACTTCTTCATGCATTGTTCCGCAAGCATGTTGTAATTATAGGCAAATGGACTAACATGGTCTCACTATAGAAACTCATTGGAATAGCCATCTCCTTCCGAAGCTGTACAATTACTTGAATGGAATTAGATCAATTGGCAGTCAACACAGATCTTGTGATCAGCTGCTGGTAAATTTTACTTTGTATGGTTTAAGCTAATTCGGTTGCTATATTTTATAGATAATGGAAACAAGACTGCTGTTTAGTTTAATCTAATCCATTATTCCGCAAGCATGTTGTAGATATAGGAAAATGGACTAAACATGCTCTCACTTGAGAAACTCATTGGAACAACCATCTCCATCCAAGCCCTTACAAACTTGAAAGGAATTAGATCAATTGGTAGTCACCGCATATCTTGTGATTACCTGCCGGTAAATTTTACTTTGATTGGTTTAATCTAATTCAGTTGCTATATTCTATAGATAATGGACACAAGATTGCTGTCTGGTTTAATCTAATTCGGTTTTCTTTCTCCACCAAATAAATTCTGTATCAAGCGGAATGGACTCTGGAGAAGCCAATGGTAGAGAGGAGACTCCAACCTGGCAGTCCCACCCTTGCAGGCCATGAGCATCAGCTCCATGTTCGATGTTGAAGCATTTTTCAGTTTGTGAATAATTTTTTGGAGTTTATCCCATATCAGTTGTGGCAGGGGTAGGTGGTTAGTTTATAAGTGAAGCTAGCTCAAGGGATAAAGATTTCCCTCACACTTATAAACTAACCACCTATGCCTTCCACAACCGATGTGGAATAATCCCAACATATTGTACAAATTTATAGCTGCAAAAGCAATTCAACAACCGATGTGGGATAACCCCAACATAATTATTGTACAAATTTGCAGCTGCAAAAGCATTGCTTAGCTTCATTTCTCCAGGATGAAATTGCGTCAAAAATCTAGCAAATCTTCAATGAACAATAGGAAAGAAAAAGATTAGCAAGGTCATACCACATTGAGGCTTCACCAGATTTTATTCGATTAGTGAAGTGATTTTTGATCCTACCTCCTTCGCTGGATAGGCAGGTAAAGGCATCATGAAATTGGCTTCAGTTGGATAGTTCACCGTCGCAGTATGGATGAAAGCAGACCATGGCCAGTTTTGAGCTGCATCTACTGAATTGAGGCCTCTGAAGGTCAACAAAGAATAGGGTACGAGAGCAGGAAATAAATTCAAGAATAGTATATGTAAGAGTCATTCCCAATTGGCATTGACTCTCCACAGTATCTATGCTGAAAAAACACAACCGAAACTAGCCCATCAGCCAACTGTCCCAAAAGCAAGAGACGAGAAGAAAAATCTGGTTTGGATTAGCTCATTGACAGTCGCTTCCTGCGAAATCATTTTCTAACATTCTAAAGCTTTTCTCGAAAAAAACAAATGCATATTTAATCTTTTCAAGAGCACTAAGTACACTTTTGCATAAGGCTTCATGATATCACAAAAAGGTGCAATATTTATCCTTTCCTCTCCAGCTTAGAAGATCTTCGGAGCCCTTTGAACCTAAAGAAACATTTAGAAAGTCACTTCGATGAAGACCTGGAGAGCTTGGAACTTGGGTGCAATGACCAATAGAAAATCCAGTGTTAGCAGCGAACCACTCAATGTTGCCTTCAATTCCCGTGTAAAACAAAGACTGGAGCTCCATGGTGCCGAAGCTGACTCTTGATGAGATACTTTTGGTAGAATATTTAGCAGCTCTTGGGGTTGTATGTGAAGAAGTCAAGAATCTGTGGGGGAAAACTGGGTCTTGAATAGGATTTTTGTCTTAGGAGTCTCATTTTGTTTCAGTGAGTATGATTGATACGTTGCTCTGGGGAAAAACCTGCTGGTGATTGTGAAACTAGTGTTGCTGGTAGAGTGAAGAGCAGGAGAGAGACGAGAAAGGAGCAACCTGATCATCATCATCTTGTTTATGTGGAGTGTCTTGGGTTGCTACTCCAAGATTCCTTGATTATCTATACGTGTTAGTGTACAAGCCAGCCTTTTTTTTTCATTTACACTTTAGCCAAAAGGATTGGCAATCTCTTGATTGCAAAACATGACGTGCTGTTACTGTAGTACGACAATCAATCATCAATGACTTTTTTTTCTCAAGGACGGTACATAAGAAAGTTAAGATTTTAAATTCATCTGAAAGCATTCTAAATTTTGTAATTTTTAACATAATCTTATTTCTACTTAATTTGATAAAGTATGGGAACCTGCTGTAAACCCCATGGAAATAATACAGTTCTTATGTTTTCTTTAACTTTTATCAAAAAGGGATCCTCGGCAAAAGAAGGATATGATATTTTTAATTTCCTGAGACTCCCTTCCCCTGGAAAAGAGTCCCATGAGCAAACTTAGCCGTGATCTCCAGCTAAAACTCACAAGAATTGGTGAAATTGTGATGCTGGAATTTTATTAAACTCAATTATGCAAGGTTAAATACTTGACTCAAGTCGTGACTCGAGCTCGACTCTTTTAGCTAAATTCAGCTTGAGTTTTAAAGCACAAGTTTAAGCTCAAACTGATTAAGTTTTGATGAATTCCAGTTCGAAATCGACTTGGCTCAATTAATTCGTATATTCTAGTTTGATAACGAGTTCAACTCAAATTAAAACTTGCGCTCAAACCTACCTTTGGAAAGAATACTAAGATGGAGGAACAATATCGATTATCTATTTGTGAATTATTTAAATCTAGTATTTTCATGCTCGGCTCAATTAATAAATGGTCAAGCCGCTCAAACTTGAAAAAGAAAAATTGCTGAGCCCAGTTCAAATGAGCTTGAATAATTCATGAGATAGCTAAAATTCAGCACTCGCAAGAAAAATCAAACGGATTTGCAGAAAGGAAATCATTACTAAAAAATGAAATTGTAGCAATGAGGTAATGAGCCAAAATTTGGAAAACATGCTTACCCTATGGCGTTGCCCTATTGGCCCAGTTAAATCAAGATGTACAAAACATCAGGAAAAATGTTTTAGTGTTGCAAGAGGAAAAATGTTTTAGTGTTGCAAGAGTACTCAAATATATCTTAAGTGTGCAATTTCTTCATTTTGCGAAACCATTCGTCCACGTTATTCATGTCTTTTGTCGTTCTCGACTCAAATCTCTCTCTAGACAATAAGATAATGTAATCCTTTTAAAGCTTGAAGATAATTTCTCACTCGACATGCATTTTGTCCTTCCTTGATGTTTTTCCATGAAGGTGACACACGAGACATAACCCTTTTTCTAGGCTGAGAAGTTTCCCAGTTCGCCATATTCAAACTAGAATTCGCTACTCCAGGGAAAATCAACAAATCTTTTTTTTCCACAAAGTATGAAATACACAAATAATGTCCAAATCTCTAATCCTAAAAATATGAAAGATAAAACCCAAAATCAATTATTTCCTAACCGATTGATTCCTAAGAATTATCATCAACAAATAAAAAGGAAATTGACGGTAGTGCTTGATCTCAATTTCCTTTTACGTTATTCTTTTGTATTTGATCGGTAAACTTTACTTTATTCTTATCCTCCGAAAAAAACCCCCAAATTAGAACACTCTAGAATATTAGTTCCCATAAACGTAAGGTCCACAATCTTGTATAGAAACAACAGCAAGTAAGGAAAACGAAAAAGAGAAACACGAAAACCAAAAGGAGAAAAAAAAGATCCCCCGTTCTCCCCCATAAAACCCCGAGACAAATCCTTCTTCCATTCACTACCTGGGAACACAACAGCTGGGAAAGAGAGAAATGGCAAAGAAAGTGATGGATGGTGCGAAGGGACTCTTCCTTCTTGTCTCATTGCTTTCTTCTATGTTCGCGTGTGTGCTTTGCTCGCGGGGATCTATCCTCAGGCTGGAGACCTTTCGCCAGCCCGACAAGGAGCCAACCGTCGTGAAGGGACTTGATCTGGAGAGATACGTGGGACGCTGGTACGAGATCGCCTCCACCCCGTCGTTCTTCCAGCCCGAGAACGGCACGGACACGAGGGCCACGTACGCCCTGAATAAGAATGGGACTGTGGACGTGTTGAACGAGTCCTGGATCAATGGCAAGAGGAACTTCATTAAGGGCTTCGCCTACAAGGACGACCCGCGCAGCGACGAGGCCAAGTTCGAAATGAAATTCTACGTGCCTCTGGCGTTCTCCATTTTCCCCGCGGTGGGCTACTACTGGGTCTTGTACCTTGATGCTGACTATCAGTATTCTATCGTTGGGGAGCCCGGCAGGCACTATCTTTTTGTACGTAACCTTCTCGTCAGATTTTCCTTTCTTCTTCTTTTTTCTCCTTTTTGCCCCAGCTGATGGTCAGAGAAATTAGCTGATGGATCATCGAGAGGTTTGTACTAATTGCAATTTGGGTTCTGATTCTTGCTTTGATTCTTTCACTTTTGTTGGATAATCGGTGGGATTATTATTGTTGGTTTTGCAGATACTGAGTAGAAAGAGTCATGTCGATGATGAAACCTATAAGCAGCTGGTCCAGAAGGCTGTCGATGAAGGGTATGATGTGAGCAATCTCCTCAAGATTCCACAGAGTGACACCCCCCCGCAGTAAGGACCCAGGGCACTAGAGGCATTTGGTGGATCAAGTATGTTGTAGAAAGGAACCTCAATTTGGAGCAGTTGCATGAAATGATGCTGAAATCGTTTGCTGTCACTAAATAATGAAGAGAAGAAATAGTTTGATATGAAAAAAAGTGATTATTGCATGAAGAAAATTAATTGTCACACTCTAACTCTAACTAACAAAAACAGAAGAATGATGCGGTTGTCTTTCCATCTAGAGACGCATTTTCAAACACAAATCAACATTAATATTTAATCAAAATGCACACACATACATGCAATAATTTAACAAGCATCAACTCATATACAACTAGTTGACCTCATATCCAAATCAAAGAACCTGAAAAACATTTAAAATGAATAGTACATGTCTTTTTAGCAAATCGAACATGTGTTATGCACATTTATAAAATAATACCAGAACTCAATTATTTCAAATCTAATATACAATATACATATGAGTCGCATCACTTTAACCTGATCATATACATATTAGAAATATTCATTTAATCAACAAGTAACTGAACAAACATCAATAATCCAATTCATTGATTAATCTCGTGCTGAATATCTAACCATGATCATGACATTACGTCTCATGACACAATGGCCAATATCTCCAACTATTATTAGCTGGTTGCTCGGTCTAGAAAGATATCTTGAAACCAATATGTAAAGCCTAACCTCCAATATTTCACAAATCATATCCAAAAGTTATTTCATAGGTTAGAATATATTTTACAAATTATTTCAAAACCCATTTAATTAACTAGGTTCACAAATTAATATACATTTTACATTTCGTAAAACGTTTCTCGAATCATTGACAAATAACCAAATAGTGGTAAATATCCAATCTAGATTTTATGAAACAAATTATTGATACCTAAATTTTGACTAAATATTTAGGATTAAATTGCGAAGAGATTTAGAGACCAATTTGGCTCTATCCAAAAATAGTTTCATCACGTAGGTATTCATAGTATTTGCATTAACCAAGGTTTTTTTTTTTTTTTCATTTTCAAGGCTCTCTACAACTCGAAGCTTGTGCGTGAAATTTTAAAAATTCATTTAGATCAAAACCATGATTTTAAATCAATTTCCCTCAAACCACACAGGTCCACAATACCACACAATTTCAACTATGCAAACAATTGATAAATGACATATGGACATTTTAAAGAATCACCGGTCCTTCTAACTCTTGAACAAGGTATTTGTGTCATTGCAAGTTGAATCGATACCTCATTAAACCTTACAGCCTGGTCATTGAGGTAATATCAAATTCATGAATGAGGTACTTAACCGTTCATGATGATATTAACTATTAGATGTAGCATAAATGATTTTGTGGTTAAGAAAACCACATAACAACAACAAAAATTGAAAAAAGAAAAGAAAACGTGATTACCCTTCAATTGTGTACATGATTAGTTGGCTTTTTCGAATGACATAAATAGTTTAGGTTTAATAATGGTAAAAAATAAATTTTATCCATGTGCTTCTGACTACATATTTGATTGGCTTATTTGATGCATATAAACCTTCAGAGAGGCAAGCCTATTAAAAACTATATGATGACTCCAATTTTCGTTTCTTTAGTAGTAGTCCTGAGTACTCAAACTTTTGAAATATGTGTGTTCATATATGTACATATACACAAATAAGAAGAAGCCTACTAACAAAAAGGAGTTGAGAGTTAAAACCTATTAATATATGGGCGAATAAAATCCCAAATTGTCCATTTTAGCATTACCATGTTAGGTAGTGAAACTGGAATAGCTCCTGACAATTGCATATTATCCAAGCAATTTGGAGGTACCATTCTAGGTAGCAAAGAAAAGGTAACAATGGAAGAGATATAAGAATATGAAAGAAAAACTTGTACTCTTTTTAGTGACAAGAGCAATGATGCTTGCAGGTTGAGCACACAGTGAGTTAGAAGTTCAAATCAGTTAACAAACTACGTTCTTTTATTAATGTTTTTGGCCAAGGATGAGTAAAGAAAACCGATCTAACAAAATACAACCTGCAAATAGTTTTTAAATGATCTGACCAAATGAGCTATGCATTTTATCGGGTTTTACATCGGTGAAGTAAATTGCCAATCGGGCTTTGCTTAATCTTCGAGTGTTTGAAAATGTAAGGCTAAAAGTTCTGATGCACAAGATCATTCTCAGACAAGACCATTATAAAGTAATCCGTATGATCATCTCTCAGTGCACAAATGTAGGTGCTTGAATTCATGAAAGTAACATCCGCAATGATGAATATGAATGTCTGAGCTTGTCATTGAGGTAATATCAGATTCACGAATGAGTTAACATTTCGTGATGATTAGTAGGTGCGTTTAAATGATTATACAGTTAAGAAAATAGCATAAGACACAAAAGAAGTGGGGAAAAAAAGAATTAAGTGATTTCCCTCCTCAAATCTCTGAAGCATTTCCTTGATTCGCTGCATAGGAAAGAGCATACTAAAGCTAATATTGATGGGCCTTTCAATGGAATGGCACTTTATGCTCAAAGCATGTAATACCCTAACTAGACTATTTGGCTCACTTTGCATGATCCAATTTTTCCTTTTTATTTTCTCAGGCTGATGAGGGCCACCTCACCATCAGTTGTGAAGGTCTTAAGCAAGGCTATCACGGGCTCCCTTATGATTGAGGAAAGTTGTATTATATTCATCTGATTCGCGCTCTATTTGTATTGTGAGAATGGAAAGAAAAAAAGGAAATAATATATACACGACTACAAGTTTCCTATTCACTAATCTAATCACGGATTGATTGAATCAATCAAAATCGTAATCAAGATCGGTGCCACAATAGAATATTCAATAATATCCAATCATATTTCCAACACTCCCCCTCAAGCTGGTGGCCTATATATGTCGAGGACGCCAAGCTTGCTCAATAGGTACGAATGTTGTCTTTTACATAGTGGCTTAGTGAATATGTCTGCAGGCTGTTCCAAATCCCTTTTGTTACAAGGATTCCTTCTTTGATCTTGTCCCTAGTGAAATGACAATCAACTTCTATATGTTTTGTTCTTTTTCGTGAAAACCGGATTTGCTGCCAATTTGAGTGCAGCATCATTGTCACAAAATAATTCACTAGGTCCATCGACCTCAACTCCAAGGTCCGAGAGTAGTCCTCGTATCCAAACTATTTCCAAGCTTTTGCCATGGCTCGATATTCTGATTCGCTGATGAAAGTGACACAAAATGACTTGTTTCTTCGTTTTCCACGAGATTAATGATCTTCCCAATTTAATGCAAAACCAGTGATGGATCTCCGGTCATTGGGCAAGTGGCATAATCGGGCTTCATGTTGCTATCCCTACGAGATAAAAATATACCAAGTCCTTGACATCCTTCAAATATTTCACAACTTTTATGGCTGCATTCATGTGTGATTGACCTGCACATCCCGATAATCTTTAAACACAATTTCCAAAATGAATTTCCTTTGACTGAGACTAATTTTTATCAGCAATTTCAATGCCAAGAAAATACCTTGTTGTAGCTGCCATGGGTGAAGCTGGTATTCACGTTGTGTAAATCCTTTGGCAACTCCTCGCCGACCATTGGCAAGGTTGTGAGGGCTGCCTAGAGTTGGCTAGGGTCGTCACGGCCTCGCTAGCAATCGGTGAGGACCCGGTAGCCTCACCCATAGTGACTCATGATGAGTAGTATGATAGGGACCCCATATGTCCAACCAAGGCACGCTGGAAATCCCGAGCAAGGGCCAGGTGCCCCTTGCCCAAATTTGGTTGCAAAAGCCCTAGGCAAGGTCACAATAGCCCTCACCCAGCCCATGGACCTTGAACTGGGAACCAGGGGGAGGGCGCAACGAGCAAGATCTTGCCCGATGGGCCTTTGCAGCCGTTGTGTTCTTGTTCTTGGCCATGGTGTAGGGTTTCGTGACCGGCCAATTCGGGGTTAACGGTGGCCCTCACCGACCCTAGAAAAAGAAAAGAAAAAGAAATCAAAAAATACAAAGAATTAAAAAATATTAATAAAAATACTTTTTAAATATTGTCCACCAGTTCCATCACGTTTTCGGTAGTCATGTTAGCTTTTTCGGTAGGCAAATCAGAAGTAGCATTCAAGTGAACATTTTTTTCAAACTTGTAGCACTTAAGAAAACGAAAAAAAAAGTTTGGTACTAAAGTGAGCGCCGTACAAAAATTGTAGCATTCCTAACGTTCTTCTGTCCAACTCTACTAATACATAGTCAATCTTCGTAATAAGGATAGTAGGAAAACACAGGAAAAGATTTTCAAATGCACCACATTTTTATTTATCAACTTGATTAACCTTTGAAATTATACAAGCCCTTTTTGCGGGCAATTTCCAAAGTGGCCTACCAAAAAGATACTGGGCGGGCTAATCTACTTTTATTCAAAAAGGGAGGGTTTGTCAAAAGGCATGCAGCAGATGCTTACTTGTACTCCTCCGAGTTTGAATCCTCGGATGAGGAGTCCCCCATGACACCGTCTAGAGCATCGATGTCCACAAGGTCCCATACCTCATCACTTGGACCACCTGGACCCCCGCTAGGTGGCCTGTCAAAACCCCTAGTGGGCCCCACGCATCTTCCTCTTACCTGACGAACCAAGCCTTAAAAACATGGAGCATATATAGGTTCAACCCATCATTCACCCACACCGTGGTGACTGATGCTCGTACACATACATGCGACCTGGAATGAGTCGCGTGATTACTACGATGCCCATGTCCATGGGGACACCGAAGTGCTCCAAGTATTGTGTCATGCTAGGGTTCTGAAAATAATTAACAACAACGAATGAGATATACTCAATAAGTTAAAATCTAAAGCCTCAATTAGGAAATTTTTTTGCCTCTGAAGCCTTCTAAACATGCAACATATCATCGATGGAAGAATAGTAGCAAAGCGACTATCGGTTTGCCTATCTATCTATTGATATGCATGGGTCTAATATCATAACAATAACTAACAGCCCATCGAATGCAACCACAGGCGTTCTCACCTTGCCTTGGTACACATACCTTGCATTATACAATTTATTACATGCCATCATCAATGCAATGGTTATAACTCATAATATGAACACATACAAACTTTCCCATGCACAATGTACTCATGCGTGTTCCAATTATTATGACCTCTCGAGCCACGACCAACACAAGAGGTGGCGATCTACTAGTATAAACGGGCATTGTCCCACCTCATTAGGCACAACTACGTCTAGGTCTCCCACCTAAATGGCATTTCATAATGGAGTATTCAGTCCAGCCTCTGCCACAACTTAACTTTCGAACTCCCACCGGGCTTCCGATAAAATCAGGTGACCTCACCAAGCCACGGTACAACTCAAAGGTTGGCGGTCTTCTGGTGCAATTGAGCATCCTTTGTGTGACCACACGAGCACCTCAACCACTCAACCATTTTCTTTCTCATTAATTAGCCAATGCAGTCATGGTTCATGCTCATACGACAACTTATTGCATGTTTCACATGCACGATGCAATACGATAATAATAGATGGTCACACCAACTTACTCACATTATCAATACAACCTTTCGTGAGCATAACTATTCAAGTATATAATTCAAGAATCACATTTCTAAGACAAACAGCTTCCAACCACAGTGAATGTGCAAAAATTCAGTATATGGCTAATTACCTAACACATGAAGTGTCCACTTATCGTCCTATTGCGATCGTTTGGCAATTAATTATAAATAATTAATGCACCCGAATATTGATTGCTAATAAGTTATCATTACAATAGTCAATTATCGATAAATGAATTTCCCACCATTAATTATCATCACAATAATTAATTCCACTAACAGAAATAATCACAATTAATTATTAACACAATAATTCATTAATAAGAAGGAATTATTCAAAGGTGACTATATCCATAAATGATTAATTACCACAAAATGAATGAACAATAATTAATTACCATGAGACAAATCATCCTAAATAATTATTTCCAAAATTAATTAATTGTCACAAATTGAATTATCATCATTAATTATTTCAGCAAATAAATTATCATAATCAATTATTTCTCTCAATAATTAATTACTACCAAATAATCATAATGAATTATTATTATTAAAAATTAACTACCACAAAATAATCAAAATTAATTATTACTCTAAATAATTAATTACCAAAAAAATAATCATAATTAATTATTACAAAATAAATTAATCATTTCCATGAATAAGTAATTGCCACAAAATAATTTAATTATAATTAATTACATTCATAAATAATTAATTATAATTAACTATTTCTAATTAAAAATTAACTATATTAATTAGCATTAAACATGATTAATCATACTAAAACATTGCTAATTAACAATTAACTATATCAATTAGCATTAATCATGATTAAACTATAATTAACCCACACTAAACAAGATTAAATCACCTAATTATTAATTAAGCACAATCTAACATTTATTAGTCACTAATAAAGATTAAGGCTAATTAATCTACCCCCTAATGCAAATTAACTCCTAATTGAGGTATTAGGAAAATAACTTACTAATTAACCGGTCTGGGGGTATAGGAACATCAGTGACGATGAGGGCAACGTTGGATCGACTTGAAGACAGCGAGAGGGCAATGGATAGTGACAGACGGGGTTGAAATGGGCTCTTGTAGAGCTTATCGTAAGGGAAAAGAGAGCGGTTGGCGACTGGGCTGGGCTGGCCGAATAGACAGCTAAGGGTGGCGGTCGGCAACTTCAGCACGGCAGTAGCACTTCGGAAAACAGTGGCAGCAAGCAACAAGAGGGAAGAAATGGAGGAAAATGAAGGAGAAAGAAGAAAAAACAAGGGAGAGAAAGGGTTGGAATGCTCAATTGGTAATGAGGGGGAGAGAGAGACTCTTGGGCAAAGGGGTTCCTAAGTTTGGTTACCAAGTTTCAATTTCAGCCAAATGTTCCCTCATGAATTTAGACCACACAAAGCAACCTTTTAGAAGCCAAAGGTGTTTTGGTCTTTTTACCCTTGAAATTCAATTTCCCAGATTACCAATGGTCAAAATTGAACAATGGGCCTAATCGGGCCCATGGCAGGCTGCCTAAGATGGCCACAAGGCCCATTGGGCCTTCGGTTAGGCTAAGCCCTCGTGGCTCCAATTTCTCAGCCCATCATCCCTTTTTCCAAAATTTTCAACCGTACCAATTAATACGGGCATTAATGTGGTGACATCCAATAGGTTAGTCTTGAGATCTTTGAAAACTCGATGCCCAAAATCGGATTGAAATTCGTGGCCAAATTCCATTAAATACAACTTTAGTACGATCTAAACTATTAAGGGGCATTTAAGGTTTTCGCATATTTGACCCGTGGTTGACGAATTTTCGATCCACGTTCAAGTCTCGTCAAGTCAAGGGCAACCTTGGATATCATGGAATCATGAGGAATCAATTGCTCACCCTAAGTACAAAGTAAAAAGGAAATCAGTTTAACATCGTCCGCGATTAGTATCGAAGTTGTGCGAGATCACCTGCAATCTCACCCCGTGCTTTTATTAAGTCGATTTATTTTCATTTGCTAATTGATTTGTAACAACACGGCATTGACCCTCTTGGATCCTAATGGTCGAGCGATTAATCTCCAATTGAATTTTCTAGTCATACGTGTATCGATCCCTAATTGCCTTTCCAAAAATGTTAGTTAACCATGAATGATCAGTTCAGAGTAAACGTAATTAACAGCACATTGATTAAATAATCATTTTATATTTTCTAAAATGGGATCAAAATTTAGGACATTACAATTATTATTATTATTATTGGTTTTGCATATAATGAGTAGAAAGAGTCATATAGATGATAAAATCTATAAGCAGCTGGGGCAGAAGGCTATTGATGAAGGGTATGATGTGAGCAAGCTCCATACGACTCCATAGAGTGATGCCTTACTACAGTGAGGATCCTAGAGCAATAAAGGCTTTTGGTGGATGAAGTCTGTTGTAGGGAGGAAACGCAATTTGGAGCAGTTGGATGATATGATGTGGAAATTGTTTGCTATCATTAAATAATGAAAAGAAGAAATAGTTTGATATGAAAAGAAGTGGTTATTATGTGGAGAAAATTGATTGTCACACTCATACTCCAACTAACAAATATGGAAGAATGATATGGTTGCCATTCCACTGTGAGATGCTTTTTCAAACACAAATCAACATTAATATCTTATTAAAATGCACACACATACATGAGATAATCTAACAAGTGTCAACTCATACACAACTAGTTAACATCATAACCAAATTGAAGAACTTGAAAAACATTTAAGATGAATGGTATGCGCAACCATAACCCAATGAATAGTAGATACGTCTTCTAAGCAGATCGAACATCCACTATGCATGTTTATAAAACAATATTAGAACTCACTCATCTCAAATCTAATAATATACGTACAAGATCAGAATAAGCTATATCTCTTTAACCTAATTATATACATAATTGAAATATTCCTTTAATCAATAAATAACTGAATAAATATCAATGGTCCCATCCATTAATTAATCTCGTGCTGAATATCTAACCATGGTCACTACATAGCACCAAGTGACAAGATGGCCAAAATTCCCACCTATTATTAGCTGATTGCACGATTTGGAAAATGTTCCGAAACTAGTATGTAAAGCCAAAACCCTTTGTCGAGTTTAAAACGATAATGAGCATCAAACCATTATCCTCCAATATTTCACAAACTAAATCCAGAATTCATTTCATAAATAAAAATATATTATACAAATTATTTTGAGACCAATTTTATGAACTAGGTTCACAAATTAATATATCCCTTTTGTAAAATGTTTCTCAAATAATACTCAAATAACCAAATAGTAATAAATGTCCAATCTAGATTTCATGCGACAACATGCTTTTATTAGTTTACAATATATTTATTATTTATTATTTTCAAGATACGAGTTTACAAATTTAAAGAAACATCATTTACTATGAAAAGTCTAACCAAACCACAAAGGTTATCTCAATCCGATAAACTCCAAATCCTATCAAATTAGTGGAAAATGATATCCCAATCAATTAAAATGCTACCCCGACTCAAACCAACCAAGCTTATTTGGTGACGAACCAACTTATACGCGTTGACAAAACTTTTGCCTAAAGCAAGTACTCAAGGCTTTCCACAACTCGGAGCTTACACGTGAAATTCAAAAAATTCATTTTGATCAAAACCATAATTTTGAATCAATTTCCCACGAGTCCATAGTACCACACATTTTCAACCGTGCAAATAATTGATAAGTGACATATGGACATTTTAAGTAATCACTGGTCTTTTATCCCTGCAAACAAGGTATTTGTATCATTACAGGTTGAATCGACACCACATAAAACCTTATAGCATGGTCATTGAGGTAATATCATATTCGTAACTGAGGTAATTAACCGTTTGTGATGATATTAACTATTAGTTACAGCATAAATGATTTTGTGGTTAAGAAAATTGCATAATAGCAACAACAAAAATTTGAAAACGAAAAAAAGTGATTATCCCTCAATTGTGTAAATTATTAGTTGCCTTTTTTCATATGATATGAATAATTTAGGTTTAACAATGGTAAAACAAGAGATTTTATCTATGTGCGTCCAAATACACATTTGATTGACTTCTATGACGCATATAAATTTTCGAAGAGGCTAGTCAGTTGAAAACTACATGATGACTCCAATTTTCATTTCTTTAGTAGTTGTCCCAAGTACTCATTATTTTAAAATATGTGTGTGCATATACGTACTGTACATATATACAATAATAAGATGAAGCCTACTAACAAAATGAAGTTGAGAATTAAAACATTTTTATAAATGGGCAAATAAAATCCCAAATGGTCCATTTTAGCATTAACATGTCGGGAAGTGAAATTGGAAAAGCTCCTGAAAATTGCATATTATCCAAGCAATTTGGAATTACCATACTAGGTAGCAAAGAGAAGGTAAGACTGGAACAAACATAAGAATTGGAAAGAAAAATTGGTACCCTTTTCAACGACAGCGACAATGCTTGCAAGCATGTTATTGAGCATACGATGAGTTAGAAGTTTAACATCAATTTAACAGACTGCATTCTTTTATTAATGTTTATGGCCAAGGATGAGCAAATAATACCAACTAACAAAACACAATTTGCGGACAATTTTTAGATGATCTGACCAAATCAGCTATGCATTTTATTGGCCTTTACATCATTGAAGTATATTGCGAATTGTGCTTTGCATAATCTTCAAGTGTTTGAAAATATAAGGCTAAATGTTCTTATGCACAAGATCCTTCTCAGACAAGGCCATAACAAAGTAATCTGCACGATCTTCTCTCGATGCACAATTGTAGGTGCTTGAACTCATGAAGATAACGTCCACGACAATGTGTATGAATGTGTGAGCATGTCATTGAGGTAATATCAGATTCTTGAGTGAGATAGTCAACATTTCGTGATGATATGAACAGTAGGCCTGTTAAAATGATTTCCTGGTTAAGAAAACAGCATAAAAGCAGCACACAAAAAGAGGAGTAGAAAAACCAAGTGATTACCCTCCTCTGCTTTAAGTAGGGAAATATGATTTTGCTGCCAAATCTCTTAGAATTTCCTCGCCTCGCTGCTAGGGAAAGAACATGATATTATGTTAGCCTTTTAAAGGAACGACACTTCATGAAGAGCGTGTATCATAGGTAATGACAGTCATGACCGACTCACTTTGCGATGAAATTCAGCTGTGGTCCAGTGTGGCTTAGGTGTGACTCCATACTTCTTCATGCATTGTGTTGTAGTTATAGGTAAATGGGCTAAACATGCCCTCGGTATAGAAACTCAATGGAATAACCATCTCCGTCCAAGCCTCTACAATTACTTGAATGGAATTAGATCAATTGGCAGTCGGCACATATCTTGTGATCAACTGCTGGTAAATTTTACTTTGATTGGTTTCAGCTAATTTGATTGGTATATTCTATAGGTAATGGAAATAAGACCTCTGTTTAGTTGAATCTATCCATTGTTACACAAGCACGTTGTAGTTATAGGAAAATGGACTAAACATGCTCTCACCAAAGAAACTCATTGGAACAACCGTCTCCGTCCAAGCCTGTACAAACTTGAAAGGAATTAGATCAATTAGCAGTCGTCGCAGATATTGTGATCAACTGCCGGTAAATTTTTCTTTGATTTGTTTAATCTAATTTAGTTGCTATATTCTATAGAAAATGGAAACAAGACCGTTGTCTGGTTTAATCTAATCTGGTTTTTTTCTCCACCAAATAAATTAGGGAACCTGCTGTGTCCCCATTGAAATAATACGATTTTTATATTTTCTTTCATTTTAATCAAAAAGAAAAAACGAGACGAATGATACCTGAATTTTGGTCCAATGTCTCATATAGTCCCTAAACTTTTATTTTGTTCAATATGATCCCTCGAACTTTAACTCAATGTACAATACGGTCCTTCAACTTTTAATTTGTTCAATCTAATCCCTAGATTTTCGGTCCTTTTCAATTGAAAAGGTTCAATGTTGTCCCTAATTTTGACTTAATATAAGGACTACATTAAACATTTTTATATAGTTCATTGACTATATTGAACATGTATCAAAAGTTTAGGGACTACAATGAACATTAGGCAAAGTTTAGAGACCGCATTAAATGAATTAAAAATTCATGGATCACATTGCACATTGAATCAAAGTTCAGAAATTCATTCATGTCATTATCCAAGTCAAAAAGGATCCTCCACAAAACAAGGAAATTATATTTTAATTTCTTGAGATTCCATTCCCCTAGAAAAGAGTCCCATGAAACTTAGACATGATCTATGGCTAAAACTCACGAGGATGGGTGAAATTATGATGCTTGAAATTTACCCAACTCACATATGCAAGGTTAAAATTCTCGACTCAAGCTAGAATCTTTTAGCTAAATTCATCTCAACTCTCCAAGCACAAGTTAAGGTCAACTTGATTAAGTTTCGATAAATTCCAATTCAAAATCTACTTGACTCGATTAATTAATATATTCTAGTTGAATATCGAGTTCAACTCAAACTAAAACTTGAGCTCAAACTCTAACCTTCAGGAAAAATACTAAGATGGAGGAACAATATCGCTTATCTATTTGTGGATCACTCGAGTCTAGTATTTTCAAGCTCGGCTCAATTAATAATGGTCAAGCCATTAAAACTCGGAAAAGGAAAAAAAAATGCCGATCACACTTCAAACGAGCTTTAATAATTCAGGAGATAGCTATAATTCACTAGCGTGGCATTCCCGAGAAAAATCATTACTGTTGGAGAAGGAATTGATTCCATCCTTGATTATGATTCTAATTGATCCTCAGTCATGGATAATTGAAGAAAGAATACGAAAATGTAATCATATGTAATCGTCTTTATTTTTTCCTTATTTCCTTTTGTACTATAAGTATTAGCATATACTTGTACAAGGGATTGAATAGAAAATACATTTTCCCAAAAACACATATCGCCTTCTTTCATGATATTAGAGCGAGTTTTTGCTTCTGACCTAGCTTTCGCAAATATCTATCAGAATTGCCCTCGGTAGTTTTTTCAAGCTTGTTGTTGCAAATTTCCTCCTGCAAAACAAGTTGACACGCCGAAAGGGAATTCGTAAACACATCTTTAGACAATATGACCAGAAATCACAACACCACTGATGAAGATATTGTGCCTCCGATGGAAGAAACATCATCCAAAAACAATCCTACAAATCAGACCTAGATGCAAGAGGATCCCATTCCCTCATAACAAATACCTGTCTCGGCACCATCCTCTGGAACAGTTCAGTGGCCTAGAACGCAATGGATTCCAATTCAATGGGCTAGTGGACACCAGGGCTCGCTCGGAGAAGAATCAGGTTTCACATTCTCACCCAATGACCCGTGCGGAATACCTATGGGTTACAGACCCGAATTTAGTCAGGCGGGTCAGGGAGCAAATCCCTATCAGGGAGGGCAACCTAGGTTCTACCCGTATGCCATTCCCGCCGTCGGCTATCGATTGGAACTTGGGGACCCACTCTATACCACGCCAGCCGACGGACCGGAGGTGCGACTCATCACTTTGCAACTCACCGGACCTGACCATTACAATGCTTGGGCTCGAGATTTCCGGCGAGCTCTCGTAACTAAGGACAAAGATGGGCTCATAGAGGGTACAGTGCCTTTTCCGACGGACGAACGGATGCGACGATGTAGGCATAGATGTAGCCAACTCATCCGCACCTGGGAACTGTATAGCTCTCGACGTTGCTGCCGGCCTCCCACCAACAAAAGATCCGAAGCAAATGTGGGAGAATATTCAAGAAATGTATGGGAAATTAGACTGAGCGAATTTATTTTTGCTCACTCAAGCATTATCAGAGTTAAAGCAAGGGAACCTTTCAGTTACCGCTTGCTTCAACATGCTCTCGGCTCTGTGGAACGAGCTCGAGGCAATTGAGGAGGAACTTAAGGGACCCAAAGACACTCTTGCTCAATACAGGGGAATCAGAGAGAGAGAGAAGGTTACCCGGTTTCTCTTGATATTGAATGAATGCATCGTTCCGATCACAAATTCTCGCCATGGATCCCGTCCCTCCTCTCGGCCGAATCTATCAACTGGCGGTTCAGGAAGAAAGCCAAAGACTCGTGACAACAGAATACGTGAAGACGGGAGAGGCCGTGGCACTCGTTGTTCCGGCGAGGTCATCGGAGCGAGCGACCAGCGCTCGCGGACAGCAGCCATGAACGCTGAGTTCGTTGGGCATCTCACGAGGGGGCAAAAACCCTCAGTTGGAAGAAGATGAAGTAAACTTAGGATTTACACGGATGGATGACCTAGATCAAAAGGGGGAATCTAACGGTCCATATTTCATGATTCATGGGCCTAAATCCAATGGTGGACATTTAGTAGGATTTAAGCAATCCTACGGTCCAAAAGGTGCTGCATTGTCTAAGGGAAGTGGGCAAAATTATAAAAATAGAGGTAAATATTGTGATTATTGTAAGTGCCCACATCATACCATAGATACCTGTGTAACATCCTGAAATTCGAGTCCTTTTAGGGAGGAACAAAAATGCAGCGTTAATTTCGTACATGGATAATCAATGCATTGTTGGTTGATCTCACTTTCCCTTAACATTACTCTAAAAATGTTCTATATATTCGATCACTCATTTCAGTATCCGAGATACCAAGAATTGTTTCTTTTAGGACCATTTGACTGGCAAAATGATGGGCTTAGGTAATATGGCGACTTTTGGATTAGCTTGAGGGGAAAGGCTAATGAGGACAGAACTCGTGCGACTAAAGAACTTGACCTGGGAAAACGACTCGACCGTGAGACTTGCGTAAGGACGATCTTGTAGTCATGCCCGTAGCCGATTTTAGGGACGAATAGAAGTCAATTCGTGGGCAGAACATAATGGGACGACGGGTGATTCCGCCTACTGTTATCGAACCCGCAAACGGCCCTATATCGATCCTTGGTAATCGTGTACTTTGAAATAAGAATCGATTCTTTGCAATTTCATGTAGTCAAGGACGTCCATGTGTCGAGAAGTCTTGAACGTGAATTGGCACGAGTCGGTTACGCATGAATCCTCAAAGCCGCCTGTCAGTCTGAGTAGTACCAAAATGGCATTCGGGCGAAATTGACATGGCATGAGAATCCAATATTGGACTTCGAATTTTCGGGAATGTTCGAGAAGACTTTTGGACGATGTTTCTTAGACAATCGACACTGCCGGTTGAGCCGAGTAATTGAAAAAGGGACTTTCGGACCGAGAAAACGACCCCACGAGGAAGTGGGCCGGGCAAAATTAGTGTGGGCCTCACGCCCAAGGTGGGACAGCCGCCATGGAAGGCCCGAGGCAAGCAAGTGAGCCTGTTGGGCCAAACCGACCATTTACCCTTCCGAGCCCATTGTCTAAAACCGAGCCGATTCAAGCCCAATAAATTCCCGAGCCCATTCCTATTCATTTTCAAGCCCATTTCCTAGGCCCGTCCTCCATTTTCAGCCCAAGGACAGATTGGGAAATGTGCAAGGTGGAAATGACCAAAATGCCCTTGGATATTTTGAAGAAAAGTCAAAAAGAAGAAAGAGAAGATGAGGTCATTTTTTGACAAGTGGGGCAAGCATTGATGGCTTTGATAAGCCTTATCCTTCAGCCTTCACTTCACTCTCTCTCTCCTCTTCATCTTCTCCAAAATCGCAGCACCTCTCTCCCATGGTTTTCCTTCCTTCCTTCTGTTTTTCAGTTTGACCTTCCACCGAAATATGAGTTGTTCATTGCCTACCCGTTGGAATCTCGTCTCTTGCCACCCACCGTTGTGTTCAGAAGTTCCGTTCAGATAGCATTGGCCGATCGCCGGAATGAGCTGCCGGTCAACCCGTATTCCGGCCGAAAGCCACCGCCGGCCTGACCGTTTTCTGACCGCCTACTGCTGTTCTGTTTTTCTATTTCGGCCATTTTCCTCCCTTTCCAACTCAATCTCCACCCATCCCAGCCACAAGTGGTTCCCCCTCGACCCCCAGGTGCCGTTGGTCGCTGGCCCGCCGCTCGCCGGAGCTCCAGCCAGCCCATTCAACTCCGATCAGCCACTTTCCTCCTGTGCAGTCAATTTTTCAGAGTTGCAAAGGGATTTCCGAGTTTGTTGCTGTTATTCTCAGCCACGGGACTGCCTTGGATCGTCGTGGTAGAGGTCTCCAAGTGTCAGGTTTGTCGTCACCGCCACATTCGTGTCGCCGGCCCGCTTAACGAGTAAGTTTAGCCCCTAATCCCTATTTAGTGCCTAAACTTACTTAGGGTTGAGTTAATTAGTGTTAAGGTTGGTTTAGGAAGTTTAATTAAGTTGTATTAGCCCTAAAATAGGTGGATAGATAGATGGTTAAGATTAGATTAGCTTAATTTTGCTTATTTAGCTTAATTGTGCTTAATTTGGGATTAATTATGTTTATGTGTTTAATTAAGCATGATTTGCTTTAATTGAATTGATTAATTGTTTTAATTAATGTTTTGTTTAATTTCTGGATTAAATGTTTTAATTAATTGAATTTCGGAAAAATCACTGTTCATAATTACTGTTCACGAGCACTGTTCACGATTACTGTTCACAATTACTGTTCACGGCACTGTTCATCCGGAAGCTAATTTTTGTCTGAATTTGATGTGCTATTGATTGTTATGATTAATTGAAGTGCCGATTGTTAATTATACTCATGATTGATGATGAAATGCGTGATCGAGTGTTGGTTGGATTTCGGATTTTGGAATTGTCGAGTGAGATCGCATGACATATTGCGTGGGTTTTTAAATGGCATGTCGCATGAGCATGAGCGATGTTGCATTCACGACCAAGCAAAAAGCAAAGACAAGAATGAATTGCTTGATGATGTGTTGCATGATCACATTAAGAGAGGGAACCCGGCGTTGCCGGAAGACCGCCAATCCTTATGGGGTTGTGCCGTGGCCGTTTGGTCGCCTGACTTTGGTCGGATGCCTGACGGGGGACATGTGACGGGACTGCGGTAGTGGGCGGGTCCTATGTTCCCGTCGCGCTGCGGGACTGCGGTAGTGGGCGGGTCCTGTGCTCCTTCGGGAATGCCGTCAGAGGGAAGGGATGACCCCTGACGTCGCCGTGCCTCGAGGTAAAGAGGACGAAGCTGGTTTAGCTAGGAACCGCCAACTATAAGGTTGTGCCGTTGGCCCAGGAGGGGGCGTTAATAATCGGAGCATGTGTGAGTGTGAGACATGAGAAAGTTGTGTGAGATGCTCGATTATTCGCATGCTCTTAATGTCGTGATGATTTGTGGTACGCACGCATGAGTTGACAATCGTGTGCGGGGTGTGGCAATGGCCGTGAGATCGCTTGACGCGACTCGCATGTGATTGATGAATTGTGTCATCTAACGGCCATGTGCCTTGCTTGCATTGTATGAGATTGGACGTGCGGGGTATGGCATACCGGGTAAGGTTGCATGCGAATCGAATATTGCTTGTTGGTTGCCCCGTTTGTTGTTGGCTGTTGTTTGGTTTTGGTTGTTTGTTGGGTTGAGTGAGGGGTGGTTCTCGGAGAGATACCCGGGTTGAGTTGGCGTACTAACCGGGGCTTAGGGGGAAGAACTCGCTGAGATTTTATCTCAACCCGTCGTGGTAAACATTTTCAGTCCTTAGAATGGCGTACCCGCAATGGAGAATCCCGCCCCCGCTTCTCCGGTGATCGACTCGACGGAGCTTGAGTCCGATGGGTCCGAGTGACCGTGGTGTTGAACCCGAGGGTTCTTTGTGTACTTGTTGGATTAGCCTAGTTCTTTTGGTTTCGCTTAGAGGATGGATCGGCCCTTTTTGTCGGGGGCTTGTAATTTGGAAAATGATCCTCCGTTGGTTAATCCAATAAGATGTATAAATGAGTAGTTGCTTTGTTGTCATTGTTGTTCATCCCTCTATCCCCGTTTGATTGTTTGTTTGTCTCGGGGATGGTTCGTCTTCGCTTGCGCATAATCAAAGATAAAATGAATGGTCGTTGATGGTCCCGGGACGTCGCTTTCAATCGACCAAGGTAATGGGGTTGCCGCGAGCTCGAGAGTCGGGGCGTGACAACCCCGCCGGTTTTGGTATCAGAGCGAGGTCGAGACTTGGAGTGATAAGGTGCGTGGGATTTTTGGGATAGTGAGATAGGGATGGCTTTTACTTTACGTGCCTGTGATTGCTTTTGTGGTTTTGTGTGGTGGCGGGTTGCTCATAGTCCAGAGTGATGAGCAATCCTGAGCAATCAGCCCCTAGGTGTAGGGCAATGTCTGGTCAGACCAGTGATTGAGGTAGCGTGTAGGCAGATCCTAGGTTAGTTGGGATCCTGCTGGTGCTAGAGACCTTGATAGGACAACAAGCTATGTGCTCTTGCTGTGGTCCTTGTGGTTCCCCTTTTGAGAGGAGAGGCCTGTGAGAGACCGATGCCTAGCCTGGTAGAGCCAATTCCTGAGATTGAAGCCACCGAGGTTCAGTGGCGTGGGCGACCCTGAAGTTGCAACCCTTTGGATAAGGGATTTCGAGAGGACTATTACAGCGTTGAGGTGTTCAGAGTAAGACAGAGTGCTTCTAGCGGCTTATCAGCTTCAAGGAAATGTCAGTACATGATGGGAAGCCACTCAAGGAAGAGTGTTCCCTGAAGGCATGGCTCAGACTTGGGGTGCCTTTCGTGAAGCTTTATTGGATAATACTTCTTGGACAGTGCGAGAGAGTCAAAGATGGCAAAGTTTCAACAGTTTCGTCGGAATCAGATTTCAGTGGATCAGTATGAGGCAAAGTTTGCCAAGTCGGCATATACTAAGCCGAGATTAGTGGAGGACCCTTGGATAGGGCGAGACGGTTTAGAGATGGTTTGAAACCGGAATTGAAAGCCAAATGGTGCCCTTGAGTTTAAAGAGTTTTGATGATATGTACGAGAGGGCCCAAATAATCAAGAAGAATATGATTGAGAGGACGACCGCATTTGGCTCGCGGTTCGTGCCTAATAGAGACAATCATTGGTTTAAAAGGGGACCGATGATGGGGAGAAGGAATCTCATCCCACTCAATAGAAAGTGGATTGTCATGGAAAGACAATTCAATTTAACCCAGTAGTGGGTAACAATTTTGAGTTTGTGGGAAATCGAGGAGGACCCTCGACCCCTTTGAAATTCGTCGTTGGAAGTAACTCGTTTATTGGACGAAAGTTGCTAAGGTTATTGGACAACTGAGGTTAATTGGTTAGTTGAAGAATCAAGGATGGATGACTTGTTTGACCCACTTCAAGGAGCTTCGATATGTCCCAGGATAGACCCAAGGACGGGCTATCAGTGGTTGAGGATTAAAAAGGAGGAAAAATTAAAGACAACATATCGTGTGTGATTTGGTCATTACGAGATTACTATACTGCCGTTTGGATTAACTAATACGCTAGTTACTTTTATGGATTTGATGGATTGAGTGATTAAGGTGTATTTGGATTGATTGTAATTGTGTTCGTGAGCAATATATTGGATTATTTGAGGAATTTAGAGGAACACGGACAGCACTTAAGGGTGGTGCTATAGACCATTCGAGAGCATAAACAATATGCCAAGTTTAATATGTGCGAGTTTGGGTTTACTCGCGTTGTTTTGTTGGTCATATGATTTTGGACGAAGGAATTTCTATGGATCCGTTAAGATCAAGGTAGTCATGAATATGTCAGGACTTATGACGGTGACAGAGGTTCAAAGTTTTCTAAGTCGGACAGGTTAGTACAGACGATTCGTAGAAAGGTTCTCTACGATAGCTACGCCTCTGATACAAAGGTTAATAAAGGACGTAAGAATTTGAATGGACGAATAAGTGAAATTTTTAAGAGCTTAAGTATAAGCTGATTACCGCACCAGTTTTGAGGATTTAGTCTATTATTGGAGAATACGAGATTTGCAGTGAGGAGTCGTATAAGGGATTTGACTACGTGGTAAGGCAACAAGAAAGATTGGTTGCTTACGCGTCACGACAATTGAGGTCATTTGATTTAATGGAAATCGGATAAGTTTTATCTTAATGATTTGAGGAGTTGTAGGTATGGGATCATAAGATATGATCTATTAAATGGCGATAATCTTTGATAAGAATTACGGTGGATGATTTATTGCTCGGAAGTCTTAGATTCGATTAAGCTATGAATTTACCAAGGTGGATTATTTCAGGAGATATATAAGATAAGGATTTGAGGAATGGATTTTTGTCTTCGATGGATTAAGAATTAATTATCCCTTGATGGTAGATGGATGAGTGAGGAAATAGCATTATCAATGATTTCTTCTTGAGGTATTAGAAAGGATTTGAAGAGGTATCCGAAAACTTTTGGTGCAATAAATGACATTTGGTTTGCACTAATTTTCAAGTGGTTGAGGTGAGTTCTTGATTTGGTTATTAAATGGACGTGAAAGGAATGTTGAAAGAAAAATCAATAGTTTGTGGAATTCGAACAGCGATTTGATGGAAATTCAGTGAATCAGATTTTAAGTGTCGATAAGTGACCTCGCGGAAACGAGCTCATGGGTTGACGAGTTGTAGAAAGTTTTGTACTTTGAGGTGCTCATGAGGTTAAAACCGTGAGGCTTGGTATGGGACAGGCCAAAGCGGATAATACCTCTATGAGATGGTGCATGTCAAAAAAGGACTTTTGCTAATAGTGGTACAGTTTGAATATGCCCGTAACGACTGATCCGACGAGGGCAGGGAGTGGTTGCCGGGGCCAGAGTGCCTGAGCAAGGAGCGACTCCTGGCAGGCTTCTAGGATGTCGAAAGGGGCAGAAATGAACTGAACTACGCACTGTGCAAAAAGAGAATGCTTATGGGATAAGATTTATCGGAATTGTATAGCAGAAATATGGTCAAGTTTGTGGAACTCTAGTCTATGGAACGAGGTCAGAGAATTGGGAATCGCTGGTTCAAAATTGGGTTTAGCAGTTATTGAATGCAGTTTAGATTATCAGAGACAAACTAAAGATAGCTCAGAGTCATCAGAAGAGTTATGCAGATAAGCATCGCAGACTGATGGAGTTTAAGGTGGGTGATCATGTGTTTCTGAAAGTATCGTCGATGAGGAGAACTTCCAGATTTGGCAAGAAAGGAAAGTTAAGTTTGAGGTATGTTGGACCTTTGAAATTTTGGAAATGATCGGGGTTTTAGCGTATCGTCTTGTGTTGCCACCGAAGCTTGCTCAATTACATGATGTTTTCCATGTGTCCATGTTGAGAAAGTATGAACCGGACCCGACTCATGTTTTGAATTTTGAGGAACTGGACATAGACGACAGGGTGTCGTACGTGGAGAAGCCGATACGGATAGAGGACCGTAAAGAGCAAGTACTTCGAATTAAGACTATCGCCTTAGTTAAGGTGATTTGGCAGTATCATGGATCAGAGGGAGCTACATTGGAAAGTGAAGAAGTGATGAAGCATCAACACCCCCATCTTTTTGAGGATTTGTCAGTAGCTGCAAATTTCGAGGACGAAATTTTTATAAGAGGGGAAGAGTTGTAACATCCTGAAATTCGAGTCCTTTTAGGGAGGAATGAGCGTTAATTTCGTCAATGCATTGTTGGTTGATCTCACTCGGAACTGATCACTCTTGAGATACTGACCTTGAGGGGAAAGGCTAATGAGGACAGAACTCGTGCGACTAAAGAACTTGACCTGGGAAAACGACTCGACCGTGAGACTTGCGTAAGGATGATCCTGTAGTCATGCAGGCCGATTTTAGGGACGACTAGAAGTCGATTCGTGGGCAGAACATAATGGGACGACGGGTGATTCCGCCTACTATTATCGAACCCGCGAATGGCCCTATGTCGATCCTTGGTAATCGTGTACTTTGAAATAAGAATCGATTCTTTGCAATTTCATGTAGTCAAGGACGTCCATGTGTCGAGAAGTCTTGAATGTGAATTGGCACGAGTCGGTTACGCGTGAATCCTCAAAGCCGCCCGTCGCCCGAGTAGTACCAAAATGGCATTCGGGCGAAATTGACATGGCATGAGAATCCAATATTGGACTTCGAATTTTCGGGAATGTTCGAGAAGGACTTTTGGACGATGCTTCTTAGACAATCGACACTGCCGGTTGAGCCGAGTAATTGGAAAAGGGACTTTCGGACCGAGAAAACGAGCCTACGAGGACGTGGGCCGGGCAAGAACAGTGTGGGCCTCACGCCCAAGGTGGGACAACCACCATGGAAGGCCCGAGGCAAGCAAGTGAGCCCGTTGGGCCAAACCGACCATTTACCCTTCCGAGCCCATTGTCTAAAACCGAGCCGATTCAAGCCCAATAAATTCCCGAGCCCGTTCCTATTCATTTTCAAGCCCATTTCCTAGGCCCGTCCTCCATTTTCAGCCCAAGGACAGATTGGGAAATGTGCAAGGTGGAAATGACCAAAATGCCCTTGGATATTTTGAAGAAAAGTCAAAAAGAAGAAAGAGAAGATGAGGTCATTTTTTGACAAGTGGGGCAAGCATTGAAGGCTTTGATAAGCCTTATCCTTCAGCCTTCACTTCACTCTCTCTCTCCTCTTCATCTTCTCCAAAATCCGCACACCTCTCTCCCATGGTTTTCCTTCCTTCCTTCCGTTTTTCAGTTTGACCTTTCACCGAAATCTGAGTTGTTCATTGCCTTCCCGTTGGAATCTCATCTCGTGCCACCCGCCGTTGTGTTCAGAAGAGAATTCCGTTCAAATAGCGTCGGCCGATCGCCGGAAGGAGCTGCCGGTCAACCCGTATTCCGGCCGAAAGCCACCGCCGGCCTAACCGTTTTCTGACCGCCTACTGCTGTTCTGTTTTGCTGTTTTGGCCATTTTCCTCCCTTTCCATTTTCCCAATCTCCACCCATCCCAGCCACAAGTGGTTCCCCCTCGACCCCAGTGCCGTTGGTCGCTGGCCCGCCGCTCGCCGGAGCTCCGGGCAGCCCGTTCAACTCCGATCAGCCACTTTCCTCCCGTGCGGTGCGGTTTTTAGAGTTGCAGAGGGATTTCGAGTTTGTTGCTGCTGTTGAGCCCGGGACTGCCTTGGATCGTCGTGGTAGAGGTCCCGGGTGTCGGGTTCGTCGCCGCCGCCGCGTCCGTGTCGCCGGCCCGCTTAACGGGTGAGTTTAGCTCCTAATCCCTATTTAGTGCCTAAACTTGCTTAGGGTTGGTTAGTTAGTGTTAATCTTGGTTTAAGGGGTTTAATTAAGTTGTATTAGCCCTAAGATAGGTGGTTAGATAGATGGTTAAGATTAGATTAGCTTTAATTTTGCTTATTTAGCTTAATTGTGCTTAATTTGGGATTAATTATGTTTATGTGTTTAATTAAGCATGATTTGCTTTAATTGAATTGATTAATTGTTTTAATTAATGTTTTGTTTAATTTCTGGATTAAATGTTTTAATTAATTGAATTTCGGAAAAATCACTGTTCATAATTACTGTTCACGAGCACTGTTCACGACATTTCACAATTCACCACCTTTGTTCATCCGGAAACTAATTTTTGTCTGAATTTGATGTGCTATTGATTGTTATGATTAATTGAAGTGCCGATTGTTAATTATACTCATGATTGATGATGAAATGCGTGATCGAGTGTTGGTTGGATTTGGATTTTGGAATTGTCGAGTGAGATCGCATGACATATTGCGTGGGTTTTCAGAAATGGCATGTCGCATGAGCATGAGCGATGTTGCATTCACGACCAAGCAAAAAGCAAAGACAAGAATGAATTGCTTGATGATGTGTTGCATGATCACATTAAGAGAGGGAACCCCGGCGTTGCCGGGAAAGACCGCCAATCCTTATGGGGTTGTGCCGTGGCCGTTTGGTCGCCCGACTTTCGGTCGGATGCCCGACGGGGACATGTGACGGGACTGCGGTAGTGGGCGGGTCCTATGTTCCCGCGTCGGTGGGGACTACGGTAGTGGGCGGGTCCTGTGCTCCTTCGAGAATGCCGTCAGAGGGAAGGGATGACCCCTGACGTCGCCGTGCCTCGAGGTAAAGAGGACGAAGCTGGTTTAGCTAGGAACCGCCAACTATAAGGTTGTGCCGTTGGCCCAGAGGGGGCGTTAATAATCGGAGCATGTGTGAGTGTGAGACATGAGAAAGTTGTGTGAGATGCTCTGATTATTCGCATGCTCTTAATGTCGTGATGATTTGTGGTACGCACGCATGAGTTGACAATCGTGCGGGGTGTGGCAATGGCCGGGTGAGATCGCTTGTGGCGCGATTCGCATGTGATTGATGAACTGTTTCATCTAACGGCCATGTGCCTTGATTGCATTGTATGAGATTTGACGTGCAGGGTATGGCATACCGAGTAAGATTGCATGCGAACCGAATATTGATTGCGGGTTGCCCTGTCTATTGTTGGCTGTTGTTTGGTTTTGGTTGTTTGTTGTTGGGTTGAGTGAGAGCTAGTTCTGGAGAGATACCCCGGATTGAGTTGGCGTACTAACCGGGGTTTAGAGGGAGAACTCGCTGAGATTTTATCTCAACCCGTCATGGTTAACCATTTTCAATCCCCTAGAATGGCGTACCCGCAGTGGAGAATCCTACCCCCTCTCCTCTAGTGATCGACCCGACGGAGCTTGAGTCCGATGGGTCCGAGTGACCGTGGTGTTGAACCCGAGGGTTCTTTGTGTACTGTTGGATTAGCCTAGTTCTTTTGGTTTCGCTTAGAGGATGGATCGGCCCTTTTTCTCGGGCTTGTATTTTGGAAAACGATCCTCCGTTGGTTAATCCAGTAAGATGTATAAATGAGTAGTTGCTTTGTTGTCATTGTTGTTCATCCCTCTATCCCTATGTTTGATTGTTTTTGTTTGTCTTCCACTTGCGCATAATCAAAGATAAAATGAATGATCGGGATGGTTCGTCTGAAATATAAGCCCAGCGGTTGAGTTACTAGTCTCACCTCAAGAAGAACCTGACTCATTTGTCTCGTCCCCACAGCGGTATAATGAGACATCATCTTCACCAATGTCAATTGAACAACCAATTGAGCTACCACGACGTTCTGGACGACTCACACGTCCACCTACATGGACTAAGGACTATATATGCTCCACATCATATTCTCAAGGTACACGGTATCTGTGTCCTCCTATATTTCCTTCGATCCAATTATCACCGGAACATATGTGTTCCATCAGTCGCATATCAGAAGTACATGAACCTTCAACATATGAGGAAGCAATACATGATTCACAATGGCAACAAGCCATGGAAGCCGAACTGGATGCTCTTGTGGATAATCACACCCGGGATATAGTTCCATTGCCTTCGCATAGGAAACCAATTGGTTGCAAGTGGGTATATAAAATCAAATATAAAGCAGATGGTTCTATTGAGTGTTACAAGGCCAGGTTAGTTGCTAAAGGATTTACTCAACAAGAAGGCTTCGATTACCATGAGACATTTTCTCTTGTGGCTAAAGAAGTAAATGTTCGCTCTTTCCTATCAGTTGCCGCATTTCGAAATTGGGAGCTACATCAAATGGATGTCCATAATGCCTTTCTTCATGGTGATCTCGATGAAGAAATATATATATGGATCTTCCTCAAGGCCTTAAATGAGACGGGGGAGTCTCTAGTGTGTCGTCTATGCAAGTCCCTATATGGACTCAAACAGGCTTCTCGACAATGGTATGCGAAATTCACTTATGCACTTACAAATGCAAGTTTTCAACATTCCAAGCATGACTATGCTTTGTTCTCTTGGACCAAATGGTACCTCGTCGATTTACTTGTTGATATATGTTGATGACATACTTATCAAGAGAAATGACAATTTGGCCATTAGAAAATTTAAAGAATACTTGCATTTAAATTTTCATATCAAAGACTCGGGGCCTCCAAAGTATTTTCTTGGGATTGAGATAGCTAGATCTGATAAAGGAATATGTCTTAGTTAGCGAAAATTTGTCTTGGAAATTGTATCTGAAGCAAGATTATCAGGGTGCAAGCTAGCTGTCATTCCTATTGAACAAAATGTCAAGCTCACAACATTTGAGTATGATAGGAGTATCGTACCATCTAATGAAGACGAGTTGCTTCGAGATCCATCAGGTTATCAACGGCTCATTGGGAAGTTGATCTATCTCATTATGACCAGACTTGATATTTGTATTGCAGTACAGATACTTAGTCAATTTATGCATAATCCAAAACAATCCCATATGAATGCAACACTGAAGGTTGTGAAGTATTTAAAAGGATGTCCAGGACTTGGAATTCTATTGTCTCATGATTGTGACATGAAGATGACGGCTTACTGTGACATTGACTATGCAACTTGCCCAATGACTAGAAGATATGTCATAGGTTTTCGCATTAAGTTAGGAAGGTCTCTTATTTCGTGGAAGACTAAAAAGCAGTCAACCGTTTCTCTATCATCAGTTGAATCAGAGTATTAAGCTATGGCAAAGACGGTTCGCGAAATAATATGGATACTGGGTTTACTCTTGGATCTCGGAGTAGAACTTGATGGAGCAACTGAGTTATTTTGTGACAATGATGCAGCACTTAAATTGGCAGCAAATCCTATTTTTCATGAAAGAACAAACATATAGAGGTTGATTGTCATTTCACTCGAGAAAAAATTCAAGAATGAATCATTACTACTCGAGGAATTGGGACAACAGAACAACCTGCAAATATCTTCACTAAGCCCTTATGTCAGAGACAGCATACTTATTTATTGAGCAAGCTTGGCGTCTTTGACATATATAAGCCACTAGCTTGAGAGGGAGTGTTGGAGAAGGAATTGATTCCATCTTTTGATTCTGATTCTAATTGATCCTCAATCATGGATAATTGAAGAAAGAATACGAAAATGTAATCATATGTAATCATCTTTATTTTTTCCTTATTTCCTTTTGTACTATAAATATTAGCATATACTTGTACAAGGGATTGAATAGAAATACATTTTCCCGAAACACATATCGCCTTCTTTCAATTACAAAAAGATGAAATCGCAGCAGCTAGCAATGAGGTTATAAGCCAAATTTTTAAAAACATGCTTGTGCTATGACATTGTCTATGCTTAAGGTATTAGATAAATATGTGATTTATTAATTAAATATTCCAACACTTCCTCCCATGCTTAATCTGGTCTTTTGCTTAGTATTAATATGTGAAAATTTAATTGGGAGGCACAAATGGGGTCTAGCAAAATTTGAACTTAAGACCTCAATTCGATATAATGAAAAAAAAAAATTGTGAGATCACAACCAATTATTCTAAAAGCTTGAGTTATGAGATATTTATATTGTTTATCATTTAAATATTCCAACATTGTCCCATTCATCCAGCTAAATCAAGATGTACAAAACATTAAGAAAAATGTTGAAGTGTTGCAAGAGTACTCAAATATATCTTAAGTCGGCGATTTCTTCTTTTTTCGAAACCATTCATTGACAAAGTGATATGAATCGATGCATGTGATCTACCATCTTTTGTCATTCTTAACTCGAATCACTCTTTAGACAATACGAAAGTGTTGTCCTTTCAAGGCTTGAAGATGATTTCGCACTCAACATGCATTTTGTCCTTCCTTGATGTTTTTCCATTAAATTGACCCATGAGATATGACCAATTTTCTAGGTTGCTAAGTTTTCCATTTCGCCCTATTCAAACTAGAATTTGCTGAACTTTCGAAAATTAACAACCCTTTTTTTCTCAAAAAATATGAAATTCACGGATGATGTCCAAATCTATAATCCTGGAGTTATGAAAGATAAAACCCCGCTACTTACCTTTACCAAAAAAAAGAAGAAGATAAAACCCAAAATCAATTATTTCCTTGCCGATTTATTCCTTAGAATTGTCATGCAACAAATAAAAAGGAAATCGACAGCAGTGCATGATTTTAATTTTCTTTTGTCAAGTTCCTTTTATGTTATTCTTATCCTCGAAAAAACTCCCAAATTGCAACACTCTAGAATATTAGTTTCTACAAAAGTAAGGTCCACAATAGTGCACGTCACAAGGAATGACGAAAATGGGAAATAATCTTATAGAGAAACTACAGCAAATAAAGAAAGCAAAAAAAAAGAGAAACACGGGAAAAAAAAAAATCCGTCCTCCTCCCGATAAAACCCCTAGACAAATCCTTCTTCCTCTCACTACCTGGAAACACAACAGCAAGGAAAGAGAGAAATGGCAATGAAAGTGATGGAGGGTGCGAAGGGACTCTTCCTTCTCGTCTCGCTGCTTAGTTCCATGTTTATGTGTGCGCTGTGCTCGCGGGCATCGATCCTCGGGCTCAATCCCTTTTACCAGCTCGACAGCGTGCCTACTGTCGTGAAGGGACTTGATTTGAAGAGATACGTGGGACGCTGGTACGAAATCGCCTCCATTGCGTCGAACTTTGAGCCCCCGAAAGGCACCGACACGAGGGCCACGTACGCCCTGAATAAAAGTGGGACTCTGGACGTGTTGAACGAGTCCTGGGTCAATGGCAAGAGGGTCTTCGCTAAGGGCATCGCCTCCAAGGACGACCCGAGCAGCGACGAGGCCAAGTTCAAACTGAAATTCTACGTGCCTCCGTCCCCTGTTGCTGACTACTGGGTCTTGTACCTTGATGCTGACTATCAGCATGCTATCGTTGGGGTGCCCAGCCGGAAGTCTCTCTTTGTATGTGACATTCTCGTCAGATTTTCGTTTCTTCTTCTTTTTTGTCGTTTCTGCCCACCTTGATGGTCAGACAAAAAAATAGGACCCATAGGTTTCGGTTTTATGGCTGATGGGTCATCTGGCAGTCTATACTAACTGCGATTTGAGCTCTGATTCTTGCTTTGATTCCTTCACTTTCGTTGGCTAATTGGTGGGATTATTATTATTGGTTTTGCAGATACTGAGTAGAAAGAGTCATGTCGATGATGAAACCTATAAGCAGTTGGTCCAGAAGGCTGTCGATGAAGGGTATGATGTGAGCAATCTCCGCAAGACTCCACAGAGTGACACCCCACCGCAGTAAGGACCTAGGGCACTAAAGGCATTTGGCAGATCAAGTATGTTGTAGAAAGGAACCTCAATTTGGAGCAGATCGATGAAATGATGTTGAAATTGTTTGCTGTCACTAAATAATGGAGAGAAGAAATAGTTTGATATGAAAAGAAGTGGTTATTGCATGAAGAAAATCGATTGTCGCACTCCAACTCCAATTAACAAAAATGGAAGAATGATACAATTGTCTTTCCATCATCTGGAGACGAATTTTTCAAATACAAATTAACATTAATATTTAATCAAAATGCACACACATACATGAGATAATTTAACAAGCGTCAACTCATATACAACTAGCTGATCTCATATTCAGATTGAAGAACCTAAAAAACATTTAAAATGAATAGTACGTACAATCACAACCCAATGAATAGTATATGTCTTTTTAGCAAATCGAACATGTATTATGCACATTTATAAAATAATACCATAACTCAATTATTTCAAATCTAATATACAATATACATACAAGATCAAAATGAGTCGCATCACTTTAACTTGATCATATACATATTATAAATATTCCTTCAACAAATAACTGAACAAACATCAATAATCCAATTCATTGATTAATCTCGTGTTGAATATCTAACCATGATCATGACATTACGTCTAATGACACAACGGCCAATATCTCCAACTATTATTAGCCGGTTGCTCGGTCTAAAAGGATATCCGGAAACCAATATGTAAAGCCTAAACAACCCCCCCCATTGAGTTTAAAAATTATCCTCCAGTATTTCACAAAACAAATCCAAAAGTCATTTCATAAGTTAGAATATATTTTACAAATTATTTCAGAACCCATTTCATTAACTAGGTTCACAAATTAATATACATTTTACATTTCGTAAAACGTTTCTTGAATCTTTGACAAATAACCAAATAGTGGTAAATATCCAATCTAGATTTTATGAAAAATTATTGATACTTAAATTTTGGCTAAATATTTAGGATTAAATTGCGAAGAGATTTAGAGACCAATTTGGCCCTACCCAAAATAGTTTCATTACATAGGTATTCATAGTATTTGCATTAACCAAGGTTTTTTTATTTATTTCATTTTCAAGGCTCTCCGCAACTCGAAGCTTGCGCATGAAATTTTAAAAATTCATTTAAATCAAAACCATAATTTTAAATCAATTTCCCTCAAACCCCATAGATCCACAACACCACACAATTTTAACTATGCAAACAATTGATAAATGACATATGGACATTTTAAAGGATCACCGGTCCTTCATCACTCTTGAACAAGGTATTTGTGTCATTGCAAGTTGAATCGATACCTCATTAAACGTTACAGCCTAGTCATTGAGGTAATATCAAATTCATGAATGAGGTACTTAACCATTCGTGATGATATTAACTATTAGATGTAGCATAAATGATTTCGTGGTTAAGAGAACCACATAACAACAACAACAAAAATTGAAAATAGAAAAGAAAAAGTGATTACCCTTCAATTGCGTACATTATTAGTTGGCTTTTTCGGATGACATAAATAGTTTAGGTTTAATAATCGTAAAAAAATAAATTTTATCCATGTGCTTCTGAATACATATTTGATTGGCTTATGTGATGTATATAAACCTTCAAAGAGGCAAGCCTGTTAAAAACTATATGATGACTCCAATTTTCATTTCTTTACTAGTAGTCCCGAGTACTCAAACTTTTGAAATATGTGTGTTCATATATGCATTGTACATATATACACAAATAATAAGAAGCCTACTAACAAAATTGAGTTGAGAGTTAAAACCTGTTAATATATGGGCGAATAAAATCCCAAATTGTCCATTTTAGCATTACCATGTCGGGCAGTGAAATTGGAATAGCTCCTGGAAATTGCATATTATCCAAGAATTTGGAGGTACCATTCTAGGTAGCAAAGAAAAGGTAACAATGGAAGAGATATAAGAATACGAAAGAAAAACTTGTACTCTTTTTAGTGACAAGAGCAACGATACTTGCAGGTTGAGCACATAGTGAGTTAGAAGTTCAAATCAGTTAACAAACTACGTTCTTTTATTAATGTTTTTGGCCAAGGATGAGTAAAGAAAACTGATCTAACAAAATACAACCTGCAGATATTTTTAAATGATCTGACCAAATGAGCTATGCATTTTATGGGGCTTAACATCGGTGAAGTAAATTGCCAATCAGGCTTTGCTTAATCTTTGAGTGTTTGAAAATGCAAGGCTAAAAGTTTTGATGCACAAGATCCTTCCCGGACATGGCCATTATAAAGTAATTCGTATGATCATCTCTCAGTGCACAAATGTAGGTGCTTGAATTCATGAAAGTAACATCCGCAATGATGAATATGAATGTCTGAGCTTGTCATTGAGGTAATATTAGATTCATGAGCGAGTTAACATTTCGTGATGATACGGATAGTAGGTGTGTTTAAATGATTATATGGTTAAGAAAACAGCATAAGACACAAAAGAAGTGGGAAAAAAAAGTGATTTTCCTCCTCAAATCTCTGAAGCATTTCCTTGATTCACTGCATAGGAAAGAGCACACTAAAGCTAATATTGATGGGTCCTTCAATGGAATGGCACTTTATGCTCAAAGCATGTAATACCCTAACTAGACTATTTAGCTCACTTTGCGTGATCCAATGTCGCCGAGATGTGACTCCGTACTCCTACGTGCATGGTTCCGCGAATGCATTGTAGTTACAGGAAAATGCTCTCACCAAAGCAACTCATAGGCATGACCATCTCCGTGCAAGCCTGGACAATTACTTGAAAGCGTTTAGATCAATTGGCAGTCAGCACATATCTCGTGATCAACTGCTGGTTAATTTTACTATAATTGGTTTAATCTAATTTAGTTGTTGTATTCTATAGATAGTGGAAACAAACACAATTTTAACTATGCAAACAATTGATAAATGACATATGGACATTTTAAAGGATCACCGGTCCTTCATCACTCTTGAACAAGGTATTTGTGTCATTGCAAGTTGAATCGATACCTCATTAAACCTTACAGCCTAGTCATTGAGGTAATATCAAATTCATGAATGAGGTACTTAACCATTCGTGATGATATTAACTATTAGATGTAGCATAAATGATTTCGTGGTTAAGAGAACCACATAACAACAACAACAAAAATTGAAAATAGAAAAGAAAAAGTGATTACCCTTCAATTGCGTACATTATTAGTTGGCTTTTTCGGATGACATAAATAGTTTAGGTTTAATAATCGTAAAAAAATAAATTTTATCCATGTGCTTCTGAATACATATTTGATTGGCTTATGTGATGTATATAAACCTTCAAAGAGGCAAGCCTGTTAAAAACTATATGATGACTCCAATTTTCATTTCTTTACTAGTAGTCCCGAGTACTCAAACATTTGAAATATGTGTGTTCATATATGCATTGTACATATATACACAAATAAGAAGAAGCCTACTAACAAAATTGAGTTGAGAGTTAAAACCTGTTAATATATGGGCGAATAAAATCCCAAATTGTCCATTTTAGCATTACCATGTCGGGCAGTGAAATTGAATAGCTCCTGGAAATTGCATATTATCCAAGCAATTTGGAGGTACCATTCTAGGTAGCAAAGAAAAGGTAACAATGGAAGAGATATAAGAATACGAAAGAAAAACTTGTACTCTTTTTAGTGACAAGAGCAACGATACTTGCAGGTTGAGCACACAATGAGTTAGAAGTTCAAATCAGTTAACAAACTACGTTCTTTTATTAATGTTTTTGGCCAAGGATGAGTAAAGAAAACCGATCTAACAAAATACAACCTGCAGATATTTTTTAAATGATCTGACCAAATGAGCTATGCATTTTATGGGGCTTAACATCGGTGAAGTAAATTGCCAATCAGGCTTTGCTTAATCTTTGAGTGTTTGAAAATGCAAGGCTAAAAGTTTTGATGCACAAGATCCTTCCCGGACATGGCCATTATAAAGTAATTCGTATGATCATCTCTCAGTGCACAAATGTAGGTGCTTGAATTCATGAAAGTAACATCCGCAATGATGAATATGAATGTCTGAGCTTGTCATTGAGGTAATATTAGATTCATGAGCGAGTTAACATTTCGTGATGATACGAATAGTGGGTGTGTTTAAATGATTATATGGTTAAGAAAACAGCATAAGACACAAAAGAAGTGGGAAAAAAAAGTGATTTTCCTCCTCAAATCTCTGAAGCATTTCCTTGATTCACTGCGTAGGAAAGAGCACACTAAAGCTAATATTGATGGGTCCTTCAATGGAATGGCACTTTATGCTCAAAGCATGTAATACCCTAACTAGACTATTTAGCTCACTTTGCGTGATCCAATGTCGCCGAGATGTGACTCCGTACTCCTACGTGCATGGTTCCGCGAATGCATTGTAGTCACAGGAAAATGCTCTCACCAAGGCAACTCATAGGCATGACCATCTCCGTGCAAGCCTGGACAATTACTTGAAAGCGTTTAGATCAATTGGCAGTCAGCACATATCTCGTGATCAACTGCTGGTTAATTTTACTATAATTGGTTTAATCTAATTTAGTTGTTGTATTCTATAGATAGTGGAAACAAGATTGCTGTCTAAATTAATCTAATCCGATTTTCTTTTTTCAACTCCATCGTAAGTATGACCTATTTTATGAAAGACAACTACCAGTTCTAGAAAGATATGCATACGCTAGTTGGATAACTAGCACAATTGACAACAAGTCGACATTCACATAGCTTTTCAAGCTTCCAAATAGTGCAATGTCTTGGGCATAGCTTACTCAATGTTAAAATATTAATTTATAGTACTATTGGCAGCTGGAATATTAATCTATAGTACTATCGACAACTAATAAAGAGGCTGACTAATGGCAACACTTACCATTTGATATAGAGTTGTGGTCACAATCAATGATAGACATATCTTAATATTGAAATAGTGAGGCAAAATTGTTTAAGGCATGTAGTAAAATATACAATGGAAAATATAGACATTTTAATTTGCCAAATTAATTACTAAAATGGAATTATTCCGTCAAGTGACAAGAATGTCAGTTGAACAATTAATTGAATGTCAATATGTCACTAAAGTTGAAGGGGTAACTATAAGAAGGCCAACTAAAGGAATGGCCGAAGTTGTTGCAGGACCAATTCAATTGACTATTCTTCAATTGAGAAGAAAATACATGATAAGTTCAACAATTTGTGTTTAGTTTTAATTTTTGTTTCCATTGTTATATAGATTGATGTTTAATTTTTTAATGTCTTTCTCAAGTAAAAAGAAGGCCAGCCAGAGGGGCTACCGAAGGGCCTACAATTGGGGCAGATGCAAATGAAGCTTAAAGGCCAAACAAAAGGGCCAGATGAAAAGCCAATAGAAGGGCCAACTAAAGGACCACCACAAGGGCTAGCTGAGCTAATTGCTCAATCGAGGAGAAAATGTCTAGTAAGTTGTACAATTTTTTGTTGTTAAAGCCCAAAATATCACTTTATAACGCCTTTCTCAGGCGAGAAAAAGGCCCCAAGAAATCACTTGTTGCTAAAAACGACGCCCCAATGCGAATAAGAGAGGCTCTTGAAAAGAGGTTAAGGTAATATGGTTGTGGCCTTTATATTAACGAGGTACTGAAACAATCATTCTTAATATAAGTTTTGTTGGCTGCATTTAATTTATGGTACGTCACTTTTACTCACAATTTTGTTGTGTTTTTGTAGCCTAGGAGACGTAACGAGGTTCTTATCTCTCAAGGCTCAACTCAAGAGTCGACGGTTGCACCAAAATAGAAGAAGACATTGGGTGTAGCTCCAAAATAGCCGCCAAGAAAGAACTCGGCACTAGCTCCTTCTAAAGTAGTGCATCTTGGGACAAGAAGACTAGTTGAAGAAGTCACACATCCAACTTAAAGAAGTGTAAGGATTATGAATCAAATAAAACATCCATCAAAATGAGTACGAACTAGAGGGTCATGCATATTGACTAATAGGATGGGATAGAATTGTCTTCAGCTTTGCTAGTTTAATGTTTGCATGCTGGTAGGAAGAACATAACTTCCTATGGATGATGTTTTAGTTTTATTTTGTTATTCGACTTGAGACTTAATCTCATGCCAATGAAACGATCTTTGTTTAGTCAACATTTTTTATTTTTTTTGCTTTTTCTTAGTTTGCTTCATTATGCTTATTCATGATACTTGTGTTGGTGGCTAGTGGTGACCAATGCCTACTAGTGGCTAATGTGTACATAGCTGGTGGTGCAATAGCACACCACCACCACAATGGTGGTTGGTGGTGGTGGCTAGTGGTGGTTGGTGGTTATTATCACTGCTTGGTGGTGGTGGTGGTGGTGCTAGTGGTGACGGTGTAGGTGCCGGTGGTTACTAGTGGCGGTGCTTGGTGTCGTGATGGCTAGTTCATGATAGCTAATGGTGGTAGGTGATGGTTGATGGCTAGTGCAATTTAGGTAAAACATAAAAATTTGTCACTTAAGTAATCACTTTCTACAAAACTTGACACTTAAATATTCACTTTTAACCACAAGTGGCACTTAAATGATCACTTACACTATAACTTAACACTTAAGTGATTATTTTTTAACCACGGCTGGCATTTAAATGATCAGTAAATACAACTTATGGCAATTAAGTCATCAATTGTGTTGGTCCTATGTATATGCCAATTTGTAGCAAACCAGACAAACAACTCATTCAATTCATTTTGTTTATTGGTTTATATTTAGTTTAAGCAAAGAAGCCAACACAACACATTCACCTAATACATATCCTTGCTAATTTATATTGAAGAATAAGCAAACATATAGCATAATACATAGGACAAGGAGCAACTCATTCACTCATTCCTTTTTCTTGATCTCCCCAAATGCACAAGAAGCAAGCCATAATGCATAAGACAACACAAATAAGAAGAAAGCCACAACCATCTCATGGACAATACAAATAAAATAGGCTACATTTGACCCAATATAATTACATATTCAAGTAATTTTCAATTATGACAAACTAAGAATCTTCTTCTCATCCTCAAGTACTTTACATTTCATAATTAAGTAGGCTACACAACAAAACAACACCACAATAAATGCTCAATAATATTTTCATTCTTCAAATCATTGGCCGAAAATGCTAAAACCTTAATTTCAACTTGCATTGAGTTAATATCATCCAAGTCATCCACGAACGTACTTGGAGTTTGATGACGTCCATCAAGTAGGTCCAATATTACCTTTGTGGCTCAACTAGAGAATTTCGCATTAACCATTTGAAGTATTTGTACTTTGAGCCTTCTCTATGTCAAGTGCATCCATAGAATCTTCTCCTAAGATTCAATCGATTGCACGTTGTTCTTCTTAGACTCGATAGCCCGCAATAATATAAAGACTCACCTTCTCTTTTGCTTCATTGAGAGGAATTTAAGCCGTCACTAAAAGTCCTACTTTCCATTTCCAATATTCATAGGTGCAATTTATGGGCAAACTAAAATTAGGGTTCAAGAGTCTTCAATTGGGGAGTTTGGCCAATTTAGGGTTTTTAATTTAGGGGAACATGGAGGATGGCACCGTTTTATATAAGGACTGCTAATTGAACATTCCAATGAGCCATGTAGACCGGTTTATTAATAAAATGACGATGCATCAAGTTTCCGGCAAGTCTCATTGAAGTTGGCATTTTAAGTGTCCAATTTTTTTTTTTCTAAAAAGAAAGGTGACACTTAAGTGAAATTTTTTGAAGTTTTGACACTTATTTATCCCTTGTGCCAAATTGTGGCATTGGGGGCTTCTTTCCCCGAAGTTTGAATTTAGCAAGGTAAGATTAAGGTAATAAGTTATAGACTTAAACTAGATGAAAAAGAAGAAGTTTTGCTGCTTTTAACATAAGTTAGATCAACTTTTGTAGATGTTGAAGGAAGCACAAAGCCAAGAAGAGTGCCAAGGCATAAGAAATTTCTAACCGAATATGTATCAATTCACACGTGTAATAATTTAATTAACAAATGGAAGCATCATTTGAAATTTTATCTTTCGTTAATTTCATTAAAGGAATGATTAACACTAATTAATGATTTAAATCTTAGTAGATTCATTCTTGTATGTATGAAATTATGTAAATGACCACAAATAGCAAACTAAATGGAAGATTGTTGATATAGTTTGTTATTCTATAAATAATTAAGAAAATAGATTGAGTTGGATATAAAAATAAGTGATTGTTGACATGAAGAAAAGTGATGGTTAATCATGCAAAGCGTTGATAATTCTAATAAGGTATTTATTCTTTTCTCATATAATAACTGTTGGAAATTTTCGATAATGGACTTACATTAATTAATTAATTTTCTATTTTATATAATCGAGTTAATGAATATTCCAATATATTTTAAACCCTAAAGTGATCTTATTGAATTGGGTTTTGGCATCTATTAATTACGGATCTAGTTGAGCAGCAAAGTGTATGCAATTATGTTTAACTGAAGCCCGTAATGGGAGGGGCCTAGTTAACACGCTATTGATTAGGGTTTGATAGGTCCCCTCTTTAACCTATAAAAGGTAGTTATACCTACCAGTTGTTTAATCCCATTAAAGCTGCAAAACCGAAATAGGTCATAGAGAGGAAGATCGGCATTCCGACAGATCACTGATCATATCAATTTGATCTGTTTTCAATCAAGTGAGGTAATGGCTCAAACAAATATGTGTTTAATTCCGCTGTACATATTTGGATTCTTGGTATTTTACAATCATGTATTAATCGAATTTGTTATTAATTTAATGATTGTTCATATAGAGAAATTCTACAATAACTATTTTTTCTTTGTAACTCTCTTTTATTCACAACATTCTCTCTTCTTGTCATTTTCCGCACAAATTTGACAACACGGGCAAAGGAAATTTCAAATGCAAGATGTGGGTTCTGCAATGAAGAAGAAGAAGAAGAAAATAATTGTCGGAGAAGCAAGATGAATCAATGCAGGTAAGCAGCTGTATTTATCGCTCTCGAGTCGAACCTCTGTTTAGCCAATAAAACGATGCAGTCCGTTCAAGGCTTGGATTACCATTGCTGACGCACGAGCATTCCCGCTCTTATCCATTCTTCCTCGCCGTCAATCACCAGCGCAATCCGTCTATTCACATCGGAGCACCCAGTTTTGTGCAAACCTCATCCTGGGCACAATCCCGTTTCCTTAGCCTGGAAGATAATTTTGCAGTCAACACGCATGTGGTCCTTCCTTGACATTATCCGTGAAATCGACACTTGAGACATGACCTGTTTCTTCCCTCCCAAGTCTCCTGGCTCGCCAAATTCAAACTAGAATTGGCTCCTCCAGTGGAAATTAATGAAACGTTCGTCCAAAAAATGCAAAATCGATGGACATAATGGGTAAAATCTATTATTCCTCAAGATATAAAGCTGAAATCCAAATATGTCATCTCTTTACTGTTTAGTCCCTAAAAATTATTAGAGATGAGCAAATCGGACCAACCAGATCAGGAAACACTTAGACTAGAACGAACCGGTTGGATCGGGCAGTTCTTAGGGGCATTGATCCGAAGGGAACCAAACCAAATAGGACCGACTAATTTTTTAAAGACTTCTTTAAAATAATAAGAAACCCAAACATAACAACAAGTCCATTATTTTTTTGGGAAAAATTTTCTTGGTTTATTAGGTATTATTTTTTAGAGGAAAGATTTACTTTCAGAATCTGAAATTTGGAGACGGAATTGTCAAGTAATCAATTTCTAGATTACATTAGGAATTGATCACCTTTAAAATTCTCATACCGGCAAATATAAAAAGAAATAACATATTACGTGGTGCATGATCTAGACTTCCTATTACATTATTTTTATCCTCCAAGAAAACTATGACAAAATTACTTGAAGAAAAAGAAAACAAAACTCCCAAATGGAAAACAATCTAGAACCCTATAGATACGTCTAGCATTTTCAACCTTAACCTACGCATGTAAGGTGCTGGATCGTCCACGTCACACTAGAAAAATCTCACTCCCCCAATTTTTTGACTCATACCTTATCTTATAAAGAAACCGCAACGAGGAAAGAGAAGAACATAAAGGCCAAACAAGAAAGCCCAAAAGAGAGAGAAAAAGAGAAGAAAGAAAATCCTACCTTCTCCCATGGAACCCTGAGACAGTCCCTCATTTCCCTCACAACCTCGAAACCTAATAGCAGGGAAAGATAGTAGGATGGCGAAGAAAGAGATGGAGGTGGTGAAGGGGATCGATCTGCAGCGATACATGGGTCGCTGGTACGAAATCGCCTCCTTCCCGTCGAGGTTCCAGCCCAAGAACGGCATGGACACGAGGGCCACGTACACCCTGCAGGAGGACGGGACCGTGCACGTTTTGAACGAGACATGGACCGATGGCAAGCGGGGCTACATAGAGGGCACCGCCTACAAGGCCGACCCCGGCAGCGACGAGGCCAAACTCAAAGTGAAGTTCTATGTCCCTCCGTTCTTGCCCATCATCCCTGTGGTCGGTGACTACTGGGTCTTGTACCTCGATGCTGATTATCAGTATGCTCTAATTGGCCAGCCCAGTAGGAGGTATCTCTGGGTATGCAACTTTCCTGTCAAGTTTCCCTTTTTATTCATCTTTTTGGCCCAAATTGATGGTCAGAGACGATAGAATTAGTGGATTTTTGTTCTGTGAGTTATGGTTCATGAGGCGGTCTGTGTTAATTGTGAGCTGGGTTCTGATTCTTTCTTCTTTTTCTTTTGCATTTCAGTTGGCTGATTGGTCGGTTTTTTGGTTTTGCAGATACTGAGCAGACAGAGCCATATGGATGAAGAAATTTACAATCAGCTGGTTCGGAAGGCTGAAGAAGAAGGGTACGATGTGAGCAAGCTCCACAAGACTCCGCAGAGCGACACTCCACCGGAAGAAGAAGGACCCAAGGACACCAAAGGCATTTGGTGGATCAAGTCCATTCTAGGAAAATAGGGCGAACTCCATTTCATAGCCAGCTCGATGAAGATGAGGCAGCCTTCATGGGCTTCTGGGTAAATATGAGTTTCATAATGAACAGCATATCATGTTCCTCTGTTTTAAGTCAATCCAAAGCTTTTAGTCACGAGCTCCGTGCGTTCATTTCGTTTAGATGTGTATTTTGCTTCTGCTATGTGGGTATATTGTATCAGTGATGAGAAATTGGCAATGAGTATGAGCTATTCAATTCCTTTGCGCTTGACTGAGTGGGGATTACTGGTAATTTTCCCTAATAGTGACTGAGATTGATGGAAGCTGAAAGAGTAAGATGCTTGGACTGTCCACTTAACCTTATCTTGTCATGGGGGTCATTTTTCTAGCAGTGAATGATGCAAGAAATCATTGTGGGAAATGGCTGGAACAGATGCTCAGGGTCAGAAACATGTACAAGATCGTCCACGAAGAAACAAACCGAAACTTTCATGCCCTTCATGTCGGGTTTGACCTTCATTTCCGGAGGCCAGTTAGGGAGCTAAGAATGTGGCCATTGACCACCTAACCCAGGCAGTTTCGATTTCTGAAAGTGATGACCAACTTAGAGATGAGATGGATTTTGCGTCTAGCCGCTCATGGAAGAGACGTGATTTAATGGAGTCGGTAAGTAAGTAACCACCCTACAGACCAAAAAATAGAAACAAAACAAGCAAGATAGGTACCCTCTTGCTTTTTGCGATGAAAATAGCAGATGTAGCAGTCATCGCTCTCGCAATTTTGAGATTTAATACTTTAAAATCTCTTAACTTATTTGAGGTGAACATAAAAATAAGGAAAAATTCCAAATAAGAGCATCTCTTACAATTTCGAGATCAAATATTTTAGAATTTCCTTAGTTATTTGAGATGAACTTAAAAATAAGGAAGAATTTCAAAGATCTAATATTTTAGAATCTCTTTAATTATTTGAGATGAACTTAAAAATAAGGAAAATTTTCAAATAAGAGCATAGAGTGAACTTTCTTTCGGATTCCAAATAAAAGAATAAAGTGGACTTTAGTTTTATTCTTTAGTTTGAGTAAGAGTCTGATGTGTACTAATTTACTTAAATAAGGATTTTGAGTAAATATTACTTTGAATGAGAATTCGAAATGCACTCATATTCTTAAATAAAGATTTGAAGTGGTTTTATCAATTTTTAAAATTTCTAAGAAAGCTTGATTTTTCAATTGATAAAGAGTATTTTTCATCTTTTAACTTTTCTTTAAATTTTCTTTTCTTTTCTTTTTATTTTTCTTATTCACTAGTGGCTAGCCACCAGCAATCCCTCGCCAACAACTGGTGAGGCAACCCTTCCTTGGTGAGGCCACCCTCAAAAGCCACAAGCAAGAGTTGCCCTCATCGGCCACAAGCAAGGCCAAGAGAGGGAGGGAAGGAGGGAAGCATAAAAATAAAAAATAAGTTAACATTAAAATTGTTTTTGAAAACAAAAAGTCATTAACTAGTCAAAATATTTAGCTGATTGGCAACTGGCAAAATCAAACCACTATTTGAAACTATCATAATCACTTCAAATCTTTATACAAGACTAACATTGTTAATTTCAACATTTATTTAAAAAAATGAGGACATTTCAAGTTCTTATTTGAAATATTCCCCTAAAAACAATGAAGAACTTCTCTAACTCTTCAACAAAAAGTAAATACATATGATTTACATCATTTGTGACATGAGGACTCCAGACTACCAAAATCCACACCATAATAGTTGAAAAATGAAGATATTGTCACAAAATGAGACGGAATAGAGAAGAATTTTTGTATATTATATTTTCTATATAATCAATTATAATCCTAGATTGATTTGTTTATCAATTACAATCCCTAATTAATGCAATGAATCATTTATCTATCCAGCATATCTTCCTACACTTCCCCTCAAATTGCGGCTTGTACAAGTCAAAGATGCGCAGCTTGCTTTGTAAATAACAATGTTGCCTTGGACACAACAGCTTATAGTGAAAAGGTCCACTGGTAGCTCTATTGTTCCAATTCTTTGAGTTGTAATAATTTCTTCTTCAATATTTTCTCAAGTGAAATGGCACTCAACTTCTATATGTTTCGTCCTTTCATAAAAGATAGGATTTGCTACCAATTTAAGTGCAACATCATTTTAGCAAAACAATTCATTTGCTCCATTAATGTCTACTCCAATATCAAAAAGTCAACCCCATATCCAAATTATTTTGCAGACTGTTTTTACCATAACCCGATATTCTAATTTGACTGAAGATAAGGAAACAATTCATTGCTTTTTAGTCTTCTAGGAAATCAGGGACTTTCCTAATATGATGCAAAAGGTCGTGACAGATCTTCTAGTCATCTGACAAGTCGCATAACTAGTATCACAATAAGCTTTCATATTCATGTCGCAATCACAAGATAATAGGATTCCCAGTCCTAAGTAGCCATTTAAGTATTTCACAGCCTTTAGTATTACATTCATGTGCAATCGCTTTGGATCATGCATGAATTGACTAAGTATCTACACTGCATAACATATATTAGGTTTGGTCATAGTGATATAAATCAACTTCCCAGCTAGTCACTAATAACTTGATGGATCTTGAAACAATGGATCATCATTAGATGATGAGATGGCCTTGTCATATTCAAATGTCCTAAGTTTGACGCTCTATTCAATAAGGACGACAACTGGCTTGTATCCCGATAATCTTGCTTCTAATTTAATATCCAAGACAAATTTTCATTAACTAAGACATATTCCCTTATCTAATCTACTATCTTAACATCGAGAAAATATTTGGGAGGTCTCATGTCTTTGATGTAGAAATTGAAATGCAAGTACTCTTTAAACCTTCTAATGGCAAAGTCATCATTTCCCATGATAAGTATGTCAATGACATATATCAATAAATGAATTGATGAGCTGCCTTTGGTCCATGTGAAGAGTGCATAATCATGTTTGGAATGCTAAAAACCTACACTTGTGAGTGCATTAGTGAACTTCGCATACCATTGTCCCAAAGCCGACTTGAGTCCATACAGAAACTTACGTAGATGAGATACCAAAGACTCTCCATGTCTGCGAAGGCCCTGTGGAAGTTTTATATAGATTTCTTCATTAAGATGACCATGAAGTAAAGCATTATGGACATCTAATGTAGATCCCAATTACAAAGCATGACAATAGATTGAAAAGAATAGACGATGACTTCTTCGACAACTAGGAAAGTTTTGTGATAGTCAAAGCCCTTACATTGAGTGAATCCTTTGGACCAATTGTGCTTTATAATGTTCAACCAAGCCTTCTACCTTTTATTTAATTTTATACACCCATTTGCAGCCAATGGATTTTCTATGAGAAGGCAATGGGACTATATCCCAAGTATGACCATCTACAAGTGCACCAAATTCACTCTCCATAACTTGCTGCTATCTTGGATCATATGTTGCTTCTTCATAGGAGGAAGTTCATGTTCCTCGGATATGCAACTTATGCAGCACATGTGTTTTGGAGACAGTCAACTAAAAGATAAATAAGAAGTATAGGATAATGTGTACTTTGAGAATACGACGTGGAGCTTGTGTAGTCCTTAGTCTATGTAGGTAAACGAATTTGTCATCCGGACTGTCATGGTGGCTTAACAATTTGCCGTTCAAGTGACATTGATGGAGAAGGTACATCAATATGTTGCTTTGGAGATGGAAGGAATGGATCATCTTCTTCATGATGTGATATTGGCAACTCAACTGATGAATTCAAGTTTTCTAGAGTTGCTGTTATGTCTTTTATTAGGACAAGCAAATATTGATTATTCACAGAAAAATCTTTTTCCGATAGGAACGAGCAATGATTTTGCGCCATTGGAATTGTTTGAAAAGTATATGTTGACTCTTGGAATGGAAATTATCCTCATGAAAAATAATATCCCGACTAACAAAGAATTGCCAATAGATATCTCCACAACCCTATATTCTTTCTGTAGAGTAGGGTACCCCATAAAGACACATCTAAGAGCACAATGAGCCATTTTGCCATGAGGTCCCACAATTGTGGCATAACGTAGACAACCAAAGACTCAGGTGTTCTATTTCTAGTGTCTTCCCAAAGAGCATTTCGAATGGACATTGTCCTTCAAGAACTCTAGCTAGTGTGATTAATCACATAAGGCTCCGTGACCACACAATCTCCCCAAAAATTTTCAAGAATAGATGCTTGATATATAAGGGCTCGAGCTACTTCTAGGAGATGGCGATGTTTGTGCTCTACAACTCCATTTTGTTGAGGAGTGTAGATGCAAGAAGTTTCATGAAGAATCCCGTCGGATGCAAAGAAAGAGTTGCACTCTTATGGAAGAAAATTCTCACCCATTATCTATGCAAATTTTTTAAATAAAAGCATCAAACTAATTTTTAATCAAGGAAAGGAAATTCGCTAGATTAGAGAACATTGGACTCTCTGATTGCATTAGAAATACCTAGGTGACTCGAGTGCAGTCATCAACAATTGTTAGGAAGAATGAAAATCCATCATGATAAGGTGTATGATATGGTCCCCATATATTGACATGGATTAGAGAAAAAGTACCAGTGGCATAGACATGCTTAAAAGAAATGGTGATTGAGATTGTTTTGCCAATGGGCAAATTGGACAATTTGGATAAGGAAAACGAGCATTTGACTCCAATGCTAATGATAAAGGAAATTTTTATTGCTACTAGTGGCATTACAAGAAATGCTTTTATGCAGCAAAGAAAAATTGAAACCCCTAGGTCAGAACCAAGTGCTCTAATACCATGTCACAAAATGAGACAGAATAGAGAAGAATTTTTGTATTCTGTATTTTCTATATATTCTCAATGTACAATGCCTTATGTACAGTACACAATGTGAGAAATACAAGGAAAAGAACTTTCCTAAAGAATCAATCCTAATCCTAGGTTGATTTGTCTATGAATTACAATCCATGATTAATGCAATGAATCAATTATCTACCAAGGATATCTTCCAACACATATAGACATTCTCAGAATCACCTATTCCTTCACCATGTACAGGGTATCTGTGTCATCACAAGATGACCATGACAGAATTAATTTACCAAAAAGAAACGACTCCCAAACAGAAACCACCCTGTAAAACCGTCTATGTACCACGCACGCAAGGTCTTAAATTATCCTCGTCACACCCCCCCAGAATTATCCCTAGTCTTAAATTTTATACCTAAGAAGGAAAACACAAAAGAGAAACACGAAAACCAAAACGAGAAATAAAAATCCCACCTTTTCCCATAAAACCCTGTGACAATCCCTTCGTCTCCTCACTGCCTCAAAACCCAGGAACGAGGAAAGAGGGGGGAAATGGCAAAGAAAGAGATGGAGGCTGTGAAGGGAGTCGATCTGCAGAGATACATGGGGCGTTGGTACGAGATCGCCTCCTTCCAGTCGAGGTTCCAGCCCAAGAACGGCGTGGACACGAGGGCCACGTACACCCTGCAGGAGGATGGGACCGTGCGCGTGTTGAACGAGACCTGGTCCGATGGCAAGAGGGGCTACATCGAGGGCACGGCCTACAAGGTCGACCCCAGCAGCGACGAGGCCAAACTCAAAGTGAAGTTCTATGTGCCTCCGTTCTTGCCCGTCGTCCCTGTGGTCGGGGACTACTGGGTCTTGTACCTCGATGCTGATTATCAGTATGCTCTCGTTGGTCAGCCCAGCAGGAATAATCTCTGGGTATGCAACTTTCTTGCCAAGTTACCCTTTTTCTTTTGGCCCAAATTGATGGTCAGAGACTTGAAAATTCGCAGGCTTTTGTCTTAATTGTGAGTTGTGTTCTGATTCTTTTTCTGATTCCTTCATTTTTCGTCGGCTAATGGGTGGGATTTTTGTTTCGCAGATGCTGAGCAGACGGAATCAGTTGGATGATGAAGTCTACAATAAGCTGGTTCAGAAGGCTGAAGAAGAAGGGTATGATGTGAGCAAGCTCCACAAGACTCCGCACAGCTCCACTACACCGGCAGAAGGACCCACGGACACCAAAGGCGTTTGGTGGATCAAGTCCGCTCTAGGAAAATAGGGGGAACTCAGTTTTATGGCAGCTGGATGAAGATGATGGGAATGGAATTTGAGTGAACTCCAGTGAATAAAAAGCATATGATCCGACTTGGTTTATTACATTTGGTATATTTTCTATTCTGCTATGTGGGTATGTTGCGACAGTGATGAGAGAGATTGTCAGTGACTCGAAGCTGTTCGATGATGAGATCCTTCTTGGATTCCTTTTCGTTTTGATTGAGACTGCCAATGGATGTGTGATTGATTGAAGCTGAGGGTGAAATATGCTCCAACTGCCCCCCCAAACCATATCGTGTCCTGTGTGTCGTTTTCCCAGTAGTTGATTATGCAAATATCATTGCGTGGATTTTTTATTTTTTTTGTCGTAAAGCGAAATATTTCATTAACTAAAAAAATTCGGAACTAAAAAAAAATCAGGTCCGCTAATGGGTTTCAGTACAGAAAAGCTTTCAAAGGAGTTGCGGAGGGGACAACCCTATTCAAAGGTAAAGATCATTGCGTGGACTGTTTACCGTGCATTTTGCGGAGAAATCATGGAATAGGAATCACAAACAAGAGATCACGGTTTCATTGCGAAGAAGATTTCTTGTAGAAGTCGGGTTCATAAACATGTACTAGGTCCTCCATGAAGAAACAAACTGACGTTCATGCCTCTCATGTTGCATTTAATTGTTGATTTTTTGCATTCAAAAAGTTCAGGAGGGGAGGTTACCCCACACTAAGGTCAAGACATACCAGTCTTAAAAGATCTTATGGTGGTCTTATGATGAATTTACAGATCCACTAACAAAGAAAAAACTGCTGGCAGTGAGATTCAAACCTGAAAATTATGTAGGGAGATTTCGAACTCTACTACCTGAGCCAACCCACTGGCTCATTTAACTGTTATTACTGAAGGTCGGTTAAAAAGTGAAAAGCAGTCATTGACCACCAACCCAAGCAGAGAGTCAATTTCTTAAGGTCATAAGGTCACCAAGGGATAAGATAGATTTTACATGCAGCAGCTCCGGGAAGAGACGGGACTGAATAGAGTTGATAGGCAGCAATTTCTTGCTTTCGCAATGAAGATCTTCCAATAAAGCCAGAAGCAACCCTAGCTATTTATCATCCATGCATTTTCGTGATCCAGTATTTTAGAAACAATTGAGTTATTCGAGGTGAACATGGAAACAATGGAGAACCTCTCTAACTCTTGAATGAACATAGATAATATGAATATATGTTCAATAACATTTGCTCGTATTACTTGAGAGTGCGGTAATAATTCGGAGTGGAAATTCACACACAATTTCAACCATGCAAACAATTGATAAATGATATATGGACATTTTAAAAATCACTACTCTTTCATCCATCATGAATAAGGTATTTTCGTCGTTACAAGACAACGCCTGATAAACATTACAGGATGCTACAACACTGGTTGGTTTTCTTCGCCTGCTTGTAAAACATCTGTTTCAACCACCAAAGATTCCAACATCAGCAATTATCAAGTTCCATCCAGAGAAGGGAATAGGAAGACACTAAGCACTAAGCCAATGTCACCCCTTAAATGTAAATGCTAGTGCATAGTCAAGATACACACGATCTACTTATTTAAATAAGTGCAACCCGCATGATACAACAAATAAGATTTGTAGATGATTCTACAAAAAGCTAATTCTTTAAGCTGGGAATAAAATGAAGGCCAAGACAAATAAGATCAGATCATAGAGATAAAATAGCAATGCCGTTACCCACCTCATCAACTTTTGTGTGGATAACATTTTTGGCCCGCAATCTTAATAGTTCAGCCAGGGAGGACAAGTCACAGATTAAGAAAACGATGCCCATAACAAGAGCAAAGGCTGTGTTGTAGCCATCTAGGCAATTTTATTCGGAAGGACCTAAGCATAATGTCAGGCGGTAACAATACCAAATAACAAGTCATGCCTCATGGGTACCTGTGATGCTGCACTGAGGTCTGAACTCTTTTCAACAAGACTATCCAGCTTCTCACCACGGGCAAGCACGCTATCAATAGTTTTGTGCTGGGTCAAAGAAAAAAAGTGAGACGGGCACAACCAATAGTCATCAAGTTGTTATTCTCAATTAATTTTTGAAAAGTTCCCTAAGCAATTCCTAATATCATGAATGGGAAGTCAATAACTATTCAGGATGATATAGCCTTGAAAAATGAAAGTGTGCACTGTTCAGTGGAAGGTAACTTGAAAAATGAAGATGGCCTCCAACCAACAACTAACCAACAACTAAACAAGTAAGAATAGTATATTACATATCTCCAAGTAACTAAGACTCTTACATCTGCCTTTTAACAAAAGATGCAAAAGTACAAGGCAGGCAATTCAAATCGTCTCAGTAAAAATATCTTTGGTCAAAAACAGAAGGATCTTATGTGTTTCTTCTCTCTATTTATTATCATTTTCCTTCTTTTTCATTTTGTGGCGATTGGGCAGAGAGAGAAAGGGAGGGGGGGAGGAGGAACCAATCAACACTTACAAGTATAATTTTTGTCTCATCCAATTCCCTCTGAATTTTCAACAACTTATCAGCCTCTCCAGGATCCTGACGTGAAGAAAAGAAAGGAAAGGAAACAGAACTGAGATCTCGGTCCATTAGATAACAAAAATCTCAAATATAAAATCCAACAATATCTTTCTCACCTGAAACTTGGTAAGAGCTTCATTGAGATAGGGCCACGGTTGAGCACCATCAGCACTCACACTTCGCCAAGAATCACCAAAATTTTTCTGATACTCATCCAGCACCTGCTCCAGGGAAAGAAAGATAAATAAATTCAAAGATATCATGCCACATCATATGGTCATCTCCACATGACAAGTGCACTTGAAATAAGAAATCATTATAATAGGATGCTCATTTGACAACTAGCATATAAGCACCTACATTCATTTTATAGAATAAGCTCACTTGTAATTACAACACCTCATTTAGTATGCTACTGAGAATGTCTGAAAATCATCCATTTAGAAATTCCACGGAAATTTAAGGCCCCTCGTCTTCTATCAATTAGAAAAAGTTACAAACATTTTCAGTCATCATATTTGTCCATAATATTTCATCTATTAGCCCTCACAAGGCACTTGTTCTACTCACATGCTTTCTACAATACTCCCCCTTTCTCAACCAATCACCCTATTTCCCTTCTTCTTCTTTTTTTGGCACACGCATATGCGTGTGCCCTAATGCTAGATTCTATGAAGGAAGCAAAATAGCTAAGACCAAGAAGTCAACTGCTCTCTGACCAAATCAATTTCTAGCTGTTGCAAACTTCATTTCCATTTATCTATCATCTCAAATTAACCAAAGAAAAGGTAAAAGGCGCTGACTAGGAGTGCTACTAGTTCGTCACTCGAGGGGGCCTCATTAAACTGCATTGCCAGTATAGCAGCCCAAACCACAATACAGTTCAGACAACAATGAGATATACAAAGAAACAAATGTCTTGGTCTACTACGTGGAATAGGTTACATGGACTCTCATGTCACTGCATCCTGTCATGAAACGTTTCCTCCTCGAGATCCTTAGTCCCAAGATTCATCTATGGGGCTCTCTCACAATCCTCTCAAGCAACTCCCAAACCCTCGACCCATTGCACTGCTCTTGTACAATAAGTCATATCCCAATAGAACTTTCCAAAGTACCTCTACTGAGTTTCCCTCATCTATCCTTCCACAGGTGTACGGCAACTCCAGCTCCTTTCACCACACCTAACTCAATCTTTCTTGATCTTGGCTAAATTCATATTAAAGTCACACTGATACACGCACATCAAATATTCCAACTACCAGAGATTACTTTAATTTAGAATGGTACCTTCTTTGGCTCTTGAAATTCCCAAATAATTTACTGACATGACCCTAACAGACCTCCCCCCACCCAGTTAAGTACCATGCACGACAACTGACAACTCTGAGCACCACATAACTTCATAAGTTTGACTCATCAGCCAAGCATCCAAAATCCATAGATTACAGATGCAACATGCAACAAAGAACAGTCTTTTCACCTGGTTTAGGACAGAAAATGCACTTCGAACTGGATAATGATCGTCCATGAAACCCAACGCGCAGAGTCCATTTCTATTGTATGAGTGCACTTTGTACTCTGCAAAATTCAATAAAACAACTTTTGATTACAAAAATGAAAGAACAACTTACCTGGAACAAGAACAAAAATCTGCAGTTGCAGGCTTTTATGATATACCCGCATGAACGCCAGGAAAGTTTAAAACACGCACACGACTGAGCTTATAACTACGCGACCACATAAATTGATTGCCATTGTGTTGAAGCTATAATGATCCCCAATACTTGGTTTCAAGCTCATCCACTCCTATTCAACAAATCAAAGATACAAAACCGACCCTACAAAAACTTCAATCTCGACCCAAGATACAATCTCCGACCTTCAATCAAACAATCAGAGGTAAAGAAAAAAAAAGAAAAAGAAGCCAGATTTCTGAGTTCTGATCCCTTTTTTAAGCGTAACTCCTACAAATGCTGAAACCGCATAAAGGGGGAGGGAAGAAAGAACGGACCTTCATGCTGAACGGACTGTCGCTGGCCAGGAGGGGTGCGCTTGGCGACGGTCCGACCCACGAAGACGATGAATTCCTTGACGCTGGAGCGCTGGAAGTAGCCGAAATGGCTGACGTCGGAGGCGTTGGCGAGGATGATCGGGTCGGATCCGTCCGGGTTGATCTTCAGCACCAGTAAAGCCGTGATCTTCATGGTCCTCCCTCGTTCGATCGATCGATCGATCTCGCCGGATTCGAAATCTCAAAGGGTCTTCAAATTCGAATTCGAATTCGAAATCGGAAATTGGAAATCGGAATTCGAAATCCTGAATTTCGGTGCTTTTGAGGAGGAGGATGTTCTGTGTCGATTTAGGGATCCGGGAGGCTTGGGGAAGGGGGTAATGATCTGGTGTGAGAGGCTGCAGGACTTAGGAATTCTTTTCTTTTTTCCATGCAGAATTTATGGTGGAGTTGAACAGCTGGCGTTGAGATGACAAGGGGCATTACGCTTTTTCGTTTTTTTATGATCACTTAAAATAATTAGATAATAAAAAAAAATTGACTACCGACAATAATTATTATTTAAAAAAGTTTGTGAACATTAAAATATTTCTTATTTAGTCCCATCCTTAAACGACAAGCAATTATGAAGTCGGTAAGTCATATTATGACGTGTGAATAATTTCTTTAGAGTATGCATATTTGGTTTTTTGCTGTACCTGTTAGAACAAGATACGAGTACGACTTTTTTTCTCTTTTTATAATAATTTATTGCTTTTGGATTTTCGAATTTTCAAAAAATATTTATACCATGCGTTAGCAGCGACAAAGTTTTGTGAACTTTTAATTCAAAAGATAATTCGAATCAAAGTCTCCATTAAAAATAGCAACCAGGCAACTAAATATAAAATGGGCCAGAATTAAGAAGATCATTGTGCTATTCCTTTCCACCAGCAAAGTGGGAAGCGGTGGGCGCTCCTCTTGCTTCTTTGGCCCTATACTTTGGAGTAAGGACGTAAACGGTTCGGTTCGATTTGGTTTTTCTAAAAAATCGAACTGAATCGAACCGATAAGAGATGATACCAAACCAAACCGAAACCGTCCCGAATCGAATACGAACCGAACCGAAAATGCAATTTAGTTCGGTTTGATTCGAGACGATTTTTCGGTTTTCCTATTTTTACTTTACCTATTGAAATTTAAGTAAAGAAGAGATGATAAAGAAGAGAGATTGTTCAATATTTATTAAGAATTCCAATTCGGTTCGGTTAATGGAACCGAATCGAAAAAGTAAACGGCTATTTTTCAGTTAACTGAATCAAAAACATATGAAATTTCGGTTCGATTTTTCATTTTTGTTTGGTTTTCAGTTCAATTCTTGACACCCCTACTTTGGAGACATTGGAGGGTAGGGGTGAGCATCGGTCCAAGGTTGACCCTAGACCAACCCTAAACTTGCCCAACCCTGCGGTCTTCGTCCGATTCTCAAGGGGATTTGGTCAGTCCTTAGTCCTGAGATCCATGGACCAGCTGTGTGAGTTGATTCTCAGTCCTAGGAGTTTCAGGTTGGTCCACCCTGAACCAACCCTGGCCTTATATATAATATTATATATAATATATTTTTATTTATTATAAAGAGTAAACCCTAATTCAAATGGCGCCATCCTCCAGTACTCTTATTCTCTTCTTTCTACTTTATCCTCTTAGTATTAAATTTGCCAAGTAAAATCGAAAAAACAACTTCACTCGTAAGCAATCTTGCCCCACTCGCCACTTGACACTCACTTCGCTCACTTTTGGTCGCTCACCACTCGACACTCACCCCGCTTGCCATGCTCACCCCACTTGTCGTTTGACGTTTACACCGCTCACCTCTATTTGTTAACCTTATTTGTTCTGAGTAAATCATGAGAAAATAAAAGCCCTAATTAGAAATTCTTTTCACTCATGAGCAACGCTCGTCTTGTGGCTCCATAAGCAATTTTAATTATTTTTATGGTTTCTTGCTTTTAGCAAGTGTGAAATTTTTATTATTATCTTATTTTAAATTTGTTGAACATGTATTAATATTTATAGTTTAATTAAAATCATGGTATCAATAAATATATTTTTTGAAATAATTTGTTTAATTTTTCATAAATACAAAAAAATGAAAAAAAATTAACGATTGGTCCTAGGTTAATCTTGGAACCGGATCAAACTCATTGGGTCGGTCCAGATCCTCGGTCCCAAAAATTGAGGATTGACACTATATGAGTTGGTCTTAGGGTCAGGGGATGGATAGGCTCAACCCGAACCATGCTCACCCCTATTGCGAGGGAGGCCACTTGAAGGGGAGGGAGGGAGTTCCAGGATCAAACCCATTGGGTCGGTCCAATCCTCGGTCCCAAAAATTGAGGATTGACACTATACAAGTTGGTCTTAGGGTCAGGGGATGGATAGGCTCAACCCGGACCATGCTCACCCCTATTACGGGGGAGACCACTTGAAGGGGAGGGAGAGGGAGAGGGGAGGGGGAGGAGGGAGAGGAGAGAGAGAGAGAGAGAGAGAGAGAGAGAGAGAGAAGAGAGAGAGAGAGAGAGAGTATAAAATAGGGCATGTTTTATCATTTTATTTTATTTTTGCTAGGAGACATTTTTATCACGTTGCCATGATGTTAGGTTTTCTAGGATAATTGTCTAAAAATAGGCTCAACCCGGACCATGCTCACCCCTATTGCGGGGGAGACCACTTGAAGGGGAGCGAGCGAGCGAGCGAGCGAGAGAGAGAGAGAGAGAGAGAGAGAATATAAAATAGGGCATGTTTTTTCTTTTTCTTTTTCTTTTTGCTAGGAGACATTTTTATCATGTTGCCATGATGTTAGGTTTTCTAGGATAATTGTCTAAAAATATCTTAAACTCATCATACTATATTCAATTCAATCATAAACTTTTCAATATAATCAAAAATCTTCCAATGATTTGCCAATGTAATTATTCCAACCAACTTTAATCAAAAATCGTTAACATAGACTCCGACCATCCTGCATGACACGGTTTGACCTGTCCCATACCAAATCTCACAATTTTATCATTTGGCGTATAGACAAACACTTTCCTAGAAGATCACACATCCTAATAGTGCTCTAACCCTCATTTAACTTTGAAGTTCCAAAGCAAAGCTTACAATTACGTCAAAAGGCACCTCCGTGAGTTCTCCCCTCATTCGGTGTATAGTTCAGGTTATTCCTATTCCCTTTACCATCATAGAAGCCCATCAGAAGCTACTCCTTGTCCAAGCCCTCTCGCCCCGACGATCACTCCCCATCTTGGTCAGACCTGGTCGTTGTAGACCCACCAGCTTCCGCATGATTCATCCTCGAACCGTACACCTACTCGAGGGGATCCCGCTCTAATACCATATTGTGGCATTACTAAATTAACTCATAGAGGTATTATTCACTTCAACCCGTCCTATACCGAGCTTTACGATTTTATCCTTTAATGTACAGACAAGCACTTTCTCAAGAGGGCACTCATCTTGATAGTACTCTAGTATGAGCTCACTTAACTTTGAAGTTACAAAATAAAACTTGTCGTTATATCAAAAGGCACTTCCAAGAGTTAATTTCATTTTTCACATATATATCCCAAAATCGTTCTCCTCCTATTTGTTACATAATTCAATTCATTTCTGCCTCTTTTGCCATCCGAGAAGCCCGCAAGGAGCCGCTCCTTGTCTATACCCTCTCACCCTAGTTGATCACTCCCCACCCTCCTCAAATCAAGTTGTTACAACCTCTAGTGATATTGATGATTTTTGCAATTTTCTAAATTTGTTTTCTTTTTTATCCTTTCTTTTCTTTTCTTTTCTTTTTTCGATCTTTCCTATGACAACCAACAAAGGGATATAACGAAAAAGAAAAAGAAAGGAAAATCAAGAAAAAATGAAATCTAAAAAAATGAAAATCAATTATAGTAGTACTGGCCATCCATACCACATAAAATGGCTAGTGATAATTAGAATTTCTTGTCAAAGTTAGGCAAAAAGACTACATTAGCAAATTGTCAAAAAATTTATGATTAAATTAATCAAGGTGAAAAGTTGAAACCCGCATTGACCACCATACAATAGGTTTAAAGATTTTTGGACAATTTCCTCTAGCTTATTGATGGTTTAGTATGCCTATACTCAATAATAAATGTACAAGAATTTTCACAAACACGTATGGTGGATAATATTATCATTTTTAGTCAATTATGGATATTGTTAGTGAGTGTCCTTATAACATAAGTTGAAGTGCAATTGGCATAATTTTTTTGGCCAAATTGCGAACTATGTACGTTGAAAATGTAAAGTACGTTTTCTTTTTCCATGTTGGTTTTGTTAAAGTCGTGATCGCACGGCATTCGGTCCGCCTCCCAAAATTTCGATATAGTTAAAGAGAAATTATCGGCTGCGTTGAATTTGTGCAACACAAGCCTCCTTAATTGCACAGCAGCCAGGTGGATGGTTTTCGTTTTCCTAAGATAGATCCTTACCAGCATTATCAAATTAACTGTCCATGCTTCATTTATTTCTCCATTCTATGTAAATCGCATTAGGAATACTTTGATAAATGGAAAGGAGGAGTTTTTATTCCTCGTTACATTGGAAAAAACTAAAGAGAGAAACTCTTAACATGATGCTGTGCCTCGTTTCCTGCATCAGCAACAGCAGAACATTCTTAATGTTCAAAAAACGGTTGAGCGGTTAGGGATGTTTGAGCTGTCGGAGCCAATGCTCCCGCGTAATATACACACACCAGTCAAACGAGAACAGGGGAGAAGAGGGTCCTCATGAAACTGGTGTTCCGTTTGTAGTAAATAAATCCTGACCAGCTATTAATGCGAGAATTGTGTCGGGGGGGTTATTAAGAAAAACCTCTTTTTGGAGTAAATTCTGGTCACCCTCTCCCTCTATCTCTCTCTCTTTTCCTCCTCCTTCCATTACATTCCCTTGAGAGTTTCTCTGATCTTCTTTTCTCCTTTCGTTTCTTTCTGAAACTCGAGAGGGAATGTTTGCTTTCTCCATCTGAACGTTTCAACGATGAAGTGAGTTCCCTTTCTTTATTTTGTGCCTTGTCTTTTAACATCGGATTGGTGTTTGCTGGTTTTGTCTCAATGGGGGTTAATGTCATGCAACACCTGACCATGTTATGGAAGGGTTTGCGCCATTGAAGTTGGCAATGTCTGATAGTAATGAGAACTCTTAGAAGGCAAGATAACCATGATGATTCCCGCATTTTCATAATCGAGTTGCAGTGAATTGATCTTCGTTTTTCTTGTTTCGGATTTGCTGTTAATCGCAGCGGTCATTCGCTGAAATATGTACGTTCTGTTGACATGTGACAGGTTTGGAGAGATGTTTAGGTGTCTGCTTTTCTTTTCCTTGCTTATTCATTCAAGCTTAGCCCAGAAGTCTTCAGGGGGTTCAGGAACTCCATCAAAGAAATGGCAGACCCTGAATGGTATTCTCTCTCTCTCTCTCTCTCTCCCTCATTGCATTTCATGCTTGGGCCCAAAAACTCTACTTGCAGGATAAAAACAATTACCTTAAGAATAATAGAGCTTTTGTAGTTGATCACAGAGATTTGAGAAAGACAAAATGGGAATTTGTTGTTCGGTTTAGTTCCAGAAATTGCTTGCATCACGGCGTGCTTCCTATGTGGGTGACCTTGAAATTCTGAGCGTAGTAACTGCAAGTATGCGTGCCTCATCTGCAGGCGACGAGCCCCTCGTTATAGCCCGTGGCGGGTTCTCTGGGATCTTTCCTGATTCGAGCGAGTTCGCTGTGGATATGGCAATGACCTCAAGCATGGGCGACGTGGTCTTGTACTGCGATCTGCAGCTCACAAAGGATGGTATAGGCATATGCCAACCCGACGCCAGGCTCGACAATACCACCAACATAGCAATGGTGTTCCCGAAAGGAGAGAAGACCTATAAGGTAAATGGACAAGATTTGAAGGGCTGGTTCGCTGTGGATTACACGTCCGACGAGCTATTCAACAATGTCACATGTAAGTCTGAGTCTTCATTTAGTACTGATGTGATTTTTTAAGAACAAGAGTTATCAATGGAGGACGAATTGAAGATAGAGAAGAAGGCAACATGAACATCACTTCTAAACAGGACCGCCAGCCCCCAGCCCACCTGTGTTTTACCTTGCCCTTTCAATGCGCCTGGTTAGCACTATTAGCGTAAGCAGAAGCAGCATGACTTCATAAAGATACGTTGGCAATTCGCTCAAGTAGATTCCAAATCTTCTCTGGTTGTTCCATTGCCTTAATCAACCATTCAGGTTCCCATATAAGTCACCCGTCAATTGGAACAATGAGAATGGGCAAAAGCACGCGGTTTCTTTTGGTATATCATTCGGCCAATATGTTCACAATTTGTCAGACCACATTAATGTATTCAGTATTCACAAAACTGTGAACTCAATCCAACGGAGATAGAAGAAGCTACACCATATGCATTGCAAATAATGCATTACAGAGTTCAAAGGAGGCAAAAAGGATAGCAAAAAGACTGTTCGAGAAATTATTTGTGCTTCAAAAAAAAAACTAATTTCTCTATTTTTCCATTGCATCGTTCTTCTTTCCTTCCTTGCAGTGGTTCAGAATGTTCTGTCCAGGCCAAGTTTGTTTGATGGCGTAATGTCGATTCAAGCCGTCGACGATATACTTGGACGCAAAACTGTTCACCTGCTTTGGCTAAATGTTCAGGTCTCTCTCTCTCTCTCTCTCTCCTTCTCTGAGGTAGCTTCTTCTTTTCACAACTTGTTGATGGACGTGGTGATATATGCATTCCTTGCTACAGTATGATGGATTCTACAATGAACACAAACACAGTCCAGCAACCTATGTGCAGAAAGTCGTGAGGTACTATCCTCTCGACTACCTATCATCTCCAGAGATTGGTTTCTTGAAGGCTGTGCAAGGAAAAGTCAATAAAGCAAAGACGAAGCTCATATTCCGATTCCTGGCCACGGATGCAGTCGAACCATCCACCAATCAAACATATGGTTCAATACTGAAAGACCTTGAGTCGATCAAGTCATTTGCATCTGGGATACTTGTTCCAAAGGAGTACATATTCCCAGTTGGTACAAACAATTATCTGGAGGCCCCCACCAGTCTTGTGGCGGATGCTCATAAACAGGGCCTTGAAGTATACGCTTCTGGTTTTGCAAATGACTATCCAGCAAGTTTCAACTATAGCTACGACCCAACATCAGAATACCTGCAGTTCATCGATAACTCTGAGTTTTCTGTTGATGGGGTGCTTACAGATTTCCCTCCAACAGCTTCAGAAACCATCGGTAATGGGAAAATAACTGTCAACTTTGTATCTTTACTTGCCATAAAACTGTAGGTCTTGTAAATGCATTTATTCTGCAAGCAATGAGCTTGATAGAAATGTCCTCTGAAATTCATAGTTGCGCTTTTCTTGCAGTATGTTTTACCCAGAACAACAATAGCAGCAAGCCCATCAAAGGTAACATGCTAATCTAAATCATTCTGACATGTCGTCATTCAATCAACTTCTATTCACCGAAGTGTCCCTCTGCAGGCAAAGCTTTAATCATAACTCACAACGGAGCAAGTGGAAATTATCCAGGGTGCACTGATCTAGCATACCAGCAAGCAATAGATGATGGTGCTGACATCATTGACTGCTCAGTGCAAATGTCGAAAGATGGAGTAGCCTTCTGCTTGGATTCTGCAGACCTATCAGGAGATACCACTGCAATGCCCACTTTAATGTCTCGATCAACTGTTATCCCCGAGATCCAACAAAACAGTGGAATCTTTTCATTTGATCTTACATGGAGCGAAATCCAGAGTTTGAAGCGTAATGTTGCCCCATAGTCTTTTCCATTTATATTAACATTGCCCACAGGTTAATGTCTGATGAAATTTCTCACCAAGAAGCTTCCTTGTTTCAGCTCAACTTGTCAGCCCTTTTGGTAGTGATGCTGCCTTCCAGAGAGATCCAGCAAATAAGAACAAAGGCAAATTTGTCACTCTTTCAGAATTTCTGGAGCTTGCAAAGTCAAAGGCAGTATCGGGTGTTCTGATAAACATAGAGGTAAAAAAGGCTTTAGTTTCTTCCTTATTTTGATTCAGAGCCCTTTTCACAAGCATGACCAAGTTTTCTCACCCCTTCACAGAATGCTGCTTACCTAGCATCAAAGAAGGGTCTTGACATAGTAGACGCTGTTTCCAAAGCCTTAAGCAATGCCACATTCGACAAACAATCCACACAGCAAGTCTTGATCCAATCCGATGACAGCTCAGTATTATCACAGTTCAAAAATGTTTCGACCTACAAAAGAGTGTTGACAATTGAAGACAAAATAAGTGATGCACCAAAGCAGCCAGTAGAAGAGATAAAAAAGTACGCTGATGCAGTCACTGTCACGAGGCCCTCAATCATGCCAATTTCAAACAGCTTCCTTTTGAGCAATACAAGTGTCATTGACGAAATGCATGCAGCAAATATCTCAGTATATGTCTCTGTTTTGAGGAATGAGTTCATTTCACTTGCATTCGATTATTTTGCGGATCCTATTCTGGAGTTGGCCACTTATGTAGCAGGATTTGGAGTTGATGGGGTCATCACTGAATACCCGGCAACAGCCAACAAATACATGAGTAAGCACTGCATGAGTTAAATTCCTTTGTAGTTTCAGTCAACCACACCATATTTTAAAAGTATATGTGTCTATGCACAAGTGCAAAAGTGCACGCTTATACAAAAAAAAGAAAAAAAGTGGGTGATTTGACATTAAGAAGATATTTTGGGCCTTTGACAGTTAGACCAGCCTGATTGCACTCCATGCTTGTAGAAATACATAGTCCCTAAATCACAGGCATGAGGAAAACAAGAATGAATTGCTCATTCTTCCATTTGTCATTGCAGAGAGTCCATGTTTTGATTTGAATGCCAAGCAAGCCATCTTACCAGTTCAACCTGGTTCTCTTATGGGCATTATCGAAGGAGCTGAGCCTCCGGCAGAAGCTCCTGCACCAGTCCTTGAAGTCTCAGACATCGTTGACCCACCTCTACCTCCTGTAGCTGCCAATGTAACTGCAAATTCACCACCTGCACCTGCACCAGATGCCAAGCACTCCAGTGCACTAAAAGAAGTTGCTAATTTCGGTCTATCTCTAGCGGCTATTGCAGCACTTGGTTTACAATTTTAGGGACATTAACACAAGGAGCTCTCCAATGGATCTGCAGGTCATCTTTCCTCTCTCATGTTTCACTTAGCTTACTCTATTTCTATTGATCCATGTCAGTTTGTAATATACAGAAGAAATCTGCCATTGACTATTATCAGAAGTGAGTTATGTTAAGTGGTGTACGATGACCATTTTGGATCCACAAGTCCTCAATGACAACGACAGTCTAAATGGTGGCGATTTTGACCCCCCCAAGAAAGATTTGGTAAATGGATTTTGCAAGTCTTTTGGTTTTGATGATTCCAAGTTCAAGATAAATGTTGATTAGTAAAGAGAAACGTCAATAGAATCCTCAACAGTTGTTCCACGTATTTTCCAACATTAAAAACTATAGATTGTTGAACAAGTATTCGTTTAAGCAGAGACATCTAATCAGCTTCCTCTTTAAAACCAAGCAAACAATCGAGGACCAACAGAGGGGAAAAAAATTGTCAGCAAACAGAGCAAATGAAAATCCCTGCTTTTCACAGACAGAAATGCTTAAGAAAAAGAGGCTGGATCACGAAATGTGACAAACTGACATTGCAAACGAATTAAGCATGAAAAGAGCAAGATGGCATCTGCTTGAAATCGAAACGGAACAATATCTGGAAAACTAAAAAACCCAACTGCACAGTCGCCCACCAGCTCTAAGTTCATCATCATCTACACTTCATCGTCGAGAGAGAGAGGGAGAGCGAGACTCAGAGCATTACTGGGATAGTTCTGAATCCATCATGTGAAACAAGACAATGAGAAAATCGCCACTCTAACACCAGTCCTGTGGCTGCGAAACCGCGGTTGCTCCTGGAAGGCCCAAAGATGGGAACTTTCAGAAGCCCTCCGATCGGAGTCGCCACGCCAAGAAAATTGGTGGGTGCTTCCTCAAAGGCCTCGCCTTTCTCGCATTTTTTTTCCAGAATGCATCATCACAGCCTCTCTCGTACGCAATACAGACCATGCAACAACCTTTCCGGGACCAGGGGGGCATGAATCTTGTTAACCCAGATCATCAACATCATCGTCACCACCATCACCACCATCACCACCACCACCACCATCGTCATCATCATCATCGTCATCGTCACCGTCGCCGTCGCCGTCGCCTTAGCAATAATAATAATAATAACAATAACAACAACAACAACAATGAGGAGAAGGAGAGAGAGGGAGGCCTCATCAGAGGCGCAGCCCTCGCAAGACTCTGCGCGGTGTCCGAAAGTCTCCATTTATGTTCTGTCTGACTCGATTCTTTCCAACAGCCCAAATAACAACAAAGTAATTTGCTGAAAAAAAAAGGGTCTTTCCTTAAAATCCCAGCTTCGCATTTTATTCTAAAATGGCCAGTGCAGGTAAACCATCTTTGACATATATTTCCTTTTCCTGAGGAAAAAAATTCATTTTGTTTTGGCTTTATTAATGTAAAGACTTTTCATTGACTTTAATCTCGTAATGCATGCACCTTCGCCTTTCTTTAATTTAAGTTTTCATAAAAGTCTTAATCTTTATTATTAGTAAGTGTGTATGTAATTTCGCACGTTGATAAAACAATGAATAAAAGTTTTTAGTTCAAGCACATGTAACTTTTGGAATATGTAAATTGTTGACAAGTTGAAAGCGTGTGATATTTTCATAATTTCTTGACGGGAGAGGAAAAACATATTTATTGCTTATAAAAATCTTAAATAAACTCCAAAAAAAATTCAACCATAGAAGTTTAAAAACACTAGAGTTGAAGGGATTGGGGTCAAGAGATCAAACTTGCAGAAATGCAAGCCGCTAAACTCAATACTACAAGCTTTGCGAAATGTCATTACAGGGAAAGCTAGGCTTGCCTCGGAAATAATCAGCTGCAAGCTTAAATTACTAGATACAACAATGGATAAAGAAAGATCATGACTTCATTCGATCAGCAATGTGCTTTCTAATTTACAATTGCAGAAAAACCTCAAAGAAGTACTCTTTTATGCAAGAAAGAGAACAAAATGCATCCTCAACTCTGCCATCAAAAAATGGCTGAGAGGCTTCCAGGACAAGCAGAAGCGACCTCACAAGAATTGCTCATGAGCGCAGAGCTGACAAATGAAGACGGCAAGCATCTCGAAAAGATGGCTCATCTACAAAAAATCCGTCCAATCAATGAACTTGCAATTTCTGGCTACTTGTGAACTCACATGATGTCCTTTCCATGGTGCCGGAGCACGGTTTTGTAGACAGCTTCCCCGGACAAGTTGATGAAATAAGTCGCCTGCCAACAGCTATGTGCATAAGTTGGTGTTTTCACATGGTAATCACGGAGCTAGAAGGGGTAATCAATCATATGGAAAATTCCATGATATTCCATCACCAAAATCCCAATTAAAGTAGTCTAATGTCAAAAAATGAACTGGCAAATATGTTGACTTGTTACAGTATTCTGCACTAATTCAAAAGATGTTATTCATAAGACTGGATTAGAGAAAAGATTTGATTACTCACTATTTCAAGAGGGGTGACTCTGTGTAGAAGGAACCCGTCAGGAAGTTCTCTGAAGAAGCAGGAAAAATCACAGACAGAATTAATACCAGATTACAGGTGGGACAAACATAGTTGAAAAATTCAGAAGACAGACAAAAGGAGATACCTGCAAAAGACTGATGATGTTCCATGAGATGAAGCAGAATTAGATTTTTTATATAATTGGGCAGGGTTGCCAATAAAGGTAAGACCACCTTGGTGAACACGATGCATGCCAGCCCTTCCACTCAAGTATGCATTCTGGGAAGACATGTCTGGTTCAACTTCTTTATTCAAGAAGGATTCATGGGATTCATATTTCATTCACGAGGAGGCAAGAAGAAAAGAAAGAGATTACCACTCCAAAAGTGGAAAAGATGCTACTCAAAGGGTCAAGATCTGTATTTGCCTCAAGTGGATCCTCACTTTCTTGGCAGGAAGTCAGAGGAAGAAATCCTGCAATTATGCGCCTGAGTTCACAGAGAGCAAAAAGTTACCTGGTCATAAGGGGAACACCTTCATTCTTTTGACAGACAAGCCAAAACTGATGGATATATGAGGTAGGTCCCCACAAATTATCAGGTAATACAAACACAAGAATTCACAAATAATTTACAGCTGAGCTCTCCCAAGGCTACAGTATTCAGAAAAGATCAGAGAAATCATAATTTGTTAAACAAAGGAACTTGCATGACTTCTCGAAACATAAACATTGTGACTTGGTACAATGCCAACTGTTATGTGTTCACAAAGGAAAATGAAGGACACCAAAAGTTGAAATCCTTCAAACTTACCATTCGCCAGTTGTTTCCTCTAGGGTCCTTGTGAGCCATTTAAGTTGCTCCGCTTCAAGCCCCCTGATGATCCCATCATCACAGAACCCTGGAGATTCAGAGACATACGGTTTACTTCATACAGTTGCCATTTGTGCTCCATCTACATTGCCAGTTGAGCAAAAACAGATGGAAAAACATGAAAGTAGGCACTTTGGCATACAATACAATGCCCTAGAGTGGGAGTATATCTAGGCCTATGGGAGAAGTATGAGTATGGTATTGATGCATATATTGCTCCATCAGATAATAAGCTTGAGCAAAGGAGTTCCCAGGTAGGGAAGAAAAGATGGAAGGTCAAACTGAGTGAAAAAACCCTCCATGAATGTGAGCATGGTTTTCATGGAGGTCTACCAATTAAAGATTCGTCCTTCTTATTTTGACTTCAAAGATCTAGGGTAGCATCAGGTGACCGAAAATGGTTTCTACCAGTCCAAAAATTCAAAGCAAGATGCTGTGCTCATTGGCCACAAGTCCTATTTTCAAGATGACTAGTTTCCCAGCCTGCTCTCTCCATTACCAAAGTTCCTGTAATAATCTTCTATCAGTTTGCATTACAGAAAAACCAAAACCCCCACATCCACCACATGAAATTTTTTTCCTTCGAAAATCACCATATCAAACACCAAACATGCAACTATATTCGAGAGTGAAAGAGGTTTCCTACCTCACACAGTAAACGCATGCTGACACTCAGGCACAGTACAAGTGACAAGCTTAAAGATGTATTTTTCTCTAGAAGAATTAGGATAAGAAAAAGGATGCATATTGCCATAGAGAAAAATGAAACGCTGGACAGATATTAGGAGGTGCCTTTTGAGATATGACAACATACCTTAAAAGGGCCAGTATCTAGACCAATTAAGTCTAAGGTTTTCCCATGATGAAATTTAATCTGCTCTCTGAAATAACTTCTTCCTCCTTTTGAAGCTTTAGTGGTGTACCTACAGTGTCACTATTCTGGATTACCTAACAATTTGGCTGAATAAAAATTAATCAAGACCCAAATATAATATCAGGATCTAAAATGTCCCAGAAATATTATACATATTCAATCCCAAAGCAAATAGAAAGGAAAAGGTATACCATGGAATTTTCAGCAACTGGTGCTTTTGTGTACCCTGCCAAAAGAGAATGTTAAATTTCCATTGATGGTTGCTGAATCTTACTCCCAACAAACAAAAATCAATTTGGAGAAACCAAAAGTATTTGTGCCACAAACACTTCAAAGTTTAATTAAAGCAAAGCATAACTGTTCCACTGCTATCTTAAAGATAGTACCTTTCTTCTAAAGGACACATACTTAAGCTATTTCAACTGGTAAGATAACTCTTCTAGCGTCAAACTCTAAGCCAACAAACTTTTCCATGTGGAAATGTGTATAGTGCACTCAATTTAAAGATTTTCAGGCAAAAAAAGAACTGAAATTGTTTACATTAGGCTAGAGGGAGTTCTTAAGTTTCAAACAGGAGATAGAATTGATTCATACTCTTACATTCTGCATAAGTGGGTCATCTTCACCAAGTTCGCTGATGTTGACAACAAATGCTGCGCCATATGTTCTTGACACCTTCTCCACCTTCATTAAAACCCCAAGAAAACACTGGGTCAGTAACCCCGAATTCACAAAGATAAAGCAAGAGCCACCACCAATTCCTGATCTCTCTATCCCTACTTAGAGAATGCACACAAAGTATAATTTGCAAGTCTAGTTATCAATATCCATCTTTGTACTGTCTAACTGTAAGTATGGGATTGAGATAGATAGAGATAACCAATACAGGGAAAGATTGCAGAAATCAATTTACAGATAAAAAAGGAACCAAGAGCACACTGCAGTGATCCCTGAGAGCACCTACATAACAAAACGCTAAAATGGGGAACCCCGATGACAACATCCAGTTCCACAATATAAAAGAAGAGGACACTCCGCTGGATCAACCTCACAAAATAACATCTTTCCAATAGCATTGAATGGTTCGCTAACATAAAGTCAGAAAATTCACCAGTTTCAAGAGCCGCGTCTGTTCATTTGGAGCTCTAAATCCCCCTCGGACAGTGACAAAGTAAGAATCAAGAAATCTACCGCTGCTTCGGATGACACTCTTGGTATAATCCCTGTGCTCCTGAGGCTGGCCCAAGTTCAAAGCGACATAGAGAGCGATGCAGAGACACACCTGAGTGAAAACGGTGCATACCCAAGACTTCTTCCCCATAATCACGCACGAAGGAATAAAGAAGGAGAAATTTTTCCTCTTTGGGGGCGCGCTATAAATCCAAGTTCGCCCCTGTTTCCGCTCTGCCGATGCCCTGTGCTTTGACTCCAGACAACAGATCTGGGGAATGCATCTGAAGTGGGAAGGCGAAGGAGGCCTTCACGCTGAAAAGTCTGCACATGATGTGCATGTCGCCGAATCAAGAAAATGCCGTAGGGACTCTTGTCAGGCCTGGAACGAAAAATATCGCCATCGCGTGATAGTGGGTTTTTGTCCTGGTTATTCCTCGGAGAACAACGTCACCCAATCTTTGCACGCCTCAGGAGTCATTATTGAGCTGCGCTGTGGATTTTGCATTGGTTTCTTTGGCTGTAAAAATGGAACCACTTTAATATTTTACACTCTTTTGACAGCGTACGTTTGTTGGAACAGGATAAAGCTGAACATTTACTCGTGGCGGCGTGTCTGTCTATATTTAAGGAAAGAAAAAAAGTACTTTTTTCTGTTTGTTTTTATTTAAAAGAATAAAAATAATTTTAATATATCATAGAAGAATTATATTTAATTTTCTTGTCAATTTTTGTGTGCGAAAGTTGCAATTATTTCAAATTAAAACAAAGGCAAAAGTCATCAAGAATCCCAAATTATATTCACTACATGACACATTTATACTGATTTTTGTTTTGCAAAGTCAAAAACTGTAAGTAATGCGAAGCATAACACTTTTATCTTAAATTTTTTTTTTATAATATGAAAAATCTCAAATTTATACATGTATAACACATTTTCCCTCCATCAAGATTTCATTAGATAATTTTCTAACAAAAATTACATCACTTTTATTTCATTTAAGCTGCGGGGGCATCATATTAACATCGTTTGACTTGCTATCGTCCATTAAAGCAATTTTTTAACGTAAGCTCATTGACAAAATTTTAATGGAGGATAAATATGGACGAATTAATATAGTTCGGAATTTTCAGTGATTTTTCATTAAAACAAATCAAAGCACTTGTATCAAAAATCTAGATTAGGTACAAAAATAAAAATCAATCCACATGTACACTTATATTATTTAAGGTGCATGTGAATTTTTAAAGAATTATTTATGACAATGACTTTGTGGTCCTCTAACTGTCAAACTTATCAGAGGACCGAAAGTTTTGCATTTTAAGAAATATAAGGGTAAAGTATACCGAAAATTTTAAAACTTATTACAAAAGTGTAATTTAGTCTTAAAATTTTAAAAATATAATTATATTTCAAAATTTGTCAAATTAGTACAATTGAGTCATTATGTTAACTCTGTCAAACTTAGCTAATAGAAAATACTGACTTGGTTTCTTTTATTTTTTCCATCTCTTATGTGACATTGACATGGCTAAAACATGAAAGGTAATACTAAAAATAATGTTGTTGTGGTTCAAATCTGATTTTTTAACCTAAATATTAGTTAAATTAGATTAAAAGATATATAAAAAAGGTATTTTAAAAAGACACGAAACAAAAAGGAAAATAAGAGCATGGGTAAGGCCCTTTGCTGCCACCACCCACCATCATTGAAAAGCATCAGCAAGCTTGGTGAGAGCTAGCAAACCTTGCCCGATCCAGGCGAGGGCACAACTTGGCAACCCCTATCGGCCCTTTTGAGCCATGGTGGGGCGATGGCAAAAGCTACAGCCCTTGCCCTTGCCATTTTTTCTTTTCTTTTATGTATTCTTTTAAAAATCATTTTTTTATTTTTAATTAATTTTGGTTAAAAAGTTAGGATTTAGGCCAAAATAACAACATCGTAATCTTATTTTTCATGTTTTAATTAGGTTAATGCCACGTAAAAAAATAAAATAATAAAAAATTCACATTAGTACTTTCCATTAGTTTAATTGGACGATGTTAGCAAATAAATTTGATTATACCAACTTGATGAGTTTTTAGATTTAATTGCATATTTTTTTAAAGTTTTAGCATTGAATTACACTTACTAACAAAATTTTAGGATTTTGGTGCTTATCCCAAAAAATAATTTCTTTCCAAAACCAAAGAAGTAAAAATCATAATGACCCGAGGTTAGTTTCTAACTTTCAATCTCAGTTTAATCTTCTTGTATGAGAGATAGTGATTCCTCCTAAATTAAAGTGTCTCGATCTCAATTCTAATAAAAAAAAAAAATAGAACTTTAGTTTCCTATTCTCAAGCTGATTTGAATGGAACCAAAAGCATGGCGTGACCAAGGAGAAAGTCCTTAATGGAAGAGTTGAAAACGCAGCGTCTTGATGCATATGATGATTTGCACCACTGCGTGAAGTAATATCCTTGTCAACATCCAAAACAGCTGGCACCAATATGTTAATTTTGATAATTGTCAGCAAAGAAACAGCGACTGCACTTTGGAAATCCAGCGGTCAGTTTTATGACAGCGAAATTTGAACCTCATAAAAACGGTTGGGTTTTAAAAATGAGAACTATTGATGATTGACGGTTTCTATATTGCATGTTTACTTTTCAAAACCTTTAAAGAAGGTAGACTTCAATAATGAAACCATAGACCTCCGTGTTGTTCTGAAAAATTGAGCGAGGAACAATTTGTTCTAAAAATTTTAGGTCTCTGAAAAAAAAAAAAAAAAAAAAAAAAGGGCACGAGCTATTTTTTCGTTTAATAATTTGGAAGTACACAAAACAACAGCGGACAAGCAGAGCCAGGCTCGTCAATTTGCAGGAAACTGAAGAAAGTTCGAGCTTGTCCCACCGGTACATGATCATGTCTAGCACTGTCTTTACCCTGTCGAAAAGGCGATGCCTTTCTGGGACAAGGTGAAGCTTTTCCCTTCCAAGTAACGGAATAAAATAAATTTAATTGCTCGAAAGTTTAAAACATTATCTTGTTTGAGGCCAGGATATGTTGTTCTTGTTTCTATCCGCTACATTCCATTCTATAGATAATGTAGAATACACTGTAGGGCATTCCCAGGGTCAGGACTTCACACAGATTGTTTACTTGATCACCAGCTATGATTGTGCTGATATACAGTCATTGAAGTTACTAAATGCTTCATAAATAGATGTGAATGCAAAATTGAATGGCCATCCAGGGTCAGTGAGTGAATGTAACTCTGAGGGGGTTTTGAGGGACTGTGACCCTGTGAGCGAGTGAAAGTGCCAGCAAACTTTGCTTCCCATGCTGCTTTCTCCTCCAATTCATTACATGCTTTAAGAGCCAGTCAACACATAATTACTCCCATATAAAAGCTTAAAGAGTCATCTAACAGTAAGAATGCTCCATTCAAAGAATTCCATTCAAAGAATTCAACATATCAGAGAAGCCTTCGAGGACGTGCTGAATAAGCAAACTCAACTGGCCATGCATTTCTTATACTCCAGGAGATACAATGATCATTTCATAACATGTCTCACATTCAATCAAACTCATGTCAAATTAATACCCAAGGAATGCCTCCAAGGAACTTGTTACATTTCCCTGAGTAGAATCCATACTGGGCAAATACTTAGAATAGAACTAAGACACCATAATCCCACGAAGAGTGCATTTTTGCATATTTCAGGAACAGATTTCACATGAGAGATGTGGCATTTATAGGGACCACAAACAGGCTTATGATGTTCAGCTCAGATGCGAGCAAGATCCTGACAAGAAGCTATACTGGCTGCCAAAAACCAAAGATCAATACCATCAATATCATAAAATCCATGAATAGTTTTTCCTCACAAGGCCTATAAAATATCTGCTCGGCCGAGCAGATCTACTGATGTCATCCGCCTTGGAAACCTGGGAGGCAGCCTCAAGACCATGGCATCCTCAATCTGAATTGGTAGATGCGTAGCCACAATTACTATCCCGCCCTTCTTTCGGTGCTCTGCAATTATATACTCCAGCAACTTCACACCATCATCATCTAATGCAACAGATGGCTCATCAAGCAACCAGATAGGACGGTCAATGGCGAGCAGCCTGGCCAGCTGCAGCTTCTTCCTTTGACCCATTGAAAGCATCCTCGCTTTCTCTTTTGCCAATCTTCCAAGCCCCATTAGCTCCAGGGCCGGCAGAGACTTTCCTTGCTTGCCTTCAAGTAATTCAAACCACTGAACATTGTCGAGGACAGTGAATTTCTCTTTTACAGCATCTTTCAGGGAAAGCCAATTGAGCTGCAACTTGTATTGTTGGAAAATGCCAGATTTTGTGACATCATGGCCATTCCAGAGGATCTGACCAGCAGAAGGACGAGAAAACCCTGCCAACATACGCAGGAATGTGGTTTTGCCTGAGCCATTGGCTCCACTCAGCACAAGAGCGCCACCATCATGAAGAGAGACATTCACATGACACAAGATTTGCTGCGCATTTCTCATGCAAGAAACATTGTCAAGAAGGAGCCGAGGGGATGGAGGTCTTCGGAGGGTCATTGAGGTATGTGGACTGGCCAATAAGGGTTGGAGTTTGCAGAAGAATCGAAGAACCACCTAAATTTTTATTTAAACAAGCACTGTGCGAGACAGCAAGTCTGTGAACGTATGTCACCAGTGTAAGTCCTGCATCTGGAAACATCAGCCAAGGAAATCAGTAACCAAGTAAACAAATGCATGACGATCTCAAAGGACATACTACATTTTAGAATTCTGGGTCCACCAAACCATCACATTTAAAGAAAAGGGGTTCAGCTACTCGATGAGGTACAAAAACACACCATCCAATATACAGATCAAAGGAGCAATTATCTTTGTCGACTTCAAATAAAAATCAATATTCTTTAGTGATGAACAATCAGAGTCAAAAAAAAAAAAATTACTCACGAGTTACGAATTTGTAATTGAAGAAGCAAAATTATGCCCTTTACACATGAATTTGAAATCGACAATCTATTGGCTATCATATCGCATGTGATGCAACACATTCGCCTGATCTTCCCAAATGTACCACCAACACGCAACACCACCTTTAACCTTGTATCAGGCAACCATAGAGACGTAAAAGAAAAGAGGTGAAAACCAAAGAGCCATACAAATAACACCCAAATGCTCAAAAAAGGGACCTTCATTTGCTACTTTGGCTCTGACAAACTCACAAACAGCTGGCGTGCAGAATTCACAAAACTAATCCCAGGAGCACCAGGTCTGAGAAAAGGTGTTTTCGTGGAGACCGTTAAACTAAGATCTTCGCTCCCGAGGGAAACGAGTTGTAACTTAACAAATAAAAATAAAAACGAAAGCTTTCGCAGAGCACAAGAAGTCAACACCGAGAAGAATAAGAAGAAGAGGAAAAGCGAACGACCTGTATATCTAGTGCATTATAGGTTTGTCTTGCATAAAATTGTATCCTCTCGTTCACGCTGTATAGAGAAAAGATAAGAAGATCGGGGTGAAAGGTCCTAGCTTCAACCCGAAGACGCCATTAACCAGCGCAAAACTCTGAAGAGAGCGAGAAATTACTGGTGAAGCGCATTTGAACATCAAGGGCTTGGACGTCTGTGGGCTTTTAAGTAATTGGGTATTCATTCAACGATCTACTTCCGATCCCTGGGATCCTTTATGTAACACCCCAATCGTCTCTACTTGTAAAACCCAACCAAAGATTTTCCTTTTTTCACATTAGAGATGTCCATTTGTAGCTGTCTTAAAAAGCAAACAGTTCTGCTCAACTTGGGTTTTGTCAAGATGTGAAATTTAAGAATGTCACCATTTGCTCATGTCCTCTGCACCATATCCACATCGAGCCCAGACCCTCAATGGTTGCTTTTTAAGAGTGTTTATCGTTCGACACAGTTGTCAGAATAGAAGTGCCTCAAGCCTTTCAATGGATTTCCTGCTCAGTTTCATTATGGAGGAGACCTTCCCTCTATAGAAGTTAGCATGAAATTAAACAAACCAACCCGTGTGCAGAACCCTAGCAAAATGGATGCGTGATAACTAGGTGAAGCAGAAATTGCAGCCAAATCTCTCCTATCTGCACTATCTTTCATAGGACAGTCACAAGAACACGAATGTGAAAGGGACAGAAGAAGAATTGTATTTTCGATTCCGGCAAGCTGACACTCAATCATCCAGATAGCCAAATCAGCATCCGGACAGGGAATGCAACTCTCCCTTTCTCGAGCAAGAGACAGCTAACATTTTATCTTGCTGTCAGCTTCTGCTAACATTTAGATCAACAAGAACAGGGAGGAAGTCTGACAATAGTAAACTCGTCAATCTCTCACTTCTCAAAATTCATCTCTTTCGCAATCCTAGACAGCTCCAAAAAAAAGGGAGGGTTAATGTTTGATATGGTCATGACGATACATAAACTATGAAAGAAAAGTGTTTGATTGGCCAACGTCAATCTGCATGACTCATCTACTACCATGCTGGTGTGATGCGACGATTGCTACTTTGATCTGTGTTTGCTGCAAGATAGCTTCATTGCCTCTGGTTGCTCCAAGACAGCACATTTTCCAGATGCCACCGATAAGTGAGTTTCTTGCCTCCAACACAACCAGTGGCAGCTGCATCCAGCTCCATATGGGTCACCGTGAAGCATTGTAAATGAGCCCCGCAGTATCTTCGCAATCCTCATTAAGAGACCCAAGATGCTTCTAGAAGCAGAGCAATCACATGCCACCATCATATATAGTTTCAATGTTACATTTTCTGTATATACAACAAACTAAATGCATATGATGGCTGCATGGTTACAAGAGTACATAAATGGAGCACAACTACCCTAGAAGTCATGGAGAAGCCAATTTATTGCTGCAAGGGATGCTGTGACCTTCAGGATCTTATCTCCAAGAATCAGGTGAAGCAGAACTTCCCCCGCAACAAGGCACTACACATAAATATGCAGAATCTCCCTCTTTACAAATTTAGTTACCGGTCCACCTCCTCTTGCGAGCTGGGCGCTCTTGCTTTATCTCTGGATCCACAGGAGTCTCACCTTTGGTGGAGAGTGGTACTTCACTCTCCATCTTCTTTATTGACAAGGCTTCTTTTTCACTGGGCATAGGAAGCTTGAACCGCTCGCTGCGCTTCTTCAACTTCTCCACTGTATCTAAATGACGATCATTTAATGGCTTTGTATCAGCATCCCTCTTCTCCACATCACCTGAATCTTTATCCTCAGCCAAGAAACGGTGCTTATCAACTTCCTCAGATGCCTTGACAGATTCAGGAAGCTTGCTGGCCTCAGAAGATACAATATTGTTGTTGCTCCTTCCAACCTCTTTAAATCTCAATGAAGACGATGACTTGCTATTGATACTGTAATCCCTCTCCGTATGGCTTGTCCAGCGTTCCAACTTGGAGCGTCCTCTTCTGGATTCTGATTGTTCATCCTCCGACGACATATCTTCTCTCATTTCTCTTGAAGAATGAAACCGTTGCATGTTTCCAGGATCAGCAGTTCCCTGCTCAGCCAAACCCTTAGAGCCCTAAATGAAGGAATGACAATCATGAAAACCAAGCTCGACTTTTACCAGGGTCTGCTAATCATCAACCAGTCAGGTGGAACAAGGAACAGAAGAACCAATTGCAGCTGAACCGATACCCAAATCTTTGCGACTTCTTACAGGTTAGAATGAACTTTCATCCATGACTATGAACACACTTAGAAGTAATCAAGTATCAATAAGAAAAAGAGAATCATGCAGAATTTATGAGATACACCGACAAAGCAGTAATCCGAGTTTACCAGGAATAAGTCACAGACCCACAATCTATTTTCAAGGACAAAATTACAGTTGCAGAGTAACAATGTTCTATCTCTAGTACCCCAAAGCATTTGGCAGCTGATAGAACACAGAATATTACTTATGACACTCAACAAGTTAACAGCAAGACAAGGTGCATAATGACAAGAAAAACAGAGTAGAAGAACAAAAGAAAGCAATGGATAATTTTCTTTTCGCATTAAACTCATTTAGATATTAAGTTCAACAATATAATTACACGATCTTCTTCAGAACTAGTAGATACCTGAAGCAACACCACATCATATAGGCAGACTGTTTCTTGAAATTATATCCTCTTGCTTTACGAGGTGCCAAGCCCAGCTAAGTGGCATTTGATGATTTAGGTGACAATTTTCAATTTTCAGGGATACATTTTCGATAGAAAAGAAGGAAAGGAAGAAGAAGAAAATATAGAAAGAGAAAGGAAGAAATGGAAGAAAAGGATTGTTTAAAAATGAAAAAACCGGTCCATGTCCTCCCCCCCCCCCAACTTTCTTTCCTGCTCATCCAGTGAACAGAAAATTATAATAGGTGCGTATGTATGCATGTATATACATGAATAATATGTATACATCAACTTTTTATACACAAACATACTTGAACGTCTGTAGGAACTAAGAACAATCGAGTAGGTGATTTTGGATTAGCTCCTCAGAAGAAGCACCTCGCTCCCCTAGAGAAAGAAAAGGATGATGGTGACAAAGAAATATACTACAGAAAAGATGACAAATCCTCTGAAAGACATCACTGACTCTCCAGGAACCATTTCCCTCTTCATAGAGTCTACCCATGATGCATTCATTGAGAAGCACTCAAGCTCATGCAGATCCTAAGTAACAGCTAAGCAGTCAGGTGGAATGGGGATATGTCATGGGTCTGAGTTCAAAACTCCACACCAGCAGAGCCACCAACAATATTGAGTGAAAACTGAAAAGAACTAGTATCATTTAGTTATTATTAGGCAGAAAAGTCACCCTTCATATTTGAGATTGTACAATCCCTAATCTGAGTTAGACTGTCTAGAATCTAGAACATACCATTTGACTAACATGATCGTCCTGATTTCTCTTGGAAGTATGGTGATCGCCTCCCTCAGGTTCCTTGTTCTTCCTATGGCTGTGTCTTTTCTCATGCATCCTTTGATTATCTGAAACACTGGCAGGTTTATCATTACGAGTGCTTGATTTCTCAAATCTGGATCTTTTTTCTTCATTCTTGATCTGATTACCACGTGCATGAACCTCCTCATTACCACGATACTGCGAGAAACTTTCATCTTCTTGATGTTCCCTCCTCTTAACATGTTCATTCTGTCGAGCTGTGTCCTTGAACTGGTAATCTCTACCCGAAGCTCTACGATCATCCTTCAGCCTATCTTGGCCAGGCCATGCTTTCTCCTCTCCTCCACGCCCACCCCTAATAGCAGCCCTTTCTTCTTCTCTTTCCCTTTTTAAACGGTTTTCTTCATGACCTTGCTTGGCTTTATGCCATTCTTCTCTATCCCTCTGCTTTTCAATCTTTTCCCTCTGCGACCAGCTCTCATCCTTATGTCTAGAAGAGTGGTGGTCATCCATACTATCTCTGACTCTAGACTGGTCCTCTCTCTGCCTCTGATCATTATTGTCATCCCTGTCTCGCTTCCGACGACCAGAACCATCCCTTTGCTCACGCAGGGTTTCTTCTTTGTCAATGTGGTCTCGCTCTCGTGGAAAATATTCATCTGCCTTTTTCCTCTTGCTACGGTATTCATCTGCAGCTTCATATCTGCCCCTTAAAGGATCATCTCTCTCCCTGCCTCGTAAAGCTACTTCCTTGTCATAGTTAGCTTTGTACACACCATTGTCCAGCTGTTTTTTAGATGAGTGATATTCCTCTTTATCATTCCTCTCAGTTTCTCGACCCCTGCTCCTGTGTCTGGAGCCCATTTCATTACTACGCTCCCTCTTCCTGGAATCTTCAACTCTGAGCCTTTTGGAACTAGGCTCATCATCTCTTATTCTCCTTGCTCCATCAGAGTACTCCCTCTCCTTTCGCCTGTCAAAATTATCAGACTTCACGGGCAAATTATGAACCAAACTAGGATCCCTATCTCTATAAGGATCCACTTTATCTTTTACAACTGTTCGGCTTCTTTCCATTTCTTGTCTCCTATCATGATCTTTTCTTCGCAGCTTTTGCTCATTTTCATCAAGGTGCCTCCTTGAACCTCCCACATGGGTGGGAAGACCAACTTGCACAACTTCCTCCTCCGTACCATCACGCCACTTCTGACTATCTCTGCTGCTTCCTGATCTTGCTTTGCTGTTTTCACTACTTCTTGCTGCTCTAAAATCCTCCCCCTCGTCAAATTCATTGAGAGCAACTTGCTCACCCTTAGAATTAAACTTCTCTTTCCTTCTAGGGTGAAGCAACTTATCACCAGCCTTGCTTGCATCTGAAGGTACTTCATTTCTATCCAGCTCAGAGCTTCTGTCACTGGGCAAAGACTTACCAGCAAGTGCATCTTTGTGATCTATGCTGGACACATGAAGAGCTGCTTCACTCTCCACACTATCAACCATCTGTGCCCCCTGTTTTTCAATAGCCTTTTTATCCTCCTCTGTACTGTGATTAGGAGACACATTTGGGGACTGATCACTTGCTCTGCCTTCCATATGCCTGTATTTTTAAACAAAGAAAGATTAATACATATAAATTGTGTGATGAACTGCTGCTAAAATGATCTGGTGTAAGAACAATAGAATCTTTGCTCAAACAGCAATGTAATCTGTTCACACAATATACTCTAGCAAGAAGTTTATAGAGAAGCCAGTAAAACATTACAGAGACACAGGCATAATTCACATCCTCATTCCTCAGAACAAAAACTTGTGTCAACAACTGTATATGCTCAGAATATCAAAAGCATATGCCTAGAGTGTGGTTATGTACAAGAAATATTGTAATGTCTGATTTCTTGCTCAGGGAAAATTATGGCCGCATATGGATTCACTGCTCCTTTCTACTTTTTCACTTGATCTAACTATTGCGGGGCATGTAATTTGATTCTTTCTTAACACCAAATACCTTAAGCTTTCACAACATACAACTATTGACAAGTAATGACGTACTTTTTGTAATTTTTTGAAATTTGAACAATATTTTTGTTCTTTCGTGGGAAAGTTAAAAGTTTCCCTTCACTTTTGATCAATCAAAAACAAACACGCGTTGGAAACTAATAAGCCACAATGATGGTCTATTCCCAAAGACACGAGGGCCAGAGTTCAAATCTCACCTTCTCCCTCCTCCTAATCGCCTAAAATAATAGTAGTAAACAAGATATATTTAAACATATGCAATATAATTATACTTGACCCCACCCAGTTATTTGCCTCCACTATCCAAACTCAACTGTAAATCCGGTGTTGATTTGGGCCCAACTATTTCTTCTTCCACAGTCCAAAATTTGACTAACTTGAAATTTCTTGTTTCAGGCAATTTGGTTAAGTTTGTTAGTTCACCACTTTCCATATTGCATATAATAGTAACAAAGTTCATTTGATTCTTATCCTTGATGATCAGAAAAGATTTATACCGCTCATTATGAGTAATAGCAGCCTTCCTACTGGGATATCGAGAAGTCTGTTCCCTAGAAGATGGATGATGTTGAACTGATCCTTCGCGGCGCGAGGGTGAACTTTCTTCTCCTTCAGGAAGATCATCCTGACCAGATTCAACGAATTGAGCCTTTTCGACCACCTCTCTATTTTGGTCACTATAAGTTTCAGAGTAACGGTCAAAAGACTCAGCTTCTTCCCGAGCAATGCGGTCCTCCGACTTTTCTGCTCCTCTAAGATCCTCACTTGTAGGATCATTATTATCTACTCTGTCTGCAAGCCCGTTCTCAGTAGAGGAATCATCGTCGACAGAATCCTGGCACACAATCTGTATATCCAAATTCATGGAAGAACCCATAAAAAAATGAGGACCATATATGAGCAAGATCAACATAAAACTTCACCAACAAATACTTTTACCTCAATAATTGCATCAGAATCACGAATTCGTGGAGGTCGGGTATCTATGGATGGAAGACGTTCACCGTAACCACTTTCGACCTGAATCGCTCGCCCAGTTGGCTGGATGAGAAATAAGTTAGGTTCAAGAGCATGGTCATTATGTAGTGTTGATGACAGCATTAACAGGGAATTCAGTAATTCATTATATTTGATCAGATTTAATAAAATTTAACATCTCAAATACAGACATCAAATAGCTAATCAATGATGAAAGCTAATTCCACCTGAGAAAATCCACCTACAAACATATTGCAGTATGAAATAGAACAAAAGGGGGTGCAAACCCATCTACAAAAGGAACTCAAGAACCAAGAAAAGAGCTCAATTACAAGACAAAGAATCTAGAAGGAAGGATAGTCGTGAAGGATGTGAAGGAAATCTGATAGCTCATTAGTTAAATTCAACTTGTCCAAGCACTAAGGTTTCATGCATTAAAATATCTTTTACTTCCTATCATGACTGCTCCAATAGAATAAGGCCTCAATCAAGAAAAGGACTCTACGACTATGCAGTTCATTTGTAAAAAGTAAACAAACGCGCCATTGATGAAAGTGAGACATTAAAGATGCAGCACAGTAAAAAAAAAGGTCTATTGAGGGAATGCAGTCTCCAAACTAGACTCTGCTGATTTCTGAAGTACAATGGAAATCAAAAGACCAAGAGTTCTCATGACTCCTAGAGCCTGAAAGTTCAGCAATAAGGCGACAGCCCAAAAGAATGCAAGCTTAAGAATAAGTTCAAAAGCAGAGACATACTAATGGTGGCCGCACATGAGCAGACGCTTTAATATCTCTTTGTCCAGCGTCCAACTTCCCATTAGTCACATTTCCAGCTGTAGCACCATGAATTCCTGATGCTGCTGCTAGTTCTGGAGGCAAATCGGGATCAAACTCCTAAAAAGGTAAAGAGAAAAATATATGAAGATCCATTTTCCAAATACAGTTGAACTATGTACATACAAGGCAGATCATATGCAAAATAACCCAGAAAGAAGATTTACAAACCCTGCATTACCTGCTTTTTTCGACCACTCTCATAAACATGAATCTTGCTTTGCATGGTAGATTCAAGTCGCAGAGTCTCCTACATAATATTTAACTAGAGTCATAAATCCATTCATCTACTCACAACTGATTCAAGGTTCATATTTACCAGCTGCTTGCAATATTCCTTCCAGCTCTCCTCATTCAGACCAAAGTTGAAGAAGTCTGTACTATCAATACCAGGGTATTTCCATGGTTTTTCTTCGAAACTATCGATATCGACCTCAAAAATAGTCCTGAAATTGTTCACAGGATTGATTGACAAAAAAAAGCTTTATGAGTTCAATAAGAATTCAAGTGACCTTGCCATACAGGAAACACAAGTCTGTCTTCTATAGTCATAAATCTTCAAAGGAATATATCCAGCAATAAAGTCAAATTGCCCACAAAACTCAGAAAACAAAATATGAGCATGTTAGTGTGAATTGGGACAGTTGGCACACTACTAGCGCTTTTGCTTTATCAATTATGCAAGTAATGCACAGGCACCAAGTAAAGCATCGAAGGAAAGCAAAAGCTGGTATGCATAAAATTCAAGCACCTGGTATTAAATCAGGGATCTCCATAAAAGCAAGAACCAATTAGGAATCACCATTAGGGAATGAAAAGCGGAATAAAATCGTTACAGGACTTATTAGTCTAGTTCTCTAACAAGCACGTTGATAGAGGAGGAACACATCATAGATCGAAGACTGCACGTAAGAAAGCCAACATTTTGCAAAATCAAAAATTCCACCTCCCTTTAAAAAATTATTGCAAAATATAATGTATTACTCTGTGATACATCCACTGACAACTTTAACTTTCACAGGTAACATAATATAAATATTAAAAAGGCATTAGAAGAGAATAGAGCAACATATGAAAAAGCCAGTGCAATAGCTCCTAGAATCATTTACAGTATCAATACTGGAGAAAAGAGATTACTTGTGTGATGGAAGTGAAAATTCCAGTCCACCCCCATAACCTCGTCCAGAACCCCAGGGAGTCGTCCCTGGGTGAAAATTCTTCTGCAAGGATGAAGCACCTTTCATCCCCGCAAGTCGCCAGTCACCTCTACCACGACCAGGTAAAGGACCCATGTTGACAGGTGGACGAACTTGACCTGGTGCTCCAATTGGAGCACCAACGCTTGATCCAGGCATAGGTGAAGCACCGGGTCTGACATACTACAAGTACACAGAAACAGAGAATAAGGTCAATGAACAAGCACCAAACCTGAAGAAAAGGGCTAGCACACAAGCAAATGACTTTAAGTAATTAAGACTCCCCCAGAAAGCACAAAAGCCCATAAACCAAAGAACAACAACACTGATATGGTGCGATATAATTGACAAAGATGAAGGCACACTGCTATATACATCCTGTTAGCATCATGCTGGACGAATCATAAAAAACATTAAAATGACAATTATAATTGCTAAAAATAGTTATTCTCCAGTCATGTTAACAAGGTAAGACATCATAGAAGTTCATCAACCAGCATGAATTCAACCTTGTGTAGAATAGAAGGAAGAAAGAAAAATACTGAATGACCGAATTCTATGATCCAGCACACAAGCATGTTATATAAACCGTTAAAAAAGACTAGTCTGACAAATATGACAACAAACAGCTTCAACCACCTCAAAGAGATATGGAACGGCGACCATATACTGTTTGCATGTGCCATGTTGTTCATAGAACCTCTAATCTAAACAGTATTTTCACTTAAGACAAATTATCAGTCTTCCTAGTTGGACAGGGGGCCAGCCATTATGGAATCCAGGTTATTGTTGTGGAGAAGCAACAGCTCACCATAAGGCTCAAATTATCGCAGAAGAGTGGAAAGTAGAAAGAAAAAATGTCTGTCCCACTAAAAATCTGCAAGAATGTATATATGAAAAATTTACAAGATAATGGATTATCATTATGTTTTTTATGACAATTAGGAAATGAACCAAATGAATCTAACATTGTTAAGCAGAACAATCGCTCAAGAAGGTTAAATGCATAACATGATACATGCTCTACTAGGTTATAGGGAAAAAAAAATTTCAATTCAGGCTTAGTAAGTTAACCAGAACCTCCCATGCGACATGAATGACATGCTATTATCTGTTAAAGTTCCCAACTTTCAACCAATAGCTTGTATCATTTCTTGCAAATAAATGGTGAGATTTTTCTCGGTGATGCCAAATATCTACTAGAAAGTGGCTTCCAAGATTTTTTATCTAGACCTCACTGCATATTTGTCAGTGGAAGAGGAAGGTTACCAAGTAAAAAGACCATAAAGGTTACAGAGACCAAGTTGTCCAGCCATGAAAACTTAATAGCATTCTTGGTTTCTTGGTACAACATTTTCAAGTACCAGGAATAGTGCTTAAGGCTCTTACCCCATGCACAACTTTTTACCCTAAATGACACCTAACATTGGAATTTTGTTTCATCTTTTCATCCTACAACCCAAAATCGGGATATGGTATTTTACATGCGCTAATTGTTAAATCCAGAAAGAGTATTAATGATCCTACATGAGCATACTGAATAATCTGAAAATTCTTGGTGTACTCGCAGTCGCAGATGCCATGCAAGGATGGTAATGACAACAGCAAAACATTACTAGCGTCTTTGCTGACAATAGTTTCATCAACGACAGGTTCCAGATTGATCAAAAAACTTCTTCATCAAATGTAGCCTGAGGTAGGCTGCATGAGAAGGAACTGAAAGTTCTTTAGTTAGCTTTTAGAAAAGATCGCTTATTCAGAAACAAGTCACTGTAGCTTTGTCGCCAGTTTGATACTGATCTAGCAGTGATATGACAACTACCGCAAAGCTTCTTTCTTTCATATTCAAAATTGAGCTGCAAGAAAATCGGGCAAAGAGAAAGGTCCACGTCATTGAATGTTTCACGTTCAAGCAGCTTAGGAAAACTCTTCAGCGTTGATGCCAGATAAATCATTTAAATGATCTCAGATCAACTGTCTCCATTATCCTTTGGAAACATCTCCAGCATTTTGTGAGCACTTCAAAGGATCACCAGGCGCTCAATCCTCGCAGCTAGCTGCTTTCGCACATTTGTTATCAAACGGCGTCAAATGTTGCCAAAGAAGAAAAGAAACAACTAGCATCCATAGGTAGTAGAAATGAAAACCCACGCAAAGAAAGAAATTTCCAATTTCATTAGCTGAATTGAGCACTATTTGCAGTTCGTAACAGTTACAAAAGAAGAAACTGCATAAAGTTCTCACAAAGGGGTTCAACACAAGCACAACCCCCCATATACAATTACTGCAAAGACTTCCACATATAACACCACTGACCTTAAACTGAGAATGAAATGGATGATAACCCAGATTGCTGTACCCAATTTTGGGCGCCACACCCACTCCTCCATTTGCCTTGGCTAGCTCACTGCTGCCGCCACCTTCCTTCCTCTCTCCATCGGCCCCTGCCTCTGCCGTGTCTTCGCCCCACTCCTGCTCGACGAGCGGCTGGTTTGGGTCCCCATCGGCCACGATCACGAGCGGATCCCCGTCTTCGTCGTCATCGTCCTCCCCGCCTGCATCGCCGACGGTTCCCATGGGTCCATGATGAGCGGCGCTATCGTTCAACACTATCTGCAGATCATCCTCGCTGTCGCTGTCCCAATCATCGCCCCCGTTGTTGCCATCCCGACCTCCACTCGGCTCCCGCGACAGCCCAGGAATCACCGGGTCCATCCCGTGCTCGTTGTTCTCCTCGATATCGAACTTCACGTCCGCATCCATCAAATCCAAATCCCGACTCTCATTCCCACCTCCCGCCCCTCTCTGGGCGTCCAATTTCTCCTCGCCCGGGGGTTCCAAAACCCTAGCCGGCAGATCCGAATCGCCGCCCCCAGCCGATTCATTCCTAACGGAATTGAGACTGAAAGATAGGGCTTTATTAGGAAGAGAAGGGGGAGGAGGATCGTCGCCGCCGCGACGCGGGGCTCCGAAGAGGCCCGCGCCGCCGTCCTCGTCGGCGTCGTCGTCCGCAGTGGCGGCGCCGGAGGTTTTGAGGTTGAGATCGATGGGGCGGGGAGGAGGAGGAGCGGGGGGGTCGGGGAGGGCCGGGGCGGCGGCTGCGGGGGCGGCGGCGGAGGAGGAGGAGGAGAAGGGCTTGAGAACGTCGGTGTAGAGATCTCCGAACTCGTCGTCGTCGTCCATCGGAGAGGAGAGAGAAGGAGGGAAGGAAGAGGGTTTTGAGGTCTCTTGAGAGAGAGAGAGAGAGAGAGAGAGAGAGGCGGGGCGAGGGGGAGGGGTGGCTGTAGGTAGAAATCTGTGTGTGCTTCGTGTTTTGAGAGCGGGTTTATATAGTATTCATCACTCCTATGTCGTGTTCCCTTTTCTTTTTTTTCTTCTTTTTTTTTTTTTTTTTGGTTCTGCCTTGGGCTCTTCTCCCTTACCGAAATGTCAGTACAGGGAATCTGCATAATTTTTGTTTTTTTTTTTTTTAGGTTTTTCTTTTTTCTCGTGAAAAATATCGCATTTCTAAAAAGTTATGTGACGGAGCCGATTTTAAAGAAAATAATAATGGGAATCTACACTATTTTTGTTACCTTTTTAGGTATTGTTTCTTCCGTGAAAAAATTGTTTTGGTGGAGTTATTTTTCAAAAAAATGATAATATTTTTTGTTTTTTGATCGAAACTCGAAAATAAATTAGAAAATATTTTCTATAATTTAATAAAAAAAGTTGATTCTATTTTTCAAAAGAGGCATGCACCATTCGGTGTGATATAAGTAATACACATGTTGTATCGAACTATTTTCCAAGGACCCAAAAGGCTCGAGTGTTGTCCAAGATTGGCCCTGACCTGGTTGCTGAGGTTCCCAAGCCCAAGTGTCGAGGTCTTGGTCATAGAAGCAAGGATCCTCAAATCCAATTGTCGGGCACGCCGAGTACCTTGGCCCGATCTCATGGACTTGGGCTGTAGAGTTCGGCATGGGAGCTCGATACCTAAGGACCCAAGCATAATTACACGATAATTGCTTAATGAGACTCGAGCACGTCCGAGGACAAAATCATATTAATGTATTGATTAAATAAATTTTGAATGAGAAAAATATGGTCATCTTCAATTAAAAATATATATGTATAAATTTGTGATTTTAAATTTCGAGCAAACCGGATAAAGCGTGGTTATTTTTAATACTTCGTATGGCCCAAAAACATATTGGTCAAAACAAAAGCAGAGTACATCAGAAAAATCCGATCACCATGCGAGGCAAATCGCTGTTCATTTACTTTCAACAACAACGGTGATAGTTAGTTCATTTGAAACCAGCAAACAATCTCCTCCTCCTCCTTTTATTATCAAGTAGTTTTCACCGCCGCAGTCGAGATGATGTACTTCTGATCGAGGGAATTTCATCGAACACTTGCCCTGCGTTCATTTTTATCCTCCTTCCTTGGATACCCATCTTTGTTCCGTCGCAGTCAGTCACCTGCTCACGAATCTCGGTGACATCAAGTGCGAGATCTGCGAGGAGGTCCCAAAGCTATCCAGGGCGATGACTTTCGATCTTCGTTGTTCATCTCGTCGTGCAAAGAAGAAGACGGTTCTGGTTAAAAGTTTGAAAGGAGGATAAATGGTCATTTATGTGCTCTTTTTCAAAAAAAAAATTCAAATTTTTGGATTACCTGTACGGGTCGAGCATGAAAGTTTCTGGGCTTGCTGTGAAGTATATCACCTCTATGAAGGTTCCGATATAAATTAACCAGAGACTGACTTCAAGATTGAATTTTACTATGTTTGATTGGAGATTTTGAGGAGTTCTTGTGTCCAAGGACGCTTGGACGATGACTTGGGTGGTGGTAGTTTCATTGTGTTGTGAAGGTTTTTTTGTGAAGATATGTGATAATCTCTAATGTTGGGCAGGGAAAGGAAGGAACGTGGTTTTCACGGGTCGATCTAGCGTTTATTTTCCCATGCAATTTTAGGAATTTCTTCCCACTCACACTCAAAAGAATAGAGAGACTCTTAGAGAGAAGCTTTGCAAATTCTATTATTCATGAGTTGATCTAAATGAGAGGAAGGAAATCCATTATATATAAGTAAAGGCTCAATCATAGCTGTTGATATCTCCTTAATCTAAGGGTGAAAATTGCAACTCCTCATCTACCTACTATCCATGATTACTATAGAAATATACATCGACAATATTGCTAGCCCTTAGGAGTATTCTAAAATACATTAAAAAAAAACACTAGGACTCAAGAGTTTTGAGGTCCATCCATTATTGATTGATTAATCATGATCATTTGTTTAGAAAACTCATGGGTTGTATCATTTCCTTGGACCATGACATTCTCTTACCCTAATCAATGACGTGCTTGTCACATTTTTTGCATGGAATGCATTGATTTGCTTTTTAAATTGCCAAAATGCTTTAGCAATTTCTAGCTAGCTTGAGTCTTCAAAAGACCCTTTTATTGGATCAAGTACTCACTTGATACACGATATGATTGATGTATGATCTACCGTGATGAAGTCAACATTTCAATCATCCAAAGATTTGGCCTCATGTGGTGCCTGTTACAACTCCCCTTGACTCAAGTCTTCATTGTCTATATGAAAATGTTCAAGCATACTGATAGTGAACACCGAACTACTTTTCATTTTGACAGAAATTCCAACTTGTATATGACCTTCCCAAGACCCATTGCAACACTTGGAATGGCCCCTCGCAATGGCGAATTAGCCTTTTGTGCATGTCCTTGACCAACCAAGTGAAGTTTAACTAATACCAAGCCTCCAACCTAGTACTCCACATGTCGTTGGTTCTTATCAGCCCACCTCCTTGTGCATTTTAAGGTCTTATGTAGACATGTCCATGCCAAATCTGCCTCCTCATGTCAATCCTTAATGAACTTATAGGCAAATGAGCTATTTGTTATATATATGGTTAATGGATCAATGAATGCAAACAAATCAAGATACGTATTTTCTGTTCACATATCTATATTTATTGAATTCATGAATCTCTCGGATACACGTATGTCCTGAATTCATGAATCTCTCGGATACACGTATCTCCTGAATTCATGAATCCCTCGGATTCTCACGTATCTCTTGAATTCATGAATTTCTTCTTGGATACATGTATTCATTTAATTCATGTATCGCTTCTGTACATGAACTTGAAAGTTTTATAAATAGATAAGAGCATAGAGCTTCAAAAAGGTTTTTGGAGGTTCTTCAGAAAAGAAAAAATTCTATTCTACTCTTCTGATTCTTCTAAGTGTGCTGGTTCAATTGAACGGTTCGATTGAGTCCTGTTTGCATAGTGCTAATCCAAACAGGTTCGAGGTGTTGTATCTTGTGAGGCATAGTTCGTGAATCTACGAAGCACCATTGGCAGGAACTAATTGCCTTAAGGAGATTCGGACATCCATACCTCACCTCCAATTTTGTATGATTTTCAAGTGATATCTTATTTTTCATCTTCTCCAAGAAGTGTAAGTTTATAAGGTTGTCATCATTTTTTGCATTGATATTCTGATTACAACATACAGTTTGCTTTGCTTTCTCTGGTAAATTTCCAACACTAGTCCCTCAATAGCCTATGGCAACCCTACTCAAAGTGAGTGGTTGCTATTTCATCACAATCTTAAATGGACTTTGGTTCATCTACTTGCTCCCCTCCTAGTTTCGATTAACTCTACCCAATTCAATTGCATTGTACTCGTGTGGTATCAAAGGTATAACTTCAATAGTGCATTCATCCTCTCCATCTTATCATTAATTTGGGATGGAGATGAACAAGCGTGATGCTAAAATTAGAAAGAAGCACGAACTAAATTATATTAAAAAGATAAAAAAAAGCTATAAAAAATGATTAAAAAAAAGGCTAGCAGCCCCTCATAGGTCATTGTCGGTGGCTGTTGTTACTTATTACCACAAAGGGCTAATAAAGCTCGATGGGGCTAGGGGTGATCAATTCCTAGTGAAAATTGGAGAATTAGGGACTAGACTGGTTGATTCTTGGATTGGGAACCGGACCGATGGTCTAATTCTTAGTCCAATAAATCGATTACTTTTTTTCCTTATTACTTATAATCGAATTGAGATAGTGTTTATTTCACATTTTATTAATTTTTTTGAAGAAATAATAAAATAAAAAAGCACATTTTATCGGTTTTGTTTGATCCGTTCCGATTTCCTATTAAAATCGGGAATCGGACCGTTAGGTCACCGGTTCCAATTTTAAGAATCATAAATTGGCCAACTCTCTTGAAAATCGGATTCGATCCGAGTGGTTTCCGATTTTGGTAGTTTGTTTTACATACCCCTCGATAGAGCCTCCTTAATGGTCGTGAGCACCGAGCAAGGCCTCACCGATAGTAACCCAAATTCAAGCAAAGGCCGCTAGCCATCGATAGTCTCAATGACCTCCACGAGCCCTTTTTGACGATTGAGCGAGTGGGGCAGCCATCGGCAAGGGCCTTTGCTTCTATTTCTACTCGGGGTTTTTCTATAAAAAAATTTATCCTCTGTTATTATTTTAATCTAAATTAAATTAAAGTAAGAAAACAATGAAAAATATCACATTGAACGGAACATAATAATAAAAACGGCATTTCTCATTAAGCAAACTAATAGAATCAATGAAAAGTTTTAATCGCACAAATTTAACAAAATTTTATAACTTTATATTATTCTTTAAAAAATTTAGGATTTTATTGTAATATCATGACAAAATTTCACAATTTTTAGTAGACTTATCAAGAAAATGAGTTAAAAATATTATAGGCGAAGGATTAAAGTTCTTGAAATTGTAGTTTCCCATAGTAATTTCTAATTTTTTTACTATAGGAAATGGAAGTACGAAACTAGTAATTTTGAGTTGAAAAAAGAGAGCAAATTAATTTAAAAAACAGATGGTGGTAAAAATCTTTTTCCTTGCCTTCCCACCAAATTAATAAAAGAATCAGTGCTACAGCAGCAGAGACCCGTAATAGCGGAGAGAGAGAGAGAGAGAGAGAGAGAGAGCAGAGCGCAGAAGGAAGGAAGAGAGGGAAGCTCATCGTCACCACCACCATCATCATCGGCGACGATGATCGGAGTCGGCAAGATCAAGCAGTACTCCAACGTCCTCGACAAGCCTCTCAGCAAGGGCAAGCAAGAGGTATCTCCCTCTCTCTCTCTCTCTCTCTGCGCGCGAAAGGAGTGCTGAATCACGGGAAGAAGGGCTGCGGTGCCAATCGCTCGAGCCGGCCTTTTGCTCGAATTCAAGCATTACCTGCGGCTCCGTGTCGCCCTGGATCGCGCTGGCACGAATAAGTTCGTTCGATTTTTGCTGTTCGCTCGCCCGGACCAGCGATGGGGAATTGTTGTTTTCTTGGATCTGGGGCGCGCGCTCTTTCGGACGCCTCGTCTTGAATGCAAGTTTGGTCTGGGGTTGTTGTTTAACTAGGACTGGAATAGCTGATCTGGTCGGTTCGTTCTTCTTGAGTTGCATCGCTCCGTTTTTTGGTTCCCGAGGGCGTAGTGATTGGAGAATTAGGTCGATTCTCGGCAATGAATCAGCTACTGTCCAAATTTGCGGGAAAGGGTCTTCGCCATTTTCAGAGTGGGGGGCAAAAAATTGATCCTTTAGGCCAGAGCCTGACGGGTTCGATTTGCTTCTGTTCGCTTAGCTTTCTTATTCTTTCAGATTAGCTGGGAAGGTGAGGCTCGCAATTAGATTTACTTCGAGGGCCATTTGTTCTTATTCGTTTTGCTTCTTTGTTGTCTGTGTATAGTCAAGGAATGTTGCAGTGGATTGTTCGCTGTTTGGTTTTTGTTTGGATCATGGGATGGATTGTGTGTGCTTCGGCAGAACTAATCGACACAGGTTTTTACTCCTGGTGCAGGTCAGTTTGAGTGCTTTTTCTTTCTTGTTCTCGGAGCTTGTTCAGTATAACCAGACCCAGGTTGACAATATTGCTGAGCTAGAGCGCAGGTAAATATTTTCTCGTTCTCATTTGTACAATTGTATAACTAGAAATGAAGCAGCCACCAAAATATACAAATTGAGAGATGTTTTCCACCTTTGATGACCCTCACTCGTATGAATCAGGCTGGAGGATGCAGGCTACTCAGTAGGGGCTCGAGTTTTGGAACTTCTTTGCCACAGGGAAAAGGTAAGATGTGCAATGTGATTTCCCTAATCAGTGCTGGAAATTACTCTCAGGACTCTTAGGTTCTATTTAATGAATATAAAATTCCTTTTTAAGTTTTATTGTTGAGGTCAACAGCTTTTTCTTTAGTATTTCAGCGCAATAGTTACCTCTGCTGAAGTACAGCATCTTTTTATGTTGGTTGCAATACATTACTGCAGTAGAAATATTAGCGTTTGCATCTAGTTGGATTTCATGTGCTTTTTTTTATTTTTTATCAAAGAATCTTTTTGTGTGGAGGCAGATCTACTCTGATTGCACATGCAAGATATTGGATTGGATCACATTTCACATCAGTATTCTATGTGTAGATTCTTCAAGTTTGCGTTCAACTTCTGGAAATTTTGTAGGCTTACTCTTTCATAGATTCTCAATAATGAAGATCATATTGGTTCCACAATATCTATCACTGATGCATTTTATCACCAGAACAAACGTTCTATATTTGCTGTGAGCTAGTTAAAGTTAGAATGTGGCCAGGTGTTTTGTCTTTTTATAATGCAATCCTGTTGAACTAAATCTTGTAATGTTTTTCGTTGCTGAAATAGATTCTTACTATTAAATCAGAAGCTTGTGTTCTCTGCACAGCAGTTGCCAGTGAACATTTGAAACCTTCAGGCTGACTTTGCTTTGTGACCCTCCATTTTCCAACCGTTAATCATTGTCTTCATCCTTGCATCAGGGGCTTAGGCCATTCCCATAGCTCTTTTATTGTTTTTTTTTCTCATGTTCTCATTTAGCTGTGGTTGTATCATTTTTGTTTTGTGAATTATTCTTTTGGCGCTACATCTTAAGAGACATGAAAACAACTTTGTTAAGACAATAACAATATTCTGTGGTGCCGTGCCATGTAATTTCATGTCATAAGTTACACATAAGCACCTTTTATGTTGGACTGTCATGCAACAGGAGTGGTAACTGCGAATATGATATTTTTGGCTCATCTTCTGGTGCTTACTTTTGCTTCTGTCACAGGGAAATAGGAGGGAAACCCGTTTGTTGGGTATTCTATCTTTTGTACACAGCACGGTGTGGAAAGTTTTATTTGGCAAGGTGAATTATATAGCTTTTTTCTGCTTCATCATTCATGGTAACCTAAGGCTATGTTTGGGAGTTTGGTGAGGAAACAAAATAGAAAGAAAATGCTTAATATTTTTAATTTTCTCTCCTCTCCTTACTTGCAAAATTTTAAATTCAGTAACACCCCCCCCTCCCCCCTCCCCCAAAAGAAAAAAAGATCCTTTCATTCCCCATCATTTCCCACACATAGCCTAAAAGTTGTAAGTCGGCTTTGTTTCTGTAGTGCGCTGTTAGGCTGAATGTGACTGGGAGCTTTTTGTACATGGCAGAAGAAGATTAACGTTCTTGCATTCATGGAACTTGCAATTCTTTCCTCCCTCAAAATTGATTGTTCTTAGCCTTCTTTTAGTGTGTATGTTATTTTCATAGTGTGTCTAATCTTCAAAAGACCCCTTTTTTCATCCTTATAGGTGGCTGATTCACTTGAAAAGGGGACTGAACATGAAGATGAATACATGATTAGTGAGAAGGAGCTTCTTGTAAACCGGTAATGATTCCCTGGTTGCTTATGATGTCTATATAATCAAAGGGAATCGGCTAAAGCTTTATTATTAGATAATGGCCTGAACCTGATATGTCTGACCTCATTGGATTGTAGGTTTATATCTATCCCTAAAGATATGGGGACATTTAACTGTGGGGCATTTGTGGCTGGAATAGTAAGGGTTAGTGCTGCATTGCTTTGTCTTCATTAGCTGGTAGTTAGGCTATTTAGATAGTGCTATATTTCTGACAGACTTTTTATGCTTCATTTGAAGGGTGTTCTGGATGGTGCTGGATTTCCAGCTGTTGTAACAGCACACTTTGTTCCTGTCGAGGGGCAACAAAGACCCCGGACTACAATCTTGATAAAGTTTGCAGAAGAGGTTCCTATCCTACTACTTGCCCATTTTATGTTGTAGTTCATTAAATTCTTTTTATTTGCCTATTCTTGCCTTTTGCTATCCCTTCTTTCTGTTCATATAAGTGATGTTTGAATGAGCCTTTGCATCACTTCTTTTTGCTGACTCTGTAAATGCCACTTATGAGTTTTCCTCCACGAAATGCAAGGTCATCTCATCTGTCTCATGATGCAATTCAAGTGTTGATGAGCACTTCCAAACTTTTTATAATCATGAGCGCTTCTTGCTCAAATTATTCACTCAATGGCTATATTTTCCTTCCAGAAGGTTTTATAGCCATGAGTTCTAATAATAGTTGTTTTTCCATCTCATGCCTCTTTATGGTCGAGTCAAAAAGAAAGAAATGACTCATTTTGCTTTCTATCAGTACCCATGAGGAGTATGTGTTTTTTCATTTCATGGTGCACTGGTGTTCAAATCGACTTTTCTTGTGCTTTCGTCTCCTAGGTACTTAGGAGAGAAGCAAGACTGGGTTGAGTTCCTCACATATTCCTGCGCTACTTTCATCAACTTTGATTCAATTCATATGGTCACGATGGAGAATTTGGCTGCTGCAAAGTTCTTTTCACTTGCTGGACATACCGTCATTTCAAATATACCCTGTTTGCTGCTTGACTTATGGGTGAGCATGAGATCTAGGTGATAAGTAATGGTGGCCTTACCCCAGACACGATTATTTGAATTATGGCGTTCCAGTTCATGTTGTTGCTCCAAAATAGGATCGGGTGTATGTTTGAGCAATATTGGTGATGATACAGACACAGCTCTTGTATTTGGCAGTCAGCGCTGACAACGAACCATCTGTAACGATACATCAAAGCTGACTATTGTATTTCAATCGGATTTTTGTATGTTTGCCTTACATGAGATGGTTGTTTCATATGATCATCATTTCGTCATATATGTGAGAGATTGTGATCTAAAGTCTCGAATAATATCATGATCCAATGATGCAGTATGTGGGGTGAGTTCTAGGTTCCAAAATTTGATGAACCTATTTTAACGAGTAGATTTTAAGTTCTAGGTTAGTAGAATCTAGAACCTAAAACCTAAAACAAATTTTTGTGTCTACCAAACTAGAACCTAAAACTTAGAACAAGTTTGTGTTTTTTTAGTCTATATCTTCATGCTATCATGAGGTATTCCATGACTTTTGATGATGAGTTTCATTTTATGATTGAGAATTTTATTTTCATAAACCATGAGACAGTGGAAGCTTTAATTGCTTCTTTGATGTAGTTATATTTGAGTAATTGTTTTTTTCAAAATAATGATTTTATATAATACAAGAATAATCAATATATTGAAAACTATCAAATTTTCTTAATATTATTCGATATATGTATATAGACACTTGTTTTTAGACAATTGATAATAAAATCCCTATTCATATGAAAAAAAAAAAATTGTGGAATTTGGAACCAACCCTAGAACCTCTAGTAAGGTAGGTTTTAGGTTTCGATAGGTAGCTTATGAGAAACTTGTACTCGAAAGTAATTCCATGTTTCAAGTAAAACTTATAAAGAATTTGGAACTGCTCATCCTTATATAAGTTAGTCCTTCAATTCTAGTTAATTGTTTCCCTAGACAATACACCTGCCTACTCTTTAGTTTTATATAGGAGTGTGCAAACGCTTGGGACCTACTTGGACCACCCAGAACCAGATTGGACTAGCCTAAAATTGGTGGTTCCTTAGGAAACTAGTCCGATTCCCGATTTTAATTTATTAGAACCGATAAGTATCGGTCTAGTTCTAGTTTCAGGACGGATTCGCCCACTCGGATCGGATCAATATTATAATAATATATTAATTTTTATTATAAAAAAATTAAAATTCTAAAGTCCCATATTTAGAATTAGTTTCGCATTTCTTTGTTTTTCTTATGTGCATGAAACTTTTCTTTCTCTCAACTTTTGAATTCCTTTTGACCTTTGTTGCTATGTTGATTTGAGAGGCTTGTCCAGAAAGGAAAATTGAACAAGTTCGAGAGGTGGGTTTGAAGGATGAGATCAAAAGAGTAGAGAGAAGGGAAGTTTTCTTGATGTGCAAATTTTATTCAAGTAGGGATGATTGGCAAGCTTGTGATTTGTGAGCAAAATTGATTTGAAAATTCAAATTACTTACACTTCCTACTTTATTTAAACTCATTTATCCGAGCATTTAGCATATTACATACATCAAAATCTTATCATAGTGAATATGAGCAAAGCCAATTGTTGTTGCATTACGAGAGATCGAGAGGCAGAGAAAATTTGAGAGGCAATGAAGTCTCAGTAGGGAGATGGAAGAAGACCATCACAATCATAAAAGCATTCCCACCAATGTAGTTTTTTTTGTCAACTTTTAAATTTCCAAAATATAATCACGTTTGAATCATTATTTCATGTCTAAGTTTCCCTCCTCTAAAACTCTATCACCACACAAGCATGCTTAAAAAGGGTGGCTTGAGATAGTTTTCTTGCTATTAGGCGTGATTTTTTTGTGAGATCGATTTCATGGATCCACCAAGGAATCAAATCGGACCGGCAGTCCAGTTCCCAAGTAGTTCCTAGATCCAATTTTTCGGAATTGGTCCTCAGTGAGGCTTTCCTGATTTTAGGATGGGAACCACCTACTTGGATCTTGCGCACCCTTAGTTTTATATATGATTTTCCTGCCAAAATTTGGAAATAAAAAAAATTATCAAGTTTTCTAAAAATAATAATAAAAATAAGTCGTAATTTTACATGTCATTATTTAAATAATTTTGGAAGGTTTCTCATGTTTTGTAAAGTGAAACTGTGAGTTTTACAAAACTTACAAAAGGTCAAAAGTTTTTAAAAAAAAAAAAAAATGTAGCAGATTTGGTATTTGAATATTACTTATATCAATGGTTTAGTCAATTATGAATAATTGGTTAAGAGATCATAAAAATGTAAATTATCCCCAAATAATGAAGAGATGATAAAAAAATCATTCATATTTTTAGGAAATATTTATGTAGTAAGAGTTAAGGTTGATAGATCGAGTATTCCATTTTTCTTAAAGTCCTTTATGGAGAATACACTAATCTTTCAATGTATACACAAAAGAAAGCCATTTGCAATGAAAAATGCAAAGCACAATTAGAATTATTTCCAAATGGGTCCTTACTTACAATTTAACTTTTGTTTGTTGACCGCTCATTTGATAGGATTACACAATGATTTAATGAATTGCGTTCAAATATTTTGATCAATTACACATGAAGTGAGCTCTCATCACGCGCCTTAATATCAATGCACTCTATCAAACATACCTTGAATAAGATCGATGGAGTCTACTAAAAATAATAATTCAAGAAGATTCATGATCCATTCGAGAAATGCATAAGCTCTTTGATTAAAGGTGCATTTGATGCAAAATTTATTATTCAAAACATGCTAAATGTTCCACCGTCAAGACACGCTAAATAAAATTGAAAGAAAAACCAGAGTTTAGCAACCGCACATGTCTAGATTGTGAATACTTATTTGAACAAAATACATAATTTTTTTTTTGTCTGATTCACTTTTTACTTCAAGCTCGAACCTTAAAACAGGCAAAAAAATGATTAAAAGGGCAATTCCGTAATTCAACCAAATTAGGGTTTTTGGCCTTAGAACCCCTATAAAATCAGTGAACCCATCATCTTTGCTCAACTGCAGTCTAACGAGCAGCCGTCGACCAAAGCAAAGGTCCGCAACCCCACTCTTTTGTTCCCTTTTGCGCTTCCTCCTCTGTCTTTGAACTCGATTTCTTGTGATATTTCGAAGGAAGTTTCTGCATTCGATGCATTTTTCTGCCTAGGATTCAAACTGAAGTGTAAAGGTTTGATCTTGTAATCCACTGAAGACGAGGCGTGAGTTCGGTCGGTGGCCTTGATTGGTTTTCGTGAGGTTCTTTGTTCTGGGCACGAGCTTATGAGAGTGACTGAGCTTTTGGGCGATAGAAATTTGTGAATTTTATGTTAAATTTTGGACATTTTTCTGTTTCTCATGTTTCGTGCATTTCTCTATCTGCCTTTTTGAGTTGAAGAATTGCCCTGCACGTATTGAATTGATTGAGCTCTTCTGCTTTGTAGTGTATTTATCTTAGATTGAGATGAAAGAAGCACTCAGTAAGGTTGTCAGCATGTTTGAATTGCATTTGTGTATCTTGAATCCTGATCTTGGTTCCCCGTTTCTCTCTTCTTCTTTTTTCTTTTCCTGTTTTTATTAATGTGAGCCGCACCTTATTGGTATTGTTTGTAACAGGAAGGGAAAGTCTAACCTGATCGTCAATCAGACAAAATGTCGGGGTGAGTGGAAATAAAGCCATTCTCTATGTTCCATTACTATTTTTTGTTGCTTTTATGTACCTATCGTGAGTAGCAAATTGCAACACGGATTCTATTGTTAATTCACCGAGGAGATTGGACGCAGGTTTGTGTTTAGCTTGATTTTGAAAGGAAGACATCTTTTCCCTAGGCTTTGAGCTTTGTTGCAGCAACAAATTTTTGATTTAGGAAAGAGGGTTATATTAGACTTGCTTTTCAGAATTTGGAAATCTAGAAAATGTTTACTTGCTGCTGATAATAGTATGTGGTAAGAGTGACATTTATGTCACCAGAGGTCCTTCAAAATGTGGATAGATGTATCCAAGCGTATCTGAACACTTAAAGAATAAGCTGTTTATTCTATTTCGGAGATAGGATATGATGTTTTCTGCGCAACTATTGGACTCACATGTGATTCTGAACATGTTTTGTGGCTGGTATTGCAGAATTTTGAATATTTGAAGGATTGAGACTATGTGTTTTTATTTTGGGCAAGTACTAAAATAGCAATGTGAATTTAGTGATATTGCTGCTCCTTTTCTCTTGTTGATTTAGGGCCATAGGAGCATTCCTTTATTGTCATTATGGAAGTTTGCAATTTTGTCATGTGTGCTCTCTTTTAACTCGTGCACTTCCCATTGTGACAGAGAGGAAGCCGTGCCTGTTGCTGAGACTCCTGCACCGGCTCCTGGTGAGCCCATGGACCTCATGACCGCTTTACAAATTGTCCTGAGGAAGTCTTTGGCACATGGTGGGCTTGTACGTGGTCTCCATGAAGGCGCCAAGGCAGTTGAAAAGCATGCCGCATTGCTCTGCGTATTAGCAGAGGATTGCAATCAGCCTGATTATATTAAACTTGTAAAGGCACTTTGCAATGAGCACAACGTCAGTTTGATCAATGTGCCCAGTGCTAAATCTCTCGGCGAATGGGCTGGGGTATGTCATAAATCTACTTTCACTTCAATCGTGTGTCTCTTCATTCAGCCTTGCAGATGAATGAGTTGTCAAGTTTGAGCTGTCTAGCATGGTTTCAGTGTCTTGACTTCTAATGGAGTTGTTTCTGCAGTTATGCAAGATTGATTCTGAAGGAAAGGCAAGGAAGGTTGTCGGTTGCTCCTGCGTTGTTCTAAAGGTACTTATTTCACAATCTCTGCCAGATTTACCAACTTTCTTGCTGGCCGATCTTATTTCTCTCAATGGTGTGTGATAACCTTATTGTACTGACATTTTAAAAATTTCTAAGTAACACTTATATACTAAGTTTAGAAAAGATAAGTGGTCATCTATGATACTTAATAGTGGTGTGGAATGTTTGTTTTCTGTTCGCTTATAATCTTGGTCAAGCCACCCTCATTACTATTTTTATCAATTTGCAGGATTTTGGGGAAGAGACCGAGGCTCGCCATGTCGTTTTGGAGTATGTGAAGTCACACTGAGAAGTAGGAAGCTCTTTCGGTCAAGAGAGGCTTTCCTTAGTTGAATGCTCCGAGGTTTTGTGATGGTTATAGTTGAACCATGTCTTATTTTTGACCAGTGTTTCTGCTCAACTATGATGAGGGATGTATCAAATTATCAAGTTTGAAATTTTTTTCCAATTCAGTCCATCATATTTCATGAAAGATCCCTTCACGACCACCTCATATGGGAGCTCAGAACTCTGCATCGCCTACTTTCAGATGGGGGTTTAATGTTTGATGCTTGATTCAGTGGGTATGCCTTTTGAGCTTTTGTTGGCTATCGTGTAGTCTTTGATGAATTCAGATAGGAGAAAGCAACATTTGTGCATTTTTGGATATTCACGGGCTGTAAGCCAACAGATGCGCACATGACCATCACATCATCGTCGGGAGTCGCTTTTAATCATCGGCGACGAGTTATTTGGAACACAGTGATTCACTTTTCTGATGAGGTTCGTGGGGGTCACTTGATAAAAGGCGTCTAATCTTGGGTTTCTACTGGAATTTTCTTCTGAGATTTCCAACATTTCGATACTAGAACTTGCCAAATGTTATGGTAAATCTTACCAATCCAGATTAGCATAACAGGATGGTGTGATTATGCTGATGAATTTTGACGATGTGCTCATCTTTATTATATGGCTTGAGTTTTGGCAATGTCCTTGTTCCGCGCATCTTGACTAGTCCACCTTTTCATTGATCACTTTTCACATAAGTCTTAATGCATTGGTGATCTTGGAGAAAACTGTATTATCATTGAAAATCAACGTCCTATGGACAAAAATAAATCTGGAACCATTTTGTCTCGTGGGATTTACGAAAAATAGACAACATTTACTTTACAAATATTACACACTCACGAAATGATTCCTTGTTATTTATGATCAACACCAGATCACAATGTGAGATGTATTTTCTCATAACTTGAGCTAGCTAAGAAAATAGAGATAAATAAAGCTACCCTTTCATGAACTTTCACCTTCCTTTTTGGTTCAATGCAGCCATCGATTATATGAGTGCAAAAATATACATAGGATCAATTTATTGAACTGATAATATGGTTATATGGTAGATATGGTCATTACTTTTACTTGTTTTTTATTGAATTGAGTCGAGTGAATTTCTATATGTATAAATTCTTTTTTATGTGTACAAAAAAAGTTCCGTTTTATGGATGTTCCATATATGTGTATCTCGGCTCAAATCAACGTCTTGAAAAAAACTTTATTAAATTCTGCTATACTGAAGAAAGAGCAATTCTTGAAATTTTTCCCAACCGTTGGGAAAGAACTTCAGTTCAAGCTCATTTCGAAATTCAATCTGTACGTGCAAGAAATATGTCAATTCGTTGTAATGCACATAATCTTTACACGTGCAGATAGAAATGTCCTTCTTTATTCCAGCGATTTGACGTCGATCTCATCTTACATCGTTGAAGAACTGCCTCATGAGCTGTAATCATCAAAGAAAGAACTGCCTACTCGCCCTTTTGCTACAGAGACATTGCTTCTGTTGAGCCGGTGAACTGTTGCGGACGCGCTTTTGATCCCCTCTTTCAAGTGCGCCATACTATTCTCTCGCTTTTGACTTTGGAACTTAGCTTTGAGAATTTTATAAACTAGGTCAAATCCCATCTGCTATTAATTAAGCAGCAGATGGATTAGGTTTGACCTCTAACCTCTAACAATGGCTTGCGCGCTCTCTCTCTCTGTCTCTCTGTGCAATGTGTACTCAGCTTGGGACACTGAAAACAAAGTTGATGGAGGGTCTCATCTGATATCCCAAGCCGACCAGATTATTTAATGAAAACCCTGCTTGCAGGACAGCACTTTAGGGCATCATCATTGGCTTAAGCGATTTAATCTGTTCCTTTCATCTCATGTAATTGTGAGTCAAATAACAAAGAATGACTTCTAAACTATCTTGAAAAATAAAAAGTCAAGAGGGAATCCTCATTGAAAATTCTTGCACTAGCACGTAGTTTTGTGAAGCGGAACTTCCCATCTGCTGTCTAGAAAGTCAAAACCATATATTTTTATTTAGGATCCTTATCGACACCCCTAGACAATTGCAAATATATCATATTAAGATAGTGATTATGCATGCCACGGGTCAATACATTGCAAACTATAAAACTTCTTTATTTATTTGGTTAACCAATGTCCTTGTCACATTCCTTAACGAAATGCCGTTGTTGAAGCTTTCATGAACAAGGTTAAGATATTAACATATTTTCTACCATTAACAAATAACCTCATATTTTTAGAACAATCAAACTTACTTTAAAATGATAGGAAAGGACAAGAATTGCAAGTATATGATATGAGAAATATTTCATTTTTTAAGATAGTGATCATGTCTACCACGAGTCAATTCAATGGAAACTATAAAACTTACTTTGTTTATTTGGTTAACCAATGCTCTTTTCACATTCCTTAACAAAATCCCGTTGTTGAAAGGTTTGATGAACATGGTCAAGATATTAAAATATTTTCTACCATTATTTTACGTTGAACTTTAACATGATAGTCAATCTAAAGGTGGAAGTCATTGTAATCATACCATGTGGGTGCACTCCAGTTAATGATCATCATATAATTCTTGAACCATGACCAAATAATTTTTTTTTGGGATTTGACTATGGTTTCTCAGTACTTCTATTTCGTCTTGTCTTCTGAGAGCTTTTCTATGTTTTAAAGGGTCAATCGATCACTTATTCATTGGAAACGTTATATGGTGTCAATGAGTCCATGAATCGGCCAAGTTTTATGAGAGAGAATCAGACCGATGCCAAGTGTAGGGCTTGAGATTGAGTTTTATGTCATAGGTGCAAAGCATGTGTCTATATCCAAGCTTCATCAAAGACTTAGGACTTTATAGAATGAGCAAACAAGATAATTATTACCTGCGCGTGCATCATATAATATGAATTTAGGGTTTTAATGTTGACTTAGCCCGTGGCCGCTAATGGGTGGAATGATGTGTAAAGGGAGAGAGAGACAGTACATTGGAACTCTAAGAAAAAGTGGTGATGGTGATTGGAAGGAGATAAGGACATGCACACACCCCTACATCCTCGAAAGATAATTGGATTCTATCTATTTAGGGGAAATTTTAATTCATTTAATTCGTCTTTAGTTAGTTTTTTTTTTCGCAATTTGGAGTCAATTTAAAAAGGAGACTTTGACATGGGAGTCTCTTGTCTAACCATGCGTAAGAAGGGAAAATTGCAAAAAGGCCGAAATCTATATATACTAATTCAGTTATAATTTTTTTTAATTTAGTCAATTTAATTTAAATCTTTGATAATTTGTCAATTTAGTCTATTGATTAATTTTCGCAAGCGATCATTTACATGGATATTAATTATTCTACATATTACGATCAACACTGACATATAACTTTTAAAAAAAATTCAATCTTCTTTCCTCTATTTTTCCCTTTTCTTTTGGGTAAATATAACGAAAAACTTTAAATTAGTACATCTATTATAAATTTACCATAAACTAATTTTTTGCCTACTAAAAATCCCAAGCTAGTACACCTATAATAAATTTACCATTTGTTAATTTCAATTAAATTTTATTATCAAATTACTAAGTTTGATGACATATAACAGTTGATGGGTGTATCGGTTTGGATTTTTACCCTCCATTTATTATAAGTGTATCAATTTGTGACTTTTTTGTTGTATTAAAATCCAATTTAACAAAAATTATATAAGGGTAAATTTATTATAAATATATTAATTTGAGGTTTTTGGTGGTCAAAAAATTAGTTAAAGATAAATTTTGTCACAGCTATACTTGTTTGGGGCTTTTGGTGGTAAAAAATATTAGTTTAGTATAAATTTGTCACATGTTTAATAACAATCTATTTTAGAATTGTGCCAAGTATGATGATCAGTGTGCCAAGTATGATAATCAGTGTCTACCTTAGCTATTTACGGGAAAATTGATCAAAATGACTACATTGATAAAATTTCAAAATGTCTAGGATCAAATTGGCTAAATTAAAAGATTTAATACTAAATTAGTATTCGTGCAATAGATTTAGGACTTTATATTACATAAGAGCACTAGTTGTGTAAAACTTATTGCTCACCCCATCTACTTGACACCATTATAATCATTGGACTCATGAATGTTTCACTGTAATCACGTGATCATGAAGAACTCCGACTCTCTCTTTCTTTCTTTTTGTTAAATAGAAAGATAGAAGTACGAAAGCATGTGAATATTGTGAATCCTAGCATCAACACAAGCAAAGTCAATCTTGCTTCCGTGAAACATGAACTGATGATGGACCTCTGAACATCCCAAAAGTTTTCTCGGAGAGTTGGAAGTCAAGGTCGAGCAGGATGGCTTCAATTTCTTTATTTCTTCATTTATTTAATGACCCGTTTAATTTAAGACCCGGTATTTTAGGGGGGGAAAAGATAATGGAAGATATCAATCTATTTTAGAATTTAGCCCGTCATTAAAGGGTCCATGTGGAGAATGGAATTGATGCTTGATTTAAGTCGTGCATGAGAGGTGCAATGCTTTGTTATCTTCCCGGCCATCCCCCTTGGCTTTTGCTCCCGTCTCCAATTTCCTTTTTCCCTCATATAAAAAGGAGAGAAAATTATTTATGTAGTGAGATTGAGAATGCGAGAAGATATTGTTGGGAAAGAGACCTAAAAACAAGCAAAAGAATAAATGCACGGGGAAGACAAATTATGAAGGAATTGAGGGCCGATTTTAGGGTTTTTGATTTGATGAATTTGAGGCAGTGGTGATAGAGGGAAACAACCCCCAAAGAAAAACAATATTTTAGGTTGTTCAGAGTTTTCTTATCTAGGAAAAATATGCCTCCTTTTTATCTAATGACAAAACTATTAGTTTTTAATAGTACCAATGTGCTACCTCTAGACAAAATCTCTACTTTGAAAAGACCAAGTTATACCGTTTGCAAATCCCCGAATCACCGAACTCCCTCACAAACCTAGTCTACATTCCAAACCCCTAACTCTACCGCATACCGCCGTTGAACTTCGACCCCACCACGGCCTTTGCCGCAGTCGACTCCCCTTTGCGCCTCCGTTGCGAGATGCCAGGGTTTGAACCATGGTTGTGAACTTGGGACTTGGGGCGACCATAGCCAAAGATGGCATAGCCACGGCCAGAGCTTGAGGCCAAAGGAGATTGGAGAGACGTTAGAGATAGAGAGAGCTGCATACAACGGAGGCAGAGAGAAAGAGACAAGGCACCGGTGAGAGAGACATGAAGGACCTTCATTGAAGGTGTGTTAAAAGGGGAAAGTACTAAAAAAAGTTCTTTAACTTATTGCATTAGTGCTGATTCAATTTTTTAGGTCTTAAATCTTTTGCATTTGTGTTATTAAAGTCCATCTGACCATTTTTTGCTAGAAATTACTAACTCAGATATTGGCTTATCCTATATGCACAATTGGTGATGACGTAGACAAGTTTTACAATTTTTTCTATTGTTTTTATTCTTTCTTTTTTTTTTTTTTATATTGTGGCCAGCAACATTAATGTTGATCATAGCACATAGGATGACTATCATCTATGTCGGTTAAAATTGGCCAAATAGAATCAATTGGTATAAATGTAAAATATATAGAACTAATTTAATCTAATTGAAATGTTTAGAATTGAAGTAATACCCTTACAATAAATTTAGGATTTTTTTAGTACTTTTCTCGGTGAGCTTGTATGGGTGAATATGGTGGAGAGTGGTGAGGGTCTTTTTGGAAAGTGATATGGTGAAGTTGTAAATCGGTGGATACCTTTGCTAAACGAGATATGTAAGTTAATATTTCAAAAATAGATGTGTGCTTTTGATCATGGAGGGAAAACTTGTGCAAATTTTTAGTATTTTCCTTTTTAAAAAAAAAAATCTAAAGTCAATAAATGCATGTCCATATTATTATTTGTGGGAAAGTTTTCATTGCTTTCTTGACGTGTAATTTATGGTTATAATTAGTCCTAAAAATATAACATAAATTCAATAATGTTATGTTGCTTAGGCTCTTGAAATGAGAACAAGCACATATATATTCCATGTCATGTCAATTTTCAGACTAATTTTCATTTAGGTTTTGTTTGTTTTATAAAAAATAAATTTTTTTCTTAAAAATAATCATTTGTATCACTTGAAATAACTAATCAATTTTTCTTTATCGATAACAATTTATATATAAATATTTTCATGGATAATAAATATATATTTTCATTAATTCCTTTTTATAAACTATATAAGCAATCATTTTTAGGAAAATATTTTTCATGAAACAAACACACTCTAAGCTATGTTAATTTCCTTTAGAAGAATGAATTAGGCTAGTCATTCTATGAATTGATTCCCCAATCTATCCATATAAATCAAAACACTTGTCTTCTCAATTTTGGATTTCCTAAGTTACCATATCTTTTCTTCTTCTTTTTTCCCTCTCGTACCCCCGTTCATTTCATGAATAACTAAGACACTATTAGCACAGAACTAAATCACTTCCTAAAAAGCGAATCAGTACAGCTGCGGAAAAAAGGAGAAGAGAATAATATTAGAAGATTTAATTTCTCCATCCAATTGAACTCGTTGATTTAACAAGACAATTTTACAAAGGAATAAAATACAAAATCACGGGCGGCTCTAAAACTGGTTGAGAATCAATCCGGCTGGTCGTGACCAAAAAAAAAAAAAAAGAAAAACTTTTTTCTTTATCATTGCGAGATAAAAATCGATTTTTCAAAATTGATGACGTCACGGGCCGAGAGAACACGTCTCGACGGGACGGAACGGAACGGTCCCCCCATAAGAAGAAACATACGAATCCGGAAAGTCAGTCCGTCGCTCGTCCCCTTCATTCCTTCTCTTTCTTCCCAAACCCAACGCAACCCAACCCTCCTCACTTCCTCTCCTTCCTCCTTCCTTCTTCTTCTTCTTCTTCTTCTTCAGAGCGCGCACGAAGATGCAGCCTCCGCCGCCGTCTTCCGGGGAGATTCAGAGCCTCAACTCCCTCCTGGGCTCCTCCCAAATCTCCCTCCACGACCTCCACTCCGTCGCCGCCGCCGCCGGCGACGACTTCTTCGACCAGGTTATGCTCTCCTCCGCCCTCCCCTCCTGGCCCGACCTCGCCCCCGCGAATGCCGACGGCGGCGGCCACCACCCCATCGACTTGCCCCCCGCCGAGGCGGCCCCGCCGCCCTACAAGCACGAGGCCCCCGGCGTCGGGTTCCCCCGCTTCGACGAGCCGGCGGCGATGATCCTGGCCTCCAAGCTGAGGCACCACCAGATCGGCAATGGCGGGTCGAAGGCCGCGATGATGATGCACCAGCACCAGATGCTGCTCCACGACGTCGTCGACGGTTCTGGTCAGGTAGGTTCGCGTCCACTTTGGACTCCTTTATTTTTTCCTTCTGTTTTCAGGAAAGCGAAAGGAAAAAAAGTTGGGATTTTGATTACAGAGGATTCCAATCGATCGCAAATCACGATCACGCGTGAAACTTCAGTTCGATTTTTCTATTGGGGCATGATCGGGTCGTTTTCAAAAAATCGGGACGTCGAAAAAATCATATCTTTACGGGATTCGATTTTGACTTTGCAGGGAGGAGGACACGGCGGTGGCTCTGTACAGTCCCTGTACAATGGATTCGCCGGACCGCTGCACGGGTCGTCGGGTCAGGCTCCGAACCCGACTCAGCTCTTTCACTCTCCTCAGGCATCTCTCTCTCCCTCTCTCTGCTTGAACAACTGAATTCATCGGAGATCAAAAGTCTGATCTTTTTCCGGGTTTGTCCTCTGCAACCGTCTCGCAGGGAGGCGCAACGCAGGCCGGGCCGAGTTTCACTGCTCAGGCGGCGGCGACGGCGACGGGCGCGGGAACGGCGGCGGCGAGCGCGTCGACCGGGGGCGGCGGGGCCCCCGCTCAGCCAAAGCAACAGAGGGTCAGAGCCAGGAGAGGCCAGGCCACCGATCCCCACAGTATCGCCGAAAGAGTAAAATCCCCAAATTACCCCCTGTCTCTTTCCTTTTTTTTTTCCATTTATTACGATTGAAATTAAACATATTTCACTAAACAATTCCTTTTTTCTTTTGTTCCATTTATTACGATTAAATTTTTGTTGCAGCTACGCAGAGAGCGAATCGCAGAGAGAATGAAGTCTCTACAGGAGCTGGTCCCCAACTCCAACAAGGTCAGAATATATTTTTCTCCGCTAACCCCGTCGTGTATTTATGACGTCACCGTTTGTCAAAAAAATGTATTCTGAGGGCAAAATGGGGAATTCGCGAACGAAGCAAGTCACGGCGGAAGGCGGGGCACGTCTCGGGGCGACATGTGTCGGCCGCGGGAGGGGGCGGTCGTCCCGTCCGACGGGTTACCGCCAAGTCAGCTTATCTTTTTTTTTATTTTTCCTGGCGTGTCCGTCCGTGCGTCCGGAAAATTAGAGACGGGCCCCGCCGCTGCACTTGTGGTCGCCGTATTGATCGGACGGATGTTAATTAATCACGGGGAAAAAAGAGAGTGGATCTTAATAAATTATTATTTACTGATTACCGATTTTGCCCTCCCTTTTTTTTTTTTAGTTGTTTTTCGAAATTGGAGTCTTCTTCTTCTTCTTTTTGCTTTAATTAATTCACGGTTTAATCGAAAGGAAAATGATAATTGACGGCAGACGGACAAGGCTTCGATGCTGGACGAGATCATAGACTACGTGAAGTTCCTGCAGCTCCAAGTCAAGGTTCATTTTCATCTTCGAGAAATTCCATTCTCGATTTAATTTTTATACTTGAGAATTGGAATTTATCTCCCTTTTTTCTCTTTTTTTATATGAAATTAATTTTCTCTATTTTTTGGGTGGTGGAGCAGGTGCTCAGCATGAGTCGGCTGGGCGGCGCGTCCGCGGTGGCTCCGCTCGTGGCCGCCATGTCCTCCGAGGTAACATTTTTCTATTCTTCCCAACAGGGAAAATAAATTTATTTTGGAAAATTAGGAAATAGAAAAAAAGAAAGAAGAGCAGAAAATTTAGTGGGTTTGACAGGAACTCGAAAATGACGCCGGATGTTCGTTTTCCTAGGGAGGAGGAGGAGGCGGCGGCGACCGCATCCAAGCGGGCGCGAACGGCGGAGCCCTAGGGCGGAACGGGAGTAGCGGCGGCCTCAATCCGGCGCCGTCGGCAGGCGACGGCCTAACGGCGGCGGAGCACCAGGTGGCCAGGCTCATGGAGGAGGACATGGGCTCGGCCATGCAGTACCTGCAAGGCAAGGGGCTCTGCCTCATGCCCATCTCCCTCGCCACCACGATATCGACCGCCACGTCTCACCGGCCGAGGCATCCCCCCACGGCCGGCGGCGAGGGGCCCACCTCCCCCAGCGTGTCGGTCCTGACGGTCCAGTCGGCGACCCTTGGGAACGGCCCGGGCCTCGACTTGGGGTCCTCCGGCAAGGACGCCGCCTCCGTCTCCAAGCCGTGACGACCGGGCCACCAGAACAGGGGCAGAAGGGTCGCCTAACGACGTGGGAATCCAGTTCGACGGACGTCCTGAACCTCTCGAGCTCGAGGTGCCGATACGACATCGAGATGGCGACGTTTTGGGAGGGGGGGAAAGCTGACTTTAACAGAAACTGCCGACGACTAGTAAAACTACAGACCTGAAGGAAGACGAGATGGAACCGAATTCGGCCAACCTACTTTTGTTTTTTGAGGTTCCGACAATAAAATATTATTCTAAGTCCATGGGTACTTTTCTATATTATTATTATTATCATCGTGTTACTAAATAAACATCAAAGCTCCCGCTGTCCCCCTCTCGTTCGTTTCTTCCCTTGATGTGATTTTTTTTTTTTTTTGGGTGAAATGCTACTCATGATTATCGTATTATATAGCTCTTAATGACTGCCTAATCACGGGTTAATTCTCCCTTGGCCTTCCGTGAGTAAATAGCAATTTCTTTTAACCTTGGAATCACCTACCGATGGAAAAATTAATGATTGAATGGACAACGTGAAACATGAAATTGTAGATGCCGTGATACAAAAATTATCTTCAATGCTGCGAACCGTTCATGCATAGATTGATAATTGTTATATGTTAGGTAATTAGTTAAGCAATTCAACGTTGTATCAACCTAGTTGGTCGACCCGAAAGACAATCCCTCGTATGCCACAGCTGTTCATGTATTCCGGCGCTCGAAAAGAGGCTGTGGTGAACGATTCATCCTCTGAAAAGATCATTCATCGAGAGTCAACAAGAACATTGGCGAGCAGCATCTAAATTCGTGTCGCGCACGAAGAGTTCGTTGGCCCCACGTTTCGTGCATCAGCGGAGCTCAGGCAAAGAAAAAGAGAAGGAAATCGGGTTTTCCAGCATTAAGAATACACGCACGGCAAAAGAACATGGGCAGGAGTTGCGTCCGGGACATTATTCAAGGGCTGTGCCCCCCCGGATCTATCTGCACCAGTTTCGGATAGATCTGTCATCACGAACTCGAAGAGAATCTCAGTCCTGGATATGTAATGGGTTTGTGGAGGAAAAGATAGTGGAGGGCGACGAAGTGTCTTTAATGCGTCGTGATTTGTAGCTAAGTACAGAATATATATCTCCCCCCTTCCCTTTGGTCAATGCTGCGGTTTCAGTTTCTTTCTCAAACACGGTTATGCTTTCCCCTTGTTTCTTTTGTGAATAAGATTTGAGGTATAGGATCTCCAACTCAACTGACCGCCGTGGGCTCACCCATCCACGTTCGTCGAATGAGATTCCTCTTGCCAAACCGACGAGGGCAGCCAAGCCCTCCCCTGGCCAGATTTGGCGAGGGCATCACGCCCCTCGTTGATTCGACATGATGGCTCATGCCCTTTTTGGCCGGCGAGGATCAGCAACAGCCCTCCCCCGTCCTCTCTCAAAAAACCATTTTTTTAAAAAAAAAAAAGTAAAGAAGGGAAAAAAAGAAGACAAAAATATTAAAAAAAGTCATCGTTAGTGCCACCTGTACCATGTAGGATGCATAGCGTCCACATCAGTGAATTCCGACCAAAATCAATTGGATGGACTCAATTGGCAAAAGATGAAACGGTTTATGATTCAATTAAAAAATTGAAAGGTTTAGGATTGAATTAGTAAAGTGCAATAGATTTAGGACTTTTATACAATTCACTCAATGATTGTGATATGCAGGAAGGCTATCATGCCAAGACCCAAGATTTGTCGATTGGAGGTGTTAATTTGATGTTCAACTCATGATTCGATGATTGACAATCTTTTTTGTTCCGATCCAATCACTCGTGCTCAACACTGCAAGTTGGTCTTGCTGAATAGCTTGACACCATCGTAGAATCATCAATTATTTAAGGGATAAGTTTATTAGAAGTCTTAAAATTTGTCACGAAAGTACAATTAAGTTATAAAATTTTCAAAAAATATAATTGAGTTCTAAAACTTATAACGAAAATGCAATTAAATCCTAAAACTTTCAAAAAGTGCAATCAAGTTCTAAAAATTGTTAGGAAAGTACAATGAAGCCCTAAAATTTTCAAAAAGTGCCATCGAAAGAATGACTTAATTTGATAAGTTTTAGTATTTAATTGCATTTTTTATAAATTTTGTTGACAAATTTTAGGACTTTCAATATACTTATCTCGTTATTTAAACATCCTTTAAAAGTATCTTGAAGGGACATATTCAATGCTAGACCTTAACTAGTTCTTCAATTCAAAGGGAGGAGGACTATGGATGCAATCATCATTAGCCCCGCCTCATGACTAAGAACGGTATTGGGCTTCGTTATCAAGGCCCAAACCTAGTCACCATTGGAGTGTGTGTAGACCCATTACTGAAGAAGGCAATATGGACTGGGTCAGAAGTTATTTTGACCTCGACTCTCTCCGGATAAGGGTCTCACATCCGCTTCGAAATGCTCGAATTTTAACACTATCGATGACACACTTCCTCAGCACCGCCCGTGGCCCGTTAGATACCAGCGAGCGCTAGGACCGTAGCCCTATCGTAAAAAGCTAGAGGACCTAAGGAAGTGCTTGCATGATGAAACCGGAGAACATGCGAAACACTGCAGAATTTGAGAGATGGGTTGGTTACATCTTATCAAATGTCTGTTTATTTTTTCGATTGCCCTTAGACTTTAGTTAAGCTATGTTTCGCATAACTCGATATCGAACAATGCCCTCAAATTATCACATTTTCACTTGTTTTCGACAGCTCAAAACAAAATTAATCGCACGAGGTTGCCTTAATGGTCGAGGATGTGGGTCGGGTTATAATAAGTGCTCAATTTTTCAAACCACCTAATGCAAGCGATCTTACATTCGGTTTTCTATCAAATCTCGATGTGAATTTCACCTGATTTACGAGATCGATAAGTTTTGTCGTGGATCCGGATTTATCTAAGTAAAAAAAAAATGGTGGAATTTCTTGACATGAGTAAAAACAACATATTATATAAACCATATACAATTAACCAATATTAAAATGCCGGTCATGATCCGATTAGTGAGCTTTGCTAAACAGGGGATTTTCCCGGATCATTAAATGGGGATTGTCTAGAAATTGGTGGATGTTGAGTACTATGGCAGGACCAATCGTACTACAATTCGTCCTTTTGCGAACCATTTACCGCTGTGAAGGATGTGTGATCGTGGTCGAGCCGTACGAGTAGCTTTCTCATCGACATTACCTTAAACCGAAAGAAAACCACTCGGTCTGCACGATTTATCATGTACTTTCGGTCGGTTATTAGCATATCTAATGTACAATACCCTTTTTCTTTTTTTCTTTTCAGTTTTCAGAAAAATCCAAAAGCACGAATGTGAAGATCCATTTTATTTAAGATCCAATGTTAACTATGCTAATGACCTTGAATTGTGATCATAATGTTTCAAATAGCGATGACTCACCAGCCACAATTTTATCACGTGACATTTCCATGTTAAGAAATATATTTTCCGGCTCCATCACCGAGGTCTACCTCGCCCATGGCCCTTAAGCCACGAATTTCGCAGCTTCTGGCCATGGAATTCCACCGTGGCGAAAGGTTCGATTTTCTGGTGGTTGAGTATGATTCGAGCGCTCTGCATGCATTGGTACGAACCATATCTTTTCCCTTGGATTCAAGAAGCTAATCCCTTGGTGCATGCATGCCAGGCTTATCCGCTGCCAGTGCACACAACGTACAATGCACTAAAAGAGACAGGGAAGGATGATGGAACTGCTGAGGGGGAGGATGATGGAACTGCTGAGGGGGAGGAGGATGCAGGGGGGACATTATTGGTGGTCATGAACGATCAATCATGTCGACAGGTTGTACTAGATTCTCCCATGAAAGGAAATCAGTCCTGATGGAGCTGGAGGTCTAGTTGTTCCAGGTTGTGGTTGGACCGTGAAGTGCCATAACTCGTGCTTTTTAACGGTACACGGCTTAAAGTTGCAACCACCTCAGAACTGGGCGAGATAATTCCCTAAAAATTCACTATGAACTGCCGTTACTTTGAGTGTATCGCAATAATGAAAAGTCTGGTGAACATCTCGGAAGCCGCAACGCCCTTTTTTTGTTTGCTCACTCCACAAAAATTTGTTGGCTTTCTTTGTTCTTGCCAAAATGGGATATCATGCCATTTAGTATGCAAACCCTAGTAAAAATTTAATGTATTTGGCATTATTTGCATGACCGATCACGCTATTCGTATAATATGTATTAAGGGTGATCAGTTTCAAATCCGTATAGATTCCATTTGTAGCATAGAACCTACCTATTAAAACAAGTTTTTCATTTTTTTGAATTTGGAACTTATTATGCACACCTTAAAATATGAAATTTATCTTGTCACAAATTCCAGAATCAATTCTAGAATCTATTCAATTCCACCTGTATCATTAATCAAATTATTGCAATAAATCATCACTTTCAATAACCAACACTTATTGCTAATCCGCTAACTACAACTTATATATAAACACCCGAAGAACATAAAATATTAACAAATTAAAAGTCTCGATTATTAAATGGATGTTAAGATTAGTGATTTTATATTATACACTCATCATCAAATTCCATTCCAAGTTTCACTTATCTAGAATTTAGAATCTATTTGTCGAAATGAGTTTTCCAATTTTTAAAATTCAGAATTAGACCGGTTCCCACTGATTCAATTCTTCGGTTTTAGGTTCTATTCTGAAACTATATTCACCCATAATATTTATCTTGATAAAAGTTGAATTTTTTTGCTCCTTATTGATCAGCTTCTCCTCGTATCGTTGCCAGTTGTATGACAGCTGCACAAAACACTTTTTCCATGGCAAGTTCTGACATTCTTTTCCGGCGAAGAGATTGTGACTAAAGGAACAAACTAGTAATTAGGGTTAGAAGAAAAGTAATAACAAGATGAACTGCATATGAACTTGCCTTTTCCTTCGCCTTTATGGGGTTTAGTTTAGGGTTGTCCTGGTGTGATGTGGTGTGGCCCAAGAAAGCACCTCCTCTTTCTGGGTTTCTTTTCCCCACTTCTTCTTTCCCCTTAAAATAAGCAACAAAGGGAAGCATGAAACCCTCTCTTCATGCTTGTTCGATGTCCATGTCTAAGCAAAAATATACAAATACGCAAATTGAAGATGATAGGCGTAGAAAACGGAACAGAAGAAGACGCGATGCTTCCTTTATTTACTGCATCGAACGTTAGATTTGGCACTACATTTGCTTTCACGGGACCACATTGTGGTCCTCCCTCCCTGTCTGAAACCTTGTAGGCCACAATCCATCATCTGTTGTCTGAGCTGAGGGTTTTCAGGCATTTGTCAAGGAGTGATACTGCTGCTGTGCGGTGGGGTGCTAGGGTTTGCAAAATGTAACGTGACTCTTGTGAAAAGAGAGAAAAGAAGACTCGCAATTTGAATAGTTTCCTCCATCAAGAAAGTCAAATCTTATCTACTGTTAGTGCCCTCAAGATAAAACTCCATGTTTGGGTATGAAGGGTACAACATGAACTGGACTTTGCAAAATGCTTGATGTGGGGTTGAAATTGTGCTGGAGACAGGCCACTGTGAAAGCACTAGCAAATGCACCTCCAATGGATGGAGCCCTAAACAACCAAGTCGGGAGGGGTTTCCTATTTGGATTTGGACGTACATGTAATAGTGTTTTGTATATTGCATGGTCTTGTCTTGTCAATCTAAGATAAAGGTTATTCCGATGCATTGATCCATCAGCCCAATTATCATATTTCATCCAGTTCGAAAATGGTATTGTTTAATTGACGAAAACTTAGATACACGCCCTCCTATTCAAGATTTCACACGATGGTCAATCTAAGTAGGTAGATGTAATTAGCTTTGTGTGGACGACTATATGCGCGGTATAGAGTGAGTTGATTAAATTGCTAACTCAATCAAACATTGAAATTGCACTTGGAAAAAAGCGGACCATCTTGTGCTCCTGAAACTATATTGAATTTTATTTTCTTAAATGTGAATGCATTGTAAAATTTCTCCAATAATTTAGTAATAAATGCAAAATTTATTTATTATTCCACAAGAGCACCATCTGCACATCTCTATCACATTGTGAGCATTTTTCATCGATGCTTGAATGGAAATATGATATTTTAGGTATCAAATATATCATAGGATAAACTACGATTGCAATATTAAATAGTGCAAGAATAGATCGTTTTTTTAATTTAATCCGAGAATTTGTTGTATAATAACAACTTTAGTAGTCTATCACTTTGAATCACAATGTTACTTTAGCTATTGAGCGGCAAATGCATTTCAGTTGACCAACTCTCATTCTACTTATTTTGTTTAGAAACAAAGATAAACACATTCATTCCGGTGCTTGAGGGCTCGATTCTAACTTTAAGAAAAATTATCAATTCAGTTCGAAATTTTCTTTAATTTCTCCAGCTTAGATATAAACTCTGTGCAAAATTCCAATGTAGCACTTCTCAGTCAATTTGCTATTGGAAATTGCCGATATAGAGACACTTAAAGAACGTCGTTTTGAGTAAAGTTGTCCACATCAACGTGCTATGTAAGACGATCAACGATTTCTGAGAGTAATTGACAAAATGACCATATTGGAATTTTGCCCGAATGAGATAAAATTTAAAAAGTTCAAAAGTGAATTGACCACAATAATAGGTTGAGGGTTGATTTGGCGATAATCCTACACTTTCGTTTGAAGATAACCGCAACCAAAAAAAGAAGGGACTGATTGGACTCGAATCTCACTATAATCGCTTGAGAGACAGCCTACTATTTCTTTCTTTATCATGATTGACCAGGGCCAGATTTATATCATAAATCAGTGATCAGGTTGACATGGTTCCTATTCGATGTATCATGTGAGCCTTTCATTCCAGGGAATCTTACTTTATTCCGGGGAATCTTACTTTATTTTCTCACGAGAGGAAGGCAATATTTTCCCAATTGCAAGTAAATAAAACGGCAAGCATGCCGTGTGAGAAAAGTAGTCAACAAAAGGGAATTTAGGTTTTGCAAAATTGAAGGTTTAATCTTAGATCGTAAGAGAGATCTCAGGAATCGTTTCTTTATTATCTCGTTAACTTATAAATTAGGGTTTTATGTCCATGATCTAAGAATGGACGAGAACGTTCATCTTAACAACTAGCAAGGGCATTCATAGGATTTTTAAGAAAATATTTGAGTTTGAAATCCTCCTTCAAATTTTTGAGAAATTTTTTTTTTCTTTCATCACTCAATTTTTAAAGGCACAATTCCCTTAAAAAAAACAACTTTAACTCGACTCCCAAAGTTGATTTAAACATTTTCTTTTATCTCATAGATAGGCATCAACTTTTCATCGGTACCCATTTTTAGCCCTAGTCAAGTTTCCATCCATTGATGCCATTTGAAATATGACATGTCAAGGCTATATTAACGTGAAAGGATCACATGGTCCGAGAGCTTTCCCCATTTTCAAATGTCGCGATCACAAGTTCAAGATCTTATTTTTCTTTCATCATCGAATTTCATTATCTTTTACCAACGTTTCATTTATCTTTCTTAATTACTCTTTAAGTTTACCAACCATTACACGAATTTACCAAAATGGAGATGGCCAAAGAATGAGCCCTGCTATGTGATGGTGGTTGTGGAATGAAATTATTAAAATTTCTAAGTAGAATCGCGTTAATTGTCTATGTCAATGTGCATAAACTTTAAAGCAGTACGACCTAGACGTTTCATAACGGGAATAAGATGATTACTGCAGCACCTAGAGGGGATTGCCGCCAGTCGTCGGTCCCCCTCTCCAATCTTTTCAATTGTCAAAAGAAAAAAAAACCGGAATTGACTCGATGTGTGGAATGTCGAGGATCACGTTATGTGCTCCATACATTTTTGCTGGAAGTGTTTTTCAATGTCTTGCGTCTCGGATTTGAAAATTGCAAACGAAAGGGACAAAAAGTATGGAGAGCGAGAATCGGAAATCACATGCACGCATGCGCCACCAGAGCCAAGAATCTTCGTCGGAACTTGAAGCTAGCCACCGTCAAAAATGGTGGCAGAGGGAGTGAGGTTTTCACGACCCGATCGAGGGAACGGATAATTTTTTTTTTTTTTATCTCTTTGGAATTACGCATTCAATTAGAGGATTAGCAGATAATACCTCTCCGCAAGGATAGGCACGACGAGTTTGGGACAGGCCGACAGTATCCTAATCTCGAATTCACTTGATTAGCATGAACTCAACTCACAAAAATTCCATATCAAATTTCTTAATTATCCCAAAATTCGTTCAAGTTAATCAAGCGTACATCAGAACTTGAAATACATCTGGAACTCAACCGATCACGATTTTTTTATTTTTATAATTTAAGTATAAAGAATATATACTTGCAGTTATTTAATTGACTAGGTGTGTTTGAGAAAACAAATGATATTATATTAAAGGTATACTTGAACAAACACAAATAGATGCGCAATGAGATGAGGATTAACTTGACAGCACCAATTGAGATTAATCTCTAACCAGCCCTAAAACACATGGTTGGATTTTAATTATTTTCAGCAAAGTAATCAACTATGGTAAATAATATATATGGACATCAAAAAAAAAAAAAATTGCCTAAACATATGGATGGTTTGTTTGTAAGCATGCCAAGATAAATGAAAGATATGATGGGATGTCATATGATAAAATCTTGAGATTATATTTACCCCCTCCCCCCACCCACACACACATATACATATATTATAAAGTTCTTAACAACCTAACACGACAAACTCAAAATGTCAGGTGAAGTAAATGCTAAAATCTTTTGTATTTATTATGCGCATCGACTAGATTCACTTAATTGAATGTCGCAAAAAGACAATCATGCGCCCGCAATCCGTGGGCGATGGCTAGTCTAAGTTACACAGACACAAATATCTATTTAGATTCAGCCATATTGACGGAAATAGCTAGAGAAAAAAAAGAAATTTATATATATCTGTATTATACGTACACAGAATATTAATGTAAATAAATTATTACAAGGGCTATAATTATTGGCGCAATCCGTACCATGTCAGAGCGGTTCCCTTGCACCGAAGTGGGTGGAGGTTTTGGTGGTGCTCATAAAGTTGGGAACTTCGGATGACGATATTAATAAAATTCTTGTTATTCATTTATGCATGTATAAACTAGATTATGTCTGGGAAAATAAAAGGGTCAATCTAATTAAATAGAGAACACTTCCAAAAAATATATAAAATATATTAGTGGAAGAGGGGAGTGGAGGATGGTGTGATCACCATTAAAATCAAATTCTCTTTCCTAGACCATAAGCATCACTTTTAGATTTTGTGAGAAGGGCATTTTGTAAAATTTCACAAACATAGATAATCGCTTTTTCAGAAATTAACTCTCTTTTGTTTTTGTCCGAATTTTTGGAAATTAACTCTAGTAATGTTCGAGTTGCATGGAATTTGATGTCAACTCAACTATTTCTATCTCTCTATTGTCTTATGCGATTTGGGGTTGTTGTCCGTGAGTACATATGATACCTAAATAGGAAATCCTTTTCTTAGAGTTGGATAATTTAATTGTAATAAAAATATGTAGACAAGTTAGAAGAGAGGAATTTGAAAACTACTAGCATGTCAACAATTCCTTTTTATTTAATAGTATGTGGTTATCTTTATCCGGTGCTATATTTGTTAAATGTAATTTTTGCATTCAAAGGCTATAGTAAAACTTTAGTTTTAGGTAATCCCTCATAATATGTAATTTAAGATAAATTGCAAGTTCAAGACAATTGGAATTCGGAAGTAAGAATAATTGATTACATGACATTAACAACGAATAAACATTTTCAAAAGATAAAAGTTGATTATGATAGTATCTAGAATAAAGATGAAAACTAATGAGCCACGCCTTAAGTATCTATAATTTTATTAATTTTTCGGATACAATTTTTTAAAATTTATTGGATATCTATTTAATTCAAAGGATTATTGCACTTAATGGTCGACATAGTTATTCTTAAGTTGTCAATAGTTTGTTTATTATTATTGCATAACATTAGTTTTTTATATTTTAATTTATTTGTAAATTGAATGGATTTCTTTATTTAGTAAAATGTTCTTTAGTTACCAAACTAAATCGCTTCAATATATCTTTGTTTTAATTTTATTTCAGAAATTTTAATTATATTGAATTTTCAAATTTCATTTATTTTAACTTTTCTTGTTTATTTGAACCTTATCAAATTAAACATAGATTCAAGATAAATTGACAAGCATAAAATATAATACTGACAAAATTTTAAGTAATCTATATTTTTTTTTTTTAATCATTTTTAATTTCATTGGGAATATATCTTATCAATCTGCATAACAGGAAATTGGAAATCTTAAGTATAGACAAGTTATATTTAAATGAGATTTATCTTTTAGATATAGTCATTACAGTTAGCCAAATTAATTTTCAAGTGCAATTTTTCACTTATTGTAATAGGCGATATTTGTATGCTATTATTATTTACGATAGTAGGTTATATTAACAAATGCGTCCCCTTTTTTTTATTAAGAATACTTGAGGATGGAAATCTTACTATTATTGTTTAAGGTATACACTTCAAAAAGTAAAAATAGTAAAATCTACTACTTTTTAACCATTCTTTTTTAGGAAAGTTACATAAATATTCCATAGACTTTGGCCCAATGTGTAATATCATTCTTCAACTTGTAATTTGTTCAATGAAGTGCTTGGACTAATCCTAAATGTTCAATTTATCCCTAAAATTTTAATTTATTCAATATAATCTTTCAACTTTTCATAACACAGTAAAAAAAAAAAAACTCATTGAGCACTAGTGACCACTTTTCATAGTTACACTATATTTTATCCTGGTTTTAGAAAATCTTTTCACTTTAGTCAATTTCTTAAATCAACAAAAAGATGCTATGTTTTTATTACCTTTTTGTCTTTATAAATATTACAATAATCTCATTTAATTATTATATTTTTGCTTATGATTTTTTAAAAGAAAAGGCATGACCTCATTTAGAGCCGCACTGAGTTCATAGTACTGCTATTTTACTTGTGTAATTTACAAATTCAACAAAACATAATAAAGAAGACAATGAAAAAACAAAAAAGGGCGAAATGATTTTTCTATCCGAAAAAATTAGAGACAAGGGTTAGATCAATGTAAGTATGATTATATGGGAATAAATTATTGTAATCATTAGATATCCTTACGAAAACACTTATTCTTAAAATGCAGAATGTCAAATCGAAATGATTTCAAACGAGGACCTACTTTTACTGTTATAGAGATTATTGGCTAAAATATATTTAAGTAGAACTATTGGAATAATATTCGTAAAAGACCTAAAAAAGAAAAAAGGAAGATTAAAAGGCCATAAAGATAGGCGAATAGTAACCCAAGAAGAACCGTCTTTACGTTGTCTCCCTGGTTTGACGCAGTCCCAATCCGCACGGCTCTCTCGCCCATCATCAAGAAACCGACAGATGGGACCCACCACGATGACCCATCAACGGCTCAAAATCCACCTTATCAATCAAATCACCAACAAAGCCGTAAAGCCGAGGTTAATTATTCATTAAACCCACCCCGATTACCAACTCCGCCCTTGTCTCTCTCTCTCTCTCTCTCTCCCTCTCTCCCTCTCTCTCCACCACTAGCCCACGATTTCTCATCGACACCACCCAACTAATTCCGCATTTATTTCTGTTCACTCGCTTTATGCATTGCGCACGCAGCATCATCATCATCATATATCATCCACCTGGAGAAGCCCAGAAAAGAAGGTGTTAGCTGAAGATGGATGCTTGGAGAGGGGGAGAGGGAGAGAAGGAGGGGCGGGGTTGGGTTGGGGTGGGGGAGGAGGAGAGGGAGGGGAGGTGAGGTTTGGTAGAGATGAAATGATGTTCTTGGAATGAGATTGGGGTGCTTCTGGGTGACAGGGATGATATAAAACCCTAGTTGGTGTTCAAAGTATGGATCTTGATTGATTTGCAGTGGAGCGTAAGATCTGGGTTGGGGTCTCTTGATGACAAAGAGGCAGATGAGGTGGTTCCAGTTCATGGGGTTAGCAGATCTGTGATTCAAATTCAGAGATACACATGAATCTGGCCGCTTTTGATTGGAGGATGATTTCGAAGCTTTTCTTGTTTTTGTCTGCCAGAGATAGAGAGAGAGAGAGAGAGAGAGGGAAAGAGAGTGACAGAAGAGAGTGAGCACACGCAGGCAATTGTATGAGGGGCATGCCTTTGCGGGTGCGTGCTCACTTCTCTTCTGTCAGTCTCCACTTGCTTCCTTTTTTGCACTTTCCAAGTTGTTTCGTCTCTCTCTCTATCTCTCTCATTAAGAAAAGTATTATATTTCCTGTGAATTCTTGACACATAATTTTATGTGTCCCCGAAGGAGGGCTGTGCTGATCTCTCCATTTGGGCGGCTTCTCGGTCTTTCTGAATCCGAACCCTGCGATATTTACTTTCATACCTGGCCAGGTGTCCATCTTGCAACCACACGTCTCTTGCTCTCTGAATTCCGAGAAAGAAAGGAAAGCAAGTAAGCTTTGTGAAGGCGATCAGTAGCTGAAAAAGTAGCCAGTGCGCGCGGGCGCGAGCTGAGGGGTGTGTGTGTGTTTGAGAGAGACAGAAATGAGCTCGAGTCTTTCCTCCTCCATTTGATCTTTTTCACAGCTTCTTTTGCCTCTATTCTCACCGGCAAGCGTGCTCAGCCGATTATCTTGGTTCTTGTTCGTATGCTGCTTCTTTTCATAGTTTTATTACTAGTCAATGTTAGCTTCCCGTCGTTTATTTATCCAAGAAATGCGTAGTTTTAATACTTATTAGAAAAGAAAAAAATTGGGCAAATTGGAGCTTTGGTTCGGAAGCGTGACTTTTCATGGTAATTTGCCTTGTTTTACTATTCATGTTTAACGGAAAAACTGCAAATATTTTATGCTTAGTACATAGCCAACACCCACTCTCTCTCAGTCTCTCTTTCCCTCTCTCCCTTTCTCCCTCTTCCTGTTTTTTTCTGCAAGGCGATGCAATTCACTCACAAGGCAATATGTGGAGGTAAGTATCCACAAATCTCTGGCGCTTCCATATCATAATCTGGCGCTGACGGAGGGTTCTTGAATTTCCATATATAAAACCCTATTTTGGGTTCAAGAAACTCAAGCCGAGGGAAGTAATATTTCGTTTCTCTCTCTAACTCCCTCGGCTGTTAAATCTCAAGAGCATTATTTTTCATGTGATTTTTTCCTCTCTAGTGCCTGCAGCTTTTGAAATCTGGAGCAGAAAGGCGACGACCGTCTGAATATATTTGTTTCAGTACGAATTGGTGCTAAATATGGCAAGATCCATCTCTTTCCATTTTTGGGTCGATGTACGCTGTGTTATTGCCATGAGTGAAGAGAAGATTTCATGGGTCCTCTGGTTAGTATCTGATTGTTATCTCCCATCAATAAATTGATCCAGAATTTCACTTTTATTTCTTGCCTTGTCTGAGATTCTATTATCTTCTTACATCAGTCATGAACTATGTCTTTTTGATTGTTTAATCTGAAAAAAAGGGCTTTGCTTTCTGCTGGGGGAGCACCAAAATTTAATTGTTCTATTTTCGGCCGCACGGCGAAGCAGGTAAAATCTCAGCATCGTCATCTTCCCCACTTATTTATAGCTTCTTAACGTGGTTTGCTATTTTCAATTTTGTTTGATTTTATGTGTATTTATCTTTGCTTGGTCCATGTACTGGTTGAACTAGTGGGGAGCATCGGGAGCCAAGTATGCGAGTGTCAAACTGGTTGGCATTAGCAAAGACACCGGATGACCTTTAAACCCTGAATGACTATAATATTAAATCTGAGTTTGGGACAAAATTTTCGGTTTTCAACTAGAATCAATTAATGTCTCTTACTTAGTTTTTCCCTAAATCTTTGTTGGTGGAGCTTTGATTTTGATTAGAACCCTTTGGCTGGTCTCTGGATTTTCCCCATTTATGCTGAAAATTCAGATCTTTGGGGGAAGTGATAGTTTGTTATATTTTGAAAGTGGAGAGGCTAAAAGTTAAGAGAAAAGTGTTTGCTTAACAATTTCTTTTTCGGATGGCTATTTTAGATAGTTTGTCTCTAGGATGACGCTTTGAAGACTTACTTGTCCATATTATTTGGACATACCTATTCTTAGCTGGAAAAATTAGGAAGTGATTGGTAGTATGTTCTCGCATCTCCCTCTCGAACTTATTGTTAGATTTATCAATATGGGAGGGAGGTGTAATGGGCCATGAAAGCGGTGGGTAGTATATTTCTGTGTTATACCATAGTTTGTCTTCTTTAGTGTCTATTGTGACTGAATGCTATGTGAAAAGCCATAGCCAATTGAAAGAATCTTGTGTCAGGCCCTTTCGTTACAACTGTTGATCGACTTTTGATCTGTCAAACAAGATAGCATCTCCCGTACCAGCATTTATGCTGATAGGACTCTAGAACCAGCGCAATTATCATCTTGCCTGTCCTGAAAACATTCTGAAAACCCTGGGCAACCTTGGACAGCCTTCCTTGATCATGTACAGTCATTTGGTCATGGGAACCTCGAGATGGTGACACTAGGCTCCCAAATTGAGATTTCTTCTTAATGGTGTCTGACCCATATTGATTTACTTTATGTGTCTTGGAGGATGCGTTATTACAATATCACTTGATGAAAGACTACTTGGCAAGGTTCTAGTACTTAAAGACCTTGATATCTCATAGCATTAGCCATATGAATTGCATGATTTAAATTCTAGGTTTTGCTAGTCTAATGTTTGTGGCTAATTTCTTTATTTCTCTTCCTTAGCATTATGAAAAATTTCTCTTCTGGGCAATCATGGGCATTGTCAATTGTATATATATCTTTTGCTTTGAAATATGCTACACTACCCTTTTAAGGCAAACCGCTGTGTTCTACTTTTGGCTTTTCCTTAATGCTGTTGGTTATTCAATGAAGTATGGTTAAGGGTGTTTTAAGGTAAAATAAAAATTCCATCAATCTCCTTGTCCCTCATTCTTCGAGAATAAGAAAGATTCTTTTCCAATTTGAATTTGATTCCTGATATGAGGATACTTTGGAACTATCCTATGGAACTATTTAAAATTTTTGTGGCCTAAAAACTACCCTATTCAAGTTCCTAGAACCATCACCAAATGCTGAATATGGTTGTTTCACTGGTTCCAATATGTCCTGGTCGTTTCCTTAAACTTAAAAAAATAAGTATATTATGTACTAGAAGATAAATTTATGTAAATAATAAAGAGTCGTGAAACATAACAAACACAACAATGAAACTTTTTCATCTCATAAAATAACTCTACAAGTTTTATATCAATGTTTGTGAAGAAAAGACATAAATCACTAAAATCGAAACAAATCCTTGTGTCTATTTACTACATATAAATCTTTTTGAAAAGTATATGGAATACCATGTATATTTGTGCATCGTGGCTTACACAGGAAGAAGAAGGGGGTTCATGGGATGCTTACATCATGTGGCAATGAGATATGGTGTAACAAACCAAAAGAAATAAGTTATTTTAAGATTTAAGTGTCATGTGGGATGACAAACATTCCACTGGATAACATTATTAGTTGCTTGAACCATGTATTGTGGCTGGTGTACTAAATCATGAAATCCCTATAAAAGGTACAAGATCTGGAATAGGTACAGGATGGATAAGACACCGTACACTATTACGAACGCCTGTTTTTTATTGGTTCTGAATTTTTGGAACCTACAACCTTCATGTGAACTTTAGTACTCAGCTTGGAACCCACCTAACCTGGTTGATTTGCAAGTTCTCCTATGCACACATAGTGTGGTTCTAGAAAGTGATTACTCTTCTGTCAAATTAGCATGATAAGTTTTTGCCAAAGAACTTAATTTTTGTCGGTTAGTGTGGTATAAGTTTACACAAGCTTTAGTTGAAGTTCATGCAGTGTACACTTTCAACAAGGTCTTTTGCTTTACATTGATCTTTAAGCTATTCCCATACTTTTACTACCTTCACTTGAATTGTGCAATGGTACACTACTGCATTAATCAAAGTTGCGCTATGACCAATCTTTTGTTGGGTCATCGTAATCAAAATTTTTTGCCATTGGACTTATTGTAGACAAATGGATTACATTTGCTCAACACGCCTCCCTTTGTGCCCCCTTTATATTATTACATTAGGTTTAGTAGACCATACTTTTAGCACAACAGTGGCTTCTTTTCTTTTATGTCTTTGAGAAGCTAATTTTTGTTGTAACTTAGCTACAGTTTTTATCAGTGCTTTTATGGTCCCTGAAACTCATAATTGGGAAAAACTAACAACATTACCAATCTACTGATTTATCTTTTCATAAAGTTGGGTAAATCTAGTACAGCCCTTTATAATCTAGGCCATTTCAAGTGCCGCCAGTAGTTGTAGTCATGGGCTGGGTGATGGAGAATGGGTAAATGATTGAAAATTGAGGATTTGAGGAGAAAAAAAAAGATGGGGCCGCCAGCAGGGTGGGGCAGTTTGAGTGTAGACTTGACAATGGATAGATGATTAATTTACCTTGCTATCTTTGACATTGTATAGACTTGCCAATTTTTATTGAGGGATGACCCAAGAAGATAAATTAGTTTGTTTTTTATTTTTATTAAAAAGGGGAGATTGATGTTAGATTATTGTCTTGAGGGTGAACCTTGGCATAATGATAAGGTCCCACTTCCAACTTAATGGTCATGGGTTTGAGTCATGGAAACAGCTTGTTGGGAGAGAAGGCAAGGGCAAGGCCAACATATATTAGCTGACCATCTCCCCACACCTTGTGGCGGTTGGAAGTCTCTTATAGGGAGCCATCTTTTTTACTATCTTGCCAGCAATGAAATGTGAGGGGAAATTGGAAGTGCTACATTTTCGTTCATCCCATGTTGGAGGAAACTTTCTCTAGCCATAACTTTGATTGATGGATTACAACTTGTGGATATTAGTCAAATACAAACTTAACTGTAAATAAATGTGGTTGATGCTCATGTTTCTAACCTTCTAATCAGAGACATGGTTGGAAGAACAAGAGTAGAGAAAGTGTTGGGGAAATTAGTCCAAGTGATGCACTTTGTATGATTGGGGTAACTATGGCTTTACAGATTTGGAATTTCACTTTTGTCGATTATTATTGAAATCCTTAAAATATTTAAAATGTACAAATAAATTTGAATATTTATGCTGGAAGACTTTCCACAGTTAATAAAGAATTAAAGTATTTTCCATAGTGGTAGGATGCAAGACCAAAAAGCTTGAGGGTTGAAGATGTCAATTGCCCCCATAGTTTACTATCATTAAATTATTTCCATATATTCAGGAAATGGAATGTTGTAAGTTTTAAATGAAACAGTCATATTGATGTTGTCCTATTCCTTATTCTACCTTTTTCCAAGTTATAACTGCATGTGTCATTATTCTACACATCTTTTTGTTAGGTATGCAATTTAAAGGTTGTATCTGTCCTAATGGTCTGAGCAACTTTAAATATGATGAAACTCCAATGATAGAAATAGCAATTGAAAGTTTTCAGCTTTATAGTTGAAGAGGAGAATACATTTAGTGGATTTTGTGCGTCCTGTCTTTTGTTCTATTCAATTCAGTTTGCACGTAAGTTGCCAAAGAAACTTTTCCTGGTTTTATATGCATTGTCTTCCTGTATTAATTTAGATTTGTCTGCTCCATCACATTAGAACTCCTCAATAGATTACGATTTTGTTTTGAATGATGGCAGATTTTTTGCTTGTCTTAAATTTCTGTATGGAGTTTTTCCCCTTTTCAAAAGTCTCTAGATGAAGTAGTGTGTTATGGCTAAAGCTTTGTTATCGTTGAGTTTTAATTTGCAGCCGTAATTTGCTGCTTATCTCAGGATTGTATTTTAGAGTTTTGTCTTATCATCGCCACTGGATGGCGTGGGGCTATCTCTTATATAGGTGTCAGTTCTTATCTCTGATTCTTTCTGTACATTACAGAGACATTAATTAGACAGGGTGAAGGCTTCAAAACGAATTCGATCTAAGATTCATATACACTGCCTTGGGAATCAAGAGTTTATGCCTTTTTGATCTGGACTGAAAGTAAAGAATGAACTTTTTTCTTAGTGGCTTGGCTCAAGATTTTGACCCTTTTTGATATGTTTCAAACTTTTCAGTATGCATAAAAATTCTGTGAATGAACAATCAGTTCATGTGATATTTATTGCCTGGTTTGTTGCTGGCTAACAGCCTAACTTCATCTGAGGAATCATGTATTTTGTATGCGATTCTAGGTGAAACATCAGTCCAACTTAATGGTCATTGATCACGGATTGATGCCATATGTGTGAGTACTGGATCCAGGCTCATGAGTAGTATTTTTGGTTTTTCCTTGCTTTGTGATTCAGTCACAGAGGCAGCAACTGGGATTGTGATATCAGACCATGATGTTTTAGTCTAGGGAAATTTGTACATGGATTGGTATTTGCCATTTCCATTTTTAATTGCTGTAATTTTCCTTATAAAATCAGGCTTTTGTCTCCGCAACTTTGGTTGGGGATTCGATTTCTATGTCCAGGATAAACACACCCAAAATGGTTCGTTTTGCCCTCATGAAGCTGTTGTCACATATGCTGTTTCCAGTCAAAGACCATGGAAATCCATCTGGATCTAATGATGTTTGCGTCTTGTGTCACATGATTGTCATTGAATATTCATACTTCACTTTCCACCATGATATAATATGATGGTGATAATGGATGTTTACTGAATCCTGTACCTCTCCTTCTTTTTTTTTTTTTTTCCTTTTACTTTGTTTGTCATATGCATTGCATGAATTCACCACCCTGCATAGGTTATTTCTCCACTCTTTCTCTAGATTTCAATAAGTGGAATTTTGCCTGTGCCATTACTTTGCTTATATACACTGCGCTTGCTCAAATTTAACTTGAATCTTCTCATAATTCTAAGCAGTATGTTGTTGATTGTTTTGTCGATTCTGGACATATTCTCTATTGATAGTGACACATATAATCCTTTGACCATTTTCCTTTCCCGCTGATTTATTTGTCTTCCTAGGATGTCCGTGGAGGAGGAAACATTGAGCATGATCTCAAATGGTGATAGAAGCATCGTAGCTGAAGGGTCAAATTCAAATGACAGCGCCTTGCCATCACGCTTGAGCACTAAACGCGCTCGGCAGAGTCCTAATGGTGTGACCTCAAAATTCAAAGGAGTCGTCCAGCAACAGAATGGACACTGGGGAGCGCAAATATATGCCAACCACCAGAGAATTTGGCTTGGGACCTTCAAGTCTGACGAGGAAGCGGCGATGGCCTATGACAGTGCTGCCATAAAGCTCCGGAGCGGGGATCCTCACCGCAATTTTCCATGGTCGAAGCTCTCGGTTGAGGAGCTCAACTTCCAGAGCCACTACTCCACCGAGGCCGTGCTCACCATGATCAAGGATGGCACCTACCAATCCAAGTTCACCAACTTTGTGAGCAGCCGGACCAACGGGCCCCACCAGGAGGCGGGCCTCGACCTAGTCCTGGCCCACCCCAATGGGGGGCTCGTGTGCAGGCAGCTTTTCCAGAAGGAGCTGACACCTAGTGATGTGGGAAAGCTGAACCGGCTGGTCATCCCAAAGAAGTTTGCCATCAAGTACCTCCCCCGCATCTCAGGGGGATCAGAGGCTGGGAAGGGCGACACCCCGACTGCAACTTCGCACCCTGGGCCTGGATGACGTGCAGCTGGTGTTCTATGACCGGTCGATGCGGTCATGGAAGTTCCGGTACTGCTACTGGAGCAGCAGCCACAGCTTCGTGTTCACAAGGGGTTGGAACCGGTTTGTGAAGGAGAAGGAGCTGAGGGCGAACGACACGGTCGCCTTCTACATGTGCGAGTACCGAGAGCCACAGAAGGAAGGGAGGACTTTCTGCATGATCGACGTGCACCAGAGAGACAAGAACAGCAGCGGACTGGGGGAGAAGGCCAAGGGAAGCATCGAGATCATGCCTGTGGAGGGTGAGAGGAAGGACGATAGTAAGATGATGAAGAAGGGCCTAAAAATCTTTGGTGTTGAAATCTGTTAAAATGGACACCCCTGGCTTAAGCATGTTTGACTCTGGGGATTTAGCCAACAGTGAGTCTTTTAATTGCTTTCTTTTCGGTTATTTGTTCTAAGTTTAAAATGGAAGATGGGGGAGTTTATGCTTCCTAAGTTGCTCATGTCACAAACAATGTGCTTTTGAAAATGTAAAGAGTTTGTTTCAGTCAATTTATTTCTTTAGGTCAGTTTTAAGGGATGCCTACCAAGCTCTATATGTATCCTCGGTGAGACTTGTGTCTTCTTAGCGGTACTCTGGTGTGAAATTTCCCCTTGGAAATTGACAACATGGCAGATATCTGGTTGCAACTTCATGGGCCATCACTCGAGTTGGGGTTTGGTTACGAAGTTCACAAACTTGGACCATAATAGGCTAAAAGGCTTCAGCTCATTTCAGGACAGGATGATGCTTTGCAGATACATTCATCAGATTATCAATGTAAACCACTCCGAGTTGGTTTGCACTTTGCTGAAGTTGGTCCAATGCTGTCGAGTTATCAAACCAACTTGATAACGAAGGCCCGCCTGATAAATCAAATCTTGACTGACAAACCGAAGGGATACAAACTCATTGTCATGAACCATACAAAAGAAAGCTGATCTTGGCTTTTCTATCAAGCTCGCCTGCACCTACACGGAACTCTGCAACAGTCCTTCAGTAGTTAAGCTCAATCATGGCGTGAACTCACGAGCAATCATCCCCGTCGATAGTCTTATTGGCAAATGGTTGGGTTGGGGCACAAGTCACCTAATTGAATCTGAAATCTGTCCTGTAGAGATCCTGTGTGACGGATGTGAATGTGAATTGTCCATTCAATCTTGTTTGTGAATTGCTCGTTCTATCTTTGCAAAGGAACTGTTGTGCAAGGACAATTGATCGAAAGTGGCATGATACTTAAAATGTTCTATCTCTGCAAAGGAACTGTTGTGCAAGGACACTTGATCGAAAGTGGCATGATACTTAAAATATATGAATGCATATGACATTGCATATTAGGCTAAAATTCATGAACCGTCTATTTTTTTTTCCTTTTCATGAAAGGTGCATGATTAATTTCATATGTCGCTTTGACATGAGAAAACAAGATTGACATTTTCATCTCATCATCCCAGCTTCAATTCTAGAAATAAAGATGGCCAATGAGTTGTGTGGTGGTAGTGTACTTCGCTAGGGCTTTCAATGTCTTCTTTATTTGTGAGGCCAAAAACGTTTATGGTAGAGTAGCTTGCGAATAAGATGCTGTTAAGGAGAGGTCGTCACCGATAATGCAATTCAAGTCGAGGTCAGTGCATGTCGATTCATTATGATTTCTACCAAGTATTTCATGATGAGTGGGGATTCTTATGATCACGTTTTAGATAAATAACCACGGTGATCACTCCTCGCTCTTTTGAACAAAATACCCTAGTCAAAAATATGAAGTTGGCCCCTAAAAACTCTCTCCGTGGCTATGGATTCGACGGAGAGATGCATCCAAAGGAGCTCTTGAGAGTTCCACACGATTCCTTCATACTACTAGAGAGACACTTGTCAAAAACAATTGAAACAGCAAATCCATAGTAGGACTGTTCTAATTCCATGTCCTAGATATAGCCCACTTTCTGGTTTTGGCGTGCCTAAATAACATTATCGAGTTGTTCTATCAAATTTATCTTCTTTATCATAGATACATGATCTAATTTTCTCAACGTGAGAAACTTGAACATGAATGGAGAATGATAAGCATGAAAGGTGACAGTCTTTTCACGTGATGTAACGCATGGATACAAATCGCTGATGAGTTACGGTCTAAACGTTTCTGCAATTTTCACGTTGTGGAGGTCGATTTCGGTACTGAAATGCAAAAGCAAACAAAAACGGTAGAGAAACTGCTACATCAGGCGCATGTACCTGCGAAGTTTGTACGTGGACGGAACTGAGAGCTATATTGCGGACGAGAGTCTGATTCCGCCATGTTTGTCCTCCTCTGTCAGATTGTTCACTTTGGAAAGAAACAAAGCAAATTACAGTAATTTTTTAGGTGTTTGAAACAAAAATCCAATCATGGGCAGCAAAATCATGGTTAAAGGGTAGCACTTAAAAGAAGCTATCATTCAATTGGCTGGGCTGAACGATAATTGCGGTAGCAAGACAAGACCTTTTCCATTGCTGGGGAAAGAACAATAATTGAGACACCATAATTGAAGCAGGCCAACCTTCATCATCACCAAAGTTCCAAAAATCATAGGCATCTTTGCTGGGGATGACCGAATGCATTTTGCAAACGGACAATTTGATCTTATCTGCCGAGCCAACGAGAACCTCTTGCTTTTGGAGTGGATTGCAATCCACCAGAAAATGATGACAGAAAGATGGAATCAGAAAAGCAAGCAAGAGAGCTCGCTCCCAAATTTCAATCAAAGCCTCAAACAATTCATTTTACAAACACATCATAAAGAAAGCACACATGTGAGACAAATTCCATCTGAGACCCAAAAGCACAATCTATTTCCAGAATCACACAACATAGCTGAGAGTCATTGACAACAAATCCGCTTCAATTTCCATAGATCTTAAGAGCTGTCAACAGTAAAGACCTTTACAAAACAATTGACTCCAACAACACGAGATTCAATTCCTCATGCAGGTGTCGAGTTCTCAGCAGGAGACGTCCACAATATGTCTTTGAGCGCCGGTCTAAGCTCCTTGCTGCAGAACTGGTTGTACTCCAGAGTATCCCCATTGTCCTTCTTCACCTCTACCACCAAGACCGTCGGCGTCACGGCGAAGATCTCCGCGGCGATACCCAGCTTCCCTTTCCTCCCCGTCTCCTGCCCCTGCAGTTTCACCTTCGACTCGCTCTTCTTGATGCTGAACTTCCCCGCCTTGGCCACCTCCTCCAGTCTTGAAATCACACTGCTCGCAGGCCTCGTCGTCGCGAACCTCATCTCCTCCTTCTCCTCCCTCTTCTTCTCCTCGAACAGAGGAGACAGATCGAAGCCCTCCGACAACGAGATTATATGAAACGCGTTTAGGGTCTCCGACTGCTTCTTTAGCTTCTCGCCATTGGCCCCGCCACTCCCGGCCTCGTCCTCCCCAACGAAGGCCTCAAATTCCAACTCCTGCTTCGTTCTGATAGTCTTAGGCACGGACTTCTTAAACCAGGACGACTCCATGACCTTGGCAATGGTGATTCGCGTGCTCGGGTTCGGGTCAAGAAGCTTGGTAACGAGCCTCCGGGCATCGGAGGAAAACCATGGCGGGCACTTGAAATCTCCCCGGTAAATCTTCCGATACATGGCCATGATGTTATCATCCTGAAAGGGCAAGTAACCTGCGAGGAGGACAAATAAGATAACCCCACAAGACCAGAGGTCGGCCTTCGCGCCGTCGTATCCTTTCTTCCCGATCACCTCCGGGGCAACGTAAGCCGGGGTCCCGCACGTCGTGTGCAGCAAACCGTCCTGCCTCAGATGCTCCGAGAACGCGCTGAGCCCAAAGTCGGTGACTTTAAGGTTACCATCCTCATCCAGCAGCAAATTCTCCGGCTTCAGGTCACGGTGGTAGACGCCGCGGCTGTGGCAGAAGTCGATCGCGGAGATGAGCTGCTGGAAGTACATCCGCGCGGCGTCCTCCCGGAGGCGGCCCTTGGCGATCCGGTTGAAGAGCTCACCGCCCCGGACAAACTCCATGGCGAAGTAGATCTTCGACTTGCTCGCCATGACCTCGTGCAGCTCGACGATGTGCGGGTGATTCACCATCTTCATGACGGCGATCTCGCGCTTGATCTGCTCCATCATCCCGACCTTCATCACCTTCTCCTTCCCGACCACCTTCATCGCCACGCTCCTCCCCGTCTGGAGGTTGCGCGCGTGGTACACCTTCGCGAAGGTCCCGTGCCCCAGCAGCCGCCCGAGCTCGTACTTCCCGTGCAGGACCGAGGAGCCGGCGCCGTCCTTGCCTTTGGGGTCCGCCATTGGAAAGACGCGATTTTTTAATCGAGATCGAGATCGAAACTGAAAAGAAATTCGAAAGGGGGGTGGAAGAAGATGAGCGAGGAACTAGAGCTCCGGGGCGGAGGCCGGGGTTCACCCGTCCTCGACGTGCTTCCGGTGACAGTTCCGTCCGCCGATGGTGGCGGCGGCGACGGCGACGGCGGCGGCGTAGCTGCCGGCTTCAGGATTTGTCAGCAAGAAGCTGCTCATCTCTCTGCATTCCCAATCCGAACGGTGATTAGGGTTGAGAATTTTCGCCGGAGGGGTTCGGTCGGAATCGGAGGACGACGGAGCACCAACGATTGAGAATCCTCCTCTTCCTTTGGAAACGCTGGGGCTATGGCCTTTATATAGGCAGTTCCGGGGATGGGGAGGGGACGATCGGACGGCTGAGGATGGGTGGGGGAGCGGCCGCGTGTCGCGATCGCGGGACGTCGGTTGGTTAATCTTGTACGCGTGCGGAGGGGCCGTGGGGGTGGGGCCCGCGGTCTCGACAGGTGTAAGGTCGAGATTGGTTCTTGCGGGGGTGGTTTTTGCCCGAGCGACAACCGCCGTTTAGATCTGAGGATCGCGGTTTATTTACGGGTTTGCCCTCGCTCTACGCGACGAAGGTTCGCTCAATAATTCAGGTCGGAGTGGGGTCCCGGGGGCCAACCCCGGGCCATCCGGTTCAATTACCACGGCCGGGGGACTCGAACCGGCTCGCGGCTTTTCTTTGATTTTTTTTTTTTGGTCGGTAGCTTTTCATTGGAGTTACATATTCGTATTTTAATGTAAATGCAATTTGAGCACGGTTAATATAATAATTAATTTTTTTGGCAGGAAATATAATCCTTAAATTTAATTAGTAGCTTATTGAACAAAAAAAAATTAATTAGTAGCTTTAGTATCTTGTTATCAAATTGTGACCTGGCCTAGCCTCAAAAGGACAGGATAAGTAAAAAAAGAAAAGAGGAAAACACTATGAACATCCAGTGAATGAGTGCATCTAGTTGAAAATTCAACGTCGTACAGCAACTTATCAAATATGGCGATAATGAGCTGTCTACTTATACAAAATAAGACGACTTCTAAGTCATACATTAATAAATTATACATTAAAAAAAGAAATTTTCCAAAGTTCGATGAGATTACCATAAATTTGGATGGGTAGACTTTTTTCAAGCGCACCATTTAAGATTCTCTAGTGCTAGTCTAGGGTCAACTCCTAATTTATTATTACAAGGAAAAAAAAGGAAAAATAAAGAGGGTCTTTTTCTTCCTTCCAATTTCCAATCACTTCGCTTAATTTCACGAGTGGCTGTTGAGAAATTGCTAGGAACTGCCATCGAAGAGGTTAACTATTGGTGGAAATCGTGTGGCCAGCCAAGCAAAGTTGACTCGAGTCAAGACCAGCTACCGACGTAACTTCCGCTCGAGTTCAACTTCGGCGGCGGACCGGAACCTATTTACGAAGTTTGCCATCCGACCGGGTCAACCCCACCAACTTCCAAGAGCCACGCTCCAATTTGATTTCTTCAAGCCAATGAGTGTGCAATGTCGAGGTCGATTGATCTGGACTCCTAAACACAGCACCAGACGGGTGCCGTGTCGATCAATCCAAATAATGAGATGATCACTAAGACTCCGTTTACTTCACGAAAGATGAATGATGTCTTCAAAAAGTAATCACTCGAGACAATTAGTCAACGAGAGATGTTATCATTATTGATCTTAATTTATGGCTAAACACTTTTTGTGGTTTGTTTTAGGAGAATGTTATCCACATCGTTTGTTTTTCTGCAAAAAAAAAAAATGCAATGTAGAATTTTCTAGGACCACTTGGAATTTGAAAATATGTAATTAGGAAGGCAAATAGGGGCATGGAAGATATAAACTCAGAATCTCATAACTATAATAATAATGTGAGATTTGATGGAACCACTATTTTAAATGTAAAAGAGCACTTAAAAAAATCGGTTGTCAAGTGATGTGAGACAATGCTTCAACGCTCTCTCTCTCATGTGCAAGCCGGATTTATAAGCAACCCGATCATAGCACTTGGAATTTGACCAATAGGAGTAGAGACACATTGGTGAAAGGAATAGCGCTAGCTCTAACATCATACATAATTTTCTACAACCATTATTGATTAATTCTAAAAATTTAATCTTTTAAATCAAGACATATTTTATTATTTAAATATTTTTATGGACATGATTACAAATCGAAAGCTTGCATCAATTATTGAATAAACAAGAATGATGATGATGATGATAATGATGATGATGGAGTTTTAAATTAGGGAAAGAGAGGGGGAGATCCAATGGTGGAGATGGGCGACCGGTTCGCTTGTTTGCACCGGTGGGTTGGTGACACCCTTCCTCAGATGGGTCATTTCGGGTCCTACCGACCTCTCATCAATCGATTACACCTCGTCTTTCTTGTGCCAGTCTTGTTTCGTGACCTCCAAAGGACAATTAGGGCAGACGTGATTAGGCTTCTAGATAAAGAAAATGATTCAAGAGCAATTTTCCCGACAATCCAAGCGCAATTAGGAGGAGTCTTGCCGGGCATCTTAAGTCTAATCGAACGCATGATTCAAGTTTTTCTTCTTCTTTTCTTATGATGATAAATTTTTGGATGATGATAATGACAATATCACTAATATCCTCCCATTTCACCACCTTTTTCTTTGTATTTTATAAGATTGTATTAATGGACGGCTCGATTAGGTTAGGCTTAAAATTTTTGGTAAGAATGACTCAAGATGGGGGAATGAATATATGGGGTCCACTTATGTTTGATCCAAGTCGAATTTCTTTAATTCTGTGAGATTTTGATAGAACTACTACTAATTATTTTAAAAGTTTAAACTATTAGATAAAACATTTAGTTATGATATCATATGAGATTTTTATGGGATTATTATCAATTATTTAAAGGCTTAAGCTGTCAAATTAAGGTATAATTCAATATTTAATTACTCTTAACATACTCATTTTTCACTAGGACATGCCGCTAAGGCCTAGCGATAACATTGGGAATTAAGTTAGATGAAACATGATTATCGAATGATCTAATTTTTAAGTAGAAAATACGATGAAACTTTTTTTTTTCTTTTTTGAAGATGGGTTGGATATGAGAGTATGAAAAAGGCGTTCCAACCCCTCTTTGCCTTGGCTCGCACCTGATGTCCAGTCCGTGATTTTACACACTTCCAACAAGAATGGTAAGTGTATATGGGTTTGCAATAGCCTCCTGGCCTCATGTTCATCACATTGATTACATATCTGCTGAACGGGTAACAGGGTTATGTCGTGCGCAAAGTTACAAATCGACACCCCTCCCTAATATATGCAGTGACCGACAATCCGATTCGCCAAATCTGGAATATTTCTTGCCTTTTCCCCTCTTGAGGTTTCGATTATTTCCTGGATTTCCCTTCTTTCCATTCGTGGGAAAGATGGATTGTCCACTACCAAATCGATAAAAAAAATACTCGTGTTAAGTGAGGGGGATTGAGAACTCGAGGGCGCACGCACACCAGCAGAAGCTATCAACATATGCTGCAGAAGCAAAGAAAGCCCGGGTCGGGAATGTATGAGATTCACGTGGCTCGGTTCATCAATTCGCGGCATGAGGTAGGTTAAGAGTGGTCCTAGTGGTTTGCACCAATAATGCGAACATGGAAAAAGACCGCCGATGACAGCGGGCGACGCCGATGTATTTGTTCGCGCCTAGTGAATTCGCAGTCACGACCATGTGGATGAGATGAGGTTCCACATGAAGGGTTCTTTTTTCCTTTTCCTACCTTTTCTTCTATTGGGTATCGAGGGGATATGCCTGTTGCGTTGTTGCTTTAATGATGAGGTTTTCCCTGTTGCATGCGAAGGCTATCCGGATCTCTCGAAACGCCAATTGGAATCATGGCAAGCTGAAGAATCGCAGGATGAGAGAAACCCTAGCTTTCAATGGGCCGGAGAAGCATGTTTTGTGTTCGTTTTCAATGCAGGATAATTGTCGCGGTTGGAGTCAAGATAGAGTATTTTAAGTCTCAATGATTAGTCCCCAACTTCAGAGCTCATAATTCATTTCAGTCTGAATAATGGAAGATACCCATTATCGAAAGAAGTACAAAAGACAACGTCCAAAAAGAACTCATGCGCTAGACTGGGTCAAAAAAACATATTGCGCATGCGACTAGTTCAATGAGTTTTTGCCGAGCACGGCATGAAAATCGAAAAATCATAGGCATTTAAAAATCATATTGTGAAAACATACTACTACTTCGAAAACCAAATCAAGTAACTTTTTTTTTCTTAACAAAGAATAGTAATACGAACGTGACGATCAACCTCGCAAAAAAGATGACACTACTTTCTAATATTCGACACGAACAATGAATTAAGAGCTCTTAAACGCTTAGATTCGGTCAGCACGAGTCCTCCTGACTTTGCAAAATCAACCAGCGACCCTCTTGAGCAAGTTTAATTGTCCAGGCAGATGCTAACCTTGCTCTATATTTTCATCAGCAAAAGGGAGAAAATGGCTACAGCCTTATGCACTACATAAAGTGTCATGTGAGCGAGACTTTGCAGAATTGCTTTCAATCATTTTAAAAACTCAAAATGTGAGATAAAAGCAATTTTTAAATATTCCAACACAGTGCATATGTACAGCTTTCTCTGTCTGTCTCTCTTTCCCTCTCTCTCATATACTGCATGTATAGATCTACTCATTTTGCTTATGGCCACACAGATGTACAGAGACGATATATGATCCAAGGGTCGAAGAAGGAAGGAGATCACATGGGTTGCAGAGGAGACGAGATTCCATGGCCACCACAAGAAATAATTCACCGCTGAAAATCTCTGGCCGACCTGTCCCCTTTCGGAGAAATATCGTAATAATTCGCGTCTCTTCTGGTGCTCTATTTGCATTCGCGCCAAGGCCCTCCACAGGTTCCAAACCCTCGCATGGCGACAAAACGAAAACGCAAGTGGGGCGCAGGTTCTGGTCTCCGATCGCGACGTGGGGGCTGGGAGAGGCGCGTAGGGGGAGTGCGGCACGTGCCCGTCCATCGCCATGCGATGCACGATGCATGACGATGCCTTCATTCGTTCTTCTTCTTCCTCCCCACAAATCTTATCTGGAATGAAGAGGGCTTCGAATTGACGGGACATTAATGGGTAGAGTGGGTAGAGTCAGTAGGAGACCGGGACCCCTGTCTAGGAACTTTATACGCATTGGCGTGCGAAAGTGGGATACGAATTGTTATGCATGCGTCTGTATGTATCTATGGCGCGTATATTTCTTCTTTTCGATGGTTAATCATAGATATACAGTGGATATGTGACCCTTGCAGCTCCTTTCTCCGAGAGAAACTTGGAACGTTTGAATTAAAAGTCTGCACAGCGGCGGCGGTGGAGGTAGCTGAGAGAGACGGTACAAGGTTCCGTCGCCGCGACGCCGGAGGAAGGCAGCGTTGAAGTCAGATTAGCTACGTGGCAAACGTAGGTCATGAAGATGAGATGGAAGAAGCTTATTAGGGTTCATATGTTAGAAATATTATTAAGAAGAATGGAATCGGATTGGAAGGCATGAATACACTATTTTCAAGGAATTATCGCTAATGGTTATTGGGAAAAATACTTTAAGATGAAATAGAGTCTCAAAATGATAATACTAAATAAAATTTTAGTATTTCTCCAAGAATTCTCAAAAAGAAATAATTAGAGAACAAGCAGCTGTGTTTTTTAAGAAAAAAATGAAAATTGAAGTGAAAAAAACATTGAATATATGATAGCGAAACCCATTTTGCAAACAAACATACTCTTTCAAAAAGATTTGGAGTGAAAAAAATATAATCAATGACTAGTGCCAATTCATGCACCCGTACGCAATTACTATAAGGTCCAAACCATGATTTTCGATTTTAAGTTTGAAGACTTTTACACTTATATATTAGCCAGTACACTCGTATCTTTTCAATGTAAAATAAGACACATTTATTTATTTTACAAATAAAACGTTCTGGACTAATAAATTGCTTGGGAATAGCCATTTTCTTTATAAAAAGGGAGATAATTTAAAATTACTGTATGAATCTATTTATAGTGATAGAAAGGGTACCATCTTATACTGGCTCTTCAATATGACTGCCAAAATTCCTTGATTTATCTACTAGCGTCCCACATCTAGCCATAAGAGACCCAAGTCCAAATGTGATATTTCGAGTCTACTCAACACAAATCAACTGCAATCATCATGGATTCAACTACTAGATATCACGCTCTTATAAAAATACATCCGTTTCTTGATATCATGAGTTGAAAAAATTTCATGGGCATTTGCCATATTGCTAACTTTAATATTATGAATAGATGACTGACCTAATATAAAGTGATAGCATGGCAAAACTCAAGCAATAATCCTAGGATTAAAAAAAATTCAGGATGCAAACTGTAAAGCGAAGTTCGGACATTGAGTTTAGATATATTATGATGAAATCAAGGCCAGATGTTTAATAAAGGGGAGAAAGCCAATGTTCCCTAAAGTGTTTCGCAAAAGAAAAAAAATTAAAAGACACTAGGAAAGTCATTTATAATTTCACTCAAAGGGTGGAAAAGGCAAAAAAAAGAGAGGAAAAGGCAAAAAAGAGAGACTATCTAAAAATTTTAAATTATACAAAATCTTGGGATGAGGATCTCTTCTTTGCTGGGGAACGATTAGCAGGCCCACCTACATATGCATCAATGTAGCAAGATGGTGATGATTTGTACGCGTTCCAATAAAGATTAACGCAACACCAAGAATAATTCGCAGGATTTTGTCTGATTGGATCCATGTCCATTTGCGACATCTTATAATTTATTAAGGAGTCCGGAAAACTAGGGTTTCTGCCTTCTGTTCTGTCACCGTTGGGGTTGAATACTATAGAAAAGGTCCACAGATCGCAACATAAAAACGTGTAATTGATATAGCCTAGCCGGCCGTGTACAAATTCTTCTTTTTCTTTCGGTATTGGGTTATCAAATTGGCGATTATAATGATTTGATATCTGAGAGATTCCTCCAGAGTCAGAAAGGTTCGGCAATGTTTGTCTGCATGTCTGTGCAATTTGCACATAAGGTCAGATTATATGTACGTTTCTCTTTTATCATGAGATCACATATAGAATAGTCATATATGTACGTACAGATTGTTGGGTTCGATGCATTAAAGATCTTGACAGGCCCAAAAGAAAAGATCAACGGGGTCTTTGGCTCTCACGAGGACAGCACATTCCACTTCACCTAGTTTCGAATCTATTTCGGCGGAATTGATCCAGCAGTGAAACATTTTTCACCGAAAGTTATTTTTTAATTTTCTTTTTATTAAAAGAGATGAGTATTATGGCTAATTCAGATAGAAAATATTATGGAAAAATAAAGAAATTGAGAACCTCACTTTAGATAGAACTATATACACATAAATTGTGCTGGAATTTAATCGACAACAAGGCTAGGAAAATGCAAGTGTTTCAAGGAAACCAAACATAAACAAATTAAGTCATAATTTAATCGACGATAAAATTTTAGAATGATGGAATTTAATCCATGATGTAGACAATTAGGATAAAGATACACATCAAAATTTAATCGATGACATAGATCTAGAAACTACAGCTAAAAAACACGCCAAATTTAACCAACAATGTGAATATGAAAATTAGAAGTAAGATAGTAGATTTGTTTATTTGTGTGAGAGGATCTTTAGAAGAATGGTATTTATAGTGGTTGTGCCATAACCGTCTCCAATTAATTCTCCCCAATTAATTCTCCTAAGGTTGTAGCCATGTTTCCTCATATTTGAAAATCCGTGCCCATACTCTCATGATGCCATGATCTTGTCTGCAAGCGGTTGCTTCTTTAAAATCATGGTCTTGTTACTCCACAACATTCATTGCTTCATTCTCTAATGACTTCAACACCATAACTACATATTGATAGCCTTTGTGTGTCCAACTTCCTCTTGATGTCTCAATCGGTAATCCATTTTCCCTTATTGATTGATATTCTTGTCAACTATCGTTAACCATCCATCGCCGTATACTTATCAATAGTGGTCATCAATGTGCATTAATGTCTATAGCAATTCTTGTGATCATCAACAACAGCTCACATGTTTAGTCAATGGCCTACATTCTAGTCACCTGCCTACTCATGTCGACAACCTAGCCAAAATTGGTGCAAAAGATATCTCACCGCTCTCCTAAGAGAGTTTTGAAAAACCCTTTTTGGCCCAAAGTATCAAATATAAGTTTCTTGCATCTGCAATTGATTTGATCCGATTTTATTAGGTCTTTTATATAATCTACCTACTTAAATGTTGACTTGTGACTTATCTAGATCACTTTGGAAGCCATTCTCGTCAGCTAATTCTCACTCTATGATGTTGAAATGCAGGTTAGCTTCGCCTGTCTCCGGACATTGAATAGGAAACCCCCCCGAAGATCAAATGCACCGTGTGTGGCCCAAGACGTGGTTGAGACGTGATCAGGTCATTGTAAATAAGGTTTGAGGACAGGGTTTTGGTTGGAGGAAGCTTCAAGACGGTAACAGTTTCGTTTTCTATAAGGTTTATTGAAAGATAAGTTATCGATTTCTGGCCAAGAAATTATCAAATGAAAGAAAGATAAAGATGTCGATCGTGTTATCCACTCGTTTCGGACTCCCTCTCCATCACGTCTCACGCCCTCCTGGCTGATAACAACGTCTACTTACCAGTTCAACTGCCCTGATGAGAGAATGGAATTGAACGCACGCGCATGTTTTTGTCAGCTTTAAAGCGCACTCGTACTCAATGCGGAGCTGCAATGCGACTGCGACGTCGTAGCAGCTGGTCCTCAAGACGACCCCCGAGTTGATTCAGGACCATGAAACCGATTTCGATCTCCAACCATCAATTCTGTCGGGTATGGCAATTTGAATTGTCCTGAGGAGGGCGACACCGCGGATGCACAGTGCTCTACCTCAGAAAAGATACTGCCAAAACTAGCGATTCGCAAGTTCCCGGAAGTGAAGGGCCCAAGATATGTGGCGTTGCATGAGGGTCTATATGGAGGATCTAATCGCTTTAGCTTAGCCTCGTAACCATTCACATTTTTGACATCCAAATCGTTCGTTTGTGAACTTTATCAAGAGAGATTTCGAGTATCAACGGTTCTGAAAGCTATAAACAATCTTTTCCCATTTCATTCACTATTCCCATCGACCGAGTCATCCAAAAGTAGCTGGAAATCCGAATTTGGAGCCCATAATGAAATCATTGGATTCCAACCCACTTGGTCGATGGCGGCCTCAAGAAGCTCTCAGCCCACGAGATTGGAGGACCACAGGACCAGAGGCAGTGCTGGTGAACTAGACAGACAAAATTAATCACCCATCATTTCCTGTCAGATGAAGCCACTCATCAAATGCCTTAAAACCATTCTCTTAATAAGCAGTCAGCGACATTTTCGGCCGTATCATTCGAACGATATTCTACATTCCGCCCGTGACCCAAGATGCCAGAGTCGATCAGTCCTCGGGGCGATCATGCTGTGGGTCCGACTTTTCCTGCTTCATTTTCATATGAAGAATGTTGGCATAAAGTAACCTCATCTACTTACAATTAGAACTGCCAATGAGAACGTGGCTTTGAAAAAAGAACAGACTGCCTGCCCAAGGGCAATGTAATTAAGTCACTGTCATCAATCTAAACTGCAGAACCAAGTGTTAGCCAGACTTCAGTTGTTGCACATCAAGCAGGATCAGATATTAGCTACATCCGCCAATAGTACTATTTACTCTTCTCACCAATCTCACATTCCATGAAATGGTCCGAGTTGAAGCCATCCATTGGCACCACGACGCAGCTGATGAGAACATTGAAAGCATGTGTTTGCTAACAGCCGTGAGGCCATGATTTTGATGTGAGATGGTTTGGGGCAGAAAGCAATCACATGAAACTTGTGACTACACGGCAATTTATCTAGGACTAGGATGCCTTCTTTTCCTTTCTTTGTTCTACCACGGTTGGTCCATACCTTTGCATATTCGCTCCAGCACATCCGCTCTTGATGTACTCAGCTCCTCGACAATTTCCTGGTGACCCATCTCTCGCAGTCTGCCCATAATATCTAAATGCAATATATGCGAAGAACACTGCACATGGAAATAAACTATCATCAAACGCCTTGAGATTGAAATGGAAGGCTATTCAGATTGAGAGAAAAACCAGTTTACCTCCCCAAACTCTTCCAACAATAGAAGAAAAGCTCCAAAAGATTGCAAATGTGGCAGCAGCTATGACTTTTTTGTGAGAGCACACGCCCCAAGAATCTCCAAACAGTTGAATCCAAAACTTGCCTGCACAATCCACACTAGACCCGATTAAATGTCAGGATTAAATTTTGAAATGTCATATTGTCTCCTGCAATTTCTCATCATACCAGAAAATTGTTTCTAGAATTCAACCAAACTGTAAAAAGGTTTAGCTTTCTCTAAACAGTGCTCGTCATCCCACTGAAGATGACATAAACATTATAAAGGAGATGGTTCAAAAAGATATGGAGAGCTCTGTCCAGCTCTCTTTATAGCATCCTAAGCTTAATCAAGATCTCAATGAAAAGGTTCAGATGAATGAGATCCTATTGGTACCAAAAGACGTAACTCATAGTTCAATAAAGGATGATGAAGTAGCAATTTACAGGCAAATTCGAATCAGAGTTAATGAAAGTCCACAAGAATATGCATGCTTCGCATGGAAAGACTAAACTTCCTTTTTGGACCTCGTTGCAACACTCCAAGTAAGACCCATTCTTAATGATCAACTTGAGTATTCCTTCTCGGCTGGAGCCCATGTGGATCGGCCAGGCTGTCATGGAAGCATGGCATTGATGCCCATTTGTGACAACCTAGCTTGCTCCACGTGGGCCAAGTTCCTGAAAGAGTGCTCAAGATGGTGATCATTAAGAGTAAGATCTTATTTGGAGGGTTGCATTGATGGAGTTTTTTTATATATATCACTAGGGCAGGCACAGCATGTAAGCATGCTGCAGCCAAATTATAGATTACCTTGTGTAGTCATATACTCAGCATATGTAAAGCAGAGTTTTGGTAGGATGAAAACTCCAAAAAATCCTGCATTAATGAGAAATGCAAAGTGTCAGTAACATAAGGCAATTGCATAATATCTCAATGATTTTTCTTCCATTCGGTTGCATCTCAGGTAAAGAGAATTAGAGTAGGCTGGGAACATTCAGCATTAAACAAGCAAATGTTTCAGTGAGTGAATGCGTTGAAGTTGTTATTGAATCTTTTAAGGGTGAATATGGCACGGTATTATGCTCCCCCTCACCCCCCCCCCCAAAATTCCTTTAAAAAGTAGCCAAAAAACATCGTCTTCACAAGCACTGTCAAATCAAAACCATGGGCGGAAAATCACCACAAATTCTGCAACTAGAGACTTGTATGCACTTCAACAGAGCCTGTAATGATCCTTCTTACAATCAAAGGTGTCACATTAAAATCCTGAAATCTTCTTACTAACAAATCTAATGAAAACTCACCTAGTTTGACCATCATCTCTGCAGTCATATAGCTTCCACATTTGGCCACAACAAAAAGCAGGACTGCCAACTGCAATTTTCACTATTCATTAGCTTCCGCACTTAAAAGAAGAAGCTAGTTAATAAGCAAAATCACCTCACCTTCATTGTAGTCAATGGGTCTCCAGAGAGAACAGCCCTGAGCATGAACAAGAATTTGTTGAAGCAAGGAAGCACCAACTTCACCAACCGCATTGCCTCTTCCTCTTCACACTCGCATCTCATGGCAGCAGCATCCGCAAAACCCCTGAAAGCAAACAGATGCAACACTAGCACTAAGTTAGGATGACAATTAATTCGGCAACATCATCTCTAGCATTTATATTGTGACTGTATTACCTGCTAGTGATGGATCTGTACAGAAAAATTGCAGCAAGAATGATGAGACTCAGATAACAAACCAGAGAAATGAAGCTGGAGAAGCAGAAAAGAAACAAGGTTTTAAACTCAATTCTCATCTGAAACAGAGTAAACAACCCAAATAAGCTGATATCCCCTTCTTTACCTGTAATCGAGATGCTTAGCATAGGAGGATGATATTATCAGTACTGTGCCAATTGCAAAGGCTAATGCTGACTTATATTCATCTTTCCACATCACCAAATCCACTGAATAAAAAGAACAAAAAAAAAAAAAAAACTTAAGCCTAAGTTAAGTTACAGAATTCCACAGAAAAAGTAGTTCAGGGAGGACCCAGAAAGCCTGAATTACCCAAAATTTGCCATCCCTCCTGCGTCTCACCGGAACGTCGGTTTTCGTCCGATACTGTAACGGAGAACATAAAACTGTGATGGAAGGACACGTAATAAAAGTGCCAACGACCTTGAACACATGAATGCAAAACTTACATATATTATGCTTGGCAAAATTTTGATGAATAGTAGCGTATTTCGTGGTGGCAGGCTGCTCTTTAGTTGCACACAAAGATGTCGGCCGACTTGGAGGTGTATAAGCAGTACTTCTATGCACTCCATTACGGGAAGGAGGTCGTTTCACAGTATCAAAACAAATGGGTTTGTGCTTTTCACTGAAATGATTATCTACTCTCTCTCCACTTGCCACTTTTCTGGATCTCTGCTCTGATGTGTGAACTTTCTCGATGTCGAAGCCGTGTTTTTCAACCTTAGTCGCAGCTTTCTCATCAATGCAATGAGCCTCGAATCCCTCATCATCGAAAAATTCTTCATCCCCATCATCATTACCAAGATTACCATGAAGGTCATAATCATGGACCTCTACCTTTGGAGCAGGCTCGACCTGACCCACAACGCTCATAGTGCTTGAAATGATTCTCTCTTGACAAACCCCAACCTCCTTGCAATTTTCCTCGGATCCCCCATGACCAGATTGACATAAATCCTTCGAAGGCTCCAAATTTTTCTTCCGCAGTTCAGCTGAAACAACCTTTTCAGCACCAAGAGCAGATTTACTCACCTCCTTTGCCTCAGGCCTTGATTTTCTCTCCTGAGAAATTCGAAGCTCTCTCTTTTCCTTCACACCCAGAGCTGGGCTCTTCTTTTTCTTGATTCCATCACCCGAAAAGCTCATTTCCTTCACATGCTCATCAAGAATGTTGCTCGAGTCATTGACCTCCCTTGCAATCTGAATTGGGCCATCAATGCTCTCCGATTTCCATGTCCTTCTCTTCCCCACAGCTTCACTTTTTCTCAATGTGACTGAACTAGGAGCGGTGGGCACATCACTAGCAGTGTCATTACCATCATCTTCGAACAAACCAAAGACTCTGATCCCACCTTTCACTTCATCTAACCTCATCCTCCTCTCCCAAACTGATCCTGCCACCACCCCAGTACTCACGCCACTCCTCCTCTTACTTGAATCCATCAAGATCCGTGCGACCCTCTGCCTCAAATCCTCACAGTTCTGCAAAATAAACCGAGAAAAGAGCTTCCTTTACGCTTCTTCTCTGTTTCTATTTCTTGGTGAGAAAATGAGCAGTGGAGGGAGATTTCAGCAGGGGCAAGGCTACAGAGGATCTCGGTGGGATCTGATAAGACTTATGGACCCAAAAAGTTATCTGGGGAGGCACGTGAAACGAGGCAATCAGAATACAGAAGCCCATCATCATTCACATGCCATTTTTTTTGTGGTGAGAAAAGAAAGAGACAGAAGGTGCTTTGCTTGTTCGGTCTCATTTCCGTGAGGGTGCGAGATAAAAAATCAAAAGAACCAAGAGAAAAGAAAAGGAAAACAAAAGGGAAATGTGGGTACAAGCGTGTCGGTGGCGATTGACCAGAAGCCGTGTGCAAGGAAGCTGCGATACAGTAGATCTTCATCTGGAGATTCCCCCCGGAGAGAGTTTTCTGTGAGGAAAGAAAATAGAGAAATTGTATTAAATGAGGAAGAGAAATGGACACATCGCAGTACTATGTGGAGAGTTTCCAATGCATCACAGCGAGGTAACATCTGGTCCCATTTGGCCTGCCAAATCAACGGCGATGACCGTTTCCATTTTTAACTTTTCAAGTTCCATTCCTTTGTTCTGCCTTATATTCTCTCTTTTTAGCATCCCAAATCTTGAATTTTCTCCCTGTTCAGAAAGAGATGTAAAAGTCGCAAGATGATGTGAAGAGAACACCTATGCCATTGTAGGATCAAATCATCATTTTGTTATTTTTTAACCTCTCTCTCTACTTACTAGAAGATGAAATTATTGAGGAACACTTACTACAATAAACAACTTACGAGGCGATTAGTTTAAGGATCGTGGAAATGCGGCATGCGAGTCAAAGTTAGGGCAGACCTTGCAATGGTTGAGATGTTAAGATCTTAACCACCTTTGACAGCACCTAATTAACCAGTCAAACTGGGGTAAGTCCAATCAAACTGATGAGTTATATATGAATGAAGATTCCTTTCGCTTTTAATAGCTCCTCTCCAGATCATGCCAATGCTAAAAGGGGTGGGTGGGCACCTAGTCTTTTATCAAGAAAGCAACATGCTGCAAATCATATGATGGGTCAACAGAAGTATTGTCTGATTGTTGGTTCCCCACCACCAACATCAAATTCCAGATGCTGATTTGCATATGCCTTTTTCCAATATGGTAATGGCGGGCAGATGCCATAGCTGTAAAGTATTGTGATCGTGTGAGGTCAGCACCTTACTTTAGTTCCATATTATATACTAACCCTTTTTTTTACTCCATGCTGATGATAATCATGGTGCTGGACCATAGCAATGGCGAACACGAAGATCTAGCTAGAGGAAAAGGTGAGGTGAAGAAACCTTACGATGCCTCACTTAAGGGTGAAATATAGGATCTTCAGATGAAATTTCATATATTACGGTTTTAATGAAAACTGCACGAGCCGATAGATGGTCCTGGAGCCACAACCTCCGCCGACCCCTGATCAATCGGTCATGGCACGAAGGTGGATGTATGTAATTGATGAGTTCTCAATTTGCAAACTTCACCAAAAATGGAGAGAAAAAACAGTTTAACCATCTTGGTATTTGTTATTTGCTTTAAACATTTAAAGGCCTGATGGGAAAATAACCTTTAACCCTTTAATGTACGTATTAATGGGGCAAAAAGTTTAATAAAAGTCCTAAATTTGTTGCATTTATGCCAATTTAATCATAAATTTTTTAATAGTGTCAATTTTGTCCTAAACCTTTTGATATAGTGTCAATTCAACCATTCAAGCTAATTTTGGTTGGATATTACTAATGTGGATGCAACCAGCCTACGTAACACCACTAACGCTAACATGGACAATTTTTTTTATAATATTTTAATATTTTTTGAATTTTTATATTTTTACATATTTTTTTCTTTTTTCTTCTTTTTGTCAATTACCAACCATCAGCCATAGTTGAGCTGGTCTCATGTGGGTGAGGCTTGTCATCACCCACCATAGGTGAAGGCGACCCTCGCCTAGGTGAGGGCAAGCTTGTTGTTAGTGGCTTGGTCATCGGCAAAAGTAAGAGTGATCGATTCTCAATCCGATCCCTTGCCTAAGAACCATATGCCATACTAGGAGGATCAAATGCCACATTGGGATGACCGGTTCCCATTTTTTGGGACCGGGGATTGGACCGTTCGTTTTGATGAAACCGATCACTTAGAAAATATTTAAAAAATACTAGAGTTATTACTATTTTAGAGTTTATTACTATTTTTAAGAAATTAAAAAAAAAAAGAGAATCAGTTTGGTCCATTGGATCGGCTCCCTTAGTTCCTAAAATCACTAGTCCCATTTTTATGGAACAAAAAACCCAACCAAACTAGTTTGGTCCGGACAATTCCCAGTTGAGTCAATCTGATATACTCACCCTAGGCAAAAGGAAGAATAAGGAAAAAAAAGAAAAAAATAATTGAAAAATATTTAAAATTATCCATATCAACGCCAATGGTCCATGTGGTTGTCTAGTGTCCACATTAACATTATACGACCAAAATTAGACAAAATGATTAAATTGACACTAAATCAAAAGGTCTAAAAAAGACTAAATTGGTATTAATATAATAAAATTTATAATTTTTTTAGCATTTTTCCTCATTAACGTGTGGTTGGAACCTTGCCATAGGTTCATATTATAATATATGTTTTCACTCCACATACTTAAATTGGTGACATCATACAAGAGAATATATTTGTGTGTGTGATTAATATGAGCGAAGGTTTGCAATTTTCAACAAAAATTTGGAGGAGGAAAAAACCTCAAAGCATCCTAACCGAGGCACTTATATTCCCACTGCATGGTAACACTTTTGTTTTCCGGGAATATATTCTGCTCATAAATGGTTCTTTCTTATTCTGTTCCCGGGAACAATTTCTAAGTATTTGAAGTCGTTTGGTAATTGTCCAAAAATTTTATTCTCGGGATAGAAATACGTTTGGTAAATCCTTAGAATTTCTAGTCCAAAATATTTTCTTTTAATTTTTTAATGATTTAAATACATTTTCTTTTGTTTTTTTTTTATCTTTTTATCTTTTGTCTTTGTCTTTTTTTTTTTTTTCCCTTTCCCATTGTGGCTGGTCGCCGCCACCAGCAGTGGCCAGCAACTGGCCAAGGCGAGGCCCGGCTAGCTCGCTGGAGCCTCGCCTAGCCACTGGCAAGCTCGGCCTCGTAGATCTAGGCGAGGGTGAGGCTCACCGGGTTGGGCAAGACCGCGAGGTCGACCGCCTTGACCTAGTGAGGCCGAGCCTCGCCGGTGGTTGGGCGAGGCTCTCTTCGCTCAATCTGGGTGAGGTTGCCTCGCCTAGCCACCGGGAGGCTCGGCCTCGCCAAGCCAAGGTGAGGCCAACCTTGCGTCGCCTGGGCAAGGCCAACCCTCGCCGATGGCAAGGCTCACCGATGGCCAGGCAAGCCACCGGTGAGCTCGTTGGTGGCCAGGCGAGCTCACTAGACCTCACCTAGCCACTTGCCGGCGGTGGTCGGTGCCAGCGACGATGGCCAATGGGCAGCGGCGGGGTGGCAATGGGCTGAGGGAGGAAGAAGAAAATGAAAGAGAAAGAGAAAAGAAAAAAAGAAAGGGAAAAAAAACTGATTCTTGGAGTTGTTCTTGGAAGCAAGAAGCAACTTTTTTTTTTATTCTGGATTATACTCCAAATCTATTCCCCGGAACAAATTTGTTCCCGAGGACAAAAAATTTATCAAATGTATTTCTATTCAAAAGCCGCTCCCGGGAACAAAAGAACAGAATATGTTGTTTCCAGGAACAGAATAAAAGTTTACTAGGCTCTTATATTCCCACTCCTATATAGGAAATTTTCCTCTCCGATGCAACAGTGTTTGTTCATTCATTCTTACCAGAACCCTAGTGTGAGATGGTGGAGCTCGCACTAAGCCGCGATGTTACACAAACGTGGCTCAATTTATTTCTTTTTATCTTTTCGTTCTTTTTTGCCCATGTAGAAGATTTCCTAAAATCATTTGGAATTTTTCATTCTTTATCCGGTTATTTAGATTTTGCATTTTCCGAACAAAATAAGATATGAGTTATCATATTCAAAATCACAACTCATTTTATTAACTTGTCAATAAAATAATTGGGTCTTAAAATTTTTTAAAAGTGTAATCAAGTTTTAAAACTTGTTAAGTTGGTGTAATCGAGTCATTTCATTAACTCCATCCAATTTAGCTAATAGAAAATATTGATTTGACTTTTTTTATTACTTTTTCTCTTTTATGTGAAATTGACATAGCCAAAACAAGAAAGATAACCCCAAACGATTGGTCCAAGTTTGATTTTTAATGTAAATACTAAGAAAAATGTTACCAAAAATCTCAAACTTTACTTAGAGCGAGAAATTTACCAAAAACTTATTTTTGTGACACAAAAAATCTCAAATTTGTACATATGTGGCATTTTTATCCCAAACTTTACTAACTATAACACATTTATCTCAAATTCTTTGGTCAAAAGGCATTTTCTTCTTTTACTTTTTAAATTTTTTTCTTTTCCATTCCTTTTCCTCTTCCTTTTTTTCTTATTCTCCCTTCCCTCCACTTGCCATGGCAAAAGGAAGCTACCGGTGTTGGCCCTCGCTTGGGCTGGCAAGGGTGGCCCTCACTAGCGTCATGCAAAGGTCACCCTTGCTGTCGTCAGGCAACCCTTGTTGAATTCGACAGGGGTTGCCCTCAATTGACCTTGCTTGCCCAGGTGAGGGCGACCCTCGCTTGACGCCAATGGCTTCCCTTGGCCAATGGATTGGAGGGAGAAGAAGGAAAAAAAAAAAGGGAAAAAATAAAAAGAAAAAATGAAAATGCCTTTCAACTAAAGAGTTGGAATAAATGTGTTATAGTTGACCAAGTTTAATTTTTTAATGTCACAAAAAAAAATTAGGATAAATTTGTCACATGGGTACAAATTTGGGGTTTTTTGTGTTACAAAAAAAATTAAAATAAATTTGCCACAACAAACAAAATTTTGGATTTTTAATGACATTTTCCCTAAATATTAATTAAATTAAAATTTTAAAAAAGGCAGCAAACTAACTAGGGTTGGCCAGGGTTTTCGCCCCACCATCACCAGCCCTCTTCAATGAAGGTGGGGTGATGGCGGCAACAAGGGCCCTCGTTGGTTTGCTACCCTCTTCTTTTTTAAATTTAGTTTTATTTTTTAATTTAATTAATGTTTATAGTAAAAATTAAGTTTAGACCAAAACAACATCATGTTACGATTATCTTGCTTGTTTTAGTAACGTCAGCGCCACATAAGAGAAAGAATGTAATAAAAAAAATCATGTCAGTAATTTTCATTAACTAAATTGGGGAGTTAATGAAATGACTCAATTGTATCAATTTGACAAGTTTTAGGATTTCTCGGTTCAAGAAAATGGGTTGGGCAGGCTTTCCCTTAAGCCCGAATAGCCCAATTGGGCCTCGAAAGCAAACCTATTTACATCAAACACTTCGGCTATGCTTTGAGATCGAGCTCGGCCCATTCTCTTGCTTGGTTTTCCTGCCAATTCTCTCTTTTTGTTCTGTATGGCTTGATCTCCGCTGTGAATTATCGTCTCTCATGCTCAGATTATCTGCCAGGTTGCATCCCTCGTGTGGGGCAGCGTTTTCATTCGCGTTTGGTCGCGCTTCGAACGTGATTAGACGAAGTCTTCATTAAAGGGTCGGTGCTTGAAGCTTTCTTCACTTGACATGGCGTTTGGTTAGGACTTTCGGACAGCGAATATCCTGTTCAACTTGCCATTCCTGGTCGCATTTGTTGCCATTGAGTGCTTAAAGAGTGGCAAATTAAGCTATCGAGTACTTGAGAGTCCTGCCGCACCACATTGAAGATTTGAAGTTTGTTTGTCTGGTTTAGTACATCAGTGAGTGCAAATTAAGTTCTTATAGGCTCAAACCCAGTTCTTGAATGTAGTGCAAACCTTTAAATTTGAGATGTGGCCATATTTTTTCTGCAAAGTGCTCGAGTATTGGGTCTTGGTCACTCATGCTGAGAATGCAATGCATTGTTGCGATGTTATTTACCTTTGTGAGGTTCTTGGATGTCATCTCACATCATTCTTATGCTATGTATCTTCGCAGATACTTTCAAAGAGTGAATACTCGTATATGTGCATGTTTAGGTACTTTCCGTGAACATAAATACAAGAGCTGCACCATAGTCATGATCAGATTGGGCACCTGCCACTGACACCGAGTTGATCAGCAAACTGCTCTCGGGTGAATTTGGTTTTTAATCAAGTCTGGTTTTCCTAGCGGCTATCTTCTTTCGGCTGAGTGGTAAGTGTAAGCTGTGTGATATTCCCGGTCACGTATCAGTATCAGGAAGTTTTGAGACTTCTGCAAGCAGTGCCGATACACTCGCTGTATGAAAACTTGTGCCTGCTTGGGTCCAGGAATTTGATATCTGGAGGTCCCGTGACTGGATTTGTTGCTTGCAAATCAATGGCCAAACACTTATCTATTGATGTCAAACTGAATGACTTTAGGGATGATAACAATAGCCAAACACCCATCATATACCTCTAGGGATTCGAACCTGTTTCCTTTGGTTTCAAGGACAGTGATAGTCGAATGGTGCTGTAAGAAATTCCAACCTATGAAGCCTCAGTAACTTGCAAATTGAGAGAACAGGAAAAAAGGTGTATCTAATCATACAAATACATGCCCTGTGTCTACTTTGCCTTTCTTTATGCTTTCCTGTAATCTGTTGCACAACTTTAGCCAAGAGAGAGAGAAAGAGCAACATGAACGCCTTGTGTACAAAAACAGATGGTGAGGTTCCTTTCACTTGTGATGCCAATGCTAAATGACTCAGTTGTTTGCAGATTCATCTCGTGGACAGTGTTTGAAAAGTGAGGCTCCATTCGAATGGGCACTTCTATTGCACTCATGCTGCTATCTGCTAGCTCCTGAAGAGTCCTGGCCCTATACACTTTCTGTACAAGTGTTGCCCCATAAGGTTGGTCTGTACGTCTAGGGGGTCCTCACTCGCCTATAACCACCCTGTATTTTTGTTTTTATCTGCTGAAACTTCATGTCAATTTGCATTTCTGTCCAAGTACTGGTTACTCGAATTACGGATCAAAGAATAGCCGAAAGGAAGCTTCATGGAAGCTGACGAGTCGCTCCTACTCAAGCTTTCACGTGGTTGGTGATATCGCCACAAACTAAGGTAGAAAATTATATATCCAGAGGTCGAAGAAGTGGACCATGGTGCGGTTAGAGAAAACAAACACACCATGCCCTGCATGTGCCTTATTGGAACCGTGGCCGAAAGGCACAAACTCCCTAAATTTATTACCAATTCGGCTACTCTCATCCTTGAACTATTCATTTCTACTTATATAATGTTAGCCTCGAGTTGCTTGTACGCGTGAGTGCTAGCCCTTTTCCCGCCAGAGATTCAGGAACGTGCCCTGCGTTACGCCAATAAAACTCAAGCTTATGAGGCTCCTTTCAAGGAATCATTTTTCGCCTTGTCGTGGCCTGTGATGATTAGAAAAGACGACGTGCGGTTGATTAATCTCCGTCTCCAGGTACATCTTTGTGTTGCCAATAGTTTAATCTAAGCCTTGACGGGCAGGAGATTTTAATATAACCCCACTCACTAAATTTTTACGGTGGATGTACAGAAAAATCTTTTTTTGAGGAGAGTAGTCAACCGGACGAGTATAATATACTGTATTTCGGCTCGTTGTGCTTGGAGATGTGCTCCCACCAATGAGTTTAAACCCCAACTACTAGTCGGCTTCCAGAATTCTGAACAAACCTAGTTAAACAAAACCAAGGAGCTATTGCAGAGACAAAAAGAAAAAGAGAAGTCTATAGAGAATCCATGTTGTAAAACGACAAAAGGGTGGAGGTGTTGGCCTTATCATTAGGAGTTTTTGTGAGCAAAAGCCTCATGAGATTCTAGATGATGATGCTACCGGAGTAAAGCTCTCAACCTGAAAGTTGAACCTACTCCAGCAGCAATGGCCCAAGTTCTTTTTACCTTTTTCCCCAGAAAACTATTCCCGGTCTGTCAAATTTCCAAACTGCTCACATGGAAGAAGATGCCCTCAAAGGAGGAAAAAGAATAAAGAGTGGGAAACCTAAACCAAACTTTCAAAGCGAATTTGGGATCTTTCAGTCAGGACACTGACAACACTGTCAAAGTTTAAAAAGTGGAAAGAAAGAAGTAAAGATGGGGTCTATTTGGGAAGAAAAAGATAAAAGAGGGTTGAATTGTCTTTTATCTTTTCTTTTCTTGCACTTCTCTTGCAATCTTCTGCAACGTTTTGTTAGCTCTAGGCAATTCTGGGTACAACCATAAGAAGGAAAAGAGAGTAGCTAGCTACCTTTACATATGCATAAACCGAGAAATGGGCAAACAACTCCAATATCTCTCTGCCAATAGGCAATGTTTCTGTACAAACTTAATCCACATATATCTAGTCACGTAGTTGTTAGGTATCAATCTCATATGAAAACTGTTAAACCTGAAAAGGGAAGGGGGGAATAAAGGATCAAACTTCAAACTTATGAAGAAAATTGACTGTCCTCTAACCTAGGGGGAAGATAAACTGCAGATCCTTTTTCTATGATCTAAATTAGAAGAAACTTGTAATCATCAAACAGATGAAACCGACTCCAAAACAAGACACTACCGCAAATCTGTATATATCATAGAGCTGAAGTTGGCAGAGTCTCCCATATATCGAACACATTTTCCTCGCTGTGTAATGCGAAGAGCCGATCTCCACCAATCGAGAAATCACAAATGGAACCTCCATAACTTCTCCGAAGCCTTGAAGTCAGAACGCAGTCAGGACCGCTGAAAACTGAAATGCAATCGCTCATGGACGAAAATAACTGCCCATCGTGCAATGCCAATTTAGGGTAACATGGCTCGTCCAACAGTTTCCCGTTCATGAGCCGGCTTCTCGAGCTCCACCTGACACTCCCAGCTGCACTTCTCAAGTCCATAAATCCCAAGTCCTCATACTCATTCACCACACAAATGGAACTGCTCCCCTCCAACGCGATCGCATCCCTGACTCGCTTCTCATCAAAGGTTATTGGTGTGCCGATATCCGACCAAGACCACACCATGTTCTTCTCCCTAAAGTCCAACAAACTGATGTAACAGTTGTCCTTTCGAGGAAACAGGGTAGCAACTAACAAACAGTTGTACCCATTTAGCCATTGCAGCTTATCAGCATCCCCAAGCGACCAACCGGGCGATTCATAGAAGAAATCAATCTGTTTCCCTGTGATCTGGTCCCAAACTCCCACACCATACTCATTGCTCCTCCCTTTGCAGCTGGAGAAGATCTTGTAATCTGTGCTGAAGGTCAAAGCCCCAGCAGTGTAGCTCTTGATCTGATTCTCATGGCTCACCTGAAACTTGTACCTCATTTCACCTGTGGATGAGCTAAACGAGCCCATCCCTCCATCCCCAGTTCCCAAACGCTCACAAGCACTGATCACTATGCTCTCCGAGTCAATCCAACCAGCATCGTTAACCCTCTGGTAATCAAGATTGAGCGGCGGGTGCTCTTCCATCATCCAATCATAAACATGTACCATGCTACCATGAGCCACGCAGCAACCCCCGTCCGGCCCCGCCCTTATCGCCGTCCCATCTCCCGGCGCTGGGCCCATGATCGACCTCGAGAGCCGCAGCCGATTCCCATCGAATTGTCCCCACTTCGCCGCACGGACATGATCAAGAACTCCATAGAATTGCGCTTCCCTGCACAGCAATTTCTCCGGCACATTCGGAGGGACGTAAAGCTCTCCGGTGCGGAGAAGATCGAGGATCACGGCGAAGCAATCCGGGTTCCTGTCGATGAAGAGCTCGGAGTTCGAATTCATGGGCCGCAAGTCCCAGTTTTCGTCGAAGAGCGCGCCGAAGAAGGAATTGCGGCCGGCGTTGGCGAGGGTCGTGGAGGTCGTCTCGAACGTCTTGCCACCTACATTGAATCTCACCCTGTCTCTCTGGATTCCCATCATCAGATTCCGAGGAAATTCCAGCCGGGGGCAGAGCTCACGAGGGCGAACAAAGCAGAGAAGAATTCGCACTGAGAGACGGAGGGGAAACGGCAAAAGGTACACAAAAGGGTCAAAGATCGAAAAGAGACGGGATTTCAGGGGAAACTACGCATGATATCCGCTGAAATGCAGGAGAAATTTATGGGAATGAAAGTGCACAATCTGAACACGACCAACTATAATTAGCCAAGTTCTTCTCGAACGAACGAAGGATCGGAACAACAGCTACGAAAAGAGACGAGATTTACAGAGCAGACGCGTCCGGATTGACAATGTTGCTTCTTCAACAGGCTTAATGGACGAGGAAAATGCAGATGTCGAGAGGAAAATATCGAGGAAAATGAGATCTGGGTATTGAAGAAGGAAGGAATTTGGGAGGTGGGACTTATATATCTGCGGGATTTGGCGAGCAGGAACTTGGAGAGATTGGAGCGTTCGGAATTCAAAAGTTGACTCTTTTCCCCTCTCTCTCTCTCTCTCTCTCTCTCTCGTAGCGTAGGAGCTGTCGGGCATTGTTGACCCTTTTGGCACGTCCAATTGGGTTGCGCCGGTAGGGTCCGGTTCGAAGTTGCGGCGTCCAGCGGTTCGAGGTCGAACCGCTTGGTTTGAATCGAATGCGTGTGACGACGGTCTCGGTTGCGGAAACGAAGATAAGAGATTGAGATTCGGCGAGAGCACAAGAAGCCAAGTCGGCAGTAAGTATGGATGGATGACTCGTTCCGATGGCCGAAAAAAGCAACAAAAAAAGAAAAGGTGAATTTCAAGAGCCCTTTTGCATATAATCAATTACATATCTTGGAGTGGATAACACATCTTTAAATGTTAATACCATGAAAATCTGGTTTATGTGCAACAAATTTATTTAAGACCAATTTTTTAACTAGAGACTAATTTTTTAATGACCAAAAACTTTAGTACATTTGTAACAAATCTAATATTCGTCAGGAAATTGTATTAATATTATGAAAAATTATAAATTAATACACATGTGATAAACGAGGGTAAAACTCCCTGTCATCAAACTCAATTCGATAGTCAAATTTAACAAAAACTAATGGAGTGTAAATTTATCATAGATGTATTAGTTCGAGATTTTTGATGGTTTAAAAATTAATTTGAGGTTTTTCGTAATATTAATCTTATCTTTAATTTCTATTGGATTAATTTATGCGGACGCACTAAATGAGACTTCGAGGTGGGGTCGAAAGTCATATAGATTTGCATTTGAATTTTAGCGCCGTTACGTTAGTTTTTATTAATAAATTATATAGGGTTACGCGGAAATGGAGACTCGGGAGAGAGAGGGTTTAAAACTTTGCTTTTGGCTCTTCAAAACGAGGACGACGGCTGTCCCCCTCCCCCGACATCATCATATTTTAAATTAAGGTTTTGATGGCCTCTTCTTGGTGCTTTCCTTGTCTATATTTCGCATAGATTTGCATAGCACACAGTTCAGAATCTGACTTTTATAAATAAAGATATATATATTTTAATAGGCATTATAATAAAATCACGGCCCGAGGACAGAGGTTTAACGGTCTTTTCTTAATTAAATTTAGTTTCGTGGATCGCGATTGGCGCAGACATATATTAATAATTGTATGTTTATGTGCATTTATTTTTCCTTTTTGTTATTAATGCGTATTTGAATTTTTTAGGTGCATTTTGAAACTTGTTAGCCATTGAGCATAGAAAATACCGAGTGAATAAAAAAGAATTGTCGAACCGAACATACGAAATGCGACTTGAAAAAGGTGGAACTATTAGTTAACTAAACAGATATCCAGTGAGGAGAAAAAAATTAGGAAAGAAGATTTTGATTACCATTAAATTCAATTACATTTTTACTTTGAAGTCGTTTGTTTTGCAGAAAATAAATGATTTAAACAACATTTTGCTCAAAATGATTTGCTATATTATTCGGAATAATTAACTAACAAAATATATTTCTCATTATCGACAAAAATTTATACATAAATATTAATTTTGTGAATAATATAAGTAATCGTTTTTCAAAACGTGGGTTTCCACAAACAAATGGACTCTTAGGCTCATTTATTTCAAAAAGACGAGTGATTTGGAAAATATCTTTCTAAAATCGATTACTTATATCATTTATAAAAATGAATGAACAAATAATATTTATATATAAATTACCGTCAATAATAAGAACATTTTTCATTGGGTAATTATCCCAAAATATTGCTTCGTCCTTTTTTTCCAAGGGTTTCATAATTGGACATTGAACCCATTTCATGTGATGGGAGTTGCCGAGATATTTTTCGGAAAATGTACTTGCAAATCACTCGTTCACCCTAGACCAAGTCAAGTTTATGCCTTCCACTCAAAATATATTGAAATAAGGATTACTATATTAATTATCGTTGTTATTACATGATGTGCAAAGAGTGGTCTTCTTCGTTAGGTTCAGCTCATACGGACAACCGGGCACATCAGCTCTGACCTAGTCTCACCGATCGGTGCAAACCATCTTTCTTAATCACCTTTGATTAGAGATAAAACCACCTCAATTAGTGGGGGACATCTATCTACCGATATTCACATCGCACGAAAAGCACTCAATTCAAAGATTTGGGATTAAACTTTATTTAATATCAATTATGGAGATTTGACTATTGTGTGGATGATATTGGGAGTATTTCTTTTCCTTTTTCCAAATTCTTTTTCCAAGGGAAAAAGGGAGAAGACTTGGGATTGTTCTTCTTCCCTCGGTTGGTCGAGAGATTGCGGGTCGTGGACGGCAAAATCATTGAGTTGTGTGTTCGGGAGGGGGGCGGGATCGTGAGTAAACTAATGTATTTTTCGACACATCTTTCTTATGCAGTTGATCTTATTTTATGATTTAGTTATGTTCTACTTTTTTTAGGTGGATAGGCATGAACTTCGAGGAACGTTTAAATGGCGGTGGCTTACTTTAATTAACCATGGGGAATAGTGGAATGCATGGGGATGGGCCATTGTTGACTCTCTCTGCATCTTCTCTTATCTCCTTGCCATGGCCACCTTCTCTCTTCTTCCTTATCTTTTCCTTTTATTCTCTTTTGCTTTTCCCCTCCCTCTCTCCTTCTCTCTTCTTTTTTTCCCTGGATTTTTCATGGAAGGTATTATCCATTTCCATGTCCTCATCCAATATGTAAGAATGAAATGATTCTATACTATACTTTTATTTTAACTTTTAAACTTTTATCTTGTTTTAATATAGGACGTGTGAATCGAAATCCACACCTGAAACTAAATCATCTTAATCCCGACCTCATAAGAAGATAGGGAGTCGAATGTCTTACCTCCCCCTTCTATGTGAGAAAGATGACCTCTAGGCAAACCTCAATCATTCTCTTTAGCACATTCAAATAGCTTTTCTTTTAGTAAAAAAAATATTGGATGTCCTTTGAGTGAAAATATTTTCTAAAGACTGATTTTTCAAATGATGGGTCAATCAAGAAAATTCTTCATTAAGGAAAATTTTCATCAATAAAATTAGGAAACTAAATTCCTAAATCTATTAGGGTGAAGGCACTTTCCAGAACTACTCTTCTTAAAAGTTGCAATTGCCACTTTAATGGTTGCCGCCACGGTTGGCGAACACCAACAAAATCTGCATTGGGGAAAACCTCCATCACATCCAGCAAACATCCTCCTCTTCCTCTCTCTCCTCTCTCGTTGCTTGTCTCCTACATCAACTTGCTTGTTTTCTTGCCTATTCCCGCATGATGCAAATACGCTCAAGACTATCTAGTTCTTTGATACTCTCCTCAATGTCTTAAAAATCAACGACATCCAATCCATGGTGAAATCAGTCCTCTCTAGTTTTTGAAATTGGTCACCTTAGACAATGCACAACTGCTCAATCTTTTGCAATTATTTTCCAAATGAGATCTAAACGTTTTTGGTCACATATTACTAAACAGATGAAATTTAGCTATTGTCCTAAGATTATGATTTCTCAAAAAGTCTTTTCTTTTACCAAGGAGTTTCCCCTATACGGATGCATTCTCGGTCATGTTTGGCATTTGTGCTTTTTGCATAATCCATATTGATTCAACAGTGGCTTAGCACCAACCGATATGGACAGATTCACCCTAGCTTCCCATTTCCAATGCAGTTCACTCTTCATAAAACTGCTAGATCCAAGGAAAATAGCAACGCCCTGTGCATGCCGTGATTGCAAATATACTCTTTAAATTTAGGCGATGAAAAGACTAATGTAATGAGTAGGACGATTGCCAATTTGGTAAGTCGTCATCCTCTAGAAGTAAAAAGGCAAAATCATTATTTTTTTTGGAGTCCCATTATGAGATTAGAAGCTTTAACTTAAACGTGAAGGAGGCCTCAATCATTGTCAAACTTGCAAATTCAATCACCCGTTTCATGGCGTGGAGTGGCCGGGTCAATTGTCCTCAGTAGTCATGTTGCTTTGCGTTAGGTGACTTAAAACGACAGTACTGGTTGTTTCTTTCTGATGGCCTGGTTGCCGCTTGCTTGCTTACTACTGGACCGGGTCAATTCGATCATTGTCCTTTTTTTTTTATTTTGTTAATTGGTATAGTCTCAAAAATGTTGTCTTCCTTAGCCTCCACTTTTTCATTTGGTAACATTAGTAGATAGAGCCTCGTGAATTTTTAGCTACCTAATGCACCCAATATTGGCCAAGAAGCGGTGTACCAAACGACACCCACAAGTTTTAGATGAACCTAAATTTCGAAATAGACAAAGATTATTCACCAAATTTCGGAAAAACCCCACTTTTCTTTTTTTCAATTTTTTAAATACTTTTTTGCCTTGAGAATCATTTATCAGCATTTTCCTTACTTACACTTTGCGTAATCTAGCTTCGAAATCTCCCGAGATTTCATGGTGAAGGTGCTCTAACTGGTTATTAAAGTCAGATCAGGCACTCTCGATTGTCCTCATTATTCGCTTTAAATGGATGCGAGATTACTCGTATCACTTGTAAGTTATTGAAGAAGAAGACAATTGGCTAGAATGTGACGATTAGCTAATGACCTAACCTAACCTATGATTCCTAGTGGACTCATGGTGAAAAAGTCAAAAGGCAATCAAGGGTGGTAAAGTTTTAGGTTTTGGAAGCTCAAGAGTGCCGCGTCAAGATCTTCTTGAAAGCTTCATGCTGCGAAAGTGATAGGGATTTGAAGAAAAAGGGTTTTAATGTTGAATAAGGCTCAAGTCATCCTCAGTCCAATGGCCAACATGTGACGTGGGCTTCGAGCGAGGAAAGCAACGTTGGGCCGATTGTCTATTTCGTTGTCGACATTGGCCCAATTGTCTTGGGAAGGCAACAAAATGGGTTTTTCCTTAGTTTAATTTCACAAGCTCTCTTTTGAAAATGAATTTGAAACGAAGAGGTGTTCTGAAAATCGAGCGATAGTTTAATTGTGAAAACTTTCGGCCTTTTTATGGAAAGTTAAGGGCTCAAACCAAATAAATCAAAAGTTTAGGGATTTTAACATTTAGGAACAATTTAAAAATCATATCAAATGAATGAATTAGAAAAAGAGTTAATATGACGAAAAACTCCAAATTAGTATGTCTATAATAAATTTATCAAAACTAATTTTTGGATCATAAAAAATTAAACTAGTACACTCGTGATAATTATATCCGAAACTAATTTTTTGATAACAAAAAAATTTCAACTAATATATTTGTAACAAATTTATTTTCAATTATTTTTTGTTAAATTTAATTAATACCGCAAAAAATCACAAATTATCACACATATGATAACCGAAAGGTAAAACTTCAAATCGCATATCCGTTGTCATGTGTTATTTAATTTATTAACTTAACAGTAAAATTTAACGAAAACAAATTGAAGGTAAATATGTTACGAGAGTATTATTCTTGGATTTTTTCACAGTAAAAATATTAGTTTTCGAGTATTAATCCTTAAAAAAAAAAAAAAAATTAAGAGAATGGCAAATGCACGTTGGGCCAAAACTTAGGATGGTCGAAAAGCTAACGGTTTCGAAACGACGAGCCGGTCAAACGTTTCGAGGGTTTTTCCGCTCGTCTTTCCGGCACGTGTGCGGGCTCCACCGATGTTGGCCACGCGCAAACGAGGTTCATAAGATCGTCGGCAGTGAAATGACGAGAACGCCCCTCCCTGAGTCTTTTGTAGGGTTTTATAAAGCTGGCCCCTTCGGCTATCTTTTGGCTCCTCTTACGCGGAAGCCGTCACGAAGCTTTCTGCTGCCGACGCCACTCGCCGCCGCCACGCCGCCCCACCGCCCCCACCGACCGGAGAGATTGAGAGGGGAGAGGCAAAGGGAGAGTTTGTTGGGTCGAGGGTTTTTCGAGATCAGCTCCGGGGAAGGTCTGTGATTTCGGTGGCTCTGCAATGGCGGTGTCCGAGCCCGAGCGCATGGATCTTCTCGCCCTTGCGCCGTCCGGGTCTTCCTCGTCCCCGTCGCTGTTCCAGAGGAGGATCGAGTTCCATCCCGCCAGGAAGCAGTTCAGCGGATACCGCGGCGGCGGTGGGGACTTCAAGATCGAGACGCTGAACCCGGGCGCGCCGCAGCAGGGCGGGAAGCTTGGGGGAAGCGGCGCCGGCCAGGCCCCGGGGAAGAAGGTGGACGGATTGGAGCTTGTGGAGAGCTGGTTCGATCCGGAGCTCAGTTTCGGAGCTTCCGTCCAAAGAATTGTAAGGAACCCAGTTAGATGCTTGTGTGGCGTGGCTGAACTTTAGTGACTTGGGTACTCGTTGTCATGATCGGGGGATCCTTCCGTACTTTAGTGACTCGTGACTGGGGAATTTGATTCGTTCCCTTCGAAAAGTATTGCCTTTTCCGCTTGTAATAGCGATTTTTGCCCAAGTCTTAGGACCTCTTAGCTTTCGATGGCGCTCCCGAGTTGTCTAACAACGAGGCTGGTATGGATTACTTGCAGGGTGCTGGCTTGGAAAATCTGGGAAACACTTGTTTTCTTAATTCCGTATTGCAGTGTCTGACGTACACAGAGCCCTTGGCAGCTTACTTGCAGAGTGGCAAGCATCAAAATTCTTGTGAGTGAATGTCGTCTTAACGCACAAGTCTGTTTCTTTCCTGAGGCATTCGCCTGTTTTGAGTTTTTTTTTTCATTGTTCACTGGACTATAACTATATATGATGGGTCGATAGGCATTTATTTCTTACTGTAACATGGGGTTACCTGTTGATTTTAGTTCTATCTTGTTCTTTACCTTGTTAGGTTTTTATGGCGAGACCTGTTTTTTGACATTTACAACATCTCATGTAGAATTCAGCTGCCCATTTGGTTAAGAGTAATGCTTGTTAGTTTGGCTGTAAGGTGCTTTTGCTTTTCTTCGGTGAGCTCTTGTTAGATAGGTGAACCGTTGGCACCTTTTAAATCTTCTCTTAGTTCCTTCCCACCAGAAGCATCAATAAGCATACAGTTGAAAAATTGTGATTCAAACAAGCTTTATTCCAATTGTTTCCAGTTGAAGTTTCAACCTCCTCCTATCTGATATATGAACCAAGAATTAACAGAATGCAATTGGATAAAGTTGCGGCAAGTTAACAAACTACAAGAAGTTGATGGACCTCTTTAAGTTTTTGTGTGAAGATCAGCTATTTGGAAGTGAAATTCGACATTCTTAGGTGGTTACTGATTGATGAGGTTCTCTGATGCAACTGCCACTACAAAGAAGGTTAATTTAAAATGAATTTAGGCAAGCCAAAAAATCCATGGTATTATGTTGCTACCCAGAGAACTTCCATCTCAGGTGATGGCTTGACTGCACTTTATTTCCATAATCAATATCAATTTTCTGTTTAATAGCAAAAATAATGATTTTGAGATATAGTCATTATTTGCCATATGGTAATTAGAGATGCCATTGCCAAAATTCCTGGTCAGAGATTTGTGTTGGTGAGAACAGTATTAACGTAGATTGAGATGATGATATTTCTGTTGTACAGAAGGCAATGAGTCTATGTCATCGAAATTTGACGACAAAATTGTGCAATTTTGATAACTCTTCTTTAAGTACTCTAATAGACATTCAAGGTACAAGTACTGTTTTCTGGTTTAATTGTTTTAAGAGTACTAAGACGTTAGTGATTCATCTGCATCTATTTCTTCTTGGCATGGATAGATCTTAACATGTGGCACTTCTCACAGGAAAGTGAGATAATACTGCCTTCTGTTGTCTAATTCTTTCTTCCTTCTTTGATTTTCTGTTCATCTGTGCAGGTCGGATAAATGGCTTTTGTGCCTTATGTGCTATTCAAAAACACGTCAGTCGTGCTTTGAAATCAACTGGTAGAATTTTGGCACCAAAGGATCTTGTCTCAAACTTGCGGTGTATCCTTGTATAAAACTTTTCTGGAATCCCTTCTATCATTTAGTGGAATTCAATTTATAATCATGTATGGTTTCTCTTAAAAAAAACCCTTATCATGATTTATCTCCTTTTGAAATCAAACCAAAAGGAAAAAATAGGGGGGAGGAGTGTGAACATATATTCTGTTCAAGTCAGAGTACAGATTTATTTCATGTTCAAGTATTTTCTGGAACTTGTTGTCCTTGACACATAATTAGGCATATCTCGGAATTTCCGAAATGCTAGACAGGAGGATGCACATGAATACATGGTGAACTTATTGGAATCTATGCATAAATGCTGCTTACCTTCTGGAGTGCCAACTGAATCCCCCAGTGCTTACGATAAGAGTTTGGTGCACAAAATTTTTGGTGGTCGTCTACGAAGTCAGGTATGCTTTCTGAGCTCATGTAGCTTTCTGTTTTTCAGTTAATGAGCTAGAATCTTCAGGCCTCATTTTAGTGCACATATATGGAAGCCTTGAGTGACTATTGTCAGTAATGTCAATGAGAGCTGACATATAGAACGTCCTTCTGTCATTTTTATATCTCTGCTGTCAATTTTTCAGGTGAAATGCATGCAGTGTTGCTACTGTTCCAACACTTTTGATCCATTCTTGGATTTAAGTCTTGAAATAGCCAAGGCAGATTCTGTGATGAAAGCTCTTAAACATTTTACGGCACCAGAGCAGTTAGATGGAGGGGAGAGGCAGTACCAGTGTCAACGGTGCAAGCAGAAAGTCAGGGCTCTTAAGCAGCTTACTGTTCACAAGGCTCCTTATGTTCTAACCATTCATCTTAAGCGGTTTCAAGACCTTTCACAAAAGATTAACAAGAGTGTCTGCTTTGATACTGCGCTGGATTTGAAACCTTTTGTCAGTGGTGCCTATGTAAGTATAGTATCCAAAGTAGCAACCTGGTCTCTCTGTTATGGTTATTTTAGCTTCTGCTATTGACTATGCTTGTCACCGAGCTTGTGTTGCCTTAAGACAAGATGACTTTGACAATCTAGAGGGGATTTCTAGGATTATGCTGGAAAATCTCGCTGATTATTATTTTTATCAATTCTCAATGTTATTCTTGCCTTCTGTGTTTCTCTAAAAGCAACTACTGATCTGCTTTTAGAAAAATTCTTTTTTTTTTGTAATGTTGGTTCATTGGCTTTTTTGTATGATTTGTTTTACGCCATCGGTTTAAGTGCAACTGCAGATGGGCTTCTTTAATTTCCTTTTGCCTCATACTTTCCAGGAAGGAGATTTGAAGTACACTCTTTATGGGGTTTTAGTCCATCATGGCTGGAGCACCCATTCTGGCCATTATTATTGCTATGTCCGCACATCAACTAATATGTGGTACTCCCTTGATGACAATCAGGTACCTAGAGTGGAACCTTTTACCTTGTACTCGTAAATTATGTGATCATGGGCTGGCCAGTTTGTTGTGCTTGCTTGAGCTCGATTGGCCTGAAAACGCAATGTGGGTACTCTTAGGCAAGGAGCTGTAGTTGTAAAGCCTGGCTTGGATCAGCCTGGTCAGCAAAGCCCAGCTCAAAAGTACTGTGCACTTTTGTAGGGATGGGCAGGTCTGGCAACATGTTGTTCAAACCTTTGAGCCTGTGGCTTGTGCCCACCCAATGGTCACCTTTACTAATAATCATGTTGTAGTCTTGCTGATATAAATGTTTGGTCCCATTAAGGAAATCAGCAAAATCTATTTCTTATGTTTTGGTAAATGGAAGTCCTTTGTATGGGTGATATGGTCTAGTATGGGTGTTCCCACCCTGGGACCGGAACTGCCCACTAAAGACTCGTTTCGAAATTTTGGAACTGGGAATGGCTTGTCGGTTCCATGAATCCACCTGGCACCTAGGAACCATACATCTGGTTCTGAGTGGATCTGGGTCAAAATGTCCCCACTTTGGAAGAGGTGTGAGACTTGAGATCAAGCAATGAGGTTGGAGGGGACCAAGTGTGAGAGTGACAGGGAGTGATGAGGCTAGAGGCCACTGAGAGCGAGTTAGAGAGGCAGATGAGGCCGCTAGATGAGTGAGGCCAAAGATAGAGAGACGAAGAGGAAACTAGGGTTTTGATTTGCAAAGTTTAAACATAAAAATTAAAAAAAAATCATATGCATGTGCACGCGCGTGCAAGTCTAGTCCAGGTGGGGGGTGGGCAGTTCCACACTTTGAACTGGAAATCAAACTAGTACTCACCAGTTCAATAAATTGGAACGGGGAATTGGACTGATCCCCATGGGAAACTGCCAATTTGGGCCAGTCCAGTCGCCTGGTTCTTTTGCACGCGCCGCCCTTAGCATCTATCCTTATTTGTTGGCCATGTGGCATTTACTTGTGCTATGCATGAGGTATCCGATGTCTCAAAAGAAACTTGTATATGCGTTCGTTTTGGTATAATTTTTATTTAGAAACTTTCTTCAATCAAAAGATGTAAGGTTTCTTGTTATATTGCATTAGGAATAGACATTTCCAATTACTTTTCTTGACTTATTGGTGTATACAGTCCATCCAAGAGTTTCTGGGGATAACATTTCTCTCTGTTCATTTTCTTTGTGGAGAAGTGTGCAATCTGTGTATGCTGCTGACTAGAATGTATTGTCCTTGGGATACTGATGATGCAGGTTCACCAAGTGAGTGAGTCTAAGGTTTTGCAGCAGAAGGCCTATATGCTGTTTTATGTCCGAAATAGAAGCAATACAGCAGCAAGAAAAATGGCTGCTGTTGCTCATAAGGACATGAAAGAGAATGTCAGTGGACCTAGGGCGCCTTTCATTTCCAACCAAAGTGCAAAAGGACCTGTAAAATTAGATCAGATAAAGAGTGGCATCAATTCAGCTACCTCTTCTACCCCCTTCATTGGAAAAGATGCAGTAAATATTGGCTCATCAAGCAAGATCAGTTTGAAGGAATCATCAGTCAAGGAAAACCTTGGTCCAGCACAGGCAGAATATCCCGTTAAGAAAGACTCTGCTTTGGAGTCTGTCATGAAGAATTCTTCATCAAAGGTATCTGTGGAGGGACTTGCTCCTCCAAAAGATAATTTGTCATCTGTTAGCACTATGGGCATTAGCTCGAATGATAATCCGGAGAATGCTCTTCTCTCTGCACCTGTCCAAGAAATTTCTTGGTGCAATGATGGAAAGTCTAAGATAGGATTGTCAGTTTCAGTTCCTGAATCTCCTGCCAGCACTGCTTCCTTGAAAACTGCTGCTAAGAAGCTTCTCAAGGATGAATTATCTCAGAAGGTAACAACATTTCTTAGCTCTAATACTATCTTACTGGCAGTCTGAGTGGATTGCAAATGGTTGCGATGTTTCCTAATGCGTCTGAATATTGTTATGCCCAGATAAATGCTATCTCAAGTCTTGGTGTTACGACTGCAAATTCATGCAGTGATTCTGCTGACAAGTCTTTTGAGGAAGTTGGACCTGAAAGATCACCAGAGAAATCAATCTGCAAAAAAAGCCAAAGCATTTCTTGTGAACGCATTGCTGTGGCTGCAAGTGAGAAGACTGATAAAACTGGCCAAGGGTTTAAAAAAGATGTGGCTGTTAACTTTTCTGCTGTATCAGCCACATCAAATGAATTGCCATGTGTGAAAACACTCCCTAGCAAGCCACATAAAAAATTTAAAAAGCATATAAAGTATCAGTTTGCAAGCCTTCATTTAGGCTCGAACATACTTTTGCGTGCATCACTGCGTCCACATAAGAAGCACAAAAAGAACAAGCATCACAGGTTAGTTGCGAAGAATCTCAATGGAAAACAGCTAAATAGAGATCTTATTGCTTCGGATTTTGGACCATCAACATCAGAAACAACAGAGGTCATTCCTGTTTCCTCAAAGAGGAGAGGGTCTAAATCATATTCCAAGAAAAGAGTCAGCGACACTTGTTCAAGGATGACCACGAGTTCTAATGGTGACTCCTTGGTGGATGTCATGGATGGTGCATTTAGAGACAGGACAACTCAAAGTGATGCTGTTCTTGCAACTGATTCTTCGCTGAAAAAGAGCACAAGCTCTCAGTCATCAGCAAACCTGGGTAAAAGTAGAGAGTATGAGAGTCTAGAAGACTCTAAGAGTGACACAATGCAAAACGGTTTGATGAGTATGCTTACGCGAGGATTGGAAGAGACATTAGGTGAGTTAAGAAATTTTTTGTCCTTGTGATACTGGGAGGTAGATTGCAATTGGGCTGCTTTGATGTTCTAATTGGTTCATTTTTGTTGCATTTATGCTTCTGATGCCTGTAGCAGCTGATTTCCTTGGCATATCTCTGTTGATGATGTCCTTAGAATTATACATCTGAGCTATTGTGTACTTAAGCAAGTAAAATGATCCCTCTTTATTCTTTTCTGAACTAGATCAAGTCTGTTATTCCTTTTAAGTATTGGGGAAGACTTAAGACTTCTGCTTCTTCTGCATGGGCGTAGATTGTATAAGAAACTTGTATTTTGAAAGTTCAGTAAAGATTTAGACTAAACGAGAGCATTTCCCCCGTTTCCATGCTTCGTCAATGATGGCATATGAGTTTTGTTGTGCTTTAGAAACCAAATTATAACTATGTTGTTTGTGAAAACTTTCTTCTTGTCAGTACCGGATTTACTGGTATTCTTCCCTTAACATCCTTTTGCAATGGTACTATATTGGATTTTATCTATCAGAAAAATCTTGATGACAGTTATGATGCTTTTTTGACATGCAACCTGTGCTGATTTGCAAATTTTAACATTTGGTGGTGCTTCCCGATTATTCCGTTAAATTGGTGCTCTCTGTTAACCTTTCTCTTTCCTTTTGATTGCAGTTGCACATTGGGACGGGATGGAGTTTTCTCCCTCTCCAACCATGGAATCAAACGGTGCAGGGAACACTGGCATTGGTTATGTGCTGGATGAATGGTAAGTATTGTTAGTCATACTTGTGCATAATCATTTACTAAGCTGTTATGAACTTCAATCAAAGATGTCATTGTTGAAGGAAGCTGGATAGGCACGTGTATTGTATGGTTAGATGGTTGAGGGGTAGTGTCGACATGGCAAATCATGAAAGAGTTCCATCTCAGTTCTCTCTTTTTCTAATTAATAAACTTTTCTGATGGTACTGTAGTTGATTCTTGTAGACATGGATAATAAGTCCTTGAATAATGGGTTTACTTTTAAGTATCTTACCTGCCGAGGATGTAAGTGTGGGGTGATTAGGAAATCCTGTTTCTTGTTAATACTTTGATGATTAAAGCCTGATGAGATATGAGGGTAAGAACAAAATAAATAGTAAAATAGGAAAAGATAAGCGTGGGCGTTTCTTTGGATAGTCAGGGGAAAGGCGGCAAAAGAGCTGTCTATCATGTATTATGTTGGTTTACATAGTTGGTAGCGATCTGTTTCTTTACGGTTGATTGGTAGCATTTGATGTTTCTATTTTTAAGCAAATCTCTCTTAAAATTTACAATATTTTACATTCATATTGCAGGGATGAAGAATATGATCGGGGAAAGAGGAAAAAGGTAAGGCAAGCCAAGTTGGATTTTGGTGGCCCAAATTATTTCCAGAAAATCGCATCAGAGAAAATAAATCTGAAGAAGACAAAACTTGATAAGGCTAGCTCTGGGAGTTTGCCATTCAGGATATGAGGTGAATCTGTGGCTGGCTTCAAGCTCAGTCTGCTGATTTTGATCGTCTGATTGGTAAAGCCGCATTACTTGATTCTTGCCCAGGCATTGTATCAGTAGAGTAGCTCTGTGAGATTGGCTACTTTTATGACCATTTCTCTGTTGGAGATTTTGTTTGTTCCCTCAAGGGGTGTGGTCACTGGGGCATATTTCTCTCAGTTCTAGCTTTTATCATCTGTAATATGTATTTAGCTGTGTTCGTGTATTGGCTAGTTATGTAATAAACCTTCGAAGGGAAGTTTTTTTTGAACAGCTGACAATGTTGTAGCTCGGTATTGTGGAGTTTTTACCGCATTGTTACATTATGAGATCACTTTCTCTGATAATCTCCTAAGCACCGCTCGGAGAACTCTTGTAAATCTAGTTTTGACCGACATTCAAAATATTCTGCATTTTAGAATTGGGTTGGACATTTTAGCGATCTGCAGTAGTTGCCTAAATAAAGGTATCCATCACTCATCAGAGTGAGCTGTGTTTAAGAATGGGCTCTATGTTTGCTCGGTTCAGGGCTTAAACCCATTTCCTTCTGAACTTTGTAGTGTTGGTCTTAACTTTTCTCCAAAACCTGCCCCTTCATACCTGTTGAAATCTTTTGCAAGAAAAAGGCCGTTCAACTACCAGGGTACTTTCTGGCACTGCCATCAGAAGATTGTGAAATCAGGGAATTGCCGAAGCTTCCGGAGAGGGCAAAGAGAAGGGGAAATTATCTTCATCGTGCCTACTGGAGTTATTACATTGAGCCACCAGTCTCGTATGAGAATCATGTTATTTACTTCCTCCCCTTTATTTTTGCCCCTCCCCACCTCTATGATTTGTGTTGTTAAGAGAACAGTTGGCTGGTGAATTTAAAGATCTGAGGTACCACCACGTACCGCCCTGGAAGTCGGAGTTAATGTGAATGCTGGAGAGAGACAGAGAGACAGAGATCTTGTTGGTTCTATGTACAATGCGTGCTCCAGTGACCAGCAAAATCTCTATCACAGCATTTATTTATGAACCGTTTTAGCAGAGGTTCACCTTTGACCGACTATAACCTGTTATTGGACTCTAATGCTCTTTTGAGTACCGTTCCTAAGCCATTTCTTTCAGGTAATGACTGCTCTTGCCTTTTCTGAAGCGAATTCAGCAAATACCATATTCTCGTTTTAGTCCTTGGAAACAAAGGCATTTTCCCGAATCTCTAACCTTTAAATTTTTCGGGAGTCTTACGAACCCACCTCGTAGATAGTAGCGCCACTGTCGAAAGACCCTCGTTCTCCCTCAATGCTGAATAGACTTTGCAGAAGTATAATAGCCATTAGCCAATACATGTCATTCATGCCTTACAATTGGAAAAACTTCTGATTCCTGCAGCTCACGTACTTCAGTCGAAACCATGTTCTCCCGAGTCGACAATGCAAGGGTCTAGCCTACCTCGGCCCTCGACTCATCTAGGGTGCTCGGGCTCAATTTGAAACTGTACCCAGGAAGCCAAGCAGAGGCATCGTACAAGCACTTGCGTAAGGTATCGGAACGAATTCGTACTCACGGTTGGCACTGTTCATAGGACGAGAGAGCATGAAGAGGAGGGCAAGATGACAGAGATATTCCAAGCCTTCCGTTTTTGGCTGGACCTTGAATTCAATGAGGAGTTGTGCGCTCGTGATGATTCTTAGCGGCAAGACTTTACTGCTCGTGGCCAAAGGCCAAAGCATTAAAAGCCCTCTTTGTCATTTCGAGTGGACCACAGCTACTCCTTTTCTTTTATTGAATATCTATCCAGAATGTTTGAAGAAGCCTGTGATGGTCATCATCAAGTTGGGCTGTGAGCCTTTTTTGCTCTTTTAACCTTCCTTCCTGATGTATCTTTCACCCTCCACAAAGTCATCCCCTGTTCTTGCCTCCCACAGCCTAAAATAATTGCTGTCCCACCCCTCCACCTACATAAAATAGTAAAACAAAAAAATGGAATTTTTTTTTCAGTCTAGGCCCCAACTGGAGGGGGGAATGTAGTGATTTGAAAAAATAAAATCAGAAAGATCTAACAGCTTCTTTCGAATCTCCAACTACCATTTCTCTTTAGTAGTTTGTTGTTAGTTGCCAATAATAAACTCAAGAGTCTTTCCACTACGTACACATTTCATCTCTGAAAGTCAGTTACTATTGGGATAACCTAGGTCTTATTTCTCAATTTTGATACTAAGACCCCTCTCTAGTAAATTCATCTATCACAACATCACCAGTGTTCGTGACCATCAAGTTGGATGGACACTTTTAAGTGTGCTTTTGAAAATGACACATCGGTTAAATAATTATGAACAACTATTGAAATATAATGCATCATGAATTGTAGATACGAGGGATCTAAGTTCATGAACACAATATAAAAAAACAGCCCAAATTAATGTTTAAATAATTTTCTTCATTTGGTCACCTACCACATGGAAACAGCCTCTGGCGAAAGTTGATTGTACAAGGTGCATGGCATTTGGGCATACGCACCGTCCGTGGCACTCACTAAATAGGTTTAACCAAGATGGCTTATCCATTCTTATTTATTTCATTTTAGGGTTATAAAGTCAATAGCTATTTAATGAACTGATCCTTGTCGAGTCCAACTATTAAAAATCCGGTTCTTGGAAGCAATTGATTCTAGGAATTGACGTTATATGCAACTCAAATACAAATCACAACTTCGGAGACAAGAGGCTACTCAAACCTAATCGTATCCTTCCATTATATTCGCAACTGTGAGAGATACATAAAAGTAGAATCAGAATTGCTTAGACCAACACATAATCACAATGATTCACTCAATTTCGTGTCTTGGGTTATGATGCAAATAATTGTCACCATTCTGAGGAGCAAACTCTAGCATTTTGCTTGCAGATCTAACATCATTTTGCGATTTCATGGGATTATTTTAACGTTGAGCGTGTTGAAAACGCAGACATAAAGATTGCTTGAAACTTTGGTAAAAGGTTTTTTTATCAATAAGAGCTGGACATTCTCCGGCTTAAAATAGACTGCTGAGATATATAAATTTATCCTAGCAACATTTTTATAATTTTGAGAATCCTACTGGGACTCGGGACTGTGCAAAATTCAAACTTGGGTTCCAACTGGAGGACACTGACTGATCTCAGCTCAAGAAATAGAGAAGCTAACCCACCTTTCCCTTTCAACCCTGCGTGGAATCAATCCTCGTTTTCCAAGGTGACAGAAAAAATGAAATAAAACAGAACATAAAACGAGGACTCAGTTATAACTCCCGTAAAACTTGTCTTTATTGCTGTCCTTCCTAGAGAACCTAAGTCCAATATTTAAATGCAATAACTCTTCTTTATAAATAGAGCGTGTAGAGTCGATTACTATTGGAATTTTGTATATTAAACCCAAAAATCAACTGTAGTTGCCAAGAAATGTCTCCTCCCCATTCTTAATATATTTTTTTGGGTCACACGTCAATGTCTCCATGGGAAAACTGCGTACTCTAATTCTTGTTTTCACACTACTATGAAGATAGATGTTCCTATAAAAAAAAAATTGAGGGTTAAGAATCTCGTACTTTGCATTGCTGGATAGTTATGTATAAAATTATAGAAAGTCTAATGATTCTCAATTACAAGCTAGATAAATATTTATTTTCTGGAATATATGTAGAGATTAAGGATATTTTTTATGAGTGAAAGTATTGATTAAGTTACATTAATGTGTTTTAAAAGTAGGGAAAATGCCACAATCTCAAACTATTGCCGCTTGTAACAAATTTACCTCGAACCTTTTTTAGGATATCAAAAAGCCTAAATTATATTACTTGTGACATATTTACCTTAAACTTATTGTTTTGTGACGTCAAAAAACTTAAACTATGCTATTGTATCACATTTATCCCAAATTTGTTCATGACACAAAAAACCCTAAACTTGTACTCATATATCACATTTACCCCAAACTTTTTGGTTGATGGACATTTTTGTCTTTTTATACTCCTCTTTCCCTCCATTGGCCATGGCAAAGGGAAGTCAAAAAGGGTTGCCCTTGTCGTCGTTAGAGTCAGGTGAGAGTGACCCTTGTTGACGTCGGACAAGGTTAAGCTCCTCCTCCTCCGTGTGCTTAGGGTTGGGTTTCTGGAGTAGTAGTTGCAGTAGTAGTTCAAGGTTTAGCTTGACCAGAGATGGTGTGCTTGTGTGTGCAGTGGAATGATGCGACGAAGGAGAGCTTGATCGGGCTGGTGAACCAAATCTAGAGGGCCTCCATTGTGCTCGGAGACTATAGCATCGAGCAGGCAAGGTCGATGTCGATGAGGGCAACCCTTGCCTAGGTAGCCCTCACTCGATTCTGATGATGCTGGCGAAGGTGGTCCTCTCATTGACTTTCCTCTACCATGGCAAGCGGAGAGGAGAGAAGAAGGAAAACAAAAAACCAAAAAAGAGAGAGAGAAAAGACAAAAATGTCCTTCGGCTAAAAAGTTTGGGGTAGATGTATCACATTAAATATAGTTTAGGCTTTTTAGCATTATAGAAAAAAAAAAGTTCATTATAAATTTATCACAAGTGGCATAATTTGAGATTTTTTGTGTTATAAAAATTTAAAATTAAATTTATCACAAGTGATATAATTTAAAATTTTTGGTGACATTTTCTACAACAACTTTCTTTCTATACACTTTTTGGTTGCCTAGGAGTACATCACTTTATTCATTTTCGATGTCCAAAACCAGACTTACTGTTCTTAGTTGCTTAAATAGTAAATTTGGTAAGAACATCTATTCGAACATTATTTTTTTAAGAATAGATTAAAAACAAAATTAGTAACACTTTCTTTAAATAATACCATAATTTTTAAACGGTGCTTACTTTGGTGCCAAAACTTTTTTTTTGCTCATTTAAGTGCCACGAATTTAAAAAAAAATTCACTTGAGTGTCATTTTCGATTTGTCCCACTGGAAAAGCTAACGTGGCCGTTGGTGAATAATATTTTAATATTTTATATTTTTTTGAATTTTTTTTCCTAGGCTGTGAAAGGCCATCACTAACCTTTGCCGTTGACCACAAAGGCCTTGGGAGAGGGCGGTTTGGCCCTCACCATAGCCATCACAAGTAAGGCCTTCGGGTCCTCACCAATCGTTGGCAAGGCCGCAATGGCCCTCACCATCTCTAGGTGCCCGTTGCGACCCATCGTCCAAAGTTGGTGAGGGCCGTTGCAGCTTTACTAGTGGTTGGCGAGGACCTAATGGCCTCACTCGCAATGGCTATAGCAAGGGCTAGGCAACCCTCGCCCGAATCTAGTCGCAAAGGGATTGGGCAAGGTTGCAACATCCTTTATCGGTCGCAGGTGAAGCCACAACAGTCTCACCCAAAGCCTTCGCGGTTGATGGCATGAGTCAACAATGGCCCTCACCAGCCCTAAAAAAAAAAAAAAATTAAAAAAAAAAAATAAAAAATATTTAAAAATATTAAAATATTATCCACTTACAAATCATGTTAGCTTTTCCGATTGCCAAATCGAAAGTGGCATTCAAATGAACGTTTTTTCAAATTTGTGGCACTTAAATAAGCGAAAAAAAAGTTTTTGGCATCAAAATAAACACCGTATGAAAATTATGGCACTCTTAGAATTCTTCTACCGAAAATCCTTCTTTGTTTGTCGTTGTGCAACATTACATAATAGGGTCAAATTATTTTCTTCATGTGAGGATCCAGCTGAACGAGATATCCGTCTTTAATTAGCATAACTTAATTAATGTAAAACACACTGTCTTTTCGCTCATTAATTAACAAAGGGGGCGGTCTGACTGAACTCAACATCATTGAGAAGAGCAATGTTTGAAGAATAAGTTTGCTGGCATCGAGTACCCAAATGAGTACAAATTTTTTAATTTTTTGGAGGAGGGTCTCTTTATTTAATTTGGCATCGGTTGATTGCTCGTTACTCCTTTCCCTCAATCAATGCAAATCATCATCATGTGTGCAAGCTTTCTCTCTTTCTTTGTCCACTCATTTCCCATGTTGGATCTTGGCATGCTCAACCCTCTCTCTCTCTCTCTCTCTCTCTCTCTCTCCAAAATGCAATAGATTTGGTCACTTGCTTGATGTGATGCTGGATAGATCCCCACATGATTAGGTTTTCCCGAATGCATCTGTTCCAAACAATCTGTCCTTACAGACAGGAAGGGGATAAGATACAAATTCTATGTGCATGAGCTGTGCAAAAGTGAACTGTTCCCAGTGTGAAATGTTCTTAAGCCAGCATGTAATGTTATATAACCCTATTAATTACAATTAATGATTTATCAAGTAGTCATTATTACTCTCCCCACAAGCTTCCATCAGTTGACAGGAGGGTAGCTGTGGGGGCCAAAAGCCACCTCGTTATTTAAGACCATGGAGAAAAGCTGAGTTCAGATTATGCTATGATGTGTATCTTTTTCACCAACGCATTTTTAATACTTATTCCACAGGACACAGACGTTTCGACTTTGTTGTCTCTGTTTTGAGTTTTCACACACATTTTAAGAACATGGAGAATGCTGACTTCCGTTTGATCCCATCACATCTGGGGCAATTTCTGTCCCTTACTGAGGGCCGTGTGTGTTACGTTAAAACTAATTAAAATAGTTAATTGGGCCAAACTTTTTACTTTAAGTAGTTTAGCTACACAAGTAGTTACTCGAAAATTAACACGTAATAAATTCCGCAAGGTGTGAAGTATCAACGTGAAGACGGGCATATTTCAAATTAAATATTTTTGCATATCAGGTTACCTGATTAGGATTGCATCTAGTATTGGTAGTTCGTTGATGACCAGTTGGTTCATCATTATCCCATTATTAACTTAAAGAGGATGGCTTTCCATCAGGCTATTACATACTTTTTCCTCCTTAGGCCATCAATTATTTTGTGAGGCCTGAACATGAATTAGGAAAAGAAATGGCACAATCATGTTTCAATTGGACATGCTCCCGTCTTAAAAGTTTCAAGCTTCGTGCATCAAATGAATTGATTTTGCAAAAAACAATCAGTATATTACTCACAATTTATTAAGATTTCATTAAATATCAAGTCTAATTTATTTAAAAGGTTTGTTCATAACCTGTGGAGTTGATTGACATATCAATTTTAGGAATTACTCTTATCATTATACTTGGTATTTTGCGCAAAAAAGAAGTGTTCATCTATCTCGAAAAAGATCCCTTTCAAGTGCACTGACCACGGTGCAGAATGTTTGACTTGCACTAAAAATAGACCTACAAATGAAGGTCCAAGAAACGTGTGTTGACTTTGACAAGCCACCACTTTCTTTCACTTCCATTTCCTCCTAAACTAAACGGGCAGAGGAAAAAAAGATAAAAGACAACGGAAATCCTCTTTTCTCTTTTCTACCATAAGCTAATCAGATCAACTTTGCATTAAAGTGGAAAAAGTTGATCGGAAATATAAAAAAAAAGGAAAAAGAAATAGTAAAGAAAGAAGACGATGAAGAATCATTGAATACCCACCAATATCACTGATAAATTTCACCAACCCAACAGAGATTTCTATTCAATTCAACCCCCTCCCCCTCCCCCTCCCCATATTTTCAGAACCTGTTTCCTTACCAGTATATACTGTTCCTTCCCTCCCCGTACCCTCTCTCTCTCTGTCTCTCCTCGCAGAAAGTTTTCTGTTTCTCCCCTAAATTAAGTTCACAGTGCACAGTGCACGGAGAAAAAGAGAAAAAACCGTCACAGATGGAGCTCGCTGATTTCTCGGGTCATGTGTGTGAGGTGTAGGCAGAGACAAAAGAGCATTTCTTCGGTTTTGCTTTTTTTGTCTTCCTTGAACCCGCAAACTAAGACAAAGTTGAGGAGCTCATCCACTCATCTCTCTGAAGAACCACTAAAAGCAAGCACGGTCCTTTCAAAACCCTCTGCTTCTCTTAACAGTTTCCATTCAAAACTTAAATGGTTTGAACAGCCAGTTTTTGGGTTTCTCCGGGCATCTCAAGAAGTCCCCATATTTAGTAGCAAAGTTCGTTCTTTGGTGATGACCCTTTTCTGGGTAGTGCAATAAACCCATACCCTCCTGCTTGGTGGTGGTTTTTCGGTTTTAAATGGAGTTAAAAAAGCCTGAGAAGTACTGCCTACCCTGTGCCCAGAGCCATTTATGAAGGAGTTATGGTGGCTTTGGAGCTTTGAATTGGGGATTTTTCAGGTTGGATTAGGTCCTCCCAGTCTTATTTCTCTGTCTGGAGAGATCTTGTTGTTTCTCAAATGGGTCTCGGCTTGTTTGGTTACGTGCTGTTTTTGGCCATTTGCGCTAGGCCTTTGGCTTCTCAACAGCCAAACACGGACGGGTCTTTTGTGTCTGAATTCTTGCAGAAAATGGGTCTCACTTCTCATGTATACGACTTCTCTTCTCCTGTTTGCTCATGGCAGGGAGTTTCCTGTGATGCCGAACAAGAGAATGTCATTGAGTTTCAAGCTTCTGGTTTGGGTCTGTCTGGTCCTATTCCTGATACTACCCTAGGGAAGCTTAGCAAGCTCCAAACTTTGGATCTTAGCAACAACAAAATCACTGGGTTGCCTTCAGATTTCTGGAGTTTAGGCTCACTTAAGAGCCTAAACCTCTCTCCAATCAGATTTCTGGGTCTCTCTCGAGCAACATTGGCAACTTTGGTTCACTTGAAGTTATCGATGTTTCTGGCAACAATTTCTCTGGTGAAATTCCTGCAGCTATAGGCTCTCTTCAGACTCTTCAAGTCCTTAAACTAGATGGAAATGGGTTTCAATTGAGCATTCCACCCAGCATTCAAAATTGCCAGTCTCTTGTCCTCATTGACCTTTCATCAAATCAGCTAAATGGGTCTCTTCCTGATAACTTTGGTGCCGCTTTCCCGAAGCTCAAAACCTTGAACCTAGCAAACAATGAGATTCATGGGCATGACACGAATTTCTCGGGGCTGAAATCGATCACCACTCTCAACATTTCCCGGAATTCGTTTCAAGGATCGGTGCTCGGTGCCTTCCAGGAGATGTTGCAGGTTATTGACCTGAGCAAGAACCAGTTCCAAGGTCACATTTCTCAGGTACGGTTCAATTCCACCTATAACTGGTCTAATCTGGTTTATCTAGATTTGTCTGAGAATCAGCTCAGCGGAGAGATTTTGCACAGTTTGAATGAATCCCGGAACCTTAGATACCTAAATCTTGCACATAATAGATTTACCAGGCAGGAGTTCCCAAGAATTGAAGTCCTCTCTGGTTTAGAATATCTTAATTTGTCCAAGACCAGTCTCATTGGTCACATTCCCAGTGAAATCTTGGAGTTGAGTCATTTGAAGACACTTGATCTCTCTGAGAATCATCTCAGTGGCCAAATCCCCCTTCTAAGCGTTCGAGGCCTCAAAAGCCTCGATGTTTCTCAGAATAATTTGACCGGAGAAATCCCAATGTCGCTCTTGGATAAGCTTCCTCGGATGGAGCGATACAACTTCTCTTACAACAACTTAACCTTCTGTGCAAATGGATTTTCCCCCAAAAATTTCCAAAAAGCCTTCTTGGGGTCAACAAATAGCTGCCCCATTGCTGCCAACCCAGCATTCTTCAAAAGAAAAGCTCCCCGAGACAAGGGACTCAAGCTTGCGCTTGCTTTATCCCTCTCAATGGTCTGTTTGCTTGCCGGACTGTTATTTCTGGCCTTTGGTTGCAGAAGAAAATCAAAATTGTGGGCTGTAAAACAGACCTCATACAAGGAAGAGCAACAAATTTCAGGCCCTTTCTCGTTTCAAACCGATTCAACCACATGGGTCGCAGATGTAAAGCAAGCCACATCAGTCCCAGTTGTAATATTCGAGAAGCCTTTGTTGAATATCACATTTGCCGACCTCTTGTCTGCAACATCAAATTTTGACCGTGGCACCCTTTTGGCCGAGGGAAAGTTTGGCCCTGTGTACAGGGGATTCCTGCCCGGTGGAATCCATGTAGCTGTCAAAGTTTTGGTTCATGGATCCACATTGAATGATCAAGAAGTGGCCAAGGAACTCGAGTATCTTGGCCGGATCAAACATCCGAATCTTGTCCCGCTAACTGGATACTGCTTAGCCGGGGATCAGAGGATTGCCATATATGATTACATGGAGAATGGGAACTTGCAGAACTTGCTTCATGACTTGCCACTTGGTGTTCAGACAACAGAGGACTGGAGCACGGATACGTGGGAGGACGATGAGAATAATGGCATTCAAAATGTAGGATCTGAAGGACTATTTACCACTTGGAGATTTCGACACAAAATAGCCCTTGGCACTGCACGAGCTCTGGCATTTCTACACCACGGGTGCTTCCCTTCGATAATACATCGGGATGTTAAAGCGAGTAGTGTTTACCTCGACTACAACTTGGAACCAAGATTATCTGATTTTGGGTTGGCTAAGGTGTTTGGAAATGAATTAGATGAAGAGATTGCTCGTGGGTCGCCTGGATATGTTCCGCCAGAATTCTCTGAACCTGGATATGAGTCTGCAACATCGAAATCCGATGTATATTGCTTTGGTGTGGTTCTTTTCGAACTCATTACTGGGAAAAAGCCGATCGGAGATGAATATCCAGAGGAAAAAGAGGCGAATTTGGTGAATTGGGCTAGGGGGTTGGTGAGACAGAGCAAGGGATCAAGAGCCATTGATCCAAAACTTCATGGTACCGGACCCGATGACCACATGGAGGAAGCCCTTAAGATCGGCTATCTCTGCACGGCCGACCTCCCCTCGAAGCGGCCGAGCATGCAGCAGGTGGTTGGACTTCTTAAAGATATCGAGCCAGTCTAGGTGTTTGATGCAGTGAGGCAAAACGAGAAACAAAAGGGAGCATAAAAACATTGAAGCTTGATTTTGTTTTATTCATTTTCTCACTCTCTGGTCATGAATTTGATCAATCTCTAGTTCTTCATGTGCTGCTAAGGTGAAGGAGGGAGTTGTATAGTAATCCTGAACTGTTTTGGCTCCTAAGCCTTCTCTTCTGTTTTATTTCCGGTTACTTTGTAGTAGAGAAGCTTAATTTATACATGGAAGTCCAATCTTCCCGACGCTGACTTCCCTTTGTAGTTTTGTTTAGGTGCCTTCATTCATTCTTCGCGGATCATCCAAAACCCGGTGGAACTGTTTTCCTCATCAATGTCTAGACTACTTTACCTTCTTTGCCTTGGCAAACTAACAAACCCATGCATTCCCACAAAGGAATCTTGGTGAAAGCACAGGCCTTTACATGGGTGTCATGTGAAGATACCCTTTTTGTTGTCTCTGAGAAAGATGCTCGTGGACTCCCCATAGCATACGCATTACAATTCTTGTCATGTAGCGAGTGTTCTTTTTTGACAAGTTCCACGTTTCGGCCGATGCTTTAAGGCCCTGGAAAAAAGAGCATGTTTCTTCTGACACCATACGAGGGTGCGTCGATAACAAACAAATCTTCACAGGACTTGGAACGGAAACTGGACCACCAGACATGGACCATTTCTCTACCTTCCCTGCAGGTCCGTGGATTCTGTGAGGGGGATTTTTTAGTACAGATATCAGAAAACGGAGCATGTGCTCGTCATTAAGGGCGTTCCAAAACGTCACTGCCATTTTTTCACTGCATCATGATGTCCTTTTTTCTCGTGCAAAAGTTGGAGCCCATCTCTGTAATGATGGTGTTCGGTTTAGTGGGTGATTTCATCCCAACAACTGCATGTGAAAGTGAAACGAATGCCTGGTGCTGCATGAGCTAACTAAACCACTGCTAACTCAGAGAGAGAGAGAGAGAGAGAGAGAGAGAGAGAGAGAGAGATTAAGGGAATGTGTATACATTATTGAAAGACTGAGGGGGAAAAATCATAATAATGAGCTGGAGAAGAATAAGACTTGATGACCATTTAAGTCAAAAATGGGGTTAGATTCCGTGGATTCGGTTGCTGAGCATATAGTACCATGTTGGGTTGTTCTTCTTTTTTGACTTTACGACGCTTTGGATGCAAGGAAAACAACCCCACCCAAACAACATCCGCACTCCTTCCGTGAAACTTCCTCTCAACCAAAACACTTTCAAGAAATGAATGAATGCATGGAGCCATCATGATAAACCCATGTGAGATTTGTCCAGAACATAAGTGGGTTTTTCCCTTGTTTATCTGGAACCATGCATGGTTTCTTTAAGGGGGAAAAGGAGAGATATATACGTGCTGTTGTGCTATTAGGCCCAAAGGGGCATGAATCATTGACCCCAATGCTGGTGTAGAAAATCTGTCTCCTTGTCTATTTGCATGATGGACGTCCACACCCTGCCAAAGGCATTCATGAGAAACTTCTCTCATGCGGAATTTGAGGTTTTTGACCGTAATCTGGTGCGCTGATTGAGGGAACCATAGTGCTTGCTAACGTGGTCACTGCAGTCACCTTGACGAAAGATTATAGTCCGAACTCTTAAAAAAAAAAAAAAAAAAAAAAAACTTTTGCTCTTTATCTATAACAACACTAACAAAGGGAGAAAAGTGTAAAAAAAATCATAAATTTATTGTATTTATATCAATTTAATATTAAAATTTTTAGTTAAATCTATTTAATTCTAAAGGTATTTACATTAATATCAATTGAGTCCATCTAGTCAATTTAGAGTGGAATTACTAATGTGGACGTCGATGGTCCTATAGACACAATTAACTAACTTTGATAATTTTTAAATTTTTTTTTTGAATTTTTTTATTTCTCTTTCTTGCAAGTTTATGTCATTGGCCAGTAAGGGCAACCCATGCTTAGGTGCCCGAGCCAGGCATGGCATAGGCCATGGAAGAAAGAAAGAAATCATTAAAAATTACCAAAAAAAAAGTCTAACATGCCACGTTTAATGACCGGTATTCATGTTAGCAAATTCCGATCTAAATTGATTAGATTAACTTAATTAGTGTCAATCTGATAAGGTTATGACTAATTACTCCAATTAAAATGTTTAGGATCAAATTACTATTAACACTATAGGTTTAGGATTTTTTTGTTACTTTTCCCTAAATAAAGCAACTCATCTAACACAAAAAAGAATAAATTAAAAAAAAGAGAGTATTTTGTTAAGAACCGGGGCTTGTTTTGTGATGAATATCCCTTTTGGAAGGTTATTTATCTCCTCAATAGGAATAGTATGAACTTGTCTTAATCATGTATTAGTTCAGACAAATGAATAGAACTTAACTATTGTGGTTTGTTTAGTAGCCACCTTTTTCATATGGGAAGGAAGAGGTGGGGGTTTGAATTCCCATATTCTTAGGGAGTTGAAGTAAGAACAATTTAATTTCAAGTATGAATTTCAATTCCCATGCCCTGCAAGGAGGTAGGGCAAAAAGTTTGAGAGTGAGAGTTGAGTAGAGTAGGATCGATAAAAAAAAATAGAACTTGATAATTATATCTTTTGTTCTTTTGGCAATTTAAGTATGTTTTGTAGAATGCTTAGCAAACAAAAAGGAAGAGACTTTTCCCTCGACATGTTCTCATTTATTTAAGAAAGTGGCTTTTCCTGAGCTGCAATTCCCGGTCATGGATTAATTTAGGATGGGCCCAATTTCGGTGGTTTCGGATAATTCAAATAAAAAGGTGGGCTGAGCCCATTTCAATTGGGCTACTTGACACAGGCCCAACAAAAAGGCTCATGAATATATCATGAAATCTCCCATATGGTGAAACATCCATGAGACACCTTATAGGCAATAGCTTGAGTTTTGCTTCCAATTTCAGTTTATATCTTTCTATATAATTAAAGCTAACCCAAAAGATAATTTCAATCTTAGAGTTTTTCCTAAGGACAAAAAATAAAAAATCTCAGAGTTTTCCCCATTAAATTCCATATAAAGCCCTCAGTCAATAATGACAATATAATATCGAACAAGGGTCAAAATCGTAATTAAAAATCTCATTTTGTCATTCAATGAAGTAACCAAGCATTGCTCTCGCTCCTCTTGTTTTAATCATTCCATTCAAAATTCATGCCACTTTGCTCCATTGTCATTACATTAGATGTAGCCTCAGTATTTACGTTTATCGAAAAACATTCATAGAATAAGTATTTTGCACAAATAGGAGAATTTCTGTAATTTCAATAAAATAAATGCGGTTGTTTATTATTAGGAAAAAAAAATACAGACGTAGGTGATTATCCCAATTATATTCCGAGCAAAAAAGGGTGGAGAATCTCAATTCAATTGTATAGTCTTTTTCATAACACAATTCCTAACAATTACATATCTTTAAAATAAGAGCATGAACATAAACTCTTAATTTATTTTTTTCTAGTAAAAAGCTAGCCATGATGTTGAAGAGCATGTCAATCATATTCTTTTTCAAAAGTTGCGGGCGATTCGAATCCATCAGAATATATATTTATTTAGGGCAAGAGGAATATGGTATAATCTCCGCTCAACTAGCAATAAAAGGAATAAGATGCAATCTCCGCGATTCATGCAGAAAAAGCCAATTGGCATCATATACTTATGCCATTAAAGTCTCCCAAAAAGGAGAGACGTGAACCGTTAAAATTACATGGCAATTTTTCATAAAAATCAAAAGACAGCGTATGCTCATGATGACCCTAGATAGGATGGTTGGTACTTATTAATTTTTTAGAAGTGCTAGAGTGACAACTGGCATCTTCAAGAATCACAAGAACAAGAAAAAGGTGGCTTAAGATGGTGCTCGCTTTGACTAATAATATATTCAAAAGATGGCCAAGACTAAACATGTTATTCATAAATAAGAAACATGCAAAAATAAAACAAAGGAAAAAATTCACTTTGTGTGGTTAAATTGCGTACTTCGTAGCTCGAATCATTACCACTCTTATATTAGAGGAGTTTTTTTGCTCCAATATAAGACCCAAATCGGTTTATGTAGACCATGCCTCGGAGGAAGTACTCAAGAATAACCAACAGATTATTAATTATTTGAAAGTAGATATAACGTATAAATCACTTTATAAGACCTCTCTCTTCTGACGGGGACTTTGGAATATTACAACAATATGACCTAACGCGAGATTCTCATCTTTATCATTTTATTACGAGGTAATATGCTTCATCAAAATTAGGAATACTAGTTATAATAACAACTTGATGTTCATGGTGTGCTAGTTAATCTTTACATAATTCTTGTACTTAGTATGTGTTTTTTTACTTATTTATAGAGATGAGTAGTTTTATGTTCCGTGTAGGTTCTACCTAAGATCTGCAACATACTCATTAGAAGAGATTCTTTATTTTCTAGAGGTTCCCTACATATTTTAGAATTTGAAACCTACCATATCATAAGTTTCAAGATCAATTACAAGTTCTACTAAAGTTTCAGTTGTATTATTAATTGAATCATCACATTTAATGATCATCACTTATTTTTATAATTTATTGATCACAACTTATATTTAGACGCGTGAAAAATAAGAAACTTTAACAAAGTCAATATCTCAATCATAAAGTGAAATTTCAAATTAATTATTTTAAATTATATATTCATCAACGGATGCCATGAAATACTATAGGATTGTGCGAAAACATAGACCAAGAAAAATATAAAAAATTGTTCCAAATTTCGAGGCCCACATATCTAAAATCTGGAACTTATATGTTGAAATAGGATCCCCAATTTTTTAAACTTGGAACTTACTATACATACTTTAGAACCTGAAATAAGATAGACTTCTACTAGTTCGGCTCTTCTATTCTAGGGTAGACGTTGGAACCACGCACACCCTTATTTATATATACAAACAACTAATTTATCACGCATGCTTATCAATGCACCTATCTTGCTATATGCAATTAGACAATTAACCGGCACATTGTGGGAAAGTTTATGTGTATTTCTCTTATATCAACACATGTAATATTCTTTTCACATAGAAAATCTAAACACCAAATCGAAAATCTGAAATTAGAAATTAGTGGATGCTTTCCTAAAAACTATGGTGATTCAAGTGTATATAACACATGATGGCATGATTTCAACGGTAAATTTTGGGATCGTACGGATGTGAGAACGTAAACCCTTGTCATAAGCATATTAAAAAGGTAAAGGATAAGTCAAACAATTATATCCCGCGTTATAAAAAAAAACTACTTTATGGGCAAGTCTATCTTCTCTTCTCATCAACCATTTAATTATCAACTCATTCGATAATAAATTTGCGATTAATCAAATGACACAAATACAATGTCTAACTAATTAATAGAAAAAGAAGAAGAAGAGTATTGATTAAGAAAGATGGTTTAAAAGTAAATTTTCAGAGAAGAGCCCATTTTATACTCTATTAAATCATTCACGATATAAAGAAAAAGACATTAAAAATAGAAAATCCAAATAGAAATTGATGTAGGCTTTACATTTGTATAATCATAAAAAAAAAAAAAAAAATCCAAGAATGATATCCATAGATTCTTGATTTTCTTTCCACTTTCATAAAACCTTAGGAAACACATCCAACGGCCAGGATTGAGCCTGGAGATTAACCAGTTAGAAGAATATCAGAAGCGGCCTCCACCGGTCTCCTTCTCCTTCTCCTCCTTTCTCCTTCGCCTCGTTCTCCCACTGAGAATTTCTAGAGTGAGAGAGAGATGTCGGACGAGGAACATCACTTCGAGTCGAAAGCAGACGCGGGCGCGTCCAAGACATACCCGCAGCAAGCTGGTGCCATCCGCAAGAGTGGCTACATCGTCATCAAGAATCGCCCCTGCAAGGTCTCTCTCTCTCTCTCTCTCTCTCTCTCTCATATTCTGGTTCTGGGATTAATTGGGTAACTGAGAATTCATGTGGGTATGCGATTAAACTCGCTAGATCTTCCATGCAATGTTGTGAAAGCTCGGATTTTTCGAGGCATGTCTTTTCTTGGCGGGGCATAATTCAGTAATTGGTGCTTGAATCTTTTTGTTTGATTGTGAGAGATGAGCAGGAGAATGATTTCCGGCGGATATTGTGCGGGGCTCCAATTCCCTTTGGGGACTGTCGGAAATCGTAAAGATGATTACTTTTTGCGCGTCCCTTTCGTGCATCTGATCGAAACTCCCTTGTTTGTAAAGTTCGGAATTTGTCGAGGATTTTCACCGGAGCAACAATTCTCATGATCTGTCGTGTTCTTCTGTTAGATGGAAATTCATGTAACCGGGTTCAAGCCTTGCTAATAGATTGATAATTAAACCCTGGAGTTATAGTTTGAGGGTCGTATTCCCTTCAATTGCATATCTTGTAAAACATTAACTCTCATTTTGATGTGCAGTCTGGTGGTCTGCCTTTCCTCGTGAGGGGAAAATCTATTGCTGTTCATTCACGTGCAGTTCACTAATCTATTTAGAGCCTACTGCACTGGATTTGATGTTATCTGGGTTATGGTTTCACTCATAGAAAATTTCTTATCACGGTGGGAGCAGGTTGTAGAAGTTTCTACCTCAAAGACTGGCAAACACGGACATGCTAAGTGCCACTTTGTGGGGATTGATATCTTCAATGGGAAGAAACTTGAAGATATTGTTCCATCGTCCCACAACTGTGATGTAATTGCCCTATTGGCCATATCTACTTTCAAAAGATCTCTTTTTTTTTAAGAGAGTTTTTTCTTTTCTAATGTTTTCTGTGTTCATTTTGCAGGTTCCTCATGTTAATCGCACTGACTATCAGCTCATTGATATCTCTGAAGATGGTTTTGTGAGTGATTCTTTGCTGTTATTGCCAGATTATTTGCTTCACAAGGCCCTCTTAACTGTTATTAAGATAAGATGGTGCTCGTAATAGTGTTAACATGAGATATAGGTCATGGTTTATTTGAATAAGGAAAATGCTTCCCCCCTTTCTTTTTACGAATGAAGATTCCATAATGTGATCAAGATTTTGGATGTTTAAGTACTCCAAAAGTTTTGACTTTCAATTTGAAGGAGAAAAAACGTACTGATATTAACATCTTTCGAAGAGGCATGATTATTAGACGTCCAAAAGGTTCTCTCATGGACCTTGAAGAATCATTGGTATCGCAATTTTGAGTCAGTCTTCTTCTGATCAAAGCAAATTCAATGAGTTGAATTGCATTTTTCAATTGAAGAAACTTCCTTCTTCGGAAAAGATATCTTAATCCTGGAAGAGGACAACCAGTATAAAGACTGTTACAAGAAAGTCTCTGCTCTTCTCCTTAAGACTGATTTTTAACAATTTGTGTTGAATATCTTTCAGGTGAGTCTCTTGACTGAAAATGGAAACACCAAGGATGATCTGAGGCTTCCCACCGATGACAATCTGCTTAGCCAGGTATCACTCTAGGACATGCATATTTTCTTATCCCAGGCTTTATTTTTCCAACGTGCTTATTTTATTGTCAGTTTAGATCTGACTTATCAAACATTCTTCTGTCACAGATTAAAGATGGGTTCGGCGAAGGAAAGGACCTTGTGGTGTCAGTCATGTCTGCAATGGGAGAAGAGCAGATCTGCGCTCTCAAAGATATTGGTCCTAAGAACTAAAAATAAATCACTACTGTCCTATTAGCCAGTCATGGCAGCAAAACCTTTTAATGTTTGCTAACAGAGTTCTTACATTCCTAAATCTTATTTTAGCTGTGTGATTGTAATGATGAGGAGTGATGAATCCGATGATAGTAGTGGCAAGAGGTACTACTAATCCTCTCTGCCTGTGCCTCTGTTATAAAACCTTGCTCTCACAGCGAAGAGGATTACACGTGGTTTATTGTCTTATATCCTGTCTATTCTCAAGCATTTGTTTTCTAGTTACACCGTGGCATTTCCAAGCTTAGCTAAGATGCCAACGGTTGCTCTAATTATAGTTTTTGAAACATTTTTTTTTTTTGGTAAGGTAAGTAGTATTGACTTTTAACCAATAAGAATGTCCAGAGGGGAGACATGGCACCAACATGTACTCGTCAAGACAACACGTCAGTGGAGTGGATGGGTACCACGCTCACAAAATACAACAACAAAACATGTACTCGTCAAGACAACACGTCAGTGGAGTGGATGGGTATCACGCTCACAAAATACAACAACAAACCAAGGGAATAGATACAAGACTTAATCCTAGAAGGAGTAAGTCAGTTAACTGACCCTCGGTTGCCCACCAAAGCGTCTAAGCCCCAATAAGAATGGACAGCTTTATAGGTCAATGCTTTATCCTTGACCGCCTTTATCAAGTGCTGCTTCATCGCCGGGATGAAGGATGAATAGGTTGGAAGCTCGAATTAGTCTTTGGAACATTGTATTTCTTGCATGGCCCAAATTTGAAGTGTGGCTCTCTACTCATCGCAGACTTTTGCATCATAGAGGTGGGTTGCCCCCATCAATAGTTCATAGCATAGTTTATCTCTTGATGGAAGAAATGATCATCTTAATCAATGTGCTTTCTTATGTGTCTCCATTCTGGTGAAACTGTGCTCTTCATTTCGCGAGCTTCATATTTTTAGGCTGAAGTTCAGATCATGCTCGAGCTTTTTGTTCCAAAGAGTCATTTGACATGCCCTGTTCGATGGGGGTTTCATTCTCATGTGGTAAGAGAGTAAGTACGAAGCAACCTCGACACCTGATGGATAGTAGAACGAATTCCACGCCGCCCGATCTGGAGACCTTGCCCTTGAAGGGCTTGTTCAAACGACCCGGGGATGTTTCATTTTAACTGCACTGGGTATTTTCGCTTATTTGTCTGTTCTTTTATTTGCATCTGATCCATCAATTCCATTCACAGATCTTGATAAAACCACAAGTATCTGATTTGCTACAAATTCATAGTAGACCAGAGTTTGCAATCTTCGAAGGTCACGCTGGCAGTGATCTCAATATGGCTTTCATCTTTTCGTCCCCATACGGCCTCATGTAAGTGTAAGCAGTTTGGATGTGTTGAGAAATTTGTTCACTGGGTTGTTTGCTCATTTGGGTTGACTCTACATCATCACTTTTATTGGTCACTATGATCTGTTAATGAGACCTGAGCGAAGTCTGCAGACAAGCTCAAACAAGCAAGAGAGAGAGAGCAACAAGCGGTACCTGTTCAACGAAACATAAATGCATAAATAACTACATCGACATTGTATTTCCGCATATAGCTTTCAACCGGCTATCGACACGCCTGAATAGGTCCTTGAAGCCTTACTGCTGTGTTGTGGCCCTGAGTGCAATGGTTAGAAATTCACACTTACTGCAGATGAAAAGCTTTCTCTCCGTGCACCGAAGGCGGTGCCCTAGTGCGGAGAATTGGCCTGTTATACCAATCAAAGTTCATGAACATTGACAAAAATGACTCGGTCTACTGCAACAGTCAGATGACTGCCAAGCAGGCAAATAACCTTACTTATCATTTCTTTCCCGCTCTGTGGGTATACACTGAAAATTAGCCTAGATACAAATCATGAAGTTTCACTACCCACTTTGGCAGTGCCGTATATGTAGGATGCAAATCCCCAAAAGGTTACAACAAGTGACAGGATCTTGAATCCGCTCATCGGATCTTTCAACAGTATGACAGCGGCTATGCTAGTAAGAGGCACCCTCACTGCATTCAAGACACCAGCCAGGACGGTCGAAGACAAGAAAAGCACAGCAGTGCCTCCGAGGACTCCCAACTGAAAAGTTATGGCACCCCATATCATAACCAAGTAATACGAGCTCTTACCGCCCTTGAAGCTTCTTGCCTCATCCGCCATTCGTTGAAAATCGTGATTCAGGGCGACACCAATCGTTGTAAGTACGAAAGCAAACGAAGAAACCATGACCTGTTGCTCCAACACCACATGGAACGATATTCTTCCTAGATACTTGATAAACACAAGCTCTGAGAGAGCGAAGATGAGCCCGTGGAGTGCGGATCCCAAGATGTCCCACATGAAACCCATGATGTATTGGCTATTGGTGACATTGCCATATCTGTCTGAATTCGAGTCCAAAGCGATTATTACCATGGCTGCTGTAATTATCACGATGCCATTGATCATTGACAAGGTTAGTTTGTTCTTGACGAAGAGATATCCAAATAGTGCAGAGAACACCAAAGACGATGATGCTAGAAGAGACGAGGTCGATGCAGGTAGGTAGGCATAGGCATAGGCAAACATGAGATTGTCAGCTGCACTTAAGAAACCCAAGCCCAAGTAAGAAAGGGCGAGCTTTAAGTTCAGAGGAGTTGGGGAAACTTTGCAGATGAAGTATGTTGGGAACAAGATGAGTGCAGTCAAGGGCCATCCGGCGACAGCCACCCAGGAGATGATCCATTTGCTTTTGCCGCCATTTGTGTAATAGACACGGGAAAGGAGGCTTGAAGCAGGGAAGGCTGTGAGCATCAATCCGCCATTCAGAAGCAGAAGAATCCAATGCGAGACCGGTTTGCTTTTATATGCTTTCCAAGCCATGGTTCTAGCGGCAAATACTAGGTCCCAGAAAGTTGGAGACGGTTTCTTGGGTGATGCCTCTTCCATTCTTGTCCCCTACCATAGACATTAAGTGGCAAGAGTAAACAGTATGCTCATTCAAATGCTAAATCAATGAAGCTTGTATGAGTTAAGTGTCTTGAACATATCTGTCTTCACTTTTGAAGCTGAAGACAGTTAATCAAACTTCATCCAATTACAAGAGAAGAACACCAACCCTAAAGGAACGCATAAAGATTAGAGTCCATCATTGCAGTAAACAACCTGATTCACCAACTTTCACTTGAATTCAATCGTTTGGAAAACTACAAATAGCATGCACAGTTGCAATATGGAGGACAGTGATCCAGGGCTCCTTAAGAAAGGATCACCTGATGAGAATCAGATTATTGTAAGTACAAGTGGCTGAATGAAGCAGCTACTTCTGGGGAGTTCACTCTGACAGTTGACAATCACTGCTCTATCTGGTGTGAGAATTCAAGTCATGCATCCTTGGAGAGGATTAATAAAGGACTCGAAATTCCCGATTCCTAGGTTATTTCAAGCAAGCCAAGTATTTCCTCAGTCTAGCAAAATAAGTGAAACAAAGTAGTGATATTTCTGACATACTGAAGATCACAAGTTTTTTCGACAGCAAAAAGGGTCCAAAATCACTCTTTTTATTCTCAGAGGAGCCAAAGCATCGCCAGCTTTTAGCAACCAACTGACCAGAATTCGCTAAGGCATAACTGAAAAAACTGTTTCCATTAATTACACAAGATTGCAGGGAGCCAAATATTCCATAAGCTTAGCATAATCTCTCCACCAACTGAGCCCGCAAATCACAGCACAATCAGACACGGCATAAAACCATTTTGCAAATGTAACAACAAACAAGCGACGACAGTTTCTCTCCAGAATCAATCACGATTTCTTGGAAATTACTAATCTCTTCAGCTACAGCTACTAACTAAATCCTGAAAGATTCTCGTTCTGTCGTTCATGCCGATCATTCTTGCAGGAACAAACAGATGCTGAAGCTCCATATCAGAACGAGTGAGAATTGATTAAAGAACCAACAAAAACAAAAGCCTTTGTTTTCTCTTTTTGACCTTCTCCTTCAGCCAACTCAAGAAACCACGAGAGAAGAGAAATCGATCAACAACATGAGAAATTAAGAACTGGGTGAAGAATCAGATGACAGAAAAGCAAACGGGTTCAGAAGACACTCGCCTTGTGAGAAGGCGAGAGGGAGAGAGAGCCCAATTCAACAGTCTCGTCAACGGAAGCCATGTGGATCTCGGGATCAGGATTTGCCTTGACTATCTCTCATTCGTTTTTAGATGTTGAATCTTGTGCACGCGGTTAGAGATGAGTAGTTGGTGGTCCTGTACAGTCCCGCTCAGTGGGGGAAAGGTTGGTGATGATGGTGGTGGCCGGCTGATCGAGTGGGCACCATTCATTCCAATTCCAAAGCCCCTCAAGATCGACCCTTGACTTTCTTTGAGTTCCCCATTTTCCGAAGCTCGCGAGATCAGCGGAGTTTTAATATGAGGATTGACCCAGAAAGCTCGGTTTGTCGCGTGTTTTGGAGTTTGCCGAGATGGTCCGGATGAAGAAGAAACACATTTCACAGCAAAGATCCTCTGCCGGTTGTTTTTTACAATCGTGCTTTTGCATCGTGGGCTGTGAAATGAAAGTCGTGTCCTAAATCACGGGGCGAAAAATGTGAAGGGAAGTCGTGAACTGAGGCTTCTCGCCCTCGTGTTTCTTGTTGGCCTACGGCAGAACCCGCTAATGAATCGGCGCACGTGTTGCCTTCAATATAGACATGTGTTGCATTTACCTTCGATGAACGTGTGCTGCTTGCAATGTTTGGGATATTTAGTAGAATCAATCTTCAAATTTATTAGCAAGATAGAGTTTTGCATTTTGTCGTCAGTCCTTCGGCTAGAGGCAAGGACTAGACAAGGGATTCATATAACCTCTAAGGTATCACGTGTGTCCAACATGATTGGCATTTTTGTGATCTTATGTCTCATTTAGATTACTTTTTCTTCTTAAGTCGTGTCGCCTAAAATAAAAAAAAGTAAATTTCTTAGACATGTTAAAGAATTGGTACATTCGAAATTTATATTAATTTGTGCGACTTTGATTTACTATTATCTTTTATAGAATCGTGTAGAGTCAGCCACCACCTATCGTAATTTTTGATAAGATGGCGGGAGCTCATTGACATGCTTTCCTCCGCTTCCTCTATATCTCACCTTCCACTGAACTTGTGAATAAAGTAAGACGGAACTGAGTTTTAAATCTATGTTCTGTATATAAAATTATTTCCTTTTTGTAGTGTGGAAGATTTGAATTGTCCCCTTCATACACTAATGACTAGTAACTCCCCATATTTGGTTACGCTATAGTGCTTTCATTGTATATTCAAGGCACGCATAATAACTATTCTATTTTTATTTAAGAACTATTTTTTTGTTCTAAACTTATTTGTAGAACAGAAATCTATTTGGTAAAATAATTTCATTTTTTTTATTTCTGGAAATAGGTTTGGAATAAAAATGAAAAGTAAAAATTTATATTTCTTTATTTTTGGAATAGAAATGAGAAATAAAAATTATTGCATTGCTCATCCTCATTATTAATTAGCCACTCACTTGTCGTTGTTGCCCGCCACCCACTCGCCATCACCACCCGCCATTCGCCATTGCCAATTGTCATCCTAATCGCCTATTGCCCCCTCAGTTACGGTCGTCACCCTCGGTCACAATTTGTCACTAGTCATCGTTGCCCTCTGTTGGCTGTCATTAGCCACCAATCAAGAGATAAATTTTGTATCATTATCAAATGAATTTATATTTTGGAAATAGAAATTTTTTGTTGTTATCAAATATCTATTTTTGTTTAAAAACTCATCCAGATCTATTTCTATTCTAGAAATCAATTTTTGGCTAGAATAGTTATTATTCACGCCCCTAGAACACTTGAAAATAGAGTGACACTTGGGCATATTAGGCTTATGGAAACAATACATGTATGATGACAATGGAACCTCGTATGGGAATTCAAATCGAGCTATATTGTACATCGGGTAATCGTTATCAATCTCATGTAATAGTTAACCTTAAATGCTACATTTGGTAATTAAGATAACAGTCAAAATAAGATAAAATTTATCAGATTCTATATCTGGTTTTTATCAAAGATAAGATAAAAGCAAATATAATGAGGATAAAATCTAAATAAAAATATCCATGAGGACGTGGAATAACAAAGTGGATATGATTTATTGCATTTATGTTATAAAAGCTTTTTTTTTTAATAACAAATTTCTTGAATTGAAAAAATTACAATAATAATTCAATATAAAATAATGATTGAATTCTAATTTAAAAAAATAAAATTCAAAATAATAAAATAATGGAATTTTTTGTTTTTATTTATTCTTATTCTTAGTTATATGTATTTGAATTTTTTTCTATTGTATCATATATATATATATATATATATTATATGTACATATTTAGTATCTCTATTTATTATATAATAAATTATCGAATAATTTTTTTTATTAAGGAATGATGGATGGGATAAAAAAAAAAGAAATAAGACAAAGAGAGGAAAATAAATAAATATGAAGTAGAAGAACCCTAATTTTAAATGAATAAATTCAAACTTAAAATAGATCTTTCTAATTCTCTTTTGCCTCATTCTTCTCTATATCTCTAGTTTGTGTTAAAACTTCACGAATCCTCCGTAGTTCTTTGTTTACATCAAAATTCTACGAAAATAGCAGGAGAGTCAAAGCTTCTTATCCTCTGTATATCTCTAGTTCACGTCAAAATTTCATAAAAATTGCAAAAGACTCGAAACTCCTTTTTCTGTAGCTCTGTGGTTCATATTGAAGCTTCACAAAAGTGGCGAGAAAGTCAAAGTACTGTACTTTTCAAAACACTAACATAAAATAATCATATTTTGTCTCTTTTACTAAATTTAGCATCTATTGGCTGATATATATCATTAATGTTGCTGTAGCCTGTTCATATTTCTTGTAATAGTCAAATTGATAGTCAAACTTTGTGACTCTAGATGAAATGCTGCAATGAGCACCTTTTCTACTTAAGATACATATTTAGGGTCATTTACATTTACATATTATTTATACCAAATAATAAATATGATAAGACATGAAATATCCTATTTCACCAAACAAGTAATAGAAGTAATAGGATATTACAAAATCTCAAAAACTTATATCTTATCCAAGTAAAGATAACCAAACACAACCTAAGATCATTCACTTCTTTTGATTAAATATTGGGAGCTTATCATGGCCACCAGTCTCATAGAGGAGAGGAGTCCGAAACCCCTTTTAAATACGAGGATTTATGGGTTTATGAGGTTTCTTTAGGTGGGCCCTAATGGGCCCGCGAAGCTTCTCGTCGAGGAGTTTCGAAGTCCTAAAATACATATGGCCGACGAAAAAAACAAATAAGAGAAAAGAATAACAAAGCAGGTTTATTTAGTATAGTAACCCCCAAGTCAAAGGGCTCGCTACTAAGCAGCCATAATTGCCGTTAAATTAAGGGGAAGGGGAAGAAGTCAACCGAACCAACGGCAGCGATCGCATCACCCTCGTCGACTCGGATCCGATCCAATGCCTCGCGCGACCCGGATCCACTCCCCCCCAAAAGAAAAACATTATTTCATCATTAAAATTTAGTAGTAAGACAGACCACCTGAGTCAAACACAGGTCAAAAGGACAAATGTCCCTTCTCTCTGTCTCTCTCTCTCTCTCCACTCTCTGCTTTCTCTCTCTTCAGTCCCCACTCTCTCTCTTTCTCTTTGGTCCTTTTCCTCCTTGAAGCTTCGCCAACGCAACCCCAAAACCCGAAACCCTCACGCCCTTCCCAGAAGCTTCTCTCTCTTTCTCTCTCTCGGAGTGTCTGGCGTGTCGCGCTTTGCCGTCGTCGGCGGCGGCGAAGGCGAAGGAGCTTGCCTCCATTCGGATCGGTGGAGTGAGCTCGAGCAGTTCGCCAATGGAGGACGACGGGAGCGACAGCTCCGATGCCCTCCAGACTGACGATGAGCTGGAGGAATCCGAGTCCGAGGAGGAGCGTCTCCGTGACCTGCAGGAGTTCCGGGTCGCCCGGCTCGGCGAGCTCCGGGGCTCGGCGGCGGGGGGCTCTCGGTTGGAGGCGCCGAGTCGGTGCGCGAGTGAGTTCCCCAGTTCCCCTTTCTTTCTTTCTTTAGTGTTTTCCATGGGTTTCTGCGGTGGCTTGGGTTTGGTAGTGAGGTTGAGCAGGTGGGTTTTCTTTGTGTTGTTGATGTATGGCAGGTTCGCATGCGATTCCTGCGTCGAGAGAGGAGCCAGAGGTAAACATCTCTCGGTGATTGCCCCCCGCTCCTTTACATTTGTGGGTTTCGGCTTGATCTTCCAAGGCGTCCGATGAAGTTGTGAATGATGATGGTTTTAATTTCTAGAAAGTTGTCTGCTTTCTAGGTGATAGCTATAAATTTTGTCTCTACTGGTATAGGTACCAGTTCTAGCCTTCCATGGGAATTAAAGATGACTTAGTGGTGTGATTTGGTGTTTGACCGTCTACATTTAGTCGAATTTGACTAGGTTAGATTCATTTTTTTTTCGGCGCATTCTGCATCCCAGTTTGCTGTCTGGGTCACTTTATTGATACGCCTCAGTTGGTTTGTTTCTTTTTCTTTTTCTTTTTCGCTTTCGATTTTTGGTTAAGAAATGAGTGAAGGTCTTTGCATTACTTTGGTTTCCAGGTTTAAATTTGTAATTGGGGGGATTATGTTTCATATCTTAAACGGTATATGTATGTGTGAGCTTTCTATGCACGGCTTGCACTGTCACTCTGAGGAGGTAGTTCTAAGTTTGCAGGCTGCTGAAAGAATGAGGTAAGTCAGAAGTAGATATGGATTTGTGGAAAGATCAGGCTGTCAGAGCTGTCATTGTTTATGTTGATCTATGCATGTCTCCAATTTTAGATGAAGTCTGGAAATTTATGCTTAAATTCAATTGTAGAGGAAGCCTGAGAAGCAGTTTAAGTTGACTAGTGTTGTTAATTAGGTTTACTGAAATTTTGGTTTGAAGACACATATATTCCTTCAGAGTTTTGGATGCATCTTAAGTCATGACAGCTCTTTTTGAAGTTTTGGCTTTATATACGTTGAAGGGGGAATCGTAATGTTATTGGTTGTTAGGCTCTGCATATTAACAGAATCTGTTAGTACTGATGCTTAGGGATCAATCACTGCTATGTAGTGCAAGATAAATTGGAATGTTAAAAGGGAATAGATCCAAGCAAGGTCAATGCCTATCTACACTTGCGTTTAGTTGTCATTTGCTTAGTTAGAGTTTATATTTATGGAAGATTTTGACTTTTGTACATGAAAAAAGAATAAGGTTAAGGGCATATACGGCGTAGGTGTTTCCTGCTTGAGGTTCCTGCTATAAGCTTTGAGACATTAATTGTTCCTTGCATCTCATTGTGGCCATTTGCAGGTCATTTGAGATAGGTTTATGATCAAGTGCTGTGAGATAAATTTTTCCTAGTTTCCATTTCCGTTAATCACATCCCTTTAGGCAGGAAAAAGTAGAAGATAGTCCCTCCAATAATAGGAATCAGAATCTAATGTAACCTCGAAAGTTCATCTCAACTCTGGCATAATGTGGGCTGATGTTTTGTTTTGTGAAATGGGTAAGGTTGTATGTTCGTATGTACTGCCTGTATTAAAGTCATGACAGAATAACTTTCTGTTTGTTGTCTAATTAGTCTGGATCTTATTTTACCTCGTGTATTTCATTTCCTCTTCTTTAGGAGCGAGCTAAACAGTTTTGTGGGGAACTCGGATCTGACATCAAGGGCGAGGGAGCAGAAACTTACTCCAGGATCCCGCGTGCTGTTTGTCCACCTATTTCATCAGGACTGTCACTATTTTCTGTTTCTCAGTCTATTTCATCAGTTGCCAGTTCGACTCCTCTAGACCGTAAACTGCCACCAGCCACAGAGGTCACAGATTCATGTACTGTACGTGCTAAGGTACGGAATTCTTCTGATTGTGGAACTATATCTGCTGTGAAGGCATCTAGAGGAGATGGGTACAATTGGAGGAAATATGGTCAGAAGCAAGTTAAAAGTCCTATAGGTTCCCGTAGCTACTTTAGGTGCACTAATTCTGAATGTTCTGCCAAAAAGATCGAGTGCTCTGATCTGTCGAGCCAAACAATAGAGACTGTTTATAGAAGTTCACATAATCATGATCCACCTCAGAAAGTCAGAGATGGGCGGCAAAGGAGTCAGGTCAAGTCTGCCAGAATCATTGCGGAGAGTGAGGTTGTCGAACATCCGGTAAGAATGCTCCCTGAATCAGATCCATCTGTGGCTTCAAGCGAACAAAAAAATGAATCACCATCATCAATTAGTGAAAGAGAGATAGAAAAGGTGAATGGCTTTGATGCAAATGATGGAATTGTGACCAAACAGGAGAATGACAATAATCCAGAGCCGAAGCCAAGGCAAGTTGATGATATATTAGTCTGGATCTTATGTACTGAGCATGGTTAACGTCATTTGTGTTGTGGCCTTATACCTTTTACTCCTTGTTTTGATCTCTAGGGGGAAGAAAAATAGGTTGCTACGCTCAAGTTCGCCCTCAAAACCTGGGAAGAAACCGAAATATGTTGTGCATGCTGCGGGTGACGTTGGGATATCTGCTGATGGATACAGATGGCGCAAGTATGGACAGAAAATGGTTAAGGGAAACCCTTATCCAAGGTATGTGCTTGTACGTTGAGATGGTTCTGTAAGAGTTTAATATCGCCTCTTCTGAATTGGCAGAGAATTAGACTCTAATGTGCGGATTTGCTAATCAACTTTGTTGGGATTGCGTTTGTCACATGAAATAAATTCCAGGAACTACTACAGATGCACCTCTGCTGGATGCCCTGTACGAAAACAAGTCGAAACAGCAATAGACAATGCTAGTGCTGTTAAAATAACTTACAAGGGGATACATGACCATGACAAGCCAGTGCCCAAGAAAAGGCATGGCCCACAAAGCGTCCCTTTGATCACAGCTGCTTCTCCGGATTCATTGCACAGTACACCAATCAAGAAGTCAGATGGATTGCGAGATCACACTTCACCGACGCAGTGGTCCATGGACTCAGATGGAGAGTTATCAAGCCAGGCCCTAGACTTGGGAGGTGAGAAAGCCATCGAATCAGCTAGAACTCTTCTGAGCATTGGTTTTGAAATCAAGCCCAGATGAACGAATGCTCGTGACTGTTGGGGAAGGGATAAGCTTGTGCTCTTGTTAAAAATGACTAGAGAGTTTTTTCGGCTTTTTACTTCACCGGTTTTGCTCTGTAATTTGCTTCGGTTATTATGCCAGCCTTCTTGTTTGCATAGCTTTTACAGTCTTTGTTTACATGAGTGAGTGGCGTATCTCCATTGTAGACTGATCGAGAAGCGATGAACATCCGTTCAGAAATGGTATCATAGCTGAACAAGATGTGGAATGACGAGGTAAAGTCGGTCGGATCTAGGCCTCGCAACACAAGGTTCAATATGGCAGAAGCGAATTTCTTTGCAGAGCGTGGAAAGGTATGCTCGGTTGGTAAATTGATAAGGGAATACACTACTCCAGCTAGGATGGCGGGAAGCATAACCTCGACCATGGTATGTGGTCCAAAACAGGCAACGATTGAGGTAGCATCGCTGTTTTCATTGATAACTTACAATGCATGGATTGAATCGGACAGTACTCCAGGGACAGCCTATGTCACAGGAGTCATCATCTTCGTTATCTATTCATTACATAAAGCAGCCCAACCGTATGTCGTCCTCCAGGGGACAGACATGTTGAGTGAATGGGGAATCCATTCCTGTCCAGTAGAAACAAGCAGGCGTCCCGGGTCCCTGGAATCTAAATTTCACTCACTCCCGACCAAGTCGTCACCAAAATTAACCAGCTGTCTGGCGTGCAATGAGCTAAGTCAGGTCACGAACGGCGAAACCCATACCAACCAACCAGCCAACCAGCCAACCCCACCTTTATAATTGTAAGACAACAAATCGGATGGTGACCGATCTTGGAGAACACGGGACATGGTCTTTTGCTCACACACCATGGCCTTCAATGTAAAACTAACAACTATCATCTTCCTTGCTATACCAAAAAAGGCTCTTCCCGCATCGCATTTTACCATGAAATATATGTTTTCATTACTCTACAGGCAAGAAAAATCCCACGATCGATACGGTTCATGAAATTTTATACACATACATATTCGTCGTCACTAGGCCAACACAGCCGGAGTACCTACATAAAGGAGGGTCAAAGGGGTTGTTCCACGTTTGAGGTCTGGCCTCGGGGCTATGTACGTCACAATTCCTCGGAGAAGTCCAATTCATCCATCGCGGCAGAGAGTTCACATTTGCTCGGATCATCAACTTTCTCGTTGTGGACACTTTCCGTGGCGTGGGCCTCTTCCTTGCCTTCTGCGGCAGAGATGCAAGCCTGGAACCTGAAGCAGCTGGTGAGATGATCGTTCGTTAGGCCTGCCGTTTGCATGAATGAGTAGATGACCGAGGGCCCCACGCTACGGAAGCCCCGCCTGACCAGGTCCTTGCTGATCACATCTGCTTTCGGAGATTTCACCGGGACTTGACGAGGGTATCGGAATTTACTAATTATGGGTTTGTGGTTCACGAAACTCCATATGTACTTGTCGAATGAACCAAACTCTTCTATGACCTGGCATCAACAGAGCCTGCAAAGAGTTAGTTGCAACAACATCGACAGCTGTTATTAGCTACGGTTATGTTACTTCATCACAACACAGAGTCAGTAACATAGTTGATTCTGAGTTCACCAATTAAGACATAAATTAGTCGTATGAGTAAGCTTCAAATTCGGAGAGAGAGAGAGAGAGAGAGAGATATCAAGCTGTACGGAATGGTTTGTCTTATCTAGATCAATCAGATTTAAAAGGGATGAGGACCACAAGCTAACAACTTTCACCTAATCAATAATGATGGGAAGATCACTAAAACGCCACTAGAAGACACTTAATTGCTTGTCAAATAGAAGACACAATGCCTGTGGTCCCAAATAGTATGAGTAGCATCGACCAACTGGGACATGCTAGAGGATATTGATGATAAAAAAACTATTTTCACTTGCAAAAGAGGACAATTAGGAGAAACGTAACAGCTCGCAAGAGATAATAAAGCCGGCACCTAATTGAGCACCATTGACTTGAGAAGCATAATCACATTTTAAGTGGATAACCCTTAAAGTCTATCCAGCTCAATCCATGAAGGCAGTCTGCGAAATAGAAATGAAAGCGCTAATTTACCTTGGTTATTTGACGCGCATTCTCAAAGATAGCGCGCAATTTTAATTCTGATAGAAGGGAGCTCGCAGAACTTCCTGGTGCTACCATCTTCTTCTCGTTCATCTTTGAAACAGCATGCGGATCGAAGTCAGCAAAGACTTCTCTGCATGAAGAAACACATCATACAACAACACAGAGAGAATGGTCAAGTAGTAAGCAGAGAATATGGATACGAGGAACAAGACATCGACAGTTCTAAAACGATTCTGCTAATTCAGGGAGAAATTATCAATTGGACATGACTTAGAAAAGCACCTGAAAGTGTGTCTTTTGCTCAGAATGGCAGGCCATGCAAGTTCAGAAAGGGCGCCGGAGAGGACAAGAAGCTCAAACAATTTCCTGCATGTGGAGAACAATATAATGTGAATCAGCTGTCGACAGAATCTTATGGTAGGTGTCTAATGTCATGCCAAACCAACAGAGCAGATGTACACTCTACATTTGCATCTTCACATACCTATCATCATGCACTGGAACTCCCCATTCTTCGTCGTGGAAAGCAGCATAGCAAGGCTCTGTTGGATAATTGAAAATCAATTAGCATCTCACACCACATGCCCAGGCAAAACTCCATAACTACAGTGGATCTATCAACATTAAGGAGCTTCTCACGAAAAAAAGTAAAGGACGGAGGACTACAGGCACGGAAAAGTTAATACACTGGTGAACTGAAGTGAACTATCTAGTCACCCCACAAGAAAATAAGTCGAGTAAGGATTGTGATAAACCTAATGTATAAGTCAAGTCTCCCTTAGATATCCCCATACACAGTCAAGAGACACAAGTGAAGACATAGAAGCATTCCATTCCAAACCTCCAGAGAACATTTTGGATCTGTCCCATCTTTACAGTCAGCACATCTAAAAGAACGACTAGCATCTAAAGTCAAAATAACAAAAGCTGATTATGCCTGAAGAGTGTAGGCCATCAGAGTTTACCATAGTTAAATACCCATTCAATCAAAGAAAACAGTTAAAGGCTAAATCGGAATAATGACAATTCTTTTTGCATATTGCAATGGAAAACACAAGGTGTAACATCATAGTGCATGGTAATATAATACCTCCACTTAGCAACTGGTGAAGGAAGATTCCTCGTGGTTCCTATAAGCTTTTGATCTAGTAAAAAAGGCTGCATCATCTCCCCTATTAACCTATGCTACCACATCTCACAACATCACAACCTTCATTTTTTTGCCAGAAAATATTATCCTCAGCTAGTGCTACAATGGTTGGTAATACAGGAAACAGGGAACAATCCATTCTGATATACATGGAAAAGAAAGAAAATACCAATTGCTTAACAATGTTATTTAATGACAAGCCCGACATACATCAGTTACAAAAGATATTTTACGTAGTAGCTTGATGGAATTAAAATCATGATTCACCCTATCTCGAGTGAAGAAGATAACATTACTTGCATTTTAGGATAGTTCTAGGCAGATCCATGGGTCTATTGATGATGATCTTGCAATGATAAGCAAGACTTTGTACGGTGATCTTTCACATGTGCATACACTTCAGAACAACTATTAACTCTTTTTCAAGGTTCTACATAAAATGAAGGACCACGAGGACTAAATAATGATGGACCTTGTGATAGCGTATTGTCTATTCGATAGATGACATTTCTCAGTGAAATTCATTTGGTAGGCTTACTCTACAATGCTTTTTTGCAAAGATAAACACATACGAGTTCTATGCAATTCCAGAACTACCAAAGAATCGAGAATGCATGCACCTGTATTTGGTGTCACCCAAGCACAAGTCTTTTTTGCTTGTGGACCTACTGAAGGCGGAGAATCTAAACTGCCATCAGAAACGACACTTCTCGGCTTCGAAACAATAGGCTTTCTTCGATACCCAACACTACTTGATCGAATGAGCCTTCCAGTAGATGCCCGACTATGAAATGACTCTGTGGAGGCATCTGATGAACAAGACGCATTCAAGGACGAGTTGGAATGCAAGAGCTGCTCATGCCGCCAAAGTACAGAGGAACCATTAGTAGGAAGCAACTGGGGAGAGGATGAAGCAACTGCTGCAAATTGAGAGGCCTTCTTTCCCTCTGGAGTTCTAAACTCATCAGTTGACTTATCCTTCTTTCTCAATGGCTTCGAAGTGGGTTTCCGAGCACTCAGAGAACTCGCCTTGTTGCCAGTTGGACCTAGTACAGGTCTCGTCTCAGTATCAGCCACATTCATCGACCTCACCCTGGGTGCTCCAGACATGAATACAAGCGAAACTTCCTCAAAACTCGTTATTCCACTTCTTGCCCCAAAATCACCAAATTTTATCCCGTTATCTGAGCTGGTGGGTTAGCTCGCATTCACGAAGAGGAGTACAGCAAACCCACCAACATTATCCACTAAAACCCCCATCTTGCTTATGCTTATGACTTAACGAATCAGCTCGTAGACCATGAACACGGATGACAACTCGGGTTTTCCTCCCCCAGCAACATCTAATTACCAGAACTTCACGCTATCGACTCAGATCTCCTGCTCTAAGCCTCCAGAAATCCCCAAAATCGTACCGACCCACTTTGAAGAACCCACATTAACAGTCATCAATTCATACAAAAGCTCCAAATCAGCTCAAAAAAACCCAAGAGGAGATACTACAAACCTTCAGGAGATCTCAAAGTGGGTGAAGCTTTTTTCCACTAAAGTGAGGGAATTGGCAGCACCCACCACATCAGCGAGCAAGTTTCCTGCTTTCGTGAAGAAACATTAGAAATGGAACCGCGAGGAGCCTTGAAACGCAGAGATTCCTTGGTGCATTGCGAGGGGGGGGGGGAGGAGAGAGAGAGAGAGAGAGGCTCTGCCAGAAAAGAAAAAGGAAGGAGGACGATTTTGAAACTATGCCCTCTCACTCTCAGCGACCGACCACCACTCCGACCACATGGATAATTAAAGCTGACAACTTTCTCTGCAATCTTCCCCGCTTTCTTCCTCCCTTCTTTCAAAAATGCGATCTTTCCCCCGGGAAAATGCTTGAAGAAATGGGTGAAGATTTGGACGATCGGGGAGATGGCTATGGATCCACGGGATTTGCAGACCAAACCCAATTGCGTGTAGAGAGAGAGAGAGTGGGCGTGTGAAGAAGAGCTAGGCTCGAGCTAGCTAGCTTCGGAAATCATGTTAAGCTGAAGCGACGGGGAGAGACGGTCGCGCCACTGCTTTACCGGCTATTGCCAGTTGGACTGACCATGCTTTGTCCTTCTATCTTCCCCATCCATAGTTGGCATAGAGAAAAATTAGCTGGATATTAATATGTGGGTAAAAGCGTTATAAGTTTATCATAAAAATATAATTGAGTTATTAAATATTAAAAAAATATAATTAAATTTTAAAATTTATCACGAAAATATAATTGATTTTTAAAACTTTGAAAAAATATAATCAAATCTCAAAACTTATTAAATTGATCAAATCCAATCCTAATTTTCATGATAAATTTTGAGACATGATTGCACATTTTAAAAGTTTTATAAAATTTCATGATAATTTTTAAAAATTAATTATATATTTTGAAAGTTTTAAAATTCAATTATATTTTGTTAATAAGTTTTAGAAATTTCAATATACTTATCCATTATATAAACTCTTTTTGGGCAGAATTTTCAGATATTTTTTTTATGTAGGTTGGTCTAATTAAATAGTAGATGGGAAAAGGGCCTATCAAGGATTTCTCGGATTTGTCCAAATTAACATTGGAGAGCATGATGCTGTGTAATGATTGCATCGGGTCGTATGTTATAGATTGCGCATCATTGATTCTGTGGAGGAGTCACCCACAACTTAAATCAAATTCTTATACTAAAGCAAAAGAGGCTCGATACTAGTGTATGTAGCTGGGGTCAACATTTTTATTTTTATATAATTAGGGTATTGGGTATTGCTTACAAAATTCATCTTGAATTTCGTATGATTTGCGCTGTAGCTTATATTATTTCGGAGATAGGGTTATAGCATTTAAAGCACGATCTTTTATTTTATAGGACAACCGTTGGTGCATGCCAAATTTTGTTTTCTCTTTTGAGTTAACCTCTTTGATTGACCTCGGTGCACTTGCACTTCACATGGCTTGATTCCGAGAGTTCTGAATTAGTCTTCATATTCTAATTAATGGTAATATGCTATATCGAGTTTAAGGAATATGCAAGTAATTAGCTCTTTTGGTGCTAAAGGTTCTACACGTCATGAAATGCAATTTGATACTTTATGTTTGTCTTTGTCATAACAAGAAAAAGAAAGTCCAATTGATTTTGAAGGGCTCTTTGGTTCACGCAACATGCAAGCACAGCTGGACCAACGAACCCTACTTATGCCAACATTGCTCATTTCTTTTGGACCATCACAATATATTAATATTGAGCTCGTGCGATGCATACAACATAGTGAGAGACAGTGGATCAAGTAATGGATTATAACATCTCTAAAATGCACGCGAAATATTTAAAGGATAAACTATTACAATATGCATTTTTTTTTTTTATCTTGTTACAGTCAATATAATTACTTATTCAACATTGCATCACTACAAAATAATTGTAAAATCAAGCAAAATAAAATGATCGAAAATGGAATTGTTTAGACCACAGAAACACATCTTTTTTGCTTGTACCATTTTACACCCGAGGCAAGGTAGACGATTGATTGATCAAATAATCTTTTGAAGAAACTTTTTTTCGATGATTCTCGAGTATCCAATGGTTAGAGAAAAATGACATTTCCATGAATTCATATAAATTAAATTGTCAAAGATAGTTCAAAATACTGTTAAGCAAGATTATAAATGTCTAGGAAAGCCCATATAATTATTTTTACTAGATACATTCACTAATTATGAGCATAGATAAGGATTAAAATGAATTCATATCAAGATTTTTGAAAGCAAAGTAAACCATATGTTCATTATTTAGACTTTCCACAATGTTTCTTGTAGGGGAGTCTTTTTTTTTTTCCAAAAAGAGTAAATGATTCAACAAACTTTCAATTTCAAATTCGCAAGCCAAAAAAATCAATATCCAATTGAATTCCTTTTCCTTATCGCATGACAAAATTTATATCGACCAAAAAAAAAAAACTCCTATGCTATACTTACATATTATGTGTATACTTTGTTATTTTGGTTAAATCTAATCAATTTTGAAATGTTATATGTAACATCCTAAAAATCAACTTTATTTTGGAATTTATAAAATGGATTTATAAAATGGCATGGGACTTCGACCATAAAGGTCTAGGTGGGAATGATGCCCTTCAATACTATACTATTATGGAAATTGTCACGCCCGACTTGATCGAGTGTTTAGTCAATGCAAATATTCCGAACTATTAGTTTGTTGAATAACGGACTATAGGGAGTCCTTTTAAACATGCTTTATCTCATAGCGCCAATCACGGTTTTAACCTCATCCGAGCACCTCAAAGTACAAAACTTTCTCCAACGATATGCTTACAACCCGCAATTTCGTCAAATCCTTTATATGACACCTCACTATAAGTATCGTATAAATCCTGGGATGAACCCTTTAATAAAATAATATTAAACTTAACCATGGTTACTAAATTTAACCTAACTAGACCATAATAATTAACCATAGGTCTAGGTGGGAATGATGCCCTTCAATACTATACTTTGGGCGGTTGCGGCGGCTCCGGTGAATGGAAATGGAAATAAATTGATTTAGTAGAAATAGAAAGTCCAAGGCAAGTGGGCAAGCCACTTGCTTGCAATCGACTTTAGTATGAGCTATGAACGTCACTAAATCGATTCCTTTCTATCTTGTACTCAAGATTATTAATTGAGCCCATGGGATCACATGACATCTCCCTCGATTGTCGTGTGATCCCGGGGCTCACTTGATAATCCCGAGTACCGACTCGAGAAATGGTTTAAACGTGGAACAAAGAACTATTGACCACGGGTCGAACGTGAGGAAAAATCCCGGGGTCGAGGGCCCTCGATTTAGTCTAATTGTTCATTTTTATCTTGTACGGTTATTAATTGAGCAATCGACTCAATTTAACCGTGGAACAAAGAACTATTGACCATGGGTCGAATTTTAATCGATTTTCCTAATTTTAATCCGGTATTGACTTTTCAAGGATGTCATGACTAAATATTTGGATGTTGCTTTATTGATTCTCAAGTTTTCCGAAGGGTTTTAAAGTCTCGAAAAAGGAAATTTGGACCGGGGATTTGGGCTCGCATGAGGGCCGCCCAAGTCCGGCGGCCCAATGGGCCTTGCACCCATCTAGCCCAACCCAAGCTAGCCCATCTCCTTCCTCCTCATCCCATGGGACCTCTCTTCTAGAACTTTTATTTTGTGGCCCCATTGGCATTTGTTTTGCTTGGTTTTCATTGGTCTTTAGAGCAAGTGGACTTGCCACTTGCCTTGGCTTATTGGACAAGCCTTGTTTAGCCTCTCTCTCTCCTCCGGCCACCCTTGCTGCCAACCCCACCCCCTCAGCCCACTCTCTCTCTTTTCTCTTCCCTCACTTTCCCCACCCTTGATGTTCACTACCAATTACTGCCTTGCCGCTGTTCACTGAAGTGTTATCATTGCCTAGAATGCAACCATCGTGGTTTAGACTCCAACCAACAACCGTCGACAGCCGTTGCTGCTTTTTTCCACCGAAATGCAGTCTAAGCACTGTTTCGCCGGAAACGGCCATTGTTTGTCGTCCATCACCATCCTCAAGCTAGCACCATTAGCCCTCACCCTCACCGTGGCTTCGATGTCACCGGAATCTTCGAACCCGTGAGTCGATTTCCTAATCTTTTAGTTAGGGATTAATCTTGCTTAGGAGTGGTTTTAATTAGTTTAATCTAGTTTATGTATTGATGCGGGTGATTAGCATGTGATTAATTGGTTGAGTATGCTTAGTGTTAACCATGGTTAGACTAATTACCCTAGTTAGATTAAAATAATTGCAATTAGATTAAACTAATTGTGGTTGAATAAGTAACCTCAGTTGGGTTAATTAACTGTAGTTGTGTTAAATATTAACTACGGTTAGTAATAATAAATATTACTATTATTATTGGAATAAATAATAATAATTTATTATTTTCGAAATTAATTAATTATTAATTATTTTATTTTATAATTTCGATTTATTTATTTATTTATTTCAGAATATTAATTTTTTTGGGGAAAATAATTAATTGTGATTATTTATTGGAAATTACTTTTTTTGAGTAATCGAGAGAAAAATGACTAGTGCCTATTTTTTTGATGTCGATTGCAATTAAATACTTCGTTTTATGGGATGTGAGTTTATTAAAGAAAATTTTTCGGAAATGAGGTTAATTGGGTAGATTAATTGATTATTGTCGGTCATCGAAGGACGTCGTCGATAATTGCTAATTGCTTGGCTTTCATTCACCGTAATTAATTAATGCATTGCAATCTAAATTGCTGCTAAATGATTATACCTAGAATAGTTGGGCTATTACTATGTTGTGTGACTATCAGTTACATTATACGTATGACAACTGCAAGAGCATGTCGCGTGAGCATGTACCATGTTGCATTAATGACAAAGAAAAGAATAAATGAATTGATTGATTATTGTGCTGTATGATCACATTAAGAGGAAAGTTCGGCGCTACCGGATGATTGTCAATCCTTCGGGGTTGTGCTATGGCCGTTTAATCTCGTGACAGTGGTCGGTTGTGAAGTCGTGGTAGAGGCTAGACCCATACTCCTTTGGGAATGCCATTATGGGGGAGAGCCCAGGATGTAACCGTGCCCCACCGGGGGGGGATAATGCTTGGTTTTGGACTAGTAAATCATCAAACCATAAGGTTATGCCATGGCCCGGGGGTCATAATAATCGAAGTATGTGTGAATATTGAGACATGAGAAAGTTATGTGTAGTGCTCTAATTATATGCATGCCTCGTGATTTTGTTATGATTTAAATGGTAGTTTTCAGCAGGTTGTGTGTGTCAAGGCAATGTAGGGTCACCTGTGGTTGCAATTGATGATTAAATTGCTTTCTAATAACGCTTTTCTAAGATGTGCAATTGGTTGGTTGTTGACACTAGGTTGCATGTTTAGACTACCTCGAAACGAGCATAGTTCTAACCGAGGTTTAGGATTTTGACTTACTAAGTTTATCTCATCTTGTCATGGCTAATATTTTCAGGATCTTAATATGACGCCATACCCGGTGAGGTTCGGTGTACCGATCAATATGAGCATTACCGTCACCATGCGGCTCGTCCCAAGTCATGATTTTGTCTACGAACACCACGTCAAACCACTATGTGCCACACGTCTTCAAAGCGTGGGGGGACATGTTGTAGGTCCCCTGCAGGTTTCAATGGATCAATTCCACCCGTGGGATCGGCTGATGAGATCTGGGATCCTATGGACCTTGATCCCTCTGATGGCGAGATCTCCGATCCAACAACTAGGGAGACCAATCCTTTAGAGGCCAGTAATTAGGCATATGTAGCCTAGTCCCCTTTTCTACGAACCCTCCTCCATTTTTGCAGTGATAGGTTAGCCGGGCTAGTCCCCTTTATGAGTAGCCCTTAGCATGTTACCAGTAGTAAGGCGAGTATATATATGCTGTTATTTAGGCTAACCTTGTAGAGAAATAAAATGGTGCTCGTCTTTTTTATTGTATTTTGTTGTTATCCCTATTGGTTGTTGGCTGGATGTTTGTTTCGCTTTTGCATATACTTAACAATAAGATAAAATAAATTAGTTAACAACAATACTTGGGATGTCGTATGTTTAAACCTCAAGTGAATTGGGGTTATCGCGAGCTTAAGGGTCGGAGCGTATATATATACACTTTCTCATTAATACTTGAGAGCGCATCGCGACGATCATTTTTAAATTCTTTTGGAAACAAATCATGTTTACTTGTTTGATTGTTTGATTGCATTGATCAGTCTAGAAGAAATTTTATTAATCTAACTTTCAATCTTAGTTATGGAATGGACAAGAAAAAAACAATAGTACGAGTTAAAGTCCCGACATTGTTCAAGCATTGGGCAATGGCTTAAATAATTTAAAAAATACTCACAACCTCTAACGCAAGAAAGAAAAGGTAAGACAAGAACTGTGGAAAAAAATCTACCTACCAACTCTCAACCAAAATGAAAAGGAAAGCATGGAAAATGTGGAATAAGCCACACCTACCAAAATACTATTCCCCATTCAGTCACTTTAATATATGTAAAGAAGTACTCCACTTCTAAACTTCCGAAGAAGAAAAGCCCTGGGCTTGTTGGATTTGGAAAACCAGACCCGATGTTTTTCTCTGTGATTGTGCCCAACAAAATGATGGATTTGCACGTTAGGCTCTGTCTAGTTTGGTCTTCAAGTCTTATGTAGGATAAGAGTTTAACACGAAGCTGTATCTCAGCCACTGCATACCACGGTGCTCGATCCAATTGCAATTGCAAGCCTGCATTGCCAATAAAATTGAGAAGGATGAAGCCTTCTTTGAATCCAAATGCCAAGAAAAAGATTGCTTATTGTGCTCTTACGGATGAAATAATGATGTACTTGTCTAATAAAAAGACCAAATTGATGACGATGGTCGATGACTTCAAGTCCCACGCAAACTTCACTCATTGGCCACTGTAATTATGTCATAAGTCATCGACCTTTTTTTGGGCGTAATATCTCCTTAATTAAATTAGACTCGGTTTGATATTTTGTTACGATAAAACTTCATATGGCATGTCATTTTGACAGTAACTTTTTTAAGATATATTATTTTGACTTCAACATTTATACAAATCAAGAAATGCGAGTTCACGTCATTTGGATTACAAGTCGCCCCAATAAGAAATATAGTCTAATCACGAAGGTGACATCTTTGCATTATTGAAAGTAAAAAATGTTGCAGGCCTAGGGTCAGCATCCAATGAATGTCAACATCCAATGAGTATAGCTTGATCTTGACGTTGTAAGTTGACAAGCGATGCCAAAAGCAATGGATAATTAGGATAAAGAAAGGGAACTTCATGAATTAAGTAAAAATTTGAGCCAAACTAAACTAATTATTGTACAACTAACGAAGCATTTAGCCTCCTACACCTGGCACATTATTAGACAAGTATACATTTAACAATGCTTCTGTTCCAAAAAAAGTAGACAAAGCAGCAACATTGGTGTGGTTAGCTTATAAAAATGCTAAAAGCTAGAGGAGCTTTTGTTGTCACGGTACCCATTATTAAATAATATGATATATTTTTAATTAAATCCAACTATTTATAATATAATTTTTTGAGACAAAAAGTGTATTATTTTATATGTATTGACAAAAAAATGTGTATAATAAGAGTGTTTATATAATTTGTACAATGTAATTCTTTTTTCCAAGAGAAACCATGGTAGATGTGAGCCGAAAGATGAAAAATTGGAAATTAGAATAGCTTTTCGAGATTGAATGCATATTGTTTTGTTATGCTATTCATTTGTGTTGGTTAATCGCGTGGTTCCGTTTATTTTATGAAAATAAATAATTTAAAAAATATTTTACTAAATATAATCGTTAGAAATAATTTATCAATAGAAAATATTTTCATCATTAACAACAATTAACAAACTATATAAATAATTTCTTTTAAAAATATTTATTTTTCTCAAAATAAGATACAAGATTTTTGTTTTTTCCTTTTTCGTTATTGATTCCTTAATAAATGGAATAGATAAAAGGCGCACGAAGCACCTCCTATCCTATTGGCAGGCGTGGGGGTTGCGTTGCTTGCTGATGTCTACCTTAGCCCCTCTCTCCCTCTCTCTCTCTCTCTCTCTCTCTCTCTCATCTTTTGAATGATTTGAGGTTCCATTATAAATATGTAGAGGCTCTGGCAATGCTAGAATCCGCGCCGCTGCTGCTGCTGCTGCTGCGTCGGCTTCAAGCTTCCAGCTTTCCTTCGCTGTCTTGCCCTGCTGAGCTCAAGGAGAGGGAAGCTCAGGGCTCACCCTCAACCTGCCCACGTCGATTTCCCCAAGGTTCCTCTCCCTCCCTCTCTTGTCTCTCTCTCTCTAAAGTTGCGATTTTGACCCTTCTGGTCCGTTTCTTGCCGGTTTGAAACTGATGGGTCCTTGAGTTTTGTTGATCAAGTCCCTGGCTTTGCGTTGTTCTTTATCGTCCACTTGCCCGGTTCTTCTCAACAAAGCTGTTTTGACTTTACTATGTTTTGTCATGATCCGAGATAAGCTTGAATTTCAGCGACAGATCTCGTTCATACTGTTACAATTGCTGTTGGTTCGATCGTTTATGACTGTTTGATAACCATTTTATTATGAAATAATTTCTATTTGCAATCCAGGTGTAGAGAAGGTACTCCGCTTGATTGGTTATCGTAGTTTTGTCTTGCTGCTTGTGTGTGCCGCCCAAACTACTAAGAGACAGAAAGGGAGAGAGAGAGGGAGGGAACAGTAAATTCCTAGCTGATCTGACTATAAATATATGCAATGATGAGCCATAGAAGATGATTGGATGCGTCAAGTTCGTGCTGACAACAGCACTATGCAATGGTCAAGTTCCAAGATCAGCTTGCAATTTGTTTTTCTGAAAACCAATGATGACACATTCATTGATCTTTGATGTGCTTGGAGGAGGAAAATTAGTGTCTCAGTAATCCTCTTTACTTTAACTGAAGTTGAATTACCTTTCTTGGTTCAAACATTGAGAATTGTAAACCATTGGTCGAATAGCTAATCTTTAAAGCCGAGTATTTGCAGCTTATTAATGTTAAACAGTAAACACTTCGGAAGTAATGACTCGTTTTGTTTTTTAGCTTGTGCTGACTTTTGCAAGCACTATTCTCTTTTGTCCAGATGGTGGACTTGGCGACATTGACTGGAGCCTGCGTGGTTGCTCTTGGGCCATCAATTGCTGGTACGTTCTGTATATGGATTTAAGAAGTGCATGTTTGTCGGGTTCAACTATCGTTAGCATGCATATAGCCCATGAGAAGTATGAGTGAGGCTTGATGACCAGTATGCTTGATGATGACAAATTGACTGTTGCCAAAATTATGCATAATCTAGAACCAATTTAGTTGAACCCAAACTTGCCCAAGGGGGAATAGCAAGTAGTGCTGGCAATGCTAGACATAATGAGTTTGCACAATATGAGCGATGGCCATCGGTTTAGGGCCAACTCCTAACCAATCCTGAACTAGCCTAATTCGGCTAGTCCCAGTCCAATTCCCAAGGGAAGTAGGCCGGTCCTTGATCCTGGGACCCCTAGACCCTGCACTATGTGGGTTGGTCCTCGGTTCTAGAATTTTAGGGTTAATCTAAACTTGAGACTCCCATATCCCACACTATGCGGGTTGATCTTCAGTCCTAAAACCTTAAAATTGGTCCAATCCTATATATATATTTTTATTTTTTTTTTACTCTAGACCCTATCGCCTCTACCTCTATTCTTTCATATATAGTTTTGCTGTGTAAATTAGAAAATAGAAACCTAGCTCAGATTCAACAAAATAAAAATAAAAATAGAAATCATCTTCGCTCACCTCGCCACTTCTCTTGTCACTTGCCTATCTTAGCCAGCCTCACTTGCCTCACGAGTGCAATTCGACTAGTGAAATCACTCACTCTCTTGGCTATCTTATCTTAGATTTATATTTGATATATTGTTGTTCATAATTTAGTTGCCTGATATTGCGCATTGTTGATGGATATATGATTTGAAAGATTATATTTGTCCTTTCAGGAAATACAAAAAATGAACTAAAAAATAATTGGTTGGTCATAGGTTGACCTTGGAACTTGCTTGAACCTATAGGGTTGGTCTGGTCCCCAATCTCAAGCTTAATAAGATTGGTCTCTGATTCCAAAATTTAGGATTGATACTGTACAGGTCGGTCTTAAGTCAGGTGCTAGACCAGCTTAATCTAGATCATGCTCACCCCTAGACATGCCTTACTTATATATTAACATGAGTTGATAGGTTTTCATCACAATTCAATTATTTGATAGACACGAATTGACATGAATAACAAACATAATTATGATAATCAACACGAATTCCAGCCCAATGGAAAGAGAGAGGGAGTCAATATTGCTCAAACTTTTCCATATCAACAAACTTACACATTCCTAGCATCATGAGCCTTCGATGACACTTAACATCATTATTTCCTTTTTGATGCCGAAAATTTTTCTGCCCTTTAGGCGTCTTTACTCCTAGTGATGACCTAGCAAAGGAGGTATTTGCTGCATGGGAACAAAGTGGGGGAGAAACGGTGGAGAATGCCATTGGAGGAAAGTTACAGGGAATCATTGAAATCAGGAGTCGCCGATCCGGTGAACACAGCAGGCCGGCAAGGTGACGCAATTAAAGCGGCTTCATTCTTAAAGCAGGTGTGTTCCCAAAATAGGTCAGGGTGGTACAAGGCGCTCATGCTTTCATAGGTGATAAGTATTAATGCTTTGCGAGATCATCTCATCAAAGGGCAGGATGTTTAAAAACTTTGAACTTTTTACTTGCAGTTTGTTGATGAGAAGGTTCAATGGATGCCCGTAGACGTGGCTGGTCCTGCTTGGAGACAAGAAAAAGGCAGCGACGGGAGTTGGCATCTCGACTCTTGTAGAGTGGGTGTTGAGGAACTCTTCTTAGATGTGCTAGGATATAATGCTCAGAGCTCAATCATCACCAATAAGCATATAAAGGGAGGGATAAGTATACTAGAGGTGTCAAAAGTTGTGCGCGGCCACTTTAGTGCCAAAAGTTTTCGTTAGCTCACTTAAATATCAAGTCGGAGAAAAAATGATCAGTTAAGGGTCTTTAACAAGAAATTCCAAACAAAATGATTACGTGGCTTTTATAATTAAATTTTAATATTAATTGGCATATTTTTACTAATAACCAGTGCACGTGGACGTGCAAAACAACGTTGCATGAGCTAATATGGCTAGCTTCCAAAGAACGACCCCGCTTCTTTGTTCTCTCTCCCTCGGTCACACTCAGAGAGAGTTTTCTTCCTTCTTCTGGGATGCCATGACAATCTCCCACCCATCCTCCCCAATGCCAAGGATGTTCAGCCACCTGATTTCCCTGCCAAGTCTGACACAAAGCCATCGACGTTCTCCTCCTTCAGTGGGAGGAAAGCTAGGTCTTTCACGTGCTGCTTGATCCTCACGTTGTTGTCTGCAACCTCTTCTTTGTCCTCAACCTGGCTACTCACTCCTCCCCTCTTGGCTCACCAATTAGGGTTTCGATATTGGGGCAAATCGAATTACGGTTTCGATTTTGGGAGCATATCAATTAGGGTTGCAATTTGCAATTTAGGGTTTATATTTTGGGGCAAATACTAAGGACAATGTTGTTTATGGTCTATATGTTGACTAGGCATGCCAACGAGTCACGTCAATTGAAGAAATTAATAAAATATGACCATGTTGGATTACTAGTGACTCAAATTGAAATTAACACTTAAGTGATGGCTTTTTTAAAAATGATACTTTATTGATCCAAAAAAACTTTTGGCACTAAAGTGAACGCAGTACACAACTTTTGGCACTTCTAGTGTACTTATTCCAAAAGGGAACTTATTGGTATCATCGATTTTCCAAAGATCAACTACATCTATGGGGTTTGTTGAATATAGAAATAGGAATGGAAGGCCTCTTAGCGTCAAAACAATTTTCTATTTGCCAAGCCGTTTTAAACTTCCTTGCGGATGAAATAATGCGGGGTCTTCCTGCATATTAGATGCCAATGCTTGCCTTTTATTTTCCCTTTTCTCACTTTTCGTCGATTATGCAATGCGCAATTTGGTGCCCATAATATCACCCCTCAGGTGACTTGCTAGATCTGTTCTCTACAAGTAGATAAAATCAAGCAGGGTCTTATCCAAAGGCGTGGCCATCCGTATCGCCCTCGACGTGCTTTCATTAGGGAAATCGCAGGTGAATGCTTCTTCTACCCCTTGTAAATCACTGATGTTATGGAATAACTTGAGAATCTTTCCACTGGTGTGGTTTCAGGGTGATTACAAGTAGATGTGGGGAAAAGAAATAGATGCTTACCTCACAAATTGCAATGCATGAGAAAGTGAAATATATTCAAATTTAGGATAATCTCAATATAATAAATTTAGAACTCGAATATCTTCAAATATATGACGACGAATTTGATACTATCATCTTTTTTTCTTTTTGTCAATACTATTATATTTTTACTCTAACTTTTACTCTTAAGCTTTTGCCATGTCTATATACAAGGCATGGGAGTTGAAACTTGTACCTGAAGTTAAATTATTTCATCCCATCCCCTGAAAAGGTGATGATTCAAAACCCACATTTCCTCATTTTCATGTGAGAAGAATGATCACTGGGGCAAATCCTAAAGTCGATACCATCGTTCAACACAACTAACATACACATCGAAATTATGAGCGTAGATAAGGATTAAAATAGATTCATGTAAAGGTTTTGGAAGTAAAGTAAACTAATTGTTCATCACTTAGACTTTCCATTATGCTTCTCGTAGGGGAGTCATTTTTTTTCTTTCAAAAGAGTAAATAATTCATCTAACTTTTAATTTCAAATTCGCAAGCAAAAAAATCAATTTCTAGTTGAATTGCTATTCCTTATTGCATGTGAAAAATTTATATCAACAAAAAAAAAAAACCTCCTATCCTATAATTACATATTACATGTTTATTGTTGTATTTTCGTTGAATCAAAACAACTCTAAATTTGATATATATATATATATACACATGCGCATGCGCACTCTTTCACTAATATTTGAGTGCAATCCAACGATGATTTTGGAATTCATTTGGAAACAAATCATGTTCACTTGTTTGAATGCATCGACATTGAAGGACACATCAATCTTGAAATTTTTTGTTAATCTAACTTTCAATCTTAGTTATGGACACAGAAATACAATAGTAAGAGTTAAAACTAGAACATTGTTCAAGCATTGGATGTAACTTAAATAATCTATAAAACGATTCCATTTCTAACTTCAGAAAAAAAGAAGAAGGCCCTGGGCTTGTTGGATTTGGAAAACCAGACCCAATGTCTTTCTCTGCAACTCTGTCCTGCAAATGATGGATTTGCACCTTGGGCTCTGTCTGGTTTGGTCTTCAAGTCTTATGCAAAGCTAATAGTCCTTTTCTTTTTCATAGGATAAGAGTTTAACTCAAAGCTGTATCTCAGTCATTATGATAAAGTTGCATATTTGATAAGATTTCATATTGCAAGTCACTTTGACAGTGACTTTTTAAGATATATTATTTTGACTTCAAGCTTTGTACGGATCAAGAAATTTGAGTTCACATCGAGTCACCCAAGAAGAAATAAAGTCTAAAAGCTAAGGTCACTATTTGCATTATTGAAGGAAAAAATGTTGCAGGCCTAATGTCGACATCCAAAGAGGATAGCTTGATCTTGACGTTGTAAGTTGACAGGCGATGCTAAAATCAATGGACAGTTAGGATAAAGAAAGGTAACTTCATGATTTAAAAAAAATAAGAGCCAAACTAAACTAATTATTGTACAAGTAACGAATCATATTAGACAAGTATACATTTGACAATGCTTCTGATCCAAAAAAAGTACACAAAGCAGCAACATTGGTGTGGTTAGCTTGGAAATATGCTGAAAGCTAGAGGAGCTTTTGTTGTCATGGTATCCATTATTAATTAATATGGTACATTTTAATTAAATTCAACTTTATTAATGTAACATGTATAATATGATTTTTCAAGATAAAAGGCGTATAAAAAGCGTATTATGTTATACATGCCGACAAATAAAATGCGTATACTAAGAGTGCTCATATAATATTTATAATGTGATTCTTTTCTTTTTTATATAGAAAAACCATGATCTATTAGGTTGAAAGGAAAAAAACATGGTTGAAAAATAAAGAAAAGAAAAAGAAAAAAATCAATTTTTAAAAATTATTTTTATAAGAATATACATTTCATTAATCAAAGACTCTAAAATTAGAATAATTTTTGGAAAACAGGAAAATTGAAGTTTTGGTAGGAAAACTTTTCTCATTATTTAGAAAAATGTTTTTCGTTGACTTATTTTCCTAAACTAATCAAACATTAAAAAGGAGAAGAATGTTTTCTTAAAAAGATTTTTCATGAGGTTTCATTTGTTACATGTAAAATAAATAATTTAAAAAGACATTTTACTAAAGATTATTGCTTGAAGTAACTTATCAATGAAAAATATTTTTATTATCGACAGTAATTTATATCTAAATAATTTTACGGATACGAAGATATTTTTTTTGTTCATTCATTTTTTTTGAATTATAAATGATTTTTTTAAAGGTAATATATTTTAAAAGAATTATTTTTCTCGAAACAAGATACAATATTTTCTTGTCGTTATTGAATCCTTAATAAACGGAAAAGATAAAAAGGTGCACGAAGCCCATCCTATCGGCGGAGCAGGGGTTGCTTCCTGATGTCTCTACCTTAGCCTGCCCCTTTCTTCTCTCTCTCTCTCTCTCTCTCTGTCGAATCTTTTGATTGATTTGAGGGTCCATTATAAATATATAGAGACACTGACACTGGAAGATGGCCGCCATTGTTGTGTCCTTGGCTTCCTCATTTGCCGTCTGCTCCTCTTCCTCCCCTTCTTTGCTCTTCGCTAGATTCCGCTCTGCTGCTGCTGTTGCGTCGGCTTCAAGCTTCCGGCTTTCCTTCGCCGTCTCGCCCCTACTGAGCTCGAGGAGAGGGAAGCTCATGGCTCACACCCTTGCCCAGGCCACTCTCGGCCTCACTCAACCTGCCCACGTCGATGTCCCCAAGGTTCCTCTCCCTCCCTCTCTTGCCTCTCTCTGTAAAGTTGCGATTTTGACCCTTCTGGTCTGTCTCTTGCGGGTTTAAAAATGATGGGTCCTTGAGTTTTGTTGATAAAGTCCCTGGCTTTGCGTTCTTCTTGATCGTCCATATGCCGGGTTTTTTTGAACGAAGTTCTTTGGCTTCGCTGTGTTTTATCGTGATCTGTGGTTTGCTTGGATTTCCTGGGACAGAACTCGTTCATACTGTTATGATTGCTGTTTGTGCGAGTGTTTAATGGTACTGAGTGCCTGTTATCTGTTTGTGAAATTTCCCTGCGAGAAGATTGCTTTTGCTGCCAATGATATTGATCTGGTGGAATGGAGTGGCGACATACTCGCGGTTGGTGTGACCGAGAAGGACATGGCCAAGGATGAGAATTCTAAGTTCCAGAACTCTATTTTGGAAAGGCTTGATGCAAAATTGAGTGGCCTCTTAGCCGAAGCCTCTACAGAGGAGGATTTTACTGGTAAATCTGGCCAGTCCGTAGTCCTCAGACTTCCAGGCATTGGCTCAAAGAGGGTCAGCTTGATTGGACTTGGCCAATCAGCTTCAACTCCCACAGCCTTCCGAGGTCTTGGTGAAGCTGTTGCTGCAGCCGCAAAAGCTGCTCAAGCTAGTAATGTCGGCATTGTCCTAGCCTCATCTGAAGGGTTATCTGCTGAATCAAAGCTCATCACTGCTTCAGCAATTGCATCTGGTATATAAGTTTTAATCAGTAATTTTTACTGCTTCTTGGTTTGTGTTTGATTGTGCTATGACAATGATCACAGGTGTCGTTGAAGAACACTGTACAGTAATTTGGGTTCAAATCGTTTGTGAGCTTGTTTGTTTTGTGTAATCATGCTCATTCAATTGTGAATCAGAAAAGCTTTTGGTAAATCACTTGTACACCATTGTAATATGTGTTTTTGTTGCTGTAAACACGTTCACTTTTGTCTTGAATCAGAAACAGGCTACAAGTTATGACAACTTTATGATTTGGTTTATGGTACATTGATGTTCCTCATAAAATTCCAACGAAAATATAATTCATCAATGCTCTTCTCGGAGGAGTTTGGTTGACTTGATAACTTTGGACTGCGACAGGAACTGTGCTGGGGATACATGATGACACTAGGTACAAATCAGAATCCAAGAAAATAGCACTTAAATCTGTGGATATCCTTGGCCTTGGTAGTGGACCTGAACTAGATAAAAAGCTCAAGTATGCTGAAGATGTATCTTCTGGTATAATATTTGGAAGAGAGCTCGTCAATTCTCCTGCCAATGTGCTTACCCCCGGTATGTACAGCAGCATCTCTTTTTTCATGTTAATTTCTTAAGCTGTATTATCCCTTTTTAGCTGCTTGGTGGTTCAATAAATGTAGAGTTCTGTTCTTGGTATTTTGCTTAATTTCCTTGGGATGGATGATCTTCTACTGAAGCTCCCATTTATCTTTGTTTCCTTGACTTTTATTAATCAGCTGTCCTAGCAAATGAGGCATCGAAGATTGCTTCCACATACAGCGATGTCATTTCTGCAACAATTTTGGATGCCGAGCAATGCAAAGAATTGAAAATGGGATCTTATCTGGGTGTTGCTGCAGCCTCTGCAAATCCTCCTCATTTCATCCACTTATGTTACAAACCTGTTGGTGGACCTGCCAAGGTGAAGTTGGCTCTGGTGGGGAAAGGATTGACTTTTGACAGGTGATTCTAAGTTGTGCTTGTGGATACGCCGTGTTTCCATAAATAGGAGGAAATTATACACTGGGTTGTACGTACTTCCTTACCATTTCCTGAAAGATCAAGATATAGTTAACGCTTCAATGTTACGTCACATTAAATGAGTCTATTCATCTGAAGATTGCTTTGTTGCTTTTCTCTGAAGTCCAAATTACCTGATCCACTTTTTTCATTGAAATATCTTGTTGCGTTGCTATTTCTTATAATAACAAAACTGATTATATTATTTCGTGTGCTTTCACTGCTATGGTTTAGTAATCTTTTCTGAGAGTATGCTTTTCATATTTCTAGTGGCGGCTACAACATCAAGACAGGGCCTGGTTGCTCAATTGAGCTCATGAAATTTGATATGGGAGGTTCTGCAGCAGTTCTTGGTGCAGCAAAAGCAATTGGTCAAATTAAACCTCCTGGAGTTGAGGTATTTGTGTTTTAAATTTTTTTTTGGCTCTGGTTGTTATCACAAGTTTTGAATCAGTGTTATGACTTCTGCTTTTATTTTGCTGCTCTATATCCAGTTTCTCTTGTGTTGAAGATCTTGACCATTGCTACTGAGTATTGACAGGTGTACTCGGTGTGCAGGTTCATTTCATTGTTGCTGCTTGTGAGAATATGATTAGTGGAACTGGCATGAGGCCAGGTGATATTGTCACAGCCTCAAATGGAAAGACAATTGAGGTATATTGTTTTTGTCATTTTGCTCAGAGCCATATTAATAATAAGTTTTCAAATCTATTTATATGCTGTTTAAGGTTTAGTTAGCTTTTTTTTTTTTTTTTTTTTTCTGGCTTTTTAATGTAAGTGCAAGCTAGTTATGATTTTCATTACTATGTTTCCATTTGGAATCAGTGAGTTCTTCATGTTCCAGCATGCACATGTACATGTTCTAGCAAATTAAGTTGAAAAAGGAGTGCAAATCACTATTTGTCCCTCTTTAGTTTCCCTGCATCCGTAATTTACTGACGAAGTCTCTGTTGGTACTGCTTTGTTAGGTTAATAATACTGATGCCGAAGGAAGACTTACACTTGCAGATGCTTTGGTTTATGCTTGCAATCAAGGTGTAGAGAAGGTACTCTGCTTGATTGGCTATCACAGTTTTGTTTGCTGCTTAAGTGTGCTGTGCGAACTGCTTAGAGACAGGGAGAGGGAGGGAAGAGTAAATTCCTAGCTGATCTAACTATAAATTTATGCAATGATGAGCCATAGAATATGATTGGATGTGTCAAGTTTGTGCTGACAACAGCACTTTATGATAGTGCATGTTCCAAGATCAGCTAGCAATTTATTTTTCTGAAAACCAATGATGACACATTCATTGATCTTAGATGTGCTTGGAGGAGGACAATTGGTGTCTCAGTAATCCTTCCTCTTTAACTGAAGTTGAATTATATTGCTTGGTTCTAACATTGAGAATTGTAAGTCATTGATTGGATAGCTAATCTTTGAAGCTGAGTGGTTGTAGCTTATTAATGTTAAACAGTACACACTTCAGAAATTATGACTCTCCTTTTGTTTTTGTGCTGACTTTTGCAAGCACTATACACTTTTGTCCAGATAGTGGACTTGGCGACATTGACTGGAGCCTGCATCGTTGCTCTTGGGCCATCAATTGCTGGTATGTTCTGTAATGGATTTAAGAAGTATATGTTTGTTGGGTTCAACTATTATTGGTATGCTTATAGCCCATGAGAAATATGAGTGAGGCTTGATGATGGCAGATTTTTTGTTTTGTTTTTGGATCAAAGATGATGACAGATTGACTGATTGTGAGGATTATGCATGATCTAGAACCAATTTAGTTGAATCCCGAACTTACCCAAGGTGGAATAGAAAGTAGTGCTGAAATGCTAGACATGATGAGTTTGCAAGACATGAACATGACACATGGTAAAACACAAGTTACACAAAGAAAACCTGAAAATGACATGATATAGACATGCCTTATGTGTTGACGCAAGTTTACATGTTTTCATCATAATTCAATTATTTGATATAGAATCAAAATTGAAATATGTTAGATAGACATGAATTAATATGAATTATGAACATAGTTATGATATACCAACACGAATTGCCAGCCCTTACAAAAAGAGTCAATATTGGTCAAACTTTTCCATGTCAACAGATTGACACTTTCCTAGCGTCATGAGATCTCGAGGACACTTAATATTGTTAATTCTTTTTTAACGCCAATTTTCCTCCCTTTAGGCATCTTTACTCCTAGCGATGACCTAGCAAAGGAGGTATTCGCTGCATCGGAGCTAAGTGGGGAGAAACTGTGGAGAATGCCATTGGAGGAAAGTTACTGGGAATCAATGAAATCAGGAGTTGCGGATATGGTGAACACTGGAGGCCGGCAAGGTGGCGCAATTACAGCAGCTTTGTTCTTAAAGCAGGTATGTTCCCAAAATAGTCAGGGTGCTATAAGGCGCCTGCGCTCTCATGAGTGATAAGTACTTATGTTTTCTGAGATCATCTCATCCATGGCAGAATGTTTAAAAAATATCAACTTTTGCTTGCAGTTTGTCGATGAGAAGGTTCAATGGATGCACATAGACTTGGCGGGTCCTGTTTGGAATGACAAGAAGAAGGCAGCAACAGGATTTGGCATCTCGACTCTCGTGGAGTGGGTGTTGAGAAACTCTTCTTAGACGAGCTAAGATATACTGGTGGGAGCTCAGTCATCACCAATAAGCAGTAAAAAAGGGGAACTTAAAGGTATCTTCGGTTTTCAAAGATCAACTACTGTATGGGGTTTGTTGAATATAGAAAGAGGAATGGAAGGCCTCTTAGCGTTAAACCAGTTTTCTATTTCCTAAGCCGTTTTCATGAAATAATGCATGGTCTTCTGCATATTAGATGCCATTGCTTGCCTTTTATTTTCCCTTCTTTCCTCATTTTTGGTCAATCATGCAATGCGCAATTTTTGCGTAGCCATGCTAGATCTGCCGCTACAAGTAGATAGAATCTTGTTGATGGCTCGGGTTTATTGCAAGTATGGTCTCATCCAAAGGCATCACCATCATTCGTATCACCCTCAACGTGTTTTCATTATAGAATTTGAAGATAATTGCTTCTTCTATCCCTCGTAAATCACTGAGGTTATATAATAACTCAGAATCGCTCCACTGGCGTGTTTTCAGGCTGATTACAAGTAGAACTGGGGAAAAGAGGCCCCTCTCCCATATCTGTATAAATGGGCTGAAACGGATGAAAGTTGCGCTTGCGGATCATGTTCCGCTACTTTCTGCTTACCTCGCTAATTGCAATGCATGGGAAAGTGAGATGTATCCAACTTTGGGCCCGTTTGGTTCGGCTTTGGGGGAATGCATTTGGGAAAATGCAAATACCTTTGAAATTTAAATGGGTTTCTCGAAATGCAAATACCGTTTGGTAAATTTTGCATTGTGAAAAAACTTTGACCTAAATGTCGTTTGGTTAGTACCCCATTTTGCTAAGTGACTTTTGCAAAAAATTTTATTAAAAAAAAATTATAAATGTTTTTTTTTTTTTTTTTTTTTTTTTCAAATTCATGGCCAGACCACCCTCCGTGACCAAAAATCGGCCGTAGGCCATCCTCCGGCGGCCGATCTCGGCTCGCCCGAAGGCCTCGCCTGTCGCTGGGTCGTGAACCCGGGCGACGGCGGCGGTTACTGGGTCATGCACCCAAGCGACGGCCGTCGCACAGGTTCGCGACCCGGGCGGTGGTCGCGCGGCGGCCGTCGCTTGGGTTCGCGACCCGGGCGGTGGTCGCGCGACCGCCGTCGCCCGGGTTCGCGACCTAGGCCCGACCCAAGAGACCGCCGTCGCCTGGGTTCGCGACCCAGGCGATGGTCGCGGACCGCCCGGGTCGGGCGACCCGGCGACGGCCGACCGCCCGAGTCGCGCGACCAAGAGCGGCGGTCACCCCCTTGGCGGCGGTCGCCCCCTTGGCCGCGGTCGTCGGTGGTCGCCGGCAGTCGTCGGCTCCCTCGGTCGTGCCCAGCAACGGTGGCCGACTCGAGAGAATAAAAAAAAAGTCAAAATGTTGACTTGCCTTGTTGGAACGCAGAAAGCCCAATGCTGGTCTCCACCAGCATTGGGCTTTCAGATTCCACTAGCATTCCAAATGCTAGCATTTGGCCAATGGGAACTTCAAATCTTTGAACCAAACGGGTTCGCATTTGGCCAAGAACTTTCGAGTGGCCCTTTGGCAAGAAAGCCGAACCAAACAGGGCCTTTGACCTGATTGTGCGCTTTCTCGAGATCGACTTGCATATACAATGTGAAGTTGTGCATCGAAGCATTAATGTTGGGCTTTGCGTGAGGATTCAAATGCTCCTAAGCTCATCTCAAAGCAACTGGCCAGTGACACCTAAAACTTACATAAACAATATTTTTCATGCTGTTTATGAGGGAAAAACGAGAGTGGGAATCTTTAATGTTGTGTCATTACTTGTTTATAGAGATTAGAGCCTCCACCATTAAAAAATGCGTCTAAAATATTGAATAACTCCTGCAAAATACTGACAAATCCGGACTAGTGCTGCGAGGTTGACTATAAAATTAGGATTGCCACCAATGCAGGTTTAGTTGGGATTAATGGAGTGTTCATCGGATCCGTGTCGTGTGTTTCCTGTACCGACGATGTAACAGACCAACCATTTCAAAGCATTGTTTATCATTTCTTTAATAAATTATTGCACATTGAAAGTTGAACTCTTGAAGAGAGTCAGGCTTCACCATAGCTAGCGTACCTAATAATCACCAAGAATCGAGAAGATATCACAAGAAATGGCATATGTTTAGTGTCACCGCCATGCCCACCCTCCTTATAAAAATGGTTATAATTCATTTTTTTTTCCTTCTGATTCTGTAGATTTATCTGGTTTTTTTCTTCCAAAGTTAAGGAATTCCAAAGAGATTTATACTTCTCCCTAAAGTTATGAGAATTACATGGCCATTCTTTTCACCAACGAAGTAGTTAGCAGATTGCCACCCTTGGGTGGTTGCAGAAAAGACTTGCAGAAGTGGGGATGTGGGGTTGCTTGAGTGACCTTCTACCACCCAACAACTCGTTCAAATCCGTCACTGTTGGACAGTCTTTCTCCCGCTCAGTCTCTTTGCTGATGACTTCTCTTGACCATTTCCCCCAAGAATTGGTATGGTTCGTGAGCAAAATGGCTTATGCTCGGTTTATATTTCTGAGCATTAAAGAATGTAAACTTGCCGTTAATCAGGGGTAGATCATGTATGATTTCTCACTCCAGATGACTGTAGTATTCTTGGCCAGTCAAGCCACGTGAGGCCCCAGAAAGAAAGAAAAGATTTTTCCCTTTTCTTAGTCGCAATCTCGAGCAACTTCCAAACGTTGACTTCATTCGTGAGATTCGGGTTTACCATTTTGGCCCCCCCTCAAACCTTCTTAACGTACAAGGCGAATAATATGACTTCGATCAAGGCCGCACATCACTCCCCTCCCATTGAAACCAGACGGCAAGACCATACGGTCAAGAGAATAAAGCCATTTTTGCTTCATCGTAAATTCCCACGGCTGTTGCTGGGCCTTGCAGGCGGTTTCACGCTTCTTGTTCTTCTCGAGCTACTGCTATATTCAAGGAAAAACAGCCAAAAGTTTCGTCTTTGTTGGGTTCTCTCAAGAAAAGCAAAGAATCCACTCGATCGCGTAGCCTGGAGACACTCCTCCTGGAGAGGGAATCGGCAGGTGGGTTCGATTCGCTTCGGATTCTGAACATGGGGAAAGCTGCTCCCAGTCGGTATCTATGGATCTCCGTTTGCGTATTGCTCTTCGTTCACGCTCGGTCCTTTTATCTTCCGGGTGTCTCTCCTCAGGAGTTCAAGAAGGTGAAGCCTTTTTATCATGTCTCTGCTTTATGTAAACTGAAAAGATGTTTTTGCTTGTTTGTTTATTGCATATGTTTGAAAAGATGGTTTCTTTAGACGGGTGCATGGTGACATAAACGGGAGCATGTAGTCTTTTGGTATATGGTCTGGTGTTTGATATTGGTTCTATGTTGATAGAAGTGGGAGATGGAGAAGCGCCTTTTTTCGATTCATATGTATGATTCGTTGATCTAAAGCCTTCGTTATATTGCTGATACATGTATTGTCACCTAATGAAACAGTGTTGACGAGTGTATGAAGAAGGCTGTCGGCTGTGGTTGTGACTTTGACTTGAATTTTTGATCCATGTGGAGAAGTTGCTTGTATAAATCATTCAATTTTGGCCTTTAAACGATTGACCCAGAAATCAAATGGACTCTTGAATGCTTTAGTGTTTGCATCTTTGAGATGATGTTTCTATGTCCTGTTCCTGGTTGCACCAAGTGGATATAATGCGTAGTATTATTCTTGCTTGCGTATTTTTGTGCGAATTTTCGTGCTCTAATTTATTTTAGACGGATGACACAATTGGAGATCAAGGGAAGTAACATGATTTATCTAACAAGTATGATTGACTTTTTTGTGCATTCTGAGGACTGGCCTCAATCTGGCTGATGAAGAACAATTGCTATCTGTACTTTGATTTTAAATTTTTTGCAAAATTTGGATGAAATACATCACAGATTGGTTTCCAAAGTGACAATTTTTTATAATATAACCATTACTGCTGAAGCGCGTAGTTATCTGGTTGCTGGTTTTGTTGGTAAATCTCTTACTAAAATTTGAATTGCTTTTGGATTGAAGCATCACCATCATGATGATTTTGTTCCTTGCTAGATGTTGGATGATTGTTAGTACATCCATTACTAAATTGCCATTGCTTTCTGATCCAAGTTTTACCACCTTATTTGTGACAATCTTATCCAAGGAACCATTTGTATAATTATCAGGTAAATAGTTTCATTAGGAAATTTGTCACTAAGATGGATTGATGTAACATAGGGCAAACATATTATAGCATTTCACCATTTTCGTGGAAAGAATCTTGTTACATTTTTTCAAATTTTGTGGAGGAAAGTCTACACATGCACATATAGTTACCACAAAGATGAAGGGCTCATGTTCCCTAACTTTATGTGGTGGAGAGCGAAGGGAGTCCTCAGTTCTGAATATCTTGCTTATTTCTTGAGAGTTTTTGGTATACATGATCAAGGGCTCAGAAATCTTCGTAGCATTTCTGAATTTGGTTGGTATTTCAAGCTGTGAAAGTGTAATCTCATCATGTGCAGGGAGAAGCTTTGACCGTGAAGGTGAACAAACTGACTTCAACAAAAACACAGCTTCCTTACACCTTTTACTCCCTTGATTACTGTCAGCCTCCTAAAATTGTTGATAGTGCGGAGAATCTTGGAGAAGTTCTTCGAGGTGATCGGATTGAAAACTCTCCTTATGAGGTAGGTTACCTAAGTACGTGTATATGTATGTACAGACTTACCAATAAAACTATTCACTGCGTGGCTTATATTCTTTCTGATCACCTGATTGCTTCTTCTTATCACAGTTCAAAATGAGAGAACCCCAGATGTGCAATATTCTTTGCCAAAAGACTCTAAATGCAAAAACAGCAAAAGATTTCAAGGAAAAGATAGATGACGAGTATCGAGTGAACATGTAAGCACCAATTAGCTTAAAATGCATGCAGAGCAAGAATTGCTGTAACTTCATGATCTGCAACTCTTAGATGTCACATGCACTTATGGCAGGATATTGGACAATCTCCCTTTGGTGGTTCCGATAGAAAGGACTGAACCAAGAAACTCCATTGTGTATCAACGTGGCTTTAATGTTGGCTTCAAGGGACAATATGCTGGAGTGAGTACCAATCTTAGCATTGTCTCTGTTTTCATAAAATTGAAAGAGAACAAAGTAGGTCTTCAATGTGCAGGTGTTTCTGGATATTTAACAAGTAAATACTTTATCTTTTGCAGACGAATGAGCATAAACATTTTATTTACAACCACTTGTCGTTTACTGTCAAGTTTCACCGAGATAAAGAAACAGGGGCCACAAGAATTGTGGGTTTTGAGGTTAAACCATTCAGGTCATTTTCTATGATCACATACCAAACATCGAAGGTTGATGCTAGTCTTGTTTATTAAACATCTACCTCTATAATTGTGCTGATTCATCTTTTATATCACTATAGTGTCAAACATGCATATGAAGGTGAATGGAGCGAGAAGACTACTACTCTAACAACCTGTAATCCTCATGCAAAGCGTTTGGTTACTAGCTCTGAATCTCCTCAAGAGGTCGAAGATAAGAATGAGATTATATTTACATATGATGTTGATTTCAAGGTGAGGCCCCCGTTTTTTTACCTTCATAAGGCCACGCGTAAATGAGTGTATCTTCAGAATACTCCTTTGGCTCAATTTCAGTATCTTTGGTTTCTTCCTTTTCCTTTTTCTCACCATACATGCCTCAACCATCTTGCAGGAGAGTGACATCAAGTGGGCTTCTCGATGGGACACTTATCTTTTGATGGCCGATGACCAGATACACTGGTTCTCTGTAGTCAATTCTCTGATGATCGTCCTGTTTCTCTCTGGAATGGTGGCTATGATTATGCTACGTACTCTCTTCCGTGATATCTCAAAGTACAACCAATTGGAGACCCAAGAAGAAGCCCAGGAAGAGACGGGCTGGAAGCTGGTACATGGGGATGTGTTCCGTCCTCCTGCCAACTCTGACTTATTGTGCGTCTATGTTGGGACAGGGGTCCAATTCTTTGGGATGATTCTCGTCACCATGATCTTTGCTCTCCTCGGTTTCCTCTCTCCTTCTAACCGAGGCGGTCTGATGACCGCAATGGTCCTGCTCTGGGTCTTTATGGGCCTTTTTGCGGGATACTCTTCAGCTCGTTTATACAAGATGTTCAAGGGAACGGAATGGAAGAAAATTACTCTCAAGACGGCTTTCATGTTCCCTGCGACCATTTTCGCTGTATTCTTTGTCTTGAATGCCTTAATTTGGGGCCAGAAATCCTCTGGGGCTGTGCCTTTTGGGACCATGTTCGCCCTAGTGATGCTATGGTTTGGCATTTCAGTTCCTCTCGTGTTTGTCGGCAGTTACGTTGGCTTCAAAAAGGCCACCATCGAGGATCCGGTAAGAACTAACAAGATCCCGAGGCAGATTCCGGACCAGCCATGGTATATGCATCCCGCCTTCTCGATCCTTATTGGAGGCATACTTCCATTTGGGGCTGTCTTCATTGAACTTTTCTTCATACTCACTTCGATATGGCTGCACCAGTTCTACTACATCTTTGGGTTCCTCTTCATCGTCTTCCTCATCCTCATCGTGACATGTGCTGAGATCACAATCGTCCTTTGCTACTTCCAGCTGTGCAGCGAAGATTACCAGTGGTGGTGGAGATCGTATCTCACTTCGGGTTCCGCGGCTCTATACCTCTTCCTCTATGCAGCATTCTACTTCTTCACCAAGCTCAATATCACGAAACCTGTTTCTGGGGCCCTCTACTTTGGTTACATGCTCATTGGGTCATATGCTTTCTTCGTGCTGACAGGCATGATCGGTTTCTATGCATGCTTTTGGTTCACAAGGCTAATCTACTCATCGGTCAAGATCGACTAAACTTAGTTCCACCCTCAACAGGTAAAGAGCTTTAATTGATTTCTATAGAACACCTACTTTTAGAGAAAGCATACAGAGTAAGTAATCAGCATACAGAATCACTCATGGTGTGCTCGGTTTTGAACCTAAATTGCATGCCATGCAAGACACCTCCTTGATATCGTCCTGGTTTTGTTTCTTTCTTTTTTTTCTTTTTCTTTTTTCAGTTTTAGTATACATTGTGGTCGGTTTTTCTCTTTGTGAAATGTAAGAAAGGAAAACATTTGAGGGCATTGGCAAGCAGTTTATGCGGCCAGGTACTTATTTCTGGAAATTCCAGAAACCTTATCAGACACTCTGCTACTTTCAACTGATTTTCTTCCTTGTATTGATTGTTTCCGACTGGCTTTCGTCTGCTGAACGCTATTCAAGTGCATTCGTTTTAGGTTCTTGTATTGCTGGGACGAATCTTTGGTGAAAAAGCGATTGTTCTGTCATTCATCGAGCGACTATCACGTCAATGGCTCTTGGCACTCTGCTGCTTACTCGAATGATGAAGTTTGTTGGATTTAAGGACACATTAAAGGTCACGCCAATGCTCTTGTGGTCTGGGTTCGATTGTCGTCCTCGTACATGAAATGAAACTTCTTCATTTGCTCTCGACAAGAACATGTTTCATTGGAGCCAGCTATTGATCGGTAGGGAGTTCTCATGAACGCTTGTTCGTCTAATAATCGTTACCATCTGGTTAGATCGCTGACATCGATGGCCGTCGAGATTTTCATGATTTAAACAAGGGCAAAGAGATAATGTTTGGCAAAAGCAGTCAGAAAGGTCGAGACATCTCCATGCAAATTAGTCGAGAGGTCACTCATGCATCCAACACATCTTTAGACAACCAAAGTGCCCCAACAGCCCAAGGGAATAGGACGGTGCCAGTGGCCGAATACATTGTTACACTGAAAAATCTTATTCCCGGAAATGATCTCGAAAGGAAAGCGAGGAAAAAAAAAAATGAAGGATCAAGAAAAGGGTCACGTACACATTAGAGATCTTTATTAGTTCTTAACATTACAAAGCATGATGAGGACAAGCATAAGGTAGCACTCACTCTTAAGAGGAGCAGACAAAAAGCAAAGCCAGGATCTTGTGCAACGAATGGTAAATGGGGAAAAACATCATAAACTTTCGCTAATCTCATGTATCAAACGGTCTAATTACGAGGATGAGTATTCTTAGGATGCGCATTAATCCCAGTGGCGACTTTGGCGACGTCCATGGCCGAGGCCTCAGGCTTCTTCTTGGTGCACAAGACAATGTAGCCTAGAAAGGCCGTGACGGCAATGCCCCCGATCGCCAACCTCATCGGGTGCACCGGGAGCCTCTTGCGCTGGTGCAGCACTTCCTGCGCTGCGCCTGCTGCTTGATTCGGTATCGCCATTTCCGTTCTCTTTCTCGAAACGCTCTCTCTATGCTTCTTTGTTTGCAGTAGCCGTAGCTTCGTTTGGGATCCGCTGTGTGTGTGTTTGGGTTTGTGCAATGAGATTTACTTGGCTTTGTAGGAAGTTTAGGGGAGTGTTTGTGGATGAGGGGAGGGAACGTGAGGGTGGCATGAGAGTTAGGGCCGAATGTCAAGGGATGATGAGCACTTGGTGTAATGAAACAAAAGTTTGGACCATTGACAATTGACTAAGTACAAGGTGCCAATTCTTTTACTAGGTTCATAAGAATGGTGTTTTCTTTTAATAAATTAATGGACATCTTGATTTGTAACTCTATATATTTTAAGGAAAGGTACACATAGTTCCATTTTAAGGATCATGTTGGCTTGTCTATGGATTAAATGTTGATTGAGCCTATTCGATAATTTTATTTTTGAATAATTAGTTTGGTAGATTTTGTGCTTATTTTATTAATGGAAAGTGAACTCGTATTTGGATCTAAAGATTTCAGCCTTAAAATGTTGTTGAATCTTCAAATGCTTATGATGGAGGAAAAGATTCAATTGGAATGAAGTCCTTTATCCGTTGAATCATGAATCAAATTCTAAAAACTCAATCAAAATCAATTTAAAAAAATTATCCAAAAAATCATAAATCCATTATAATTATGTTAATTCAGTTATAAACCTTTTAATTATGTTAAACGAATCATAATTCTTTATATAATTTGTCAATTAAGTTCATTTAATCAATTTAAACCCGAAATTACTAACGTTGACATTTTTAATTTTATTTTAATAAATTTTTGCATTTTTCAGTTTTTTTTGACTTTTTAACTTAATTTTTTTTTTTTGGATTAAGGTCTGACAAGAGTCGCAGCCAGCGAGAGTTTCGTGGCCCTTGCCTTGGGGCTGGTTACAATCATTGGCCCACGCGCTGAGGCTGATGGAGGCAAGAATAAAAAAAAAGAAAAAAAGAAAAAAATAAATATATAAAATGGTCTGCTGGCTGCCGGCCATGTGATTAAAAAAAGATTAGAAAGATAACGAAAGGTAACCAAGGAAAAAAAGAGAAGGTAGTGAAAGAACCAACCTACTCAGGCACATGTAGACTTGACCCAGAAAAAATAAAAAAAGACGCACATATGGACTAGAAGCCCTCCTCTTTTTCTTCTCTTGACCAGCTAGAAGCACTCTTCTTGAAGCAGGATTTGGTCAGGTGGTGGTTCGATCCGCTTCTGGTTCTGAACATGGGGAAAGCTGCTCTCCGACAGCATCTATGGATCTCTGCTTGCGTGTTGCTCCTAGTTCACGCTCGGTCCTTTTCTCTTTCCGACGTTGCTCCTCGGCATTTTCACATGGTGAAGCCCTTTCTTTTATCAACTCTCTCTTATTCAAGCTACAAAGACGGTCTTGCTTTTTGTTTTGTTGCGTATGTTTGAGTCCATGTTGATTGAAGTGGGAGGTGGACGAGCTCATCTTTGCTGATAGATTTATTGTCGGCTAAGGAAACGGTGTTGACGAGTGTATGAAGAAGGCTGTGTACTGTTACTGCGAGTTTGACTTTAAATTTTGGCCCAAGGGGAGCATCTAGTTGCAGAAAAAGTTCATTTCTTTCCCCTTTAAATGAGCAACCCAGAAATCAAATGGATACTTAAAACGCTTACGTGTTTGCATCTTTGAATGGGATGGCGTTTCCACTGGTTCTGGTTGCACTAAATTGATGTAGTGCATAGTATCTGTAGTGAAAAGCAAGGGATCGAACAAGCACACTCAAGTTTATCAAATACTTTCAGTGTTTCTCAGCTCCTAACTATACCCAAGAACTCTTACGGTATTAGCCCTCACCGTTAGTTTTGTTATCATTGATTGTTACGAGGCAAAAACCAACACCCACTTCTTGTATATGTATGATATTTAGGTTCAAAATAGGAAACTTTTTAAGGAAACCTTCTCATACTAAGAAAACACTCAACCTAAGAAATCTATTCAAACCAGAAATATACTTGGATTGGGTTTCCTTCACGGATCAAACTTGAGATATATTCTCAACAATACAATTCTTGCTTGGATATAAATTTTCGTGCTCCAGTTTGTCTCGGATGGATGACACATTTGGAAATCAAGGGAAGTAGTGTGATTTGTTCGATGAAGTGTGATCGACTTTTTTGTGCATTCTGGAACTGGCCTCAATCTGACTGGCTTCTTAGCGTTTCGGAATGTGATTGATATATCATGGTGTAAAAGTGTAATCTCATCATGTGCAGGGAGAAGCTTTGACCGTGAAGGTGAACACTCTGACATCGACAAAAACACTGTTTCCTTACCCCTTTTACTCCCTTCATTACTGTCGGCCTTCACATATTGTTGGTGGTGCGGAGAATCTTGGACAATTTCTTCGTGGTGATCGCAGTGAAAACTCTCCTTATAAGGTAGGTTATTATGTAAGTTCGTCTATATGTATGTACAGACAAACCCGATAAACTTACATACTGCCTGGCTTGAAGATAGGATGGAACGCGTTTCTTTCTGATCACCTTCTTGCTTCTTTCAATCACAGATTAGAATGAGATCATGTGAGGGGTGCAAGATTCTTTGTCGAATAACTCTTGATGCAAAAGCGGCAAAAAATTTCAAGAAAAAGATAGATGATGGGTATCGAGTGAACATGTAAGCACCGATTAGTGTAAAATGCATGCAGAGCAAGAACTGCTGTGACTTCATGATCTGCAACTGTTGGATGACACGTGCATTTATGGCAGGATGTTGGACGATCTACCTTTGGTGGTTCCATTAGAAAGGACTGAACAGGAAAATTTCACTACGTATTTACGTGGCTTTCCTGTTGGCATCACGGGACACTATGCTGGAGTGAGTACCGATCTTGGCATTCTCTCTCTTTTCGCAGCAGGTCTTACAATATGCAAAGTGTTTGTGGACACGTAACGACTGAATACTTTTCTTTTTGCAGTCTAACGAGAAGAGACATTTTATCTACAACCACTTGTCGTTCACAGTCAAGTATCACCTAGATGAAGAAACAAAGGCAGCAAGAATTGTTGGGTTTGAGGTTAAACCATTCAGGTGATTTTCTATGATGACATACCAAACACCAAAGGTTGATGCTACTCCTGTATAACATCTACCTCAATAATTGTGCTGAATCATCCTTTCTATCACTGCAGTGTCAGACATGAATATGAAGGCAGCTGGGGCGAGAAGACTAATCTAACCACCTGTAATCCTCATGCAAAGCAGGTGGTTACTGGCTCTGCAGGTCCTCAGGAGGTCGAAGAAAGGAGAGAGGTTATGTTTACATATGACGTTGAATTCCAGGTAAGGCCTCCATTTTGTTACCTTCATGAAATAAGGCCACACATAAAGGAGTGTATCTTCAGAATACTCCTTTGGCTCAATTTCGGCCTCATTGTTTTCTTCCTTTTTCCTTTTCCAAAGACATATGACACGCATCGTTCATCTTGCAGGAAAGCAACGTCAAGCGGGCTTCGGCTTCGGCTTCGGCTTCTCAATGGGAGACTTACCGTTCGATGGCCGATGACCTGATACACTGGTTCTCTACAGCTACCTCCGGTGGTTTATCCAGTCTGTCCTCCCGTCGTCTTCTGCCTGCCAGGCGGCTGTTACCCTCTACCGAAGCCGGAAGATGAGTTTGCCGCCGCTACTATCTGGTCATATCACGAACAAATCTCCCTTGAGTTACTTTATGTAATGTTATATATGAAGTGTGTGTAATTTAGTGCATCGATATTTATACTTACATATATATTATGATAAATGGATTTGGATTATTACTTATGGGGGGTTATGCAAATGCAATTAAGACGTGTTAGTCTCAAATTAGCACTGGATTCTCTTCCTTTACTCGCCAATGAATCTCCACGCGAGTTCCAATCCCATTTATTTTCATCAACAGTTGATTGAATTTCTCGATTCTTAAGATTATACAAGTTCAAGAGTCTTGAAGGGCATGTCACACGCAGCTGTTGCTTTGGTTCTTATTTCATCAATAGGAGAATTATCAAAAAAATCCTAAATCTATTATAATTGTTCAAATTCAATTCTAAATCCGTTTTCTTATTAATTCGATCCTAAAATTTTTACAATTGTGTCAATTTAGTATATTTGGCCAATTTAGATTAGCCGGCGTTGATATAAATAATTTTTAATTGTATTTTACCTTTTTCAAATTTTTTTGATTGAATTTCTTATTTTTCCTTTTCTTTTTCTCTTCTTCCTTCTTTTCCTTTTTCTCCACGGAGGCCGACAAGAAGGATGGATGAGGTTTGGGTGCCGAGGGCAAGGAGGCTTCACCTAGATCTGGATAAGGCTAGTCTCACCGTGGCCTTGTCAGCAGTGTGAATCAAATTAATTTTGCGAGTCAAAAGCATTTTATACGAATCACGCGGTTATCAATATGGGTCAAACGAGGAAGCTCCTTCTAACTTGCACAACAAGCTCATGTCACATCGCATGACTCGTAGTGCGCACTACAAAAAGCGGAGTGCCCAGCAAAGTTTCGTGGAAGGAGGGGGTTTACCTAAAAGAAACATTCAATGACAATGATGCTTTGCCCAACCCCTTCGTCCTAATTTCAGGTCACCATCGATTCAATTTCTTTCGTAAATCGAGCGACCCCCTTCCATTTGATTTGATCCGATTGACCCACCGGCATAGCTTTAGATCAATTTTAAAATTTCCCCCAAAACATATGACTAAAGTTTGCCAAAAACGAACGGTTGAACAATCGACTGAACAGAACGAAGAAATAAATCCAGCGTCAAGTTTACTTAATTTGGTTGGTGAGACTTCCTCTAGAAGGAGAGCCCCAGAAGATTTATAGATTAAGTGATATACTATATAGTGTTTTCTAACCTTACATACACTCAATAATTGACATGGTTTTTACCCTTTAAAATTTTTCGTGTAATAACGATGGAATTGATTAAATACTTACTACAAGAACTTGATCGACTTCCTACAAACTAAACATTTCAAGACGAACTCTCCGGCGCGCTTTTCGATCTCTTGTCATTGCAGCCTTCGGAGCTCTTTCTCTTCGTAATTAAAGAGCAGTTTCGCAGAAGGACGAGAGAAAGCAAGAAGAAAATGGAGTGCCCGACACGAGTAGACACCATGGTGGCTACTCTTGTCCTTTTCTCTTTCGTCCCGTTTCCCGAGTGGCATCTCTCTTTTCCCCTTTCTTAGCGGACAAGCTCTCTCCTTCAATTGAAGACCAGCACAGTCTCCCTTCCTGTCCACGGTAATGCAATTTCCATGCGTTCTCATCGGGTCGGGATTCATTCGTCGACTTCGTACTCGAGACGTAATTCTATATTGAACGATGGCTACTTTGTCGATTTGATTTGGAGACTAGATAAAAAAGGCGTGATTAAGTCTTAAGTCTTAAGTCTGTGTTTAGTTCAATTATACGATTCAATTTCATAGAATTAATGATAACGTGAAGTTAGACATGCGCAAAAAAATTGAGATGCTCAATCATTTTTACCAAAGGTATATACATGGACGAGCAGTAGTTGTGATGGATGTGAACGAAAAATGAAATTGTGTGAGGTAAAAATAATGTTTTAATTGAAGATATAGACATCTATAATCTTCTGTTAAGCACTAGTTGAGGGTTATCTCCAAGCAAAATAAGTCAAATGGACTAATAAAATAGATAAATATAAAAATTAACGAAAGGACGAAGATTCGTCGCAATAGAATTGTCCCTACCCAACCGTTAAATAAAAATTATGCACTTGACCAAGACTTTGTAATGCCATTACAGACTGTCGAATGTTAAGGGGAAGCCCCTTGGTAACTTCGTCTTGCTGTGGCTTTTCTCCTATATCTTTAAAGGACTGGCCTTCTTGCCTTTCCCTCTTCTTCATCGCCCTAAACAATCGCCATGAATCTCCAAATCAACATTCACCCCCGCAAGGAAAACCTTCAGCTCATAAGCATGGGAGACGTTCATCGTCACAGCGGCAGCGGCCATCAAGGCCATCAAGGCTCCCGGCATGGTCATGGCCTCGCGCCCAGCCAGAAACAGGGACACGGCCAAGGACACAAAGAGGGACACGGCCAGAAAGAGCGGCACGGCCACGTACTAGTCCGCAAAGAGGTAACGAGCCACGGCCAAGGACACAGCCACAAAGAGAAGCAGAGCCACCTACTTGTCCACAAAGAGGTACGCGGCCACAGCCACAGCCATGGACACGGCCATAAAGAGACGCGCAGCCACCTACTCGTCCGCAAAGAAGAAAGCAGCCACGGCCACGGACACGGCCATAAAGAGAGTCACAGCCACGTACTCGTCCACAAAGAGGAACACGGCCGCATACAAGTCCACAAAGAGGGACACGGCCACGGACATAAACAGACGACCTGGTCATGGTCACAGTCATCAACATCGATCTACAACAAGTCGGCCTCCACCGGTAGCGTACCCAGCTCTCGGAAGCCAATTCCAATCTCAAATGGATCTACTAAAGGTCGGCTGCCGCCGGCGCCTCCAGTGGTTTGTCGAATCTCATCTCCTGTCGTCGTCCGCCTCCCACATCGCCGTTAGCCTCTACCGTTTGAAGAGTCCGGCTTCGGCTACTATCTTGGTCATAGCATGAATAAAGCTCCCTAGAGTTACATTTATGTAATGTTATATATGAAGTGTGTGTGTGTGTCTGAGAAGAAGTAACCTCAAGAACTTAAGGTGGGTTGTCCGCTGTGGTCTTTTATTATACGTTTTTCATGACGTAATTTTCTTGCTTTCTTCTCTTGAATTTCCTATTCATTGGGCAGAGCATAGAGATGTAGGCGTTCTTCGCGTTGGATGTCGTGGCTCTTACCTCATCATAGTTGTGTGCATAAGAGTGATGGTGGATTTTGGATTCACATAACTTCCGGTGGTATTGCAAGTTCAATTGGAATTGTTAAGTCTCATGTTTGCACTGAATTTTACTCGCCAATGAATCTCCCCTCAAGTTCAATGCCATTTTACTTTCCGTCTATAGTTGGTAATAGTTTCTCTATCGTTTAGATTATACATCTCGATCGATTAATTTGATGTCTTTCCTAACAAGCAGAAGAAGTTTCTATATGTATAGTAGGTGTCACTTTTCAAAGAATCATGTGGACAAGTAGGGTGGGGTTGTGATTATGAATGGCTAGACCCATAAACGCTCTAGAAAACTAAATTCAAAATATTTACGAAAGCCATGGACGACTTGATTCTTAGTCTTTTTATATAATATGCATAGATTTAGCGGACAATTATTGTAGCAACCGCCAGCGGCAAAGATCAGCTTTGGTTTGGGAATTTCCTGAAAAGATAATCACATGTTGTTTTCTCCATCAGAATAATGGGGCCATTCCATTTGATGTTCAAATTCCTTTTTTCATTTTTGTTGGTTCAAGCTGTCACACCCCGAATTCTATAAAGATGGGGCAATGACAATGACATGGTTGTCCTTCTATCTGAAGGATGCAGCCTCTAACAAACCAAAATTCAGCTCTTAAAAGCTTATGTGATGACGCTCTCGCTTTAATGGCCATTAATTGAGGGACTTGAAAAACATGAAACAATGAATGAAATGAGTAATCATAGCCCAATAAATAGTGCATATATTTTAAGTAGATCGAGCAGCCACTATGCATATATATAAGTATAGAGCACTATCATAAACTCATAATCCAATTCTTTGATATATATATATTAAATCATGTATTAGTCATTTCATTTCAACAAGCTTTATATAATTCAAAAAATAGTCATTTAAATCATCATATATGTCAAAGGTTAAGTCCATTGATCACACACCAATTGTCTATTCTATTGATCTATCTCATACCAAAATATATGTCCATGGTCCATCCATTGACCAATTTTTTGCTCATTCCAAATTTATAAACATCACTTTTTTTACTTTATATATATAAGAGTCTGAAATGTCATCATTTTCTCAAATAAATATTACAAGTTAACATTGTTTCATATAAAGGTTTGAAGTGCTACGTCAATCTCAAAGAAACGCCCGACCTCATTAGTTGATTGATGGCATTTTTTCTTTTACTTTTTAAAAAAATTTCTTCCCTTTTTTCTTTCTTTTTTTTCATTTTTCTATTTTTTTCTTTACATAAAAATAAAAAAAATAGAAAATTTTAAAACGTTCAAAAAAATAAAACACAAATATTAAAAAAAAAAAAAGGCAAGATGGCCGTTAGTCCTCCGCCGGTATTTTTTTTTTTAAATTTAGTGTTTTTTTTTTTTTCCGTTTTCCGTTTTTTTCTTTGGAAAGAAAAATGAAAAAAATGAAAAAAGAAAAAAAAAAGAGAAAAATTAATAAAAAGTAAATAATTGAAATGTCCTTGAAGAATTGGTAAGGTCGGGCTCTTTTTTGAGACTGATGTAGTACTTTAGGCCCTTATTTGAAACAGTGTTATTTCAGGCTTCTATTTGAGAAAACGAGGACACTTTAAGTTATCATTTAAAACAAGATTTACTTCATGCCTTTATTTAAGAAAAATAATGGCATTTAGGCTCTTATTAGTAATTTTCCCTAAATATAATATTCTGCAATATATAATTATTATTTGTAAATATAAGTTTAAACATTCATAGAAGAGATAACATCACTTATCTACAATGCCCAAAACCAAAGAAAGTGAAGCCAAATGAGCCAACAATCTTTTAATCCTAGCAATTAAATGAGAATCAATGTTAAAACCAAGGAAAATACTACCTCAACTACGAAATGGCTTAACTACACCTAAATGCTAATAAAACAACTCCTACGCACTAATAATGGCTCACCCGAAGCAATTATTCAAGCTATTCACAATGTAGAACTTGAATGTGAAACTTTAAAATTTTGTTTTGACTAAATCATTGCTCGAAAATGAGTCTCAACAAACCTTACAACTCCGTGACGTCACAAACCACCATTTCTAAGAAATTCCATAGCTCAACAATTCAAAAATCAAACTATGTGGCATGAATCTCACATAATTCTGAATTTAAGCCATAACCCCAAAATCTACTTTAATCAGACAAAAGAAGGTTGAGAGTGCTTAGCGGGTGTTGCAATACGAAGTCGAATTGACCTGGTGAGGCATTCGTGATGAGTACGTACAAAACCCCTTTCCTTTCTTCCTTTTTCTTCTTTCTTTCTTATCCTTTCTCACTCTTTTTTCTCTTCCTTTCCTCACGCAAGCTCTCGGTTTTCTTTACAGCCATGACCCCTATTTTCTTTTCTTTTGTTGACCAAGTCTTTCTCCTTTTGTTTTTTTCTAAAGGTGGGTCCACCAGCTTTGACTAGGTCAACTAAAAAGGCGACATTATAATTTACCCATTAAAGAAATTTCGTCCTTAAAATTTGCACTTATCTTAACCATCAACCAAGTAAAGGTATTCCTTATCTCACTTTTTCCTCTCTCTCTTCGTGGTTTGCCATTAAATCCTCACAAATTCTCGTGATGTGCATTACATGTAAATTTCTATACTAGATTTCCTTTTCTTGAAAGAGAATCCTTTCTAACATGGATTGAAGAAAGAATTAATTATTGAAGACTTCATGTAGGTCATTCCTCCTGTGCCCTCTTTGAGTGAAGGAAATAATCCATCTAAGGCTCTAACATCCCTCCTTGAACTCTTTCATCAGTAATGTTCTTCCTCACTGTTATGCATCTCGTCGAGGGCCAGAATAACCACCCTTTTGTTCTGCTAGACCAATGGTTGAGCTGCTCCCTGTCTCAAATGGGTCCCTTCTCCATAAACGACAAGGTTTCACTCTTTCCATCGATATTGAACTATCCCGAGAAATGGTTGGCCTGCTGCCTACGTCGAATGTTGTATTGAAAGTAGAAGAATCAGAAGATGCTGGAGTGGTAATCCTCTTAATTATATTTTCACTGTCTTCCCAATCACCTATATCTGCTCCCAAGATATGCTACATAAGCAATCTGATGGAAGTATCTCTTTGAATACTCAGCACCTTGATGCAGTGCCACTCGTCCTACTCTAGGCTCAACATGTTGGTTGAATATCTTTCTGTATTGTAAAACAGCTTGACATAAGGTTTACAAAGCGGAATATCTAAGGATTCAGAGTACTCCAAACCATTGTCAAATAGTCTCGTTATTTTCATAGTAGTATGATATCATTTATGCCGAAAGCACAATGTTATTCTTGCTCTCAAATATTAAGCCTGGCCTAAGATTCTTTCCAATGTCAGCTCGAAAGGACATGATCTTTTGGAGAAACAAATCAGCCTGAGCTTCAGTTTTAGCGGCAGGTGTCCCAGCTGGAGCTAATTGTTGCGACACTATGGAGGCACTAAAGCCAACTGATACTTCGATATTTTCCAAATCACGTCCATTTGCAGTGACGAAGTCAGTGTAGCCCAGAGTCACAGTTTTTCCACTTCTCAAAGAAAAAAAATCCTCTTGAAGCTACTGGGGAAATTAGTACTTTGCAATGGACGAGACCTCCTTGGCACCTTTGCGAAACAGGACTTTGTCTTGATCTCTTTCTCTCTTTGCTTACGCTTATCATTCAGCATTTGCTCTTTGACCTCACCTCAGCGAAGTCATCTTCATCACAGGGGGCTTCTATTCCAGCTTGCTGAAAAACACGTACCATACCTCTTCGAAGATGAGCATCAATATTTTATTCATGAACATTGCTTTTAGGGATTTGCTCAAGAAAGATTCAGGGTGTGACACAAGTAGTGAATCTAAATGATGTGTATAATGTTGTGTTCTTGCAATAGGTGTGTGTAGTATATGTTTCGAGTAATATATTGCTTACACCTATTGTTTATGCCCTGAATTGAATCGATAAAAACTGAACTGGATTGTTTTTAACTGAGGGTGGCGAATGAAGAATCAAGATAAAGCAAAATGTAATTCTTTCGATAATAATGTTAAGCAGCATTTTACTTATTTGCAGCAGAGAAGTTTGCTTACGTTAAATTACAGTTGATTATACTGACGAATCCATTGCATCAATCAACGTAACTAGATCTGTTCTACATCCGTACCTAATAAACTCCTTCGAAATCCAAATGAAAAACAACTTTCCGGTTTATGCACATTTCAACTGGAGATATATGAAGAAGACGACGAGAGCAGCGATTCAATATACGGTATTGAATTTTGTTGACTATGTTCATCAGTGTTAAATCTGACTAAACCTATCTGAACTAGTGGGTGCTTAATAACCTGATATCTCTAAATGATCTTCTTTCATTAAATCAACTAAGCCTTGAATAACATGGCTGGTCTCATAGTGGGCTTTTGCAGCAAAAGAGATGCACATCATACAATTAAACGAATTGGCGTTTTTTCTTTTTCCTCATTAAGGTCCATAAATTCGCTGGACAAACAGATGGTTCAACTGCATCATTAATGAAATCTCGAATTAATTGATGAGTATGAACCGATGAGAAGAGGTAAACGGAGCAATGGACGAGCCACCAAATCCGGGAACGGTGAACGTTTCTTATCGATTAAGAGATGCCTAATTGAGTTTAGAAAAGAATTAAAGACCTTCTCATTTAAACCGCATTAGCTAGGCAACCTTGTAGCAGTTACAGCCTTTATTCCAGGTAGATATGTCTCCCTTGACTTAAATCAACTTAAATGTTTTCTTTGTGTCAATGAATCCTTTCATCCTAGCCTTCGAGGTCATAAGATAATTTAAGATATTTGTGTTATTACATCCGAGGTGGTCGAGTTGGTACTAAGATTTTGAATCTTAAGATGGGCTGATAATTCGTAAAATTTCTACTTGAAATGATCTCTTGTAGACAAATTCAGACTTAGAGAGTCGATTTATCTCTGATTACTCTGATTATTCACCGTAATTGGAAGGGAAGAAAAAGCCATAAAAGCATAATGCAGTAAGAGAAACTTAAGTATATCATTGAAGAATAAAAAAACACATTTTGGAACATCTAACCATGTATATTGGGTCCTATACTACCCGAAATCGGAGAAGCATACATTAATTTCACAATACTATGGTCCATGATGCAGTTCAGAAATATTCAGTAACCTAAGTAAATTACCCTAACTAACACACACAAGTTCAATAAAGACAGATGTAATCTCAAGCCATAAGCAGCCCCACTATCCAACTTCCCAGCCCTGCCAAGACGATCCAAACGCCACCATGTAAACCAGCGGCGCTGTTGCCGGCGCGGGGCTCTGGAGCGGGCGCTTCGGTCGGTGCAGAGGCGCCGCCCCTGGAGTGCTTTTCGGACATGACTACAACCTCGAGCTTCTGTCCCTTCTGGCAACGTCCCTCGGCTCCACTAATGAAGTAGTACGGTCCCGAGCGCTCCAGTTTCAACTTTGTGTCGCCGTCTTTGTACTCTTTGAGCGGCTTCGCGGTGTTGCAGTTCGCATAATCCTCCTCCGTCGCTTCCAACACCGAATCGGCATTCTTATCATATTTGAAAACTGCGCAAGAGAGAGATTTCAGGAACCTGGCTTTCGACAAAACCGGCCCATGAGTTTGCATATGAATTTGGGTGTGTCCATTTAGAAGCATCTCAATCTTTTCGAAAGTATAAAAAATTGATACTAATTGTGTCCTTTGCTTATCTTGTGAGAGTTACAAAATGACAATGTAAGACCAACAAAAAACACAGTAATATTTATAAAGAATACATAATTACCTTATTTACCATATGTAACAAAAAACCCATATGCAAGAGAACAAAAAAAGATTAAAGAATTATATACACAGAGATCAGAAGATCATTACTCAGAACATCTCCGACTTTGAACCGGTTACTCTGAGCCCACTGATTGAGCTGCGAAGGAGACGACGGAACTTGCCATGAATTTTCTTTGCCTCCAACCACAAATTCCCTTGCTTCTACATTGGTACTCATGAATATCACCATGGAGACCAAAACTGGCAACGCAAGCGCTTTCAGATGAGCCATTGCTGCCCAAATGAGAGAACTGACAATGCTTGAATTGGGTTGGAGCAAGAAGAAGATCAGATGTGCTAACGTAGTGTAACAACGAGAGTTGATATTACTAGGGTTTCTGTCCTCTATATAGCCGCTAGGTTAGGAGTGGGCACGTAGATTAGGCCCCTTGGTATGGAGCAACCGAAGCTGTACATGAATGACACTTGGCAGGCCCGCTTGACCGAAAGGCCGTCATATATATGTCGTCGTAAATCTCGGTAAAGAGTCTGCTTTTCTCCTCTTTTTCTTGCTGATATTGAATGCCCTCCTTGTTTTTTAGATACCGCGATGTTCTCTAGGTTAACAAACTCCGTATTGACGTGATCTCTCGGGGTAGTTTTGGAAACTGAAAAAGATGCGTAACGTTTCCTCTTGAAAATCTGCTATTTCCATGCAAAATCAGATCAAACGCAAGTTCATGGATGTTAGCAAAGGATTACGTGTTGTGCCATATATATTGAGCCTCTCTATTATTAGATACATACATGATAAAGAAAAAGTAGTACAAATATGATTTTGTTAAAAAGAGTCGGGAGAAAAGCACTCCTCAGGCCCTTAATTATGGAAATTGAAATTGGATCGCTCGAGACCATACTACTTCGTTAGTGTAGCTAAGAGGGATATTATTGGAAGGGACAAAGCTCGAGTCATGTCCATAAAGCATTAGTCCAAGGATGTCACCTTTGTGCCGATGGAAGCGCTCGGTCCAGTGCCGCTATTTGACGTGATCACTTTTGGAAAAAGAATACATCTAAGTCTTTATTGAACTTGTGTGTTATTTAAGGTAATTATTTTGGATACTGAATAATTTCTGAATTGCATGATGGACCATATTATCTAGGGTAATTACTAAGGTTAATGGATTTAACGACACTTGATAGCCTAAATAATCTTATGACCTAGGATTAGAGGACTTCTTGACATAAAAAAAAAAGGTGAAGTTGATTCTAGTATAGGGAGACATCTCTACCTGAAATAAAGGCTGTAACTGGTGCAAGGCTGACTAGCCAATGAAGTTTACATGATCTCTTTGATTTGAGGATGAGTTGGCAACAAAAGCGGGGAGGGAAAGTCTTTATCCTTTTCTAAACTTAATTAGGCGTCTCTTAATCGATAAGAAACGTTCACAGTTCCCGAGTTTGTTTGGTGATTCATTTATTGCTTAATTTAGGTTTCATTAATGACGTGGTTGAACCATTTGTTTGACCAGCAAACTTGTGGACTTTAGTTTAATTGCATAATGTGCATCTCTTGCTCCAAAAGCCCTTTGTGATAAGCACTACATTTTGCTCATCTTGATCCTTCACTTGTCATCCTCAGCTAAACAATCTAGTTCAGTTTTTCTTTGATTCAATTTGGTGGGTAAGCAATAGGTGTAAGTAATATATTACCTGAAAAATTCACTTTATAGGTGGAATTGAAATCAATTGTACTTTTGTAAGTCTTCAAATTGCCTATCATAACATTCATGCGCTTGGAAAAAAGGAGTTGTTGATTAGGGTTTCTTCAATAGCTTGTAAGAGAAAAATCAGAAAAGGGAAAGCATGACAACCCACATCTATTGCAAGATCACAACGCTATGTATACATAAATAAGATCCATCACTTGAACCAGCGGGAGAAAAGGAAATGAGATCCTATAATGACCGCATCCAGCAACACAAAACTGCAATGGAACGCAAGGACACTTGTGCTCTGACCCAGTAAAATGAAGATTGACAGAACCATTGGGGTCTTGACCATGAGCACACATGACACATAATAGTAGACTTGTTTTACAGACATCATGACAAACACTTTGTAGATTGCAAATACACAACAGCTGGCACAGACGATAAGAGCTGCATTCAGTTGTAATACAACTTTTGGAGAAGTAGCGGCTTAGAATCGCAAGCTTTGGTCAAAGCTGCTAACAGCGACGGAAGCAGGGAGGAGGAGGACATACAGGACGAGGCACGTATATCGGGTAGATCACCAGAGGAGGCGGAGGCGGTGGAGGTGGAGGTGGAGGCGGGCAATACGGTTGTGGCGGCGGCGGACAGTGGCCATGGTGGCCACCATGACCGTGACCATGGCCATGACCACCATGACCGTGGCCATGGCCATGACCGTGACCATGTCCATGTCCGTGACCATGGCCGTCACCGTGACAGTGACCATGACCATGGTGGCCATGATGATGACCGTGGTGGCCGCCGTGGTGTCCGTGTCCCATGGATGATTTGCTGATTGCTGAAGCTTCTCTCTGTGTGTGATGTTATGTAAAGAGAGGATGCATTGTGATGGTTGAAGAAGGAGTTGATCCAGAATTTATACACGGGAATGGCCTCCGCAAGTCTTGGTCAATGGCGTAACATTTTCCTGGAAGGTCGGTTGGAATAAATCGTCCATAATTGTTTATTTGATTTTCCCACTGACGATTTACCTGAGGAGATAACACCTCGACTAAGACTTAACATTAATTAAAATGTTTGCAGTTTACTTGGTAGTCCACCACGCGGTCTGAGCAGTGTAGCCCCATAAGAAAATCTAACTATGTAATAAGCACTTTTCGAAACAGCCGTATCCATATTTACCCTTCAAATTTCCTTTTGCCGTTCCTTTTTTCTGGCACCCATCTTGACGATTTAGTATCCTGGTTTTACTATGTACTAAGGAAGATGTCCAATGTGTTACCCGAGTCTAAAACTTTATCTGCTATATTACTTCAAACGTGGTTGTTGACATGAATTTTCACAAGCGAGCCGGTACAGATAAAATTGTAACAAAATAAAACATTCACATCATTCAATTTCTCAACCTTTATTCATGTGGACATCTAGATCCGAACCTTGTTATCTACATCAAAGATTTGTTACCAAAACATGCATAAAAATCGATTACATATTTATTACTGGGCTATGCATAAGAATTAGATGCAAAATTAGACATTTGGCAGGATTAGAGATTTGCTAAATTGACTATGAAAAACAAATTACAGGGTAAAGCTAGAACGTAAGCATACCATCTGACTTAATCTCGCGTGAGCTTCAACCACATGTAATTCTCACACCGTTTAATTTAATTTCCACATGTTGCTAGATCATATTTCAGCTAAACAATTAAGGACTTATTCATGCATGATCTAGACCTACCAAAATTGACAATGCATCCTGATAAGATGGATTTTTCGTGAGTCTATACTCATAAATTATTGAAGACCTACCGTCCGCTTGGGTGGCGTCGCTGGATGGAACTCTCTTCCTCTTGCAAAAGGTTGAGAGTTCGAGTCCCACTTCGTCACAGAATGACTTATCATGATGGCACGTGTGTGGTGACTAGCATATGTTGTCCCCTGGGTTTACTCTCCTAGCTGTCGGTGGAGTGCGGGGTTCTCAGGGTTACCAAAAAAAAAAAATTATTGAAGACCCGTCCAAGAATTAAAAGGTTTCAAGAGTAGACTCATCCTGATCACCTGATTTAAAAAATGTGATGAATTTGTCCCAGTTAGCGCTTAGTCTACTGACCCAGAATAATTAATGCAATCCCATTATTTTCTTCTCCTTCCTGGAAGCTTTGCGTGCAATAAAAGCTATCACAACAGCCTTCTTCGTCATCTTGCGTATAACGAATGACCTAGGGTTTTCTGCCCAAATTTGACCCCAACGAACTTGTTTTCGTCGCCATTCACCGTCCTTCTCTGTGTGAACTCGCCTTCTGCTCTCGCCAACCTCTGGTGGATACGTCCATGCTAGTTTCTGCAAAAGATGGAGTGAGAAAGGTGGCTTCCTGGAAACTAGTACTTCCTTCTTTGAATTGCAAGTTTGGTGTTTCCTTGATCTGTGTCGTCGTCTCTTTCCTTGTTGGATTGCTGCAAGAATGTTGCCCTGATTTCAAGTAAGAAAATAGAGGTTTTTTTTTTGGTCGGCAATATTAATACTTTCATTACTAAAGAGGGAGGTGAGATACATCAGAACATAAAATTTCGAAAAGGTTCGATGGGGGGTATTGAACCCAGTTGCCCGGTAATGCTTGTCGACGTTGGGCCTTTGCTTCCCCATCAGCTGCCCTATTCGCATCTCGTCTACAGTGGGTGAATTTGATGGGCTTCAAGTTTGCTAATAAGCCCTGGGCTTCTTGAAGATGGGTTTGTATTTCCCAGTCAAAGTGCACTTCCGTGGTCAGCGTTGGCAGCGTAGAGGGAGAAGACTTCGATGCGCTATTGTACGTATCGCCCTTACCGTTCAAACTAGTCACTCTCCAACTCCCAGTTGGGGGTTTCTTTTTCTGTCTGTTCTTCCGTTGAGAGCCATCTGAGGGTTTTGAGGACAGCTTCCGCCTTCGCTTGAATCGGCAATTCAACCATGACCGAGCGTGCGAAGCTGGCGAGCATTTTGCCTTGGTTGTCTCGGCAGACCCCTGCAATTGCAGCCGCTCTATTCTCTTGGCAGAATGACCCATCAACATTCCATTTTAGGGAGTCGCGGGCTGGGGGGGTCCATGTAGCAGGTGAGTCTGGTTTGTCCGGTCGTTGATCTGGGTTTCTGTGTTTTCGGAGTAGTCCTGTGCTGATGTTCTGGTGTTGCTCGATGGCTATCTCGATTAGGAGCTCTGGCGGAAGTCTCTGGCCACGGAAGATGAGAGCGTTCCTTGCACGCCTGATCTGCCACAAAATCTGTATGAGGAGCTCAAAAGGGATGGTATTGTGCTGAAATTCGTCGATCCATTCTTCGATTCGGTGGACTTGCATCTGATTTATGTTGATCTGGATTTCAGGGCATTTCCAGACTTGTTCAGACCATGGACAGAGGAGGAACAAAGGCTCGCTGGTTTCGGGTTGGTTTTTGCACATTTCGCACTGGTCATGAGGTAGTATGTTCCTTCTCCGCAAGTTCTCCCTTGTTGGTAGCGCATTATTGCATAATTGCCATAGGAAATGTTTTAACTTTGGTTGTATTTTGGCTTGCCAAATGCGACCCCATAATCTTTGTGGTGTCTGAAATGAGGAGGATGCTTCTTGGTGTTTGGGGCTGCTCTGTATGGATCGTATGCACTGATATGCGCTTTTTACTGTGTATGTGCCGGTTTGATTTGGTGTCCATACTATGTGGTCTTGTGTCCTGTTTTTGCTTAGTGGAATTGAGAGCACCTCTTCAGCTATTTCCCGGTCAAAGAGACTTCGTATTCTAATCTCCTGCCATGCCATGTGTTCTGTGTCTATTATTTCTGACACCATTGTTGGGTCCTCTTTATTTGTTGGGCCACATAGTATTCCCTGAGGCAGCCACCTATCCTTGCGAATATTCACCTTCTCCCCATTTTTGATAGTCCACCTCAGTGAAGGGAGGATAGTATTTCGCCCTGTTAATACGCTAAGCCATCCCCAAGAGGGGTTGCTGCCCTTTCTAGCTTGTAATAGGGTCCTTTGTGGGTAGTATAGGCCTTGATATACCTGGCTCCATAGGGTGTCCAGCTGATTGAGTAGCCTCCATGCTTGCTTCCCCAACATGGCCTCATTAAAAGTGATGAGATCTCTGAAACCAAGTCCCCCCTTTGCTTTCCTTTCTTTTAATAGTTCCCATCATTTCCAGTTGATGCCTTTGTGCTGGTTATTTGTTTTCCACCAAAAATCAGCAATTTTCCTCTCGATTGCCCGACATATGGATAGCGGAATTTTAAAAACTGACATGACATGTTGGGGTATTGTTTTTACGACTGCTTTTATCAACACTTCTTTCCCTACTCTCGACATCAAATTTTCTTTCCAGCCCTCTAGTTTTTTGTTCACTCTAGCAATAATCCAGGCAAACATTTCCTTTTTTGACCTACCATAGTCCGAGGGAATACCCAGGTATTTCCCTGTTTTTTCCAGTTCAGCAACTCTCATCTCATTTGTCAAGCTTTGCTTCAGGGTTATTGGGCAGTCTTTACTGAAAAACATGCCTGATTTATTTAGGTTAATAGTTTGCCCTGAAGCATAGCAGTACCGATTCAGGACAGCAGCAAAGTTCTGGCATTCTGATATTTTCCCCTCCATAAATAGGATAAGGTCATCCGCAAACATAAGGTGGGTCAATGTTGGGCATGCTCTGTTTAATCTAATACCTTTAAGGCTGCCTTCTACCATTGCTTTGTGCAGGAGATGGGATAGAGTATTTGCTACTAGAATAAAGAGGTAGGGGGATAGTGGGTCTCCTTGACGAATTCCTCTTGATGGCTTAAAGTACGGTAGAAGCTGCCCATTGATTTTAACACTGTAGGAGACAGTAGATACACACTGCATAACCAGCGCCACCCAAGTATCACTGAAACCCATCTTAGTTAGACAAGCCTCTAAGAAGTCTCACTCTACTCGATCATAGGCTTTTTTCATGTCCAGTTTTAGAATCGCTTGGAATTTCCTTTTCCGCTTTCTTGTTCGAAGCTGGTGTAGTACCTCTTGTACTAGTAATATGTTGTCCTGAATCATTCTCCCTTCTACAAATGCACTCTGTTCCTTAGTAATCAGTTGGGGAGATATGGCTTTAGTCTATTAGCCAGCACTTTCGAAATAATTTTATAAGTGAAATTGCATAAACTGATGGGGCGAAACTGATCTACCTGTTCTGGGCTTTGGACTTTCGGTACAAGGGTAATGATGGTTTTATTTAGGTCAGGGTTTAGGGTACCCGATCTCCAAAACTGAGTGATTTCAGAATAAATATCATGACTAATTTCTTTCCAGTGATGTTGAAAAAAGAGTCCATTTAGCCCGTCTAGTCCAGGTGCTTTTAGTGCTCCCATTTGGAATGTAGCCCGCTGAATTTCCTCTAAGGTAACTTCCCTGATTAGTGCTTGATTCATTGCTTCTGTTACTGGGCATGGTAGCTTGTCTAATACTGGTTGGAGATGTCTAGTCCCCACTGACGTATATAGCTCTTTGAAAAAACTGGCAGCCATTTGTTTAATCTGATTTTGGTCACGTGTCCATTCACCATTTGGATTTTTCAGCATGTTGATACAGTTTCTCTGCCTTCTTTGCACCATAGTTGTATGGAAAAATTTGGTGTTTTTGTCTCCCCACTTAAGCCATTGGACACGGGACCGCATCCCCCAATATAATTCCTCCTGACACCATAATCGTTCAATTTCCCGTTTCAATTGTTGAACCCTCCTGCTGTCATACATTACTTTTGTCTCATTGGTGAGTTGCTGTAATTCTTCCTGCAAGGAGTGGATGGTGTTACGGGCATTTGAAAATTTCCTTTTACTCCATGTACGTAGCTTGGTTGTAATCCTTTTTAATTTGTGACTGAGGTCTCCCTCTTCTGCAGGTATTTCCAGCCAGGATTCTTTCATCACATGCTCATATTCTTCATCATCTATCCAGTACGCCTCAACTTTGAATTCTTTTATGCTTTTTTCCACCTGAGGTGTTAAATCCAGCAAGAGAGGGCTGTGGTCTGACCCCATCGCAGGTAATGCGAACACCTCCGCCTCGGGGTGCTCTACTCTCCACTCTATGTTGCTTAGAACTCTATCCAGTTTTTCTTTCACATGTTCTGCCCCTTCTCTATTGTTTGCCCAGGTAAAAGCGCACCCCTTACTGTCAATATTCATTAGTCCACAGGAGTCTAGAAAGTCTTGAAAAGTTTTCATTCTGTAGTTTTCAGCCCCTCTTTTACCCACTTTTTCCCATACATACAACACCTCATTGAAATCCCCAAGACACACCCAGGGACCTTGGAGGGAATTTTGAGTTGTTGAAATATCAGTCCATAATGTTAGTCTTTCTTGGAAATCAGTAGGTGCATGGACACAGGATACTCTCATGGAATTGTATGTCTCCCTGTCTGTGCAAGTTAAATGAATGCAATGCATAGAGCTTGAATTAATTGATAGTGTTACTTGGTCAGTCCAAAAAACAGCTAATCCCCCAGCAATGCCTCATGGGTTTACGATGAAACTCTTCTGAAACTTTAGTCTTCTTTGTAGTCTCTTACAAACCTCCTCTTTATTCTTTGTTTCCATAAGAAACAAAACAGCGGGTCTCTCTTGAGCCACTAGGGCTCTAATGGCCTGGAATGTCAGGGGGATACCCAGCCCCTGACAATTCCAGCTTAATATCTTCATTTGTGATATGGTGGCTTATTAGGGCTAGCCACCAAAGCCCATCCTCTTGTTTCTTCCTCCGTGGGCACAGGGGTTTCCATTAATGTGGTGTCATCGAAGACATGCTTACTCATCCCTTGTGGTGCGTAGGGAGAGTATCTCTTCATTCTCTTCTGAGCGGCATGTTTGGGTCCCTTGCCCCTTTTATCAACAGCAAGCCCTTTCATGGGAAGTTGACTTTTTGAGTGGGGTTCCCCTTCCTGATCAGGTTCTAGAGCAATCATTACTCTTTCTGATTGGTCCCAAGTCATATCCTCTTGGGCAGTTTCCTTTCTTTTGCCTTTGTCTCTATGTAAAGTTTGATCTGGAGAGGCCTCCTATTGTGTTTCATACACAACTATCTCCCCCTAGTTTGATGACATTTCAGGTGAACCCATTTCCTCTAGAAGGTCCTCCATTGACTTCCCGTAATATACATCCCAAAACGGACTAAACTCATTTGCTTCAACTTTCAGCCATGAACCAAACAGCATGTCTTTTTTATCAAGAAAGCGATCTTCCTGATATGGTATTTCCCCACAGTGCTGAGCGTAATGCCCTAACCTTCCATAGGAGTAACAATAGTGCGGGAGACGTTCGTATCGAAATCCAGCCAAATTTTCTTGCCCTTGTTGCTGAAAAGTGCTCCCGGTTTTGAGGGTGTGTTCATATTCATGTCTACTCTTGCCTTTCCTATTTTATAGGGTATGTAGCCTTTGGCCTCAATTTTAATCTCAATTACTTGCCCTATATCCTCTGCAATACGTTCTATCACTTCCTCCGATATCCATTCTGCAGGTAAACCATGAATATGGACCCAAAAGCTGCATGTGTCAAAGTTATAGCATGCTGGAGGAGTATTTGGTTGCCACGGCTTCATCAGCAATAGATGGTTTGCAAACGACCACGGGCCCGCATTCAATATTCGTTTCTTATCCTTTTCTGAGGCAAAACGTACAATAAAAATACCAGGAGCTAGCAGGTTGATATCTATATTTTCAAGCTTCCAAACCCTCCGCATTGTGTTTTGAAATGCTTGAAAATTAATCTTAGGGTTCTGGTATAGTTGCCCTATAAGGATTTGTTGGCATTCTCTTACATTGCTAGCTGAAATTACATCATCTACTGATGTTATTGGCTGATGTGACCACAGTTTCCCCATCCTTTTGCATAACAGGGCAAGTTTGACTTCCTCCTCTTCCTTGGTCGCCATTCCAACTAGGCCAAGCAATTCTGATGGTGCTAAGCAGGGTCGGTAAGGTGTATTTGAGGGTGGGTAATGACTGGTGCGTGGAAGGGATGGTGTATGCTGTATGTGTAGGATCGGCTAGGGCAGAGAAAGGAGATTGAAGAAGAAGAAAGGAATTTCTAGGGTGGTGGGTGGAAGCTAAGGGGGGAATCGGGTTTCCTCCATTGCTGAAACCAAGTGAAACGGAGCCAGAAAAAAGGAGACTGAAGAAAAAGAGGGAATTTCTGGGGTGGTGGGTGGAAGCTAAGGGGGGAATCGGGCGTGTTTTATGGAGGCTATAGTTTCCTCCATTGCTGACACCAGGTGAAACGGAGCTGTAGTAGATTTAGGGTTTTTGGATTTTGGGGGAGCTACCACAAGAGGTAGGGAGAGCTCTTCAAAAGAAGAGAGACCAATTTCGAACGTGTAGATGTTATAGAATAATCATAGATGGAGAATGATACACTGAAGTCGTCAAGATCGAATTGGAGAAAATACGCAAGTTGGTTCCGCTAATTCCGTTCATTTGAGTATTAATCTATTAATCTTTCATAGATATAGATCTTGGTTGGACAGCATCAGATCATTATTGCCGTACAGAATGTATGAGTTAATTCTTTTATCCCAATATAAAAATTGACCTGACCGTCCAAGCTTGCTTATACTGCAGGATGCACGTTATAAGTTGCCGACTTTTTAGGTAATTGCGTGCAATTATTGCATTTAGATTTGTTGAAACTTTTGGTCCAAGAGCGTGAAGCAAATTACAAAATTACTCTTTTCTTTTTTGGAAAATTACAAAATTACTAACAATGCTATAACTTTGTCAAATCTCGTGATGGGAGGTACAGTATGTTTACCTCGAACTTGGGTTCAACGAAACTATTAAAAATATGTTTTAAATTTGAACTTGAAAAAGAAAATTATCCTAATTTAAGTAGGTTTTTTAAATTTGAATAGGTTTTCTAAGGGTGGTTTTGATTAAATTTTGGAAATGATCTTTAGGTGTAATACAAATGCTGAAAACCAAAACCTTTAGGGAAATAGAAATTGCGTTCAGTAAAAACTCTTTAAAAATGAACTTTGAATTCAAGTGGTATTTGGCTCTGCAAGGAGTTTTGTCTACATTTTTTATATATATTTTTTATTAAAAAACTCAAACTCACAAACAAAAAAAATTTGTATGAAAAATTGATTGCATTTTTTATATTTTTTATTAGAAAAATCTCACATCCTTCGTCGAAGTTGACAAAGGGCTTAGGCCAACGGTGCGACCTCAAGTGATGGTCATCTTGACCCTCACCGACCAAATTGGCGTAGTCGGCCCTCACCAACCGCCCTCATGCAAAGAAGATGTATCATAAGGAGGGGTAAAATTGAAAATCAAATAAATTGGTGAGAATAGTTTTGGAAAAAAAAAAAAATTTACTCCTCGTTCTAGCATTCCACAAATGCTACTCTAGTAGACTCTCTTGTTTGGTTCAATTTGCTAAGGGGCTTTCGGCCTTGAAAGCTCATTGGCTAAATGCGAACCTATTTGGTTTGTTTTTTAGAAGACTTTGGCCAAATACAATTGCATCTTCAAAGAGCTAGAGCCTTTAGCTCAAGGGAGGTTTGGAGTGAATTTGGGAAGTTGCATTTTGCAAATGCAAGTTGCATTATTCATTTTCTCCGAAGAGTCGACGAGGCTGAAGATCGTCGACCAAGGCGTCCCCAATGCCGACGATCGCCGACCAAGGCGTCCACGACCCAAGCAATTGTCGGCCAAGGCGTCCCCTACGCCAGCGACCGTCGGCCAAGGTCACGCGACCTAGGTGGTGGTCGCCTACGCAACCCCGGCGGTGTTCGCCTTGGTCGCGCACCTAGGTGACGGAGGCCTGGGTCGCGAACTCGGCAACCATCACCATCGCCTGGTCACACGCCCAAGCGACGTTTGCCTGGGTCGCGAGCCCAAGCAACTGTCGCCGTCGCTTGGGTTCGACCCAGGCGACGACAATGATTGACCACTGCCTGAGGTCAGCGACCTCAGGCAATATTGTCCGGCGGTCAAATCTAGCCACCGGATGTGAATAAATTTAGTCAAAGTGCTTTACAAAATGTAGTGTTTACCAAATGGTGTTTAGGCTAAAGTTGTTTCGCACCGCAATGCACTTAAGTGCCACTTTTTAAAAAAAATTTCATTTTATTAAACTTTGCCGGTATTTGCATTTTAGAAAACAGCCAAAACGATCTTTTGGCTAACGTGGATTTATAAAATTTTAAATAAAATAATATTAAATAATAATAAAAATATTATTATAAAATCGATTTTATTTATTAAAAAAAAAAAAGGAGGAGGAGGGGATCGGCGAGGGCCGCATAGCCCTTGCCGCCACCGCATTTTTGAAGGTGGGGAGGGTCTAAGGGCATTTGCCCAAAGCCGAACCAAACGAGGCCTTAGGTGAGAGTATTATTGGGCTCTCGGTATTTCCAAAGTCAACATTTGACCGAAAGTTAATTTAAAATGCTCGTTAAATATTCTAACATTTTCTCGAGAGATCTTAGAGGCTAAAAGCTCTTTGAGAAAGGTAAACTAAATGCAAAGGGATTTTGACCTAACTATTGTCTATATATAAGAAATTCTTTAGATGAAAGTAAGGCTAGAAGAAAATAGTGAAAGCATACGTATGCGTGTGCAAGAATAGAAAAGCTATAAAAAAAAAAAGGCAAAATTGGAGAGACAGGACAATTAAAAAAGAATGAGACAGATTATTTGTCAATGATATTTTAATCGATTTTACTAGCAAACTAAACATGATAGACAACACACACTGCCCTTTAAAAAAAAAAATAAAGAAATTATGATCTGTAAAGAGTAAGGATTTTCAAAACTTCTTTTCACATTCAAGAAAATTAGCTACATTAGCTATCATAGACTCTCATTTTCAATCCCATCTCATTTTAACAAAGCCTATTATTTAGCATTTTCGGGGACAAATTATAATTCAACGTTAATATTACATCAAAGGGATACAAAATCGCCATAATAAATCTTCTTTCACGGCTATTTACAGTGAGTGCGACCAAATTTTTGACCGATGGAGATTGCCGGTGGTGGTCAAGCGGTTAGCTGGCCACCATTAATTGATTCTGACAAAAGAGGAAATAGTTAACTTATTACATCAAGTTGTCATATTTTAATTAGAAAAAAGTTAATGGATACATAACATCAGCTTCAGCACCTCCCAAATGATTTGAAGTGGGTAGGATGTTCAATTATTGGGTAGAAATTTTGTTTTTGGACTTTAACAATCCAATCTGCTTCAAATATTCAGTTGATATGGACCAGGTTCAAGTTCGAAAAAGGCCATAGAAGCTTATGGGCTTTACTAATAGGAGCACTCAACTCCCGATCCGTCCTTGTATTACTTGTTAAACTATTTATCCGATCATAACAATCTAATTCCATTTTAAAAAAGTCTTCAGTTGGGGAGTTCAAGTACTTTAGGGCTTCAATACTATCAATTGCTTAGGAGCGCAAAAATCTTGAAAGTTATTCAATATGGATTCTCGATATGTTAAGTAGAGATTCAATTATGTTTGGCCTACTACCATGTTCGAATAACATGAAATCCCTTTGAAGAAATTGTCTCGATGACCCACCTAGGATGAGGAGCCTTGGAATGTCCCATACCGCAAGAGCATGATGGTGCTGCTTTCCTACTAAGCTTCATCATGAAACTCAGGATCCTGAACTGCATCATCCAATACCAAGGGCTTTCGCTTCGTGGACAATGAGGTTTCGTGCTTTAATTACGATTTGACTCTCGTTCATATAGGCCCTTTTCGATATATCTCATCTGTTGTTTTCTTCGTCAATTCGTGGGGTGGTGTCGAGCTTGTCGTTTCTCTTTTGGTGAAATATCAACTAATGGACGTGACATTTTTTTGGTTTATTATCGCAGGTTCCGAAGGATTCTGTTGACTAATTACATCAAGAAATGATTAAGAAAACAAGGATATGATGCAACCATCAACTAATAAATACGGAGACCCCATTGTCCATGCGTTCGATTTTGTCGCCGTTCCGTTCGTGGGAATGAGCTATCAAAAGCTAGAACTTTGACTAGATTAAAATAAATAAATAAATAAAATAGCAATTAAGCCCAGCATTTGAGGCTCTCCCTTTGACTGATTGGCATATTGAACTTTTGATAATCTATGAATTATTAGATTTGACTAGAAAATATGAGAAACTTTTCACTGATTTCTTAGAATTTCATATGTCAAATGGGAAATTTGTGTTTTCATGGTTACTATAGCTCATAGAGGGTCTATGTCGTTTTCTCTTTTAGGATCTACGGCCTTAGTGTATACGGCCTTAGTGTATACGGCCTTAGTGTAGAGTTTGTCTATACAAGCAACAATATAAAATAGGTTCGTCTGACTGGACGACAATAATTCATGCCGAGTGCTGAGATGCCCAACCACTTCATAATCTAGCTGGTTTTGTTGATGGGGAAGTGACAAGATCCTAAAAAAACATTTAGCGGCATGGATCATGTGTAGGAGCCGAGCATAAACAGTGAAAATAATGCTTCGCACTTGACTTGTGTAACCTAAATAGATCCGGTGCATTTACTAGATTTGAAAGTACACATGCAATAAACCATGCATGAATGGAAGGTAATAAGAATCATTCATGGAACTGGGGCCCTATAAAATATTATGAAGGTACTCCTACAATTTTTGAGGCTATAGTTATTATGTTAATGAGCTTTTAAAATATTCCATTGAACCACTTAACTTTTATGATCATTTCAATTGGGAATAATGACACAAACTATTCCCGTACAACTTGATCTCTAAATTTTTAATTTATTCAGTGTGGTTCTCAAATTTTAACCAAATATACAATATAATCCATGAACTTTTACTTTGTTCAATGAAGTCCCTACTGTTAGTACATATTCAACACAATCCATAAACTATATGAAAATATTAAATGTTGTCATTCCGTTAATTCAAATTTAGAAACAACATTAAATATTTTTTAGTTTATGGACTAAATTAAACACGTACTATAATTTTAATAATCATATTGAACAACTTGAAAATTCATGGGCCATAGTAAACATTAGGTTATAATTCAAAACTCACATTAAATAAATTAAAATTTTAATAATCATGTTTTATATTAAGTTAAAATTCAAAAATCATTTATATCATTTTCCCTTTCATTCCGTCACCTTTATTTTGTGAAATACCAATGAGAATTCTATGCATCACTTGATATTGAGTGCAAGTGGCATTTGACAACGTTTGGTGGCATGCCGCCTCCGCTTCCACTTTGGTGTGTTTCTTTTCTTTGAGGGGAAAATCATGAACCAACATCAATCGCAATTGCAAAAGAAAGCCTATTTCTAAATTCAATCTTATGTGTTGGGATTATGAAAAGAAAAGAGGGTCTTGTCACCGGCCCCGCAAATCGAAGCTCTTCGCTTGAAGCGGAAGAACCCTCCCTCGACCTCGACCTCAGCCTCAACCAGTCCCTTCTTCATTAAAGTCTGACAATGCCTCCAAACCAAACCTCACTTCTCCCGAGCGGTCAACGCTCGTGCTGGCTTTAAGCTTCGTTCGCTTGCGATCGAAGAAGAGACACAGCTCCCGTGAGTCCGTGACGGTAGATGGACACCACTGGATCTGAATTCTCTGATAGAGTATGGTAGTGTTCTCTGTTGTTGCAGAAAAGTAAATGTAGGCGGCGTGTCCATTTATTTTAGAATTAATATTACCAAACATCTTAAATTAATAATCTATAATAAATTTATTTCAAATTAACTTTTTATCATCGAAAATTTAAAATCGATACGTTTGTGATAATTTATTTTTAGTAATTTTCATTAAATAGAATTAATACCACAAAAATATGAATTGATATATTCGTAATAAATGAAGGATAAAATCACTCATGAATTTCTACATGTCATCCAATTCAATAATTTAATTTAATGAAAATTACAAAAGATAAATTTATCATAAATATACCAGTTTGGGTATTTTAGTAATCAAAAAATTAATTTAGAGTAAATTTGTCGCACGTGTGTAGTTTAGGATTTTTGATGGTATTAACGGTAATTTTATCACGTAAGTAAAATCGATTTGTACATTCCAATATAAATAATTTGTATCCCATTTCACATCAACCTTTCTTTTTCAAATCTAAATCTGAAATTCTTTGTCCATATTATATATTAATGTGAAATATAGCATCTCGATTACGGTTAAAATTTCTAGTTCTCATTGTTACATGACATATGGAGATTTACCAAGAGAAAAAAATTTATAAAACGAACCATGAAAGAGAATACTCGATAGGAAGAACCACGCTTTCTAATTGGCAAATCGGAACTTGTTAAGATCAACAGCGGTAAACGAGGCATCATCGAGCATAGGGATGAACTCCGGTTGCAAGAAGAATGATCGACATCTTGCAAATTAAATATCCATTAGACGTGCCCGTTGAGAACACGATCGGATCGCATGCACATGGACTTTAATGCGCGTATCGAAACCATGAGAAGACACAGTGGCTTTGCAGCCAAACAAAATCTCGGAAATCATGGACCGACGGATGGATCTCATCGAATAGGCTTCTTTTTCCCACAGGGTGATGATTTGGTCGACTCTTTTCATTGACATTTCGGACAAATTCTATTGGGTCAAACGTATGACGTCTTGTACATAGATTTCAGTATTTCGACAGTGATTGGGGGTGATTGATGGATTGCAATCGGCAGATGGAATTCACGGGGGCAATAATTCTTGGAAATAAAAATTGAGAAAAAAAAATGGGAATTTGGATTGTTGTAGAATTGGTGATTGGGCCACTCCTGGTAAGCAAGGTTTTTAATGCACGTAATCTCTGACTTTGTCATTAGCAAATGGCATCTTCGAGAGGCCATGACGTGGGGAGGAGGCCACATTTGGTCAACTAAGGTTAGTTTCAACGACCCACATTGGCGGACGTAGATGCATCCGTCATGGTAACTATGGAAATGGTTGACCAAATTATTTTCAAGTCTACCGACTCAAATCTTCTGCATGTTTCGCCATGTTTTGTTGTAGATTAGCTTTTCATAACACATGCCATATCGACATTACTTTTACAAAGAAATCATCAACGATTTACTAATTGAGAAGTGCATATCGGGGGAAATTAATGTGAATTCATCAAATTATTTCAGTATCTATATTTATTATAAGTTTATAACTTAATAATATTTTTATTATGGAATGATGGAAAGAAGTTAAAAAAAGAAAAATAAAAATAAAAATAAAAAATCAAGTAAATAAAAATGAAGTAGAAACACCCTGATTTTATATGAACAAATTCAAATTTGAAATGGATCTTCCTAATTCTCTTCATCTCCTTCCCCTTTGTATCTCTGATTCATGCTTCACAATTCCTTCATAACTCTCTGGTTCAAGTCAAAAGTCCACAAAAACAGCAATAGAGTCAAGACCCCTTTATGTAGCTTTGTGGTTCTTAATGAAGTTTCACGAAAGTAGCGAAACAATCAATGCACTCTACATTTTTGGAATTGTGAAGGTGGAAAATCACATTTTCTCACTTTTACTAGATTTGGCATTCTTGCTGATCTACCTCATCGACGTTGCTATAACCCATTTATATTTATTGTGATTGTCAAACTTGTCGCTCTAGAATTCTGCAATGAGCTTATTTTCTTTTTAAGATGTAATTTCTTATCATCTTTGTTTGTGTATTTTTAGGTTTATTTACATTGATATGCCATTCATACTAATCAATTGATAAATATGATATGAAAATATCCATACCATGATTTACTAAAAGATGGATATGATATAACAGAATTCTTGTATTTCATATCCTATCGCACCTAATCTTATCATATCCTACATCCCAAAAAATGGATACGAAAATATTCATATTGTGATTTATCAAATATTTGATATGATATAGCAAAATCCATATATTTCAAATCTTATAACATCCAGTCATATCCTTATTAGAAATTTAGACTACCAAATATAAGCTAGAAGAAGAAGAAAAAGGACATTGTGTCGGTATACGAGGATCCCATTTTTAGCAGTTTCTATCCACTTTTGTCTCGTTTAATCACGGAATCAAGATCACAACAAGGCTGGTGGAGATCACAGGACCAGCAACACCGCATCCATTCATGGACCTCTTTTTCTCCCACCTAACAAAAGAGTAAAAACAAAAGATTCAAGGACCACCAAATTCAGGAAGAAGAAAGAAAAGCATCTTTGTAACTTTGACAGTCAATGAGGCACGTCAAGTTAGTAAGTATAACATCAAGCTTCTCTAATCTCTCTTTAATTGGTCTATCTGCCGCTCAATCATTTAGAGTGATTCGGTAAGAATTCACCAGAAGAAAAAGGAAAAGAAAAACCCACATTCAAAAAAATGAACTTACCTACTTTGGTAGCTGGTTTCAAATAGGAAGAAAACCTGCCCTCGTTTCATAATTATTACCCTTTTGGCTTAAGACTACATGGAATTCCCTAGGGATCATCTTTTTCTATCCATTACACACACAAGTTCATACCTCGCTCTCTCTCTCTCATCAATGAAGTTCATGCATGCACGGTTGGCTCACGAGTTACGTATTTTCTTGGCTGGCACTGCGTGCACACCCGTTTTGTCAGGAGAAAGAATATGCAGAGAGAGAAAGAGAGAGAGATTAGTTTATTTTAAAGAGAATGATTAGAGTCCTTAGTTTATTCGATTCATTCCAGGTAATAGATGCAGAAGGGTTGTATGCTCATGTGAGGTTATAAAGACATAATAAGCGTTGCGTGATACCATTGGGCTGCGGTTGAGAAATGTCAAAGCAGACGAACATCTCGTTTGTCAAGACTTGTTTGATTCGATTGATAAGCCAGTGTTAGGAAAAAGCCATATCGAGCATCTGCTGTGCGAGTGTTCTTCATCTTTAGCAGAACTTTTTCGTTTTTCGATTTAGTTTGTAAAGGGAGTCAAATCATCTATAGAGAGAGAGAGAGAGAGAGAGAGAGAGAGAGAGTGGTTGGATTATTAGTGGCTGGCCAGAGAAAACAGAAACTATATTGACGGCATCCATGTATGTTCATGATTTATGCAACACAACTGGAATTGTTCGAGGGTACAATGCCCAATCTTCCAATCACTTGGCATTATTATTCCAATATCATACTAAGCTCCAAACTTCGATGCTTAAATGTCGTGGAAGCACAAGTCAATGCCGACCTCTTATCCCCAAGCCAATCTTTTAAATATTATCAATATAATTCATCAAGTTTAGAGAGAGAGGAAGGGAGAATTGTGTGTAGTGGAGGTATTATCTAGACAACATCGAACCCATAAAAAATCTAAATTTTTTGAATAATTAATATATTATGATTGATTCTGTTTATCGTGTAACTCATTAGAGTATAAAATAGTTGTCCATATGTAAATATGGGGATGGCGAAAATAACAAGACAGAGGTCTGAATTTGGGATGGGTAGGACCTCCCTGTGGCCAAATTGCAGCGTGTAGCAATTCAGCAACTCATTAAAAGGCCCCCTCCCTCAAGCTCTCTCTCTACTTTACTCCAACAACACCACTCCTATTATTGAGCCATCAATATCTTCCCCCATCTCTCTCTCTCTCTCCAAGTGCAATATTAACCTTCCAAAAAGACACCAGCAGACAGTCTCTTCCTTTCTTTGTACTCTCCCTCTGAGAACTGAGAAAAGAAGCAGCATCTCTCTCTCTCTCTCTCTCTCTCTCTCTGAGGCTGCAATGGCAATCCAAAACACTGCCCTCCTCCTCTTTTTGTCTCTTCTCTTATCCTCACTAGTCATTATCTTCGCTTCGGCCGCTGCATTGCCGAGAGAGCAAGAGATGGACAGAGTCTCGGCGCTCCCGGGTCAGCCCCCGGTGGCATTCTCCCAATTCTCCGGGTACGTCACGGTGAACGAGCAAGAGGGTCGAGCTCTGTTCTATTGGTTGACCGAGGCCACTTCGTCTCCTGAGAAGAAGCCGCTCGTTCTCTGGCTCAATGGAGGTCAGTTCTTTCACCGTACATAGCAGTTGATCTTGGTGTTCTATTCTCGCTGTGAACTCGAACCGTATAGCTTCTAATCTCAGTGTTCTTTCGCGAGTCAAGGCAACGAAATCCTGTTCTGCTAAACACTAGCAAAATTACACCAAAATTTCACTGTAGCATCCTCCCACCTCTTTTTGTCTGGATTCCAGTTTCCAAGAAAACTTCAGTGGTCTCCATCCATGTACTTTTAATGTCTTGCCTTTATCTTTTTGGGTTTGTGAAAGGATTTTGATTACTCCAATAGAACAAGGAGCGTAAGTAGACAGCTATGGTCGATCTCCACAATAAATATGCAACCTATTCACAGTTCATCCCAACTGTACCTTCTCATCCTCGGCACGTGCCCCTCTCTCTCTCTCTCTCTCTCTCTCTCTCTCTCTCTCTCCGTGCATATTGTATTTTGGTTTTTTAGCTTGGAAAGTTACCAACTTTATAACAAAAAGGAATAGTCATTCACACGTTATTCACATAAGGACGCCAAGAAACATAGCCCCACGTAAGCTTTTTCGTTTCACTACGCATGCAAATCTTTTGCTTCCTAACTTCCACTGTAAGAATCGCACTCATCAGTAGTACAGTGATGAAAGAAGCTAGAAAATTTGATGATCTTGTCTCCATCAGGGAAAGCAAGAACCACATGTGTCCACATTTAAATAAAAGAAATCGCCAAGGCCCAATAAATAGAAAATCAGAGAAAAAACAATAGAAAAGATCCACATGGGTCCTCGTGATCACCTACTGTCTGTATCTATTGAGGGTCTTATTCCTTCCACGACTGATGTTTATTCCCCCGAAAGCTAATGAAAAGCCTGCCTGAAAGTTTTTTCGTCCCTTTCTCGAGAGCTCTCGGTTGCAAGGAAGAAGCAGACATCATGTAACCCAACAAAAACTCAGCTCAAAACAACCCAAAAGAAAAAAAAGAAAGAAAGGAAGAAGAAGTGGAAAAGAAAAAGCCCACCTTTTCACGGTGTCTAAGCGACCGTGTCAGTTAAATTTTTTGCCCATGTTGTCGCTAGCAGTGGATGATACCCAATGTTTCTGTGCCTCCTGAGGCATGCGCATCCGGAGTAAATGATGATCAGTCGGATATGGGGCCCCGTCAAATATTTTGCCCATACAAGAGGGGTACTACAAAGATTAAAAATTACATTTTCCGAAATGGATTGAAGAGAAAGAAAAAGACTGCTGAGTGAATTTTAAGTAAAAACAAAATGGCATGGTCTTTGCTCTTCAATAGCAGAAGCCGACATTTCATAGAAATAAAATACGTTCCGGAAATTGGGGTTGCATAAGCTTGGTAGGTGTTGCATGGCAGATTTACATTTACGAAGGAGGGGCATTGAATGTGGGCTGATCCTGAAAGGGATGGATCTTGATTCCGTAGTCGTCGTGTTCAAACTTAGAGGCGCTTTTTTTAGGTTAAAGTTCTGGTGAGGGCTGTCGTGGTTGGTCCCTAATCATTTAAGGCAGTTGATTTTTACTGTATGGCTTTTGACTTCGGTTCGTGACGGCTGAGGGTGACTCCAAATTTCCGCCGGAACGAGGAGATCTTGGCGTGAATTAGCGACGAGCTCTGATTAATTTTATCACCTGTGGTTTTAGCTTACTTCTATGCAGGGGGCTGTGCTCCTTCGTCAACGCATTGCTTTGGAAACTGTTTCGAAAGTTATGAATCATGATGATACAACATTGATTAGAGTACTTAATTCATTCTTGGCTGCTTATGCTAGCATATAGGCTAGCAATAACTTCATGGACCGTGAATCCAGCACGGCTCTTTTGATTTACCAATTATATCGATCAAATTTGTCTATCATCATTATCATGAAACGGGTATATCTTATTTCAAGAAGTCTTAATTGGCATTCTAGGAGTATGCGATGTGTTATACTAAACTAAATTCATTTTGGGTAAAGGGGGTTATTTCTTTCTTTTGTCTCTTTAACATAATATTTTGGGTGGGTCCTAAGACATCCAAAACGGGTTGACCGGACCTATATCTACCCTTTCCATGCATCGAACAACTACCAAACCTAGATGTAGAACCGTAGAGACAGCTGATAGCGTCGAAGCCTAGGCTGGCGTAGGGATTAAGGTTTTGGTATCAGAGTTCTCAGTCCCTTCACCGATGTAGAAATGGTGTGAAAGGGGGACTGGTTGACCACCATAGCTCAAAGCTTCGCACATGTATGTGGACTGACTGACTGATTGAGCCGCAACAACTCACCTTTTTTCCACCGGGCATAGACCCACTCAAGTCCGTAGTTTCTGCTCCACTAAACGAATCGGACCACCTTGTGCGGTTGGTCCATGCAGTAGCAGAGCATGCCCAAGCTGGTCCCCATTCATCACTTATCTTGTGAAAAGCATTGGAGGCTTTGACATCTCAACTTCCTAATATGGTGGCACGCTCACGACCGCCCTGTGTTGGACCTCAACTTTCCATCGACCCATGAATTGAAAGAAGGAAAACGAAAGCAAAGATCTAACCTTAATTTAGATTATGCGCATTACATTAGATGTTGATAAACTTATGTGGCACCACATGGATTCTGCACTGTGATTGGTTTGGTTTGATTTGTCTCCCGAAAATTCACGGCGAATGGCCTTCCATCCTTTGTATGATCTGAGATTGCAGGACCAGGCTGCTCATCTGTTGCATACGGAGCGTCAGAGGAAATCGGGCCGTTCCGGATCAACAGGACAGGTTTATCCCTCTACATGAACAAGTACTCGTGGAATACAGGTATGAGGTATCCTTGTGTTGCGATCTGACACCAAGGAATTTGAGACCTTTTCTTTCCAATGACATAGAGTTAGGCCAAAGAAAAAGGTGCGAGAATTATATTTGGCTGATTCGGCAACACTAAAAATGAAATGGTAACATGATATGCAGAGGCAAATCTTCTCTTTCTTGAATCCCCTGCTGGAGTTGGTTTCTCCTATACAAATACCAGCTCCAATCTCCAAGATTCTGGGGACAAACGAACAGGTGATCATATTGATGTTTCAATGCTGCTACACTAAAACACATCTTCACTATCAGCTCTAAACATTAGAGACTAATTAAGAGTCCCCAAATCTTGTGACGCAGCTGCTGATGCTCTTGTTTTTCTAACAAGATGGATGTCCAGATTCCCTCAGTACCGACATCGCGATTTTTACATCTCAGGGGAGAGCTACGCAGGTAATTGACTTATTTCGTCCATGGCGAGTCTCACATTTCCCTACAGCAAAATACCCCAATTTGCCTGAAAATGTGACCGACGGGAAATTTTAATGATTGCTCCCTCTTTGGTTTGTTTCGCGCTCAGGGCATTATGTTCCCCAGTTGGCGATGGCAATCATTGACTACAACAGACAACATTCTCATCCCATCATTAATCTCAAAGGATTCATTGTGAGTTCCAGTTGACTCCAAAATCTCGAATCTATTTCCACAATTTGTAATGGCATCAATTTCTTGGAATCTTGTCTCTAATTTGGACATATGTACGTAATGCAATGTAGGTGGGAAATGCAGTGACTGATAACTACTATGACAGCTTAGGAACAATTGCATATTGGTGGAGCCACTCCATCATTTCGGACGCCACCTACAAATCAATCCTCAACAACTGCAATTTCACATCTGACAACACCTCCAAGCAATGTGATGATGCTGTGAACTATGCCATGAACCATGAATTTGGCAACATCGATCAGTACAGCATCTACACACCCTCTTGCATGTCTATTCCCAATAGCACCATCAGGCTCAAGAACACCCTCCTGCGACGGCGCATCTCAGGTTACGACCCCTGTACAGAGAACTATGCTGAGAAGTATTATAACCAGCCCGATGTGCAAAAGGCCTTGCACGCGAACATTACGGGGATTCCTTATAAGTGGACTGCTTGCAGGTTATTTATTCAATCTGTCTTGGTCTTGGTCATTCTAATTCCCTTCCATTTTCTTAGAATATATCAGAGTTTTTATGTTGCTTGTATCGTGTGCTGAGCAGTGATGTTCTGATCAAGAATTGGAAGGATTCTCAAATTTCAATGCTACCAACATACAAGGAGTTAATTGCAGCTGGACTCAGGATCTGGGTGTTCAGGTAAATTGATTCTTCCCTTTGTTCTCCTCCTTTTCACTATACAGACTCATAAACAAACATTTTCGCTGCTATCATAAGCAATTGATAGCTGTTGTTGTTTGGCGGTACGTGGTGTCTAATTCATTGTACGGGCCTCTAACAATGAAGCCTGCTACAGTTTTCCGATAGCACTTGTTGGACAACGACAAGACCTATTTGACCCCAGTTAAAGTAGCAGTTTTGACCACTCATTCATCATGCTGTGAGACTGTGACAAGATTTATATAAAATAAAATCTTCCACATCTGTCCTCACCGACCCTTAACAACCAGTGACTTTTCACTTCTGTCGTACTTTCTGATTTCACCACAGATTCTTCCTGTTTCTCAGGGGAATGAGTCTCAATGCATAGATTTTCACTGCCTGTTTTCTTTAGAACATTTGGTTTCAGCTTTTTCTTCACGAGTCTCTTTCTTCCATCGTTGAATCAGACTACCACAGGGTATGTGCATCAAATAAGAGTTTATATTAATATTCCTGAGCCTACAAAAACTTCACGCAGTGGATTAAGATGAACACCATCCATTAGTTTTTTTGATAAACAACAATTTTCAGGAGCCGTTTCCTCCTTCCTGGTCCGTGCAGAAAAAAAGTGACTAGATTGGGCATTCATGGGTGGCTTGTGGAAATAATGAAAACCTGCCTCTTGATCTTGAGTCTTGAAATCAACCAGGAACAAAAAAATCAGACTATTGTAGAAAGGTCAATATCAGAATATAGTTGTCTTGATTGGACTGGCAACAGTCTCTTTAAATGACTTTGGGGGAGTTTTCGGCCAGCAGGGGTTGATTGGACAGATCGCAGTCTTTGGAGGGTTTCTTGATCGGTCTCAACTTTGGGTTGAGAGTTTGAACATAATCTTCCAATCACAGGCAATTGTCTGATAGATTTCTTCTGGAAAAGGGGCTAGAGTTTCTGCACCGGTTTGCATTTTCTCGCATTCATGTCACCCGATTTTTCATAGTATATTTACCTAAACACTCATGCATTTTCTGTGAAATACGATACAGTGAATTAACACCAAAATGATATCCATTTGATATATGAAAGATCAAGATGTGTTTTGTCAAGTGACGTTCAAGAAAAGTGTCCTTATACTCATTCTGCCGTCGCTTCAATAGAGCCCGTAGATGGTAGTGAAGGAAAGACCAGACATCCATATCACATATGCTGATCACAGTCGCGGAGGATATAGATAAGTACACATTCTTGAAAATTAACTACTTGCTGAATGACCATTTTTTTCTGAACTGGGCAGCGGTGACACAGATTCGGTGGTTCCGGTGACAGCCACCAGATTTGCCCTCCGCCATCTGAATCTCACCACTGAAACTCGGTGGTACCCATGGTATTCTGGCAATCAGGTTGGAGGATGGACCGAGGTATATGATGGGCTAACTTTTGCGACAGTGAGAGGAGCTGGGCATGAAGTGCCTCTGGTCCAACCCAAGAGGGCCTTCGTTCTTTTCAAATCATTCTTGGCAGGAAACGAACTGCCGAGGTCTTGACACGGTTTGCTGTGGGTTGAAAATAAAGGCAAGATAGGGATTCGATTATTTGTTAGCTTTGATGGGAGTTGGTGGAGCAATCCAAACAACTTGCCGCATACAAAATAATAATGAGGGACAAAGCAAGTAAAAGCTAGGGAAGCCAATGATTCATTTACATTAGTTTCTTTTGATTGTATGGATTAAAGTGTCTGAATTTGAAGGAGGAACTCTACCAAAATTCTGATAACATCGTAAAAGCAGGGTGTCAAATATTGATTCAATGCAAGGAGAATGTAATTCTTCGAGAAATTGTAATTGCATATAGCGTTGTTCTCTGTTCTTTGTTCATCATGTCCTTCCTTCTCTCCTCAAAGTTTAGATCTTGATTAGTTTGATATTCCTGTTGTAGTTTTGATCACTTTCAGCTAGTTTATCAGGAAAACTAAGAGAAGCATCATTTCTCAATAGAAAGTGCTTTGCGATTGTCTAAATGCTGGAATGAGAAAGGAAACACAAGATACAACTTCTCAACTATTAAGTCACAATGTCACAAAAGCTACAGCAACATTATAGCCTTCAATAGAGAGATTTGGTATGACATTTTATGTCACAGACCTAGATTTAGATGAGCTAAGTACAGGCTATACAGGGAATGTTTGGATGGTGGACCAACTCACGTGAGGCACCATCCGAATTATATCACCCTAGTGATTTAAGATGTATGCAGATGTTACAGTCACTTTTCCAAGCATAGGATTGGTCTATGGATAATAAGTCACGTGTTCTACGTGTTGTGCATCCGCGACAGATCTTTACAGCAGCATACAGCAGCGTGCCTAGCTCAGTAGACTAAATAGGGACTCAACTAGAGAAAGCCAGCAAGGGAAGAAGACTCATTGCTTCAGTCCTGATAAGCTGGAGTTAGTACTTACAATTTTATTCATTTTCTGCCTTGAATGGTAATTCAAAGCTACCCTTTTACCTCAGTGCAAATGTCAACTAAAGTGAAAGGTATGAAGGATGTAAAACGAGTAATATATTTCACTAGAACCGTAAAAAAGGCAGAGTCGTCTTCAGACGCAGGACCACAAGTGCACTTTATAAGAATGAAGAGGAAGCTCTCTCTCTCTCTCTCTCTCTATACCATGAGTGTTGGCAAGCAAAACTATCAAGAACCTGTCATACTAGTGTTCTCTAAGAGAAACCAAAAGTTGAAAATACAGGCCTTCAGTTCTCAACTGAATTGTCTATTAGCCAGAAATCCCTCCTCCATCTTCTATTTGGCTATCACCTTCTCCAAGAAAAATATTGCAGGTCGCGTTTCACAAAATAAATGAGAGTCAAAATGCATCAAACAACTTAATAATGTTAATTGATTTTGTCTCCCACATAGTTAACAAATTTGATTGTAATACAAGACATGGAGATGAGACATAGCCTATTCGTACTGGGTTTATTGTCATACTGTTTCAGGCTTAATTGTTGCTAGAAAACTTTATCTACTATGAAATGCATGAAGTGTCATTTCCTTTTTCCAAGTAGTCGTCGTTACCCAAGTCCTTATTTCTTCCTGTTCCACTTTATCTTGTAGTATTTCTCAGCTCATCCACGACTTAGCTAGATTTAAGGGCTGGTTAGTTTTGTGGGGCATTTTGCTTTTTCAACCACAAACCTACATTGAAAAAGCAGAAAGTAACCATAACCTTCTATTCGACCCAAAAGGGACAAAAAGCATTAGCTTCATTCATGTTCCAACTGTGCAAAACTTTGTAATTGTTACTGCACTGTGCTTGAAAAGCAGCCACATCCACAACCACAAAATTAGGCTTGTGATTCAGGTAAGGATGAGAATATTGAGGTCAAACGGTTAGCAGATGAAAAGCCCAAAGTTTTGCAGCATCTTTTCTACCGCAGCTCAGCTCACGCGGTTCATGGTCACATGAGAGGGAAAAAAAAAGAAGGGAGCTACAAAAAATATCTTTTTTCTTTCGGAGGAAGGTTTGAACTGAAGCTATGAATTAGGTGTCCCATGGGGGCTACTGCTAGTTGAAGCATCTTTAAGCCCAAAGAGAAACGTATTAGGGGCAAAATGGTGAATTCACATGAAATTGACCCTTTTGCAGGTGGGAGAGTTATGATAATGTGAACAGACAAAAGGGAGCGAGCGAGCATCTTTCTCAATTCCCCTTTTATCTGAATTTTTCTTGTCCTCGAGAAAAAAAAAATGAAAAGGGATTTGAGCACGACCCATGAAAGCTCTTAGTCCTAGAAATGAGGTGTAATAACAGCTGCAACAACACATCAGCAGAGAAAACCGGCAACAGCCCATTTTTATCTCTCTCCCTGCCTTTTCCTGCCTTTCCTTTCTGTGCCTGTCCCTCTCTGCAAACTCTCTCTCTCTCTCTCTCTCTGAAAAAAATTAAATGCAAAGTCGCATGCACCAACATGGAGGAAGAAACATAGAACCTCCACACACACCCAACAAAGCTTTCATATCATCCCTAAACAAAATAGAAAACAGAGAAAGAAGAGTCAACTGCCCAACTTTCCCAACCCTTCTCTTTTCTTCAATGGCCCAGCTCAGCTGGACCAAAACTCATGTAGCTGCAAGGTAAAACAAAAAAGAAAGCGAAGGAAATTTGGGGAGAGAGAGAGAGAGAGAAGCAAAGAAGAAAGAGAAGATAGGTGCCTTCAGATGTCCTCCAACCAAACCCACCTCCTCTCCAATAAAAACAATGTTGGGTCACAAATGCCCTTCTGCAACCCCCCAAAAAATCCCATCTTCATCACTACTGTCTCAACCTCAGCTCTCTCTCTCCTTCAAAAGAAATACCCATTTTTATTTTTCCCCCATCTCTTTCTTTTTCCACACAACCGAATTATGTGGGCTTTATTGGGTTTCTTGTCCTGGTCAGAGTTTTCACAGAGAAAACAGGGAAGGCGAGAACCTTCTCATTTTCCCCTTCCCCTCTCTCTCTCTTTCTTGTTTCTCTCCCTCTTTATTGTTTTGTCCTCCTACCCTCCGTCTTTCTCTCTCCTTCATTATTTCAATCGCACCCGTCTCTCTGGCCTCTCTTTGCAACTTTGTTTGCTACCTTTTGTTGCCTCTGTTCTTGACCTAAGATGAAGAAGATGAAGGGGATAGCTGTTATGGAGTCTTCTCCATATGCCGCTCCTGAAGATCCAAGAATCAGGTACAAGCACCAGAGTCTCATGCAGGACTACCAAGATCTGGAAAAGGTAAAACTTTTCCATGTGGGTATTCGTAAAAATGTCTCCTTTTGCTTAGTTTATGTAATTTCTGTGTTTGTGTGGCATAGATCTAGGTGTTCTTCATGTTTCCATTGATAATTGCCAAATTATTCCCGTTCCGTAGTTGTTTCATTGCTGATCTTCTGATATATGCTAGCGATAGTGATTACAAGTTTGGTTAATTGGAATTGATGGTTTTGGATCGGTGTATGATTTGTGGCTTTTCATGATTGTGTTTGTTTGCCGTATTTTTAGCTGCAGGATGATTAAAAAATTCCCCTTTTGTGGAGAATAAACGTACCTTGTGAATTTTCTCTCTGTTGAACTTATTTTCAATTTTATCAATTGCTTTCCGGGAACTTTTTCTGGTTTGCTAGGAGAATACTAGAGGAGAGAGATGGCTTAATGGACTAAGGTGGTAGTAGATTTTTATGGTTGCTAGAATTTTCGTTTTCGTTTTTTAAATTTTGCCTATGGCCGAGGAATTTTATCCCTTAAAAACTAATTTTTGCAGCATCCTCTTTTATTTTAGTGATTTAATTCTGCTCTGGCAGTGTGAGAAAAGGAAGAAAAATTACATATCTTGAAGGTTTTCTTCTGCATATCGAACAAGTAAGATGAAAATCATGTGCTTGATTTGGCTCAAGTAAGATATTAGTCAGCTTGACGAGCCGACCGTCCATGATTTATAGTGGTTTTAATATATTTTAGGTGACAAGGTGGTCTACTCATTGTAGTTGTTGCCCTGTCTTCTGCTGTAACTTGACTACTATTTCTGCAAGTTCTTGATTTAGTTGCATATATGGGCTCATGCCAATACTTGTTTTATAGGAAACGAATGCCATGAAAAAGAAGATGGATATGCTGAAAGAGAACAAATTTACGCTGTTAGCTGAAGTCCAGTATGGTTTCTTACACCCTTGCCCCTTGGGCATGCATTAATTGTCATCAAGTGGATTAGAAGCATGAGTTATTTGTGATTTTTATGAACAGATTCTTAAGGCAACGATGCAAGTATTTAATGGAGAACCAGCTCTCATCTCCGCAACCGCCACAACAGCCACATGGTCGAGCAAAACGTAAAAATATAGAAGTTAAAAGTGATAACCTCACAAAGGCTAGGACTACAGCTGCAAAGGGGTCTGCTCAAGGCAAATCTGCTTCTGCTCTTGATCTAAGTAGAAAGGGGAAAGTCAGGAATGGAAGGAAAGCAGCCTTGCAAAATCCCATGCCTCTTTTAAATGCAAAAGAAGAGAGAACCATTGTTGGGAGGGAAGCTACATACCACAACTCTACGCGAAATTTGGACTTAAACGAGAGGGATTTGATCGCTACTGGGCGGGAAGTTGCCGTCCAAACTCCCACCCCAGCATTTGATATGCATCATAAGGAGAGGCTTCGTGCAGGAAGAGAAGTTACCAAGAGAAACCCTACTCCTGTCTTTGATTTAAACCAGATTTCGGTAATCAATCTTTTATTAGGATGAGTTTTTTTTAATCTTGTATATCTCTGTGTCAGCTGTATGCATGACAGTAAGATCACTGCTTGCCTCCCTGTGTTGCAGACAGAGGAGTTGCAGATCAATGATCAGCAGCCAAGAGCTGAAGAAGTAAATAGAAGTTTAGGCTCAGGGGAAGGCGAGGAGCTCAATAATGATGTGAAGTTATCGAGTTTTAGGAGTAAGAATACTGTGAATGGGCTTAGCAAGGTAGGGAAGAGGAAGATCTCGTGGCAAGATCAGGTGGCTTTAAGAGTTTGAGGTTACATTTACATATTTGCCGAGCTGGGATTGTTGCTTGCTGGGGCTTGAAAATAACCCCATATGTGCCTTGATGTTCACTTTTGCCTGCTTTTTTGTCAACAACAATCAGGTTATGCAGTCACATAGTTGCCTAATACATGTGTAGGGATAGAATCAAGTAGCAAGGTAAATGAAATACCTATACTGAACCTATATCAGTTTCCATCAGGACAGTGAAAAGACACTGCACGATCTTCTACTCCTTGAATTGCTGCATTTGGTGAGGTACATAACCCTGCAATCTTGCATCAACGGCTTTAGGAGCATAATATTAGAATCATCTTCACTGGACTATGACTAAACTTTCTGTGCTTGTTTGAATCGTTATACTATAACTCTTATGGGAACTGAGATGAATCTTGTGATATATCTATTCTCAGGAATACTACTTTTGCATGATGTTCATGTCTATGGATCTTTGTTTCCAGCTGATTGTATTAACTTTTTGGTTCGGTATGACTTGATTAGCATGAAGTCATTGTAGTTGGAAATCACGAGTTAGAATGCAAGATTTGCTTGGTATTAATTCGTTATCGAGTATGGTAGGAATTGAACAAAATAGCGACTTCGCCGAATTCACCAATGCATCGCTGAATTCGCCATCTCTTCTTCAAGTGGCATGAAGGAGTAACAGTTCCACCTGTCAAACTTGGCCTTTATATTAAAGAGAGAATTCATCATGAGACGAAGTTGAATGATTTTCAGTAACGTGTAAATGTGACGCGCTAAGTTCAACATGGGATCTCCCTATGGGTGATCTGCGGTGGCTTCTGTTTATGGTTTTCGAAGATCTTGAGGAAATCTTCAGTTGGTCGGTCATTTTCAGTCCCCTTTTTTTCTTCGTTTGTCCTAATATTAAGTCGGAGCGGCTTTGAACGTGTCATGGGACTGCTGGAGCAAGCGTCGGTTGCTTCGAATCATGGCAAACGATTGGATGAATATTCCCGAGGAGCTGCTAAATTAACCAGAGTGGAGGACAGGGTGTTTTGTCGTTGAGGGGAGAAATCATGGCTGGTTCGGTCCAATCCAGTTCGGGCATCCAAAGGAACTGGATTGGACCGAACCTGTCGGTTTTGGGTGGTTCCGAGGGTCACCAGTATGGTTTCCAGTTCTTTAAATTTGGAACTAGTGAATTTCGGTCCGGTCTCGGGGATCAGCCCAATTATTATTGTTTGTTATTATTTATTAATGGAGGTGGTGATGATGATGGGAGGGGAGTGATCAAGATGTTGCTTTAGATAAAGACGTCCTGATCAATATATTGACCTTCTTCTTGCGGGAAGTTTGGACCTGTAGAGTCTCCTTCGATTGCGAGGATTTTCCTTCCTTTCTATTGTGCCAAACAGTTCCCTTTATGCCCTCTGATTCTAGGATTTTAACCCCTCAGTTTGGCGTGATTTGCAGTTACCAAACTCGTGTTTGTTAATGCTCTAATTTTTCTGTTCTTTTAATCTTTTGATTTTCGAAATAAAAAAAAGAATAGAACGTCGGTTAGTGGTTCTATTCTTTGGAACAAAAATAAGAAACAAAAAAAATAACTTTTTATTTCTAGGAATGACTTCTAGAATAAGTGATTTTCTTTTTTTCTTTTCTTCTTCTTCCTCGTCTAACTGATCGCCACCACTACCGGAATAAAAAGAAAGGAAGAGAAAAAAAGAAAAATCTATAAAAATTATTAAAAAATTGAAAGAAATTTAAGGTCATAAAAAAATTGTAAATCATATTAAATACATTTATATTATTTTTCTATTCTAAAAATAGAAATATAGTGCAGTCATCAAATGCATTTTTTTACTAAGAAATTATTTCAAAAAATAAAAATAGAAAAAAATCATCTCTCAAAAAAAAAAAAATCTTTAGGAAAGAAAGGTTATTAAATGCATCCCAAACCAAATCTCTCTTTGCTTTACTCTCTTGGCTGCGCCTTCCTCTCTGAACGGCCAAATTCGGCTGGCTAAGGGTTAATCGTGTATATGGAGTAGTCTTTCCATAGTGCGGAGTAATGGGCAAATTCCATCGATTACTTTCCCATATTTGCTCACCATCCTCGCGGTTTCACGACCGAAGAATATCTCAAGTCTTTCCCTGCAACACAACCGGCCCACCGTGAAACCCAGGCTGGGTGCAAAGGTGAGTTGTAGAGCTCTCTTGAATGAGGAAAAAAAGAGGGAGCCATCGATTCCATTTACCCACCTGGGAACTAATCCCGCCCTTTCCGGGTAGGAACTAGCTGCAACGCCCTCCACTCCATCACCGCAGGGTGATTGTGATCGGTTTGGATGTGAGTTCTAATGCTGTCTTGAATGGAAGAGAGAGAGAGAGAAAGAGAAATATGTGAGGGGAGCCACCGATATCATTCACCCATCCAAGAACTGATCCCATCCTTCCCCCGTTGGAAACAAGTGATCGTGACTGGTGCGAAGGTGGGTTCCAAAGCTTTCTTGAATTAAACAAAAAAAAAAAAGAGAATGTGTGAGGGGAGCCACCGGTTCCATTCACCCACCTAGAAACCTAATCCCTACTAGATGAGAATCAGACCATCCAAGAACCGATCACCCTACGATCACCCACACCGTCGTCCAACTCCCTAGCATCAAGAAATGCCCAGCAAGTTATGCTAAGTATGTCTTCAAGTCTTGTTGCTGACTTTTTTTGAGATTTTTTTCTTTTTGGGTTGAAACTCTCAAGCTCACCAGCTCGTTCTTCGCTAAACTGGAAGAAAGTTTCAGTGACGGGCATCGAAATCGTAGTAGCAGAGTCCGGGATTTGTTACATTGGGCTTGGAGTGTGTTGGGAACACCATGCACAATCATTAGTATGAGCAGCTTTCCTTGCGCATATACAAATTAGTGGTTCTTGATTCTCATCTTTTTCTGCTGTTCTTTTCTTCTGGGATTGTGCGATGGGAAAGGAAGCTGCAAACTCCTCTAGACTAAGCAGCTTTACTAGCATAGCTAATCATAAAATACTTTGATATCTATTTCATATCGGTTCCATTTTCAAATAACATAAGCGGACGAAAAAGAAACTATCAAAGAGCATGGCTTCACCTCTGAACCTTTAGTCTGCCCTCATTAACGTAAGTATAATATATCTTACAGCTAAGGATCAATAATTTCGACGTGGGATTGAGCTTCTTCGACTTATCATCTCAATCAAAGGGATATCCTGTAAAACCGTCTGCTGATAATCATTCACTTGTTCTTAAGTAATAAGGATAGACCCTGTAAATTAAAGCAAATTGTTAATCAGCAATGGTTAAGAGGAGCAACACAAATGTCTGGACATACAACATCTGGGTCTCTAAATGTTCAATCAGCTCCCAATCAACACACCAAATTAAAGCAAATTGTCCAGGTAATAACTCCCCTCATTTTTTCCCCAATGTTATTATATTACAATGAACTTTACAAAATTCGAACACAGCGAGATTCAAGTGATCGATGGCGAAATTTCCTAGTGTTCACTTGCTCAGACAGTCTCCGCTTTCTCTTGCCTCAATTGCCTCTTTTGGCTCCTCTGTGTGCTTTTCAATTTCTTCCACAGCAACACAACCAGTATCGTCAGCTTGAACCAGTGCTCGTAGACGAGCAATGTGCTTTTTCCCCCTTTTATGACTCTCCATGACTGTCATGGAGAAAGCCCCGATTTGGCACATTTCGCACCAAAACTGGAAATTCTTGTTTTTTCTCGAACCTTCGGTTTTCTCCAAATTCTGCGCCATTTTCGGACTGCTAAGCATCTTCGAATCCTTAAGCTCTTGGTTGACTTGTGATTCAGTGTTCCGTTCCTTGCCAATTTTCCGAGCTAAAGAAGCTTCTTTACTCTTGTGCTTCTTCCCTATGAGATGTTCTTTCAAACCTTTCTCGCTTGTAGCACTGACCTGGCAAACTGCACACGTCCACTCCTCCTTGGTCTTCTTCTTCTGACTAAATGTGGACAATTCATCTGCATCAGCTGGAGATGTTGAAGCCTTTCTTTTGGTCGTGGAGAGATTTGGATGCGGTCTGGGCTGCAAAAAAGCACTCAGAAATGCCATCATTAAAGCTCAATTCATTTACAAAAGAGTAAGCAGGTGAGCTTGAGAGCCCGAGCAACATATTGACTAATCTAACTTTGTCTCAGAGAATCAACCCTTTGTAAGCCTTGAGAAGATTCTGCTTCCATCGCCATAACACGATTTAACAACAAAGATATTGGCATCAATGTAGTTAAAAACAGTTGATGACTGACTTGCTACGCTACAGTGAGGTGAAGCCAGAAAATTCCACTTATAACTTGCTCCTATCCACGCTTGCAAATTTCCTTCAGTGCACCACGTCTGCAGACTCCAGTTCTATGCGATTAAATTACATCTACACCTAAACTTGATACAGAATTGCATGTCCTCGATCCATTTACAGAGATTAAAAAAATTCTATAAAAGCCTACAGGAATGACAAACTGTTCTAGATATGATGTCACCTAATAACAAATGAATAGAAAAAGCTGAAACTCAAAAGTCAAATAAAATATAAGACGATCAGTGTCTACCTTATTGTTTTCAGTTCTTGAACAAACAACTGATCAAAATTCTTCACACAGTTAATGTCCACTGAGCAACCTATTTTCTTGAACGACCTCAGGTGCCATTGAGACTAAAGCAACCACAAGTTTTATCAAATCTAATTTCTTAGCCATGAACTTCTATTTCAGAATTGAGCGACTTCATTTTCCAACCATTTTTCTTGAAGGGCCTCAGTTGCCATCTTGCCACGGAGACTAAATAAACATCAGTTTAACAAATCAAATTCTCTATCCATGAAGTTCTACCTCAAACTTCATTAATTTTTCTTACTGTACCTCTTGACCTGAATCTTTTTGTTTGGTTGGTCCTACTCTCTATGCATACTCTCACTTTCAGACTTTTGCCTTGTCTCTTTGCAAGGCGTGGGAGTCGAAACCCACACTTGAAACTAAGTCGTCCCCTCCCCAATCTCCCTTGAGAAGGTGGGGATTCGAACTCCCCACCTCTCTTCCCATGTGAGAAGGGTGGCCACTGAGGCAAACCCCAACGGTTACCTCTAAACTTGAATCAAAAGGAGAGTAAAAGATTAAAACAAAGAATTTCCAAATCAAGAAGTCCTCGGCACACCTAGATTCCAGCATGAAGAAGAATATTCTAAAGACAAAGATCAGAAGGAGAAGAAGCATTTAGTTAAACCTAAGAAGCATTTGAATCTTTTGGCCTTCAAGTGGTGAGCACCAAAGAAGAGTAACCCCTACCAAAGATCTACAGAGTGAAAAGGGGAATTTGGGAAGAACAGAAAGCAGATTTCCACTCCTTTCCTCATCCCCCTTAAACACAAGGGCATTGACTTATGCCTAAGAAGACCAAGTGAGGTGAAGCCTATAAGTTCAAGCAAGAACTTGGTTTCCATCCATGCTTGAATATTTCAGTGAGTGGGGACCTTCTCTTCACCAAGGCTCTTCAATAAATTTCAAGGTCTTGTGACTATATTTATAAGCATGCCTATGTACTTTAAACACAAGGGATACACTAAAGCATATTTCCGCATATTTCCACATATTTCTGCAGTTAGAAACGTAACAGGTCTCTGGTGTTGTCCAGAGATTTGTAGTAATTACCAGAAATCTGAACGAATACCTAAACAAAACATGCTTGCACTAACCACCAAAATAAGCTTACAAGCTTGTCTGCACAAAATAATTTAATAGACAGAAAAATAATTCAAGGCCTAGATAAACATGCACTAACTAATTTTCAAAGAAAACCAGACATCAAAATCACCAACTTATAATCGACAGCCATTATCCATGATAATTCACAAGTCTAAAAGAGGACATGAATTCTCCAGCTGTGTACTAGCATATAACTAGTCATGATCCTGACAGAATGTCTGTATTTCTAATTCAGAAAATTCGTTCTTTCTGTGTAGAAATGCATCATATGTCATTCCTATGTACTTTTCGGAGAAGATAGATTTTCCCCAAAAACTTCTCCACTAATTCAGGCTTGGATTATAATTTTTTTCAGGTGATAGGCCACCGTCCTAGGCATGCTTCAAGACAGTAACATTATGCCTACACAGTCTTCATTAAGCAAGAGAGATAATGGAAATCATTACATAAGATGCGAACAGTTCTGTAAAGGATACCATGATTTTAGTTATCTATATACACTCCCTAGTGTAGGGCCAAGAAAATTTTTACAAAGACAAAAGGAAGGAGCTATGATAACTCTATGCAGCAGTAATCATATTTGAATTCTCATCGATGGAGTTAATTGAATCAATTGAAAGCAGCACCAAGCATTTTATCGATGACAAAAATTGATATGTAGCACACTGTCAAAAGCATATCGATGATTGGCACGAGACACTTTATGCTAGAAAATGCTAAGATTGAATAAATGTTAAATTTCATATCAAATATTCAAATGGGTGTAGTAAGTCTCTCTAGAACTAATATATTGTTGATAAAACTAGGCTTAAAACTCCCATTTGAAATTATCTACCTAAGAAATAGGTGGGTCTCTCTCTTTTATTTTAAAGAAATATGTGGGTATTAATCAGCCATAATCATATAAAATTGCAATGTGTCTCATAACAAACAGAAATATGATTTCAAAGGCATGCTAAACATCAATTGTCATTACCACATTAGGAATGAAATGCTAAATTACAACTTTCAGCAGATAAATATGACTCAAGCTACTGCATCGAAGAAAGTTCAGAGATGGCACTTGTGCAAAGCAAATTCCTTAGATTCAATTTTGCGCATACAATAATTTTTTATTGACCTAGCACTATGAAGTGTACATAGGACAGATAACAAAACAGGACATCCAATTGAGTTATTCATATAGTTATGCAGTTATTAATTATATCGATGCCGCATTTCCCTTATTGCTCTCTTTACCATGTTTTGCCTCAACATAATTAATTTTATAGACAAAAAAAAACACAGCATATGGGCGTTTCTCTTTTGACAGTTGAAGACTGCTATAACCTATCCATTTTAAGGTGTCACACAATACTGAAATGCTGTGGAATGTCATGCATGGAATTCATAAAGTTGTTAAGAAAATCTCGTACAAATTTCTCTTTCCTCTTTTTCTTCCCATTTTTATTGAGGGAAAGGAGATCAATTCTTACAAGTAACCCCATAAACAGTTTACTATGCAACCAGCACAAAGCACTTTCATGAAACCACTGTTGTAATATCGATATCAAGAAAATGCATGGCACCCACTAATACCAGCAGTAGCAATGTCTGAAGCTCTCATATTTTCACGCCAAAGATAAGCTTCCTCCACATCTAATTTAAGATAAGAATAGCATAAAGTACTCAAAATCACCTATACCCGGAAATGCTCGCCTAAGCAAGATATTATGAAAAGGCAAAGACATATAAAGTCCCTCAAAGTTGAGAACTTACCAGCATTATCAGTCTATCCTTACTAAGTTCAGGCTTAATCTCAGTTGGTGTAACTTCTGGAGACCGAATCAATGGCAATGGTGACACATCAGCTGCGTTACGACCAACAAATGCCAGGTGATCCTCCATGGCGCAGCTTTCAAACCGGTGCAAAGCAGGATATCCTCGGTTAAAGCCGAACCACATTGCCGGCTTCCCTTCAAAAGGCAATCCATCGCTGGTGCGCCGCAGCACCATCTGTCGCTCCAACATCAACTCCCTCCTCACCTCATCTTCAAGTACCTGCCGCCGAGCAACCTCGGAGGCAATTATCTCCTCCCGTATTTTCCGCTTCTCGATCTCCCTCTGGATAGTTTCCCGGACAAGATAAGGGTTCCGCATTGCCTCGAATTCGCTGTTCAAGTAGGGTCCTAAATTGCGAGTCCCCGGGAAATCAGCTGGAGTCGCATGATCAGAGCAAAAACTTCAGCGACTGAATCAAAGACCAGAACTTTCTTGTCCATTCCAGTGACAATACAAGTACGTGCATGAATAATACTCGCCGGCAGCCGAAAACAAAGAAATTCGACCACCAAGAAAATAAAATAAAATATTTTCGAGCGATCCGCCTTCGCATCAAAAAGGGTTTAACAGTTCACTCCAACACAAGAAAATCAGCAGAGCAGAACCCAACGAAGCAATCTCACACAAGAAAACCGAAACTCAGTAAAAAAGAAAAATAATAAACCAAACAAAAAACCGAAACTTGGGCCTACTCAAAACTCAAGAACGCGAACGAACTCGACAGAAACGAGACAAAGCAAAAGCAAGAACAAAAAACGCACCTCGCCATGCTTGGTCGGCAAAGAAACCGGCGCCGGAGGGATGGCGGGCGACGGGCTGAGGCCTGGGAGCGGAAGCGCCGGCTCGGTACTTGAACTCCATGGGAAGAATACAAGAATTCTCAAGATTTCAAAAGATCTGGGAAACTCTGTGGAATGGCCGGTGAGGAAGAGAGAATCAATGAGCCCAATGATGGGAGTCATACGCTTTCCGAACCTCATTAATGCTGAGGATTACTTGCTTGTTTAGCAGCGCAGCTCCTCAGCTTGTCAGCTCACGCTCCCTTAATTGACGAGACACGACAACATCGGTGAAGCCGAAACATCGCACTTGTTTTTCTTTTTTCTTGTTTATTTTAATTTCATTTTTTTTTTCGGTCGAAGCTCGTTTTGAATTTGAATTTTTTTGAAAATTTTTTTGATTGGCTGCCCTAAAGGGGGAGAAGGGAAAAGGTTGAGAAAATTGGATGAACGATGTAAAAACGAAATAAAGACATTAAAAAAAATTATTTTTTTAAGAGAAGAAAAAGAATGAAGTTAAAAAGATGTAAGATGAGATATGTAAACATGCTTACAATATTACATTAGTCTACCTATCGTTGGTTTAATTATTTGGTAATCATACAATAATAATGCATTTCTTTATGGAAATTTTTCATAAAAGATATAAGTGCTGAAATTTTCTTTATAGTAATTATCGATTTTATATAAGTTAAATAGGGTGTGTTTGAAAAAGAACTCATTGTTTCTCTTTTAATGAATTAGATCCGAAAAATGATAGATTAATTAATAACTACCAAACAAGATAAATGCAGTGAATTTATAGTGTAGTTATCACTCTGTAATGTCTATAAAATAAGTAGGGGACATTTGACAAAGAACTAATTTTTTCTCAAGATAAACACGGAAAATCTAATATTCAGTTATCACTCTTTAATGTCTATGAGGTAAGTAGGGGACATTTGAGAAAAAACTCATTTTTTCTTGAATCAAATTCAATGTGTTATTAGGAAAAGATAGATTAATCAAGAACTACCAAACAAGATAAATGTGGCGAATCCGATATGGAGTTATCGCTCTTTAATGTTTATAAAATAAGTAGGGGATGTTTGAGAAAGAACTCATTTTTCTCTTCTAGCATATTGAATTAGATCTAATGTGTTATATTTTTTTCTTGTTAGTCATACTTTATTTTTACAGTTAACTCTTACTTTTCAGACTTTTGTTTTATCTCTTAATAGGACATGATAGTCGCCTCAAATTTTAGAATCGTCCTCGTCTTAACCTCTCTGAGATGTGAGAATTCAAACCCCTACCTTTCCCTTCCCACAGAGAAGGGCAAACCCGGTAGTTTCCAATGTGTTATTTAGAAAATGATAAATTAATTAAGAACTACTAAACAAGATATATGCAGGGAATCCGACATGGAGTTATTGCTCTTTAATATCTATAAGATAAGTAGGGGACGTTTGAAAGAGAATTTATTTTTTCTCTTCCAACATGTTGAATCAGATCCAATGTGTTATATATATTGTCGATCCTACTCTATTTCCTTTTAACTTTTATTTTTATACTTTTACCCTACCTCTTTGCAGGGCTTGGTAGTCATTTCAATCTGAACCCCCACCTCCCCTTTCCCACATGGGAAAGGCAAGCCCCAGTAGTTTCCAATGTATCGTTTGGAAAACGATAAATTAATCAAGAACTACCAAACAAGATAAATCCGGCGAATTCGACATGGAGTTTTTATTCTTTAATGTCTGTAAGCTAAGTAGGAGACATTCAAGAAAAAAACTCATTTCTTCTCTTCCGATATAAATCAAATCCGATGTCTTATTGGGAAAAATGATAAATTAATCAAGACCATTAATCAAGAACTACCAAACAAGATAAATGCAGCGAATTTGACATGCAATTATCACTCTTTAATGTCTATAAGATAAGTATGGGACATTTGAGAATGATCATTTTGTCTCTTCCAACATATTATTATTTGGAAAAAGATGGATTAATCAAGAACTACAAAACAAGATAAATGCGGTGAATCCAATATGGAGTTATTTCTCTTTAATGTCTATAAGACAAATCGGGGATGTTTGAGAAATAACTCATTTTTTCTCTTCCACCATGTTGAATTAGATCCAATGTATTATTTGGAAAAAAATAAATTAATCAAGAACTACCAAACAAGATAAATGTAGCGAATTTATGGTGTAGTTATCACTTTGTAGTGTCATGTTCGAGAAAAAATTATTTGTTTTGGCAAAAGATCATAACAAGTACCAAAACTTGGCATGTGGGATACTTAAGCCCCGATTGCTTCGGTTTTGGGCAAATATCTTTGGGAAAATATAAATACCTTTGAGCTAAATAGGGTTTTCGAAATACAAATAGTATTTAGTAAATTTTATTGCGAAACAACTTTGATTTAATTGCTGTTTGGTAAAACTACATTTCGCAAAAGACTTTTGCTAAATTCTTTATGAAATTTTTTTTTGATTTGGCTAAAGGTCTTTAGAGGCCCAAAGTCCCTTCATAAAGTTGAACCAAATGGGGCCTTAAGTGCTAAAAGTTTTGAAATGTACTTTTAAATGCCACTATTTTTGAAAATTAAAAGATTTAAGTGCCAAGTCCAGCAAACATGGCCGAAAATCCAATGTGACTTTTTTTAAATAATATAAGTCACCTACTATCAAAAAAGCTGAATTAGCTTAGATTCAGTTAAAACACTGTTATTTTGGCTCAAATTTGATTTTTAATATAATTTTTTTAAATTTTTTTTAAAAAAAGTACAACACGGGCGGGAGGGTGCTCACCTGCCTATTGTTGCCGCCCCATTACTAGTGAAGTGGCGATGATGGCCTTAAGAGTCACCGACGCTTGAGTGAGGGCCTGTTGGCCCTCGTCAGAAGCTAGGAGAGGGCAACGGCCCTCTCTTAGCGACCCTTGCACAGGCATCACCCGCCCTCACCTAAATCTAGGAGAGAGTTGCTGCCTTCTCTCAGTTTTTGGTGAGGGCTTGTTGGCAACCCTCCTAGCCATTGCCACTGTCCCATTGGTGATGGGGTGGCGACCATAGGTGGGGAAAGCCCCTCCTGTTTATGTGTCCCTTTTTTCCCCGCTTTTAATTTAATTTAATTAATATTTATATAAAAATCAAATTAGGCCAAAATGATGTCGTTTTTGGCCGATCTAGTCACGTAATGATGTCATTTCAACCTTAACTCACTAGAAAAATGCCATGTTAGTGCGGTTGGAATTTTTCACGTTGGCCCTTAAGTGATTAATTTTTATCCGATTTTAGCATTTAATTATACATTTATAAATTTTTGGCACTTAGGGTGTCTGGAAATGGATTTTTTCTCTTCCAACATAATAAATTGGATTTGATGTGTTATTTGGAAAATGATAGATTAATCAACAATTACCAAACAAGATCAATGTGGCGGATTTGATATGTAGTAATTTCTCTTTAATGTATATAAGATATGTAGGGGACGTTTGAGAAAGAACTCATTTTTTTCACTTCCAACGTATTGAATTAGAGCCTATGTGTTATTTGGAAAAGGATAAATTAATCAAGAACTGCCAAACAAGATAAATACGGCAAATCTGATATGGAGTTATCGCCCTTTATTGTCTGTAGGATAATTGGGGGATGTTTGAGAAAGAACTCATTTTTTCTCTTCCAAAATATTGAATCAGATTCGATGTGTTATTTGAAAAATGGTAAATTAATCAAGAATTACCAAACAAGACAAAATGTGACGAATTCGACATGCAATTATCATTCTTTAATGAAATGATCGGGCTTTGTCACAAAAGGATTGCTAGGACGATTGAGTCACCCCAAATTGTATCGCGCGAACAGATTTTACCAATTTGGAAATTGGCAATAGTCCTACACTCGATAGACATTACCAATTTCTATGAATTCACGTGCGAGCGACCTCAAAGCTTTCTTTGGGATGTTTAAGAAAGGATTAATGATTTTGGCTCCCTTTTTTAGAAGAAAATTAATTTAGGGATGAATATATCCGGAGACCAATCAGGGATTTTTGATTGACTAGTACGGGCGAAGATTACGGGTAATTGACGTCGTATCATGATCAGATTTAGCTGGAAAATAAAAAAATAAAAAAGAAAAGAAAAATAAATACACTAATTGGGGCCCGTGAAATGTAGACCAGATAAAAAGCGTCGCGTTGCGATTCTCCCTCCTCCTCCCTTGTTTTCTTCTTCATTAAGATCGGAAATTTCCGAGCTTCTCACAAATCCAATCTCGTCCTATCCCATCCATCGCTCTCGCTCCCTCGCAGCGAGAGTCGCAATGCCGAGCCGGTGCGAGATCTTCTGCGAAATCCTCATCGCCATCTTGCTTCCTCCTCTGGGCGTCTGCTTCAGGCATGGTTGCTGCAGTGTACGCACCTTCTCTCCCTCTTATCTCTCTCTCTCTCCTCTATCGTTGAATTGGATAAAAAGCGAGATGCCCTTTTGCTTGTTTCGTTTCTTATGGCTTCCTGATGCGAAAAGATCTCTTTTTGAAAAGTAAAGTTGTTATCTTTAGCTGACTTGCTTGAGGTTGGTCTAATCCGCCAACTCATGTTGTTCTGCATCGCCTGTTGTTTATCTGAATAATCTGATGGTTGAATCTGTCACCCGATGGCACCGATTCAGCAATCTGAGATCCTGTTGCCATTTTTTGCTGTCTGGCGCTTAGTATGTCCGTCTTTGTTCATTTTGCAGGTTGAGTTCTGGATCTGCCTGTTGCTGACGATTCTGGGTTACATCCCGGGGATCATATACGCTCTCTATGTGATTGTTTTCGTCAACCGCGATGAGTTCTTCGACGAGTACCGGCGTCCGCTTTATGCTCCTGCCTAGTTTTTATTGATTATTTCCACCATCTTCGGCCTTTGTATGCTGTAATTTGACGGTTTAAACTCCGTACTGTAACCGTTTCACTGTATACTTGGCCAAGGATACCGTTGTGATGTTTTGATGTGACTATTGATCTATATTTTCTTGTTCCATATCGGATGTGCTGGGATTGCTTTTGCTTGAACTAAACCAGATCCGTAAGATTTCCCACTAAAACGTGACTGGGAAACTGCGAGAGCTAAAGGTAAAGAGGCATAACTGATGAGGCAAAAATGTCAGAGACAGTAGAAGTGCCCCCCGTGTAGGCATTTGATCTCTGCTGATCTCGCGCACTTTTTGTGATGAATTAATTGGCAACCATCTTAGATTGAGTTCCCGAGCAATTGATCATGATGTGTCGATAGCAGATGTAGATGTTTTCGGGTGGTGAATTGGTGGTAAAGTACAAATCTACATAGAGCATTGAATTTCTCTTTTGCTCATTATTGTTTTAGACTTCAGTCTACCGTGGCAATCATGGCAAACAAGCCAAATTAGAGCTAGAGCTATTTATCATGGTTTGCTTCGGGGATTATATGAGAAGTTTATGCATCTCTAGAGCGACTGTAGTCTAGAGAAAACTGTGCCGATCGGCTTGAAAGTGCTCATGTGGTGAGCAGGAAAAAACAGTCATCGCTTGTATTCGAAGGAAAAGAAAGCTTTACAAGAGAGGAGGAACCCAAATTTTAACCTGCTTTTATGAGAGTGGTAGTGCTTCTTGCCCGCGTCTCCATCCTAAGTACAACTGCACACACTCGAACTTAGAAGAACAGAGTGATGGCGACGAGTCCAACTAGTATTGGCCCTACTGCTGCAGACAGGAAAGAAGCATGAAGCACATTGGCGGGTGCACCGCTGTGAGTCTTTTTATGTGCCCCGTTACCATAAACGCCCTTTGCTTTGTTGACACTGTTTAGAGGATGAACTTTCTGGACTTCCCTCTGATTGTTTTGGGAGTCTCTCTCTTTGGTTTTCCTTTGATGGGGTCTCTCTTCGGTTTTACCGATCAAGTCAAGGGCAGCTGCATGGAGACGGCAGGGACTGACAGTAAATTAGGATGCAAAATTTGGCTTTGAAAGTTTCGTCTTGTGGAGAACACTTCGTAAATAATTCTAAGAGCTTACGTTACCTGAACTTTCCCCTTCTCTCAGCTTGAAACCATCATGGGCTGGTCTGAGAGTGCTTTCAGATTCGGAAGAGAGAACCTTGCTGCAGATGACGAAGAAGACGCACGCAAGTAGTAGTCTCCTCATATCGGAGCCTGCTTAAACCGGAGATTCTGAGGGACAGAGAGTTGGGTCGATAAGTGTGCTTGTGCTCACTGCTCAACTTGATCAATCAAGTCCTGCACTCTATATATAGTATATACTTAGTCTTGTTGATGATGCTTTGTTGCTTGAAGGGTTTATTTCACCAGGACGCGAGATTCTCAAGCATGCATGTAGCGTTCCTTTGTCATTGAGACGGATATAGTGGGATGCTTAGGTTCGATGGCGGCCGATCTTTTGTCAATGCAGGAAATGGAATTGAAACACAAAGAATCTGCTTTGTCGTGTGGGACTTCGGCTGCGATAAACGTTTTCACGGTGGATGCTTGCAACAAAAGAGAAGAATAAAGGGTTTCTCTTTGAGAAGAGGTCATGAACTGTTCAATACTTGCTTTTTTTTTCCTTCCTCTCTTGGAGAATGCTCAAGAGCACATAGGCTACCGGATTTAGATGCTTTCTCCCTAAAAATCAAATAATTATTCCATTTTCACATGATTTGTCAATATAGTTCCAGAAAGGTTTGCAGAAATGGTGATTGAGATCGTGGGAATCCTACAAAGTCGAATCTTACTTTACTCGACTTTTTAATAGGGTCCGTTCGAATTTGTTTCCGTGGATGTTGGATTGGACAACTCTATTCTATGGCTTAGTTAGAATCTTTTTTGAATAAAAAAGAAAGTTCAAATTTCTTGGAAATCGCAAGAAGTGAAATTCATCCCATGGCTCGTTGAAATCCACTCCAAAATCATGAAGTAAACCTAGCATATCAGTTAGATACTAAGCTTAGGTACGCCATACAACCTCACAATCTCATCCACGTACAACTAAGCAAGTTGCTCAAGAATCCAAGTAGTTCGAATTTGTTGGAAATATGTTGACTTTGACTATTGATGAGACAACTACTTATTCTTGATCCAGTCGATATGTATCTAATTACTCCCTTGGCTTCATACTTTCTGAGGTATAGCGCTCCAAAATACCACCAAGAAAGAGCAATAAAACAAGGTGGGAATAAGATCTGACAAATGGGTAGGACAACCAAGAGCAATTCAATGGCTTTATGAGATAATTACATGGGGTTTGCGCAGTATATCTGCTTTCGCAAGCTCACTTCTTTGAAAAGACATGTGATAGTCTCTTTGCACTCTCTATGGGTTTAAAAAGTAGAACTTGATTAAACATTAGATATCATAATGCGGAACTTAGTAATATGTCCATATTTCCCTTTACACGTTGGAAATTTTTCAGATGCCTCAGGTGTTGTACCCCTAAGGTGACAAACCATCATTTTGCATGTAAGTTATGTTGGAAAAGTCCAATATTGAAGAATTGATGCGGTGTAAACAATTAATATATCTTACTTAGCCCATAAATCATCGGCTTAAGTTTTTTAATGAAAGTAGATTTAATTGAATATGTTGACAAGTTTGGATGTAGGCTTCCTCTTGGTGACTACGACAAGCCTAGCAGCTCGTTGTTGGTCGGCGAGGGCATCTCTGGCTTGGTTGATGAGGCCGCTTCATCGAGATGGCTTGGTCGGGCAAAGAAGGGAGAGGGGCCGCGGCCGTGAGGCTTCGGTCATGACTTCTCTCTTTTCTCACGTGTGTCTCTCCAAGTGTACTTTGAATTCTTATTTTTGCCGACCTCATGTGACCACCCTAGGATATGGCGCTTAAATATGTATTTATAGAATTAACCTAGGTTTTGACGGGCTTAGTTTTAGGCCTCGATGAAGAAGATGGGCTGTAATTATAGATTGAATTGGGCTTAATCCAAGCCCATCTCCCCCATGTGATTTTCGGCCAAGGCTTGGTCCCTTTAGTGGCCGAAATCTCCCCCTCGTGGGCTTGATTATTGGTAGGCTTTCATCTTATGAAGGCATATTCTGATTAAGCTCAAAGCCTTTTAACTTTATGGGCTAACCCAACTTTATCAAAGCTCAAATACTCTGATTTTCGGGCTTCGATTTTCGGCCACTGTGCCCTCCCTATGTTAACCAAATTTTACTTCCTGCAGTCCAAGCCCACATGATTAATTCAGGCCCAATAACCACCGCCGGTCCAATGCGAATGCAGTTAATGAACTAAACTACAATCATGGATACTCCTAAAAGCAATACTATTTTTTTTAGGGGCTAAAGTTTATTCTAATACAATTTATCACTAAATGAGTAGTCAAAATTTATGTGTTAACAATGATTTATCTGGATAATGAAAAATATTTTATCAAAAGTGAAAAAATGGGTTCTATGGTGTTTTTTGGTGAATATCAACAGTAATTAAAAAGGAAAGTATTCGAAAATGATGAAAATTAATGAAAAATGAATTGACAATAACATGGATAAACTAATGAAAATACATTGGCAACGTGTGTTTTTTCTCTTCGATTACACACTTCAGTTTATAAAGCCCATTAATTACAACCATTCACCAACAATTATTACTTTAGTATGCTTACAACTGCATTAATGCTATTTCAAGTTTCCTATTCGCACAGACTTAATCCACAAACAGCTATAACTTCTAAAGTCAAGAGGCTACTTATCGGTTGCTTATGCATTTGAGCAACTGTCGTCAAGAGAAATTTGTGCCAATTGGCTTGAAAGTGCTCATGTGGTGAGCAGGAAAAATCAGTTATGGCTTTTATTCAAACATCAAATGAAAAGAAAGCTTAAACAAGAGAAGGGGAACCCAAATTTTAACTTGCTTTTATGAGAGTGGTAGTGCTTCTTGCCAGCGTCTCCATCCCAAGTAGAACTGCACACACTTAAACTCTGAAGAGCAGAGTGACAGTGACGAGTCCAACTACTACCGGCGCCATTGCTGCAGAAAGGAAAGAAACATGAAGCACATTGGAGGGTGCACCGCTGTGAGTCTTCTTATGTGGCTTAGTGAGATCCCCGCCACCAGAAACGGCCCTTTCCTTTGTTGGCGCTGTTCAGATGATGAAGTTTCTGGACTTGCCCCCGATTGTTTTGGTAGTCTTCTTCTTTGGTGCTCCTTTGATGGTATCTCTCTTCTGTTTTACCGATCAAGTCGAGGGCAGCTGCGCAGAGACAGCAGGGACTGACTGTGACTCAGCTGCGAAAGTTTCAACCTGTGGTGAACACTTCATAAAGAGTTCTAAGAGTTTACGTTACCTGAACTTTCCCCACATCTCAGCTTGAAATGATCATGGGCTGTTCTGAGAGTGCTTTCAGATTCGGAAGAGAGGACCTTGCTGCAGATGACGAAGAAGACGCACGCAAGTAGTAGTCTCCTCATATCAGAGCTTTGCTTAAACCGGAGATTCTGAGGAGTTGGGTCAATAAGTATGCTTCTGCTCACTGGTCACTCAACTTAATCAAGTCCTTCACCCTATATATACGTAGTCTTGTTGATGAGGGTTTATTTCACGATCTGGCGGCCGATCTTTTATCAATACTGGAAATGGAATTGAAACAACAAGAATCTGCCTTTTCTTGTTGGATGCTTGCAATAAAAGAGAAGAATAAAGGGTTTCTCTTTTAACACATGTCATAAACTGTTCAGTACTCGCTTTTGTTTCTTTTTGGAGAATGCTCAAGAGCACATGGGCTACCTGATTTAGATGCTTTCTCCCAAAAAATCGAATCATTATTCCATTTTTCACACCAAAAAGGTTAACAAATTTGATTGAGATCATGAGAACCTTGCAAAGGCGAATCTCACTTTACTTGACTATTTAATAGGGTCAATTTGAATTTGGCTAAGTTAGAATATCTTCTGACTATAAAAGAAAGTTCAAATTTCTTAGAAATTGCTACAAGTGAAATCGGTTACATGGCATATTATATTTGCTTAAGCAAGCTCACTTCTCTAAAAAGACATCTAATAGTCAGATTTGCACTATCTATGGATTTTAAAAGCATAACTTGATTAAATCTTAGATATCATATTGCGGAACTTACTAATATGTTCATATTTCCCTTTACACCTTTGGTATTGCACTTGTAAGGCCACAAACCATCATTTTGCATCGCATAGACATCGGTGCATTCATCTCTCCAATAGAAAGTGTTAAAATGTACATGCAAGTTGTGTTAGAGAAAAGTCCAATATTGGAGAATTGATATGGTGTTGAATAGTTAATATATATTACTTAGCTTATAAATCATTCACTTAAACTTTTTAAATGAAAATGGATCTAATTGAATATATTGACAAGCTCGAACGTAAGTTTCTTTTGGCAACAAGACAATAGGTCTATGCTTGTCATCTTAGGCAATAGTAGTGTGGATTAGAAGTGGCTCATGTCCTTGATGGAGGGAGAAGTGACATCGTTGTTGAAATAGGGTAGGGACGGATCCTTGGTAATAGAGGCAACAAGGATGGGCATAGTAGCTTCTTGTTGGTCGGGGAGGGCATCTCCAACTTGGTCGATGAGGCTGCTTCGTCAAGATGGCTTGGTCGGGCAAAGAAGCAAGAGGGGCCGCTGCCGTGAGGTTTCGGTCGTGACTTGTCTCTTTTCTCACGTATGTTCTCACCAAGTGTATTTTGAATTCTAACCTTTGCCGACCTCATGTGACCGCCCTAGGATATGGCGCTTAAATTTGTATTTATAGAATTAACCTAGGTTTTGATGGGCTTAGTTTAGGCGTTGATTAAGAAGATGGATTGAATTGGGCTTAATCCAAGCCCGTCTCCCCTATGTAATTTTCGGCCAAGGCTTGGTCCCTTTAGTGGCCGAAATTTCCCCCTTGTGGGCTTGATTATTGGTAGGCTTTAATCCCATAAAAGGCATATTCTGATTAAGCTCAAAGCCTTTTAACCTTATATGCTAACCCAACTTAAAGCTCAAATACTCTATTTTTGGGCTTCCATTTTCGGCCACTGCGCCCTCCCAATGTTGGCTGAATTTTACTTCCAGCAGTCCAGGCCCACATGATTAATTCAGGCCCAATCACCACTGTCGGTCCAATGCAAATACAGTTAATGAACTGAACTATAACGACTAATACTCCTAAAAGTTATATTGTTTTTGTTTAGGGGCTAAAGTTTAGTTTCCAAAATTTTTTATGCAATTTATCACTAAATGTGTAGCCAAAATTTATGTGTCAACAACGATTTATCTGAATAGTGAAAAATCTTCTATCAAAAGTAGATATTTAGTTTTTTTTTTACAGAAAATGGGTTCTACGGTGTTTTTTTTAGTGAATATCAACAATAACTTACAAGGAAAGTACTAGAAAATGATGAAAATAAATGGAAAATGAATTGACAATAACATTGATAAACTAATGAAAATACATTGGGAATGTGCTCTTGTGCTTTTCTCCCTGACCACACACCACCATTTATAAAGCTTACTTAATTACAACCATTCACCAATAGTTATTACTTTAAGTATGCTTACAAATGCATTTACAGATTCCAAGCCTTCTATTCGCACACTGACCTTATCCACAAACAACTACAATATCTAAAGCTAATGGGTTACCGTTAGTTGCTCAATATCCGTGCCTTCAATTGACATCTCAATCCTTGTGTTCTCTTATTTTGAACACGAGGCCAAATTTCAAGATGGCTAACCCCTTGCTCCATTACTAAACACCGCTAGACTACTTGTCGATGCCAATTCCACACAACTCAATGATTATACTTCATAGATGTTGATATCCATGCCATATAATCATTGATTGTTCAATGGGTTGAATCGCTTTCATCGATCAGTCTCACTAGATTGATTAACCGCGATCACACATTGACTACAATTATTTTTTGGTGTAAATAATTAACTAAAAGAACCGGACCCTTTCGTGATGTAGGGCTATCATTAGGTAGTTGAGAGTTAACAACCCATTAAACATAATTGCGACGGTTGTCGCAATGTAGAGCTATCACAAGGTAGTTGAGGGTTAACAGCCACATCAAACATAATTGTGACAAGAGCAAGTGCAAGATGGTTGCATAAGCGGAGTCGTATCGACTTCTTGGAAAAACATGGATAAGCAACTTCATTCAACAAGCACGACTGCAACACAGTGTTGTAAGAATCGTAAAAGAAATCGGTACATACGCTCATAGACTCGAGCATATGCAATTCATCGTATAGTGCCACTACTGGAGAGAAGAAGACAATCGGTGGTCGAATATTATGAATAAGGAGGGAGTCGTTACAACATCAACTTCAATTAGGTGAATACTTGGAGTGAGTACATCCAAATAGTTGAGAATAATAATAAAAAAGCACAGATTTGAGGAATTTCCGTATTATTATTGTGAATTTGGCATCAGAGCCTTCTTTCTTGAGGCGATCTTAGTGCACCAGCTGCACTTTGCACCCGGTACACCTCAGAAATTTCCCAATTCTAATTTTTTTTTTGCACCCTATGCACCCAGAATTTCCTAGAAGTTTACCCAATTTTTATGTTTTATCGTTCTTAGCTTTGCACCCCTGGTGCACATCCAAATAAATCCATTCCCATCATCGCCACTCAATAGTGTTTACTTTGTGCACACAAGTCTCATATGAGGAAGCAACTAATTGGGTCATTTCAATAATAGTCGTGTTTCAACTCTAATCGCACTAACCACATTGTTCGATCAATCCTTCTTCATGGAGGTGGCTTTTGGGATGTTAGGACTTATTGAGACAAAAAAAGAAAAAAAAGAAACAAGAATCAAAATTAGCTTTGGATGGGCACTTGGGTGTGCACTGGGTGCAAGTGCACTCAATGCGCAAATGCACCCAATGCACTTCAGGACTAATTCCAGATCAATTAGCTTTGGTACCAAGTTGAGAAATAAAAAAGATATGCGAGAGGGAGAAATTGTGTATAATTTGATATACCGTAATGAAGATTACATTAGCCTATTTATAGGCACTATAAAATGACTAAATAAAATAACATATTAATCAAGATACATCCAGTTAAATAGAGATATTCACACAATCTTAAATCATATAGAAAATTATCGAAATCATCCCAAAGGTATCCGACACACATCACACTTTTCTAGGGAAATTATCTCTCAAGGCCGTATTAGTTCTCACAAGGAAAAGACTTATGGTCCTGACACACCTCATTTGGAACCAGCAAAACCAAGGCATGAACAATCCAAGAAAGTCAAGAAACATAAAGAAGCTACGGAGAAAGATGGTATCTGATGAGCTTGGACAGCCGCAGATTTTTTGTGGTGGCATCTTTTTTTTGGTGGTGGGGGTTTTTTTTTTTTGACGAGTAACGTTCTTCGGGACACTAGTAAAGTTCTTCGGGACCATAGGAACCTTCTTCGGGATGAAGATTTGCTTCCCGTTGTGAAATGATGCGAGGATGTCCATGTTCATCAGCTTGCTCACTTGGTGCTCGCGATGCTGGCTGGGTGACTCTTCCAGATGACCCTTTGGAGATTCATGAGCAGAACTTGCGGGAGACTGAAATAGCAAAGCAAGTATGATCAGCGAGAGTATAAGCGGCCATCTCTTAACAGCCATAGTTGATGGAAGAGCAGATATCTTCTAGTCCTCAGGCCCAGAAGATTGCTGCTGTGTCTTTTTATAGGGCTCCGATTTTTGAAGAGCAAAGAAAATATCTCCCCATGAACGGGCACACGTTAGTTGGAGCAATCATGTTAGGAGGAGCGCCGAATTGATCGAGACTGGCCTCGACCTCGACGGCTAAAGAACACGTCCTTACAAATGGGTGTACATGTCCATGTGATTGCTACGATGAAGCGGTTTTATATGAGAAATAATAGACTCTCTAAATATTTCGAGATTGAAGAATTCTAATATACACCCGATGCACATGTAAGTGAGTTATGTTGAAAGTCTCACATCAAAAAAATTGATGTGATGTAAAGTAAATAATTTATCATTACTAGTCCATAATTCATTGTTTAAGTTTTAAAGTAAAGATAGGTCAAACTTGAATATATTAATGAGCTCGAGCTCTCTCTTAGTGACCTCTCCAAATTAAATGTATCAATTGATCCATAACTTATTGGTTTAAACTTTTGAGTGAAGTGGGTCCAACTAGATAGATTGATGGGTTTGACTTGGATTCTCTCTTGGTGATCTTCCCAAGTCAAATATATCAGACTCGTTACGCATTCCTAACAACACTGCTAAAGCCAAAAGCTTAAATGTTTGAATAAGGTGTGTGATTTAATGTTTGAAATTATAATAGAGTTCGAAAAACGTGTCTTCATCTCGTGCTTTTCATTTTCTTTTCGGGCCAATTCTCGAGTTTACTCCAACAAAAAAAGTTTGTCGCAAAGTGTTTGAGTGACCAGCACTCCTAGGATTACTCACATTAGTTGAGCTTTGTGCTCCTTGGCAAGCAATGAGAAGATCCAAGAAAGGGGCAACAAATTTTTGGAAAAAAGTGGAGCCACTCATCGAAAAGATAAGCCCATGGGGCATTGTCCCTATCATTCCTTTTGCGTAATCAATTTATATCCATTATCCACCCCGTAAGTCAGAAACAACTCCTGAAACTGGCATATATCTTCACTTGTTATGTGAAGACTGATTGAATTCAAGGTTATTCCACCTCTCTTGATCCCGTTTTGAATGAGTAAATGATCGCAATAAGGTTTTGAGACCTCTCAAAACAAGTCTGTATCTGATGGACCAGGCAAATTATGTACCTGTCTCATCGACAAGGCAAATTATACACTTACGTGCACCTGTATCTGATCGACCAGAAAGCAAATATGTTATCTGCGCAGGGTGGATCCAAAAGGGCCATCCTATACAAGCATCATAGCACAATTGGCCACGCCCAAGAAAAGATCCATGGTGTGATGCTGTCTTTCCTAGAACCCTAGAAAAAGTTTACGACTCGAGAATTGCCTATCCTCTGTGGCACCAAGTTACAACAGCGTAATACAGCCTTCTCGCCTTCGGAAGAGTGAACAGGAGCATCCTGAGTTTTTTTCCATGGGAAACACATGTTCAGCGGCCAGCAGAATCACAGCCTTCTTACTGGAGTAGGCTCTTGCATCCCTCGATATACTGTGCCTGCAAGTCCAATACAGATTGACCAGAAGGAGTAGAAGCAACATTCCTCATTGCACCATCAAATCTGGCCTTCTGAAACCTGTGATCTTCCACCTTCTTAACGATCTCCTGAACCACCTTAAAACCCAATCCACCAACCAAAGCCAAGTTTCTAATAACTTCACCAAAGTCGTTTGGTGCTTTAGGCAAGTCAATTCCCAGGTCATCCAGAATAGAGGCATAGAGCAAACGCCCAGTCCCTACGTCTCTAGATGAAACAACTTTCTCGGCAAGCAGGAAGTCGAGGAGCCCACCCACGGCTTCAACAAAGGGCGGGTATTTCATAGTTCTGAAATATTGAAAGTTATCAATTTTATAATAATTTTTTACTGTCGTCAATTTGTAATGACTTTTATCTGCTAATAATATAAAACTGTTTTGTAATGTTTTATAATATTCATATAACGGCTATTTAATAATTGTGTAATGATTATGTAACAGCTAATTAATACAATTTTCGTCACCTTTTCTCACTTTAGAATCCGGTTATTCGCAAGCATATCAGGAACATCTTTGACTATGAACCTCGAGCTTGGAGCCACCTGAGTGTTGGTTGTCAATTCTTTCAACCGCTTAAAATATAGATCATTCATACGCCGTGCCTTTGGGCTCTCCTCAAGCTCCTTCCCAAATGGTCTTGGAAAAACTGGCAAATAGCCTCAACATTCTCCTCGGCAGGACACGCCTTATTATAAGTTCCTAGATGCTCCAGGTTCATTAAGCAAACGTCGTCTCAACATTCCATGGCCAGCCCAGGCACCGGCGTCCTCGCCCATGTCCGGTAGAGGTAAAAAGAAAAAAGAATATAAATTCACAAAATTATAAAAAATTATAAAAATTACCCACATTAGCACTGGTTATGCCATGTAAGATAACCAATGCTAACTAGACTATATTAGTGATTTCTAGTCAAAATTAGCTGGAAAGATTAAATTGATAAATCGTTAAAAGGCTTGGGACTCGATTGGTACAATTAAATAGACTTAGAACTTAATTAACAAAAATGCAATAAATTTGAAACTTTTTGAACAATTTTCCTACCCTAAAAATGGTGTGCAAAAGCTTTTGGTTGAGCAGTGATAGGCAATTTCCTAATATTTAGTATTGCAAAAATTAGAGAGTAGATAAATGAAGATGATTGTTTGGACTTCTCAACCTTCTCTTCTATGGACCTTCCTTCTCTTATGATTTTCCCTACTTATTCTCTTTAGCTTAGTGATTGATGTCACTGATTTTGGTGGACCACTAAGATAATTGAATAAGTAGGTAAAAGCTGAAGTATCGCTACCTCATTATTTGTTATATTGAATAGAAACAATGCAATAAACTATTGCAGTGAGCTAGAACATTCAATGAGAATTTCTTAACATTGATTATAGAGTGCGCAGCCTTATTTAAATACCACTTATAGAGAATGCAGAAGAGTTACGATGATAACATGAGAAAATTATATTAGACAATTCAAGACACACTCATTATAACATTCACAAATTATCTAGTGCGGCTATTACAGTACATTTTCTCACACGACACTCAAAGTACTCAAGGCAGTACTTGCTTATACAGAAACACACCCTCAACTAATCTGTTCGTCTATCACGCTCATAGAGGAACAACTCTCTTTATATCTACTTAGGCTGCGCTGCCTCTCTCTTTCTCGAAGCTCGCCTTTTGCATCCGGTGGCTTGTCTTCAGAAACTTCACTCTAAGCCTCATTCATAGATGTTTTCCCCTGAAGATTGCCGCTTCAGTGAGAAAGAGAGCTGTCCCGACCTTGTCCAATCAATGTCCTTGGCCAGTTGAGCTCCACTTTCCTTCTTCTTTTGACTTTTCTTTTGGCCGCCAATTAGAAGGGAGAGGATTGCTTGCAACCTTTCAACAACTCATGATAATATATTATAATAATGGGAGCCCATCTTTGTGCAGGCTGTCCCTAGAATTAGCGATAATTACATAAATAATTTATGAATTTTCGCCTAAAGCATGAACAATCCAAGACAAATCAAGAAACACAAAGAAGCTATAGAAAAAGATGGGATCTGATGAGCTTGAACAGCCGCTGATGTTTTGACGCGGGCTCTTGGTAGAACACCTTTAACCTTCTTCACTTGGACGCCGATTAGCTTCCTGTTGTGAAACGATCTGTGGATGTCCTTGTTCATCAGCTTGCTCTCTTGGCGCTCATGATGCTGCCTGAGAACCTTCCCAAATAACACTTGTGAACTTCACGAGCAGAACTTGCGGGAGATTGAAATAGCAAAGCTAGTGTGATCAGTGAGAGAATGAGTGGCCATCTCTTAACATCCATAGTTGATAAGAGGGGATATCTTCTGGTCCTCAGATCCAGAAAACTACTTTCTTTTATGGAGCTCTGATATTTGCAATGGCAAGAAGATATCTGTTTCTAAAGGCGCACAAGTTGGTTGGAGCAATGACGTTAGGTGGAGCACTAAATTGGATAAGGTTGCATGTCCATATAGTAGAGTCATCAAATGAGTGTTAGGATAAGGTTAGATCTGGTCTAAATTGACATTTACATGCAAACAGATTTAGTGACTTATACTTGACCCGTCATTAACCCAACCTATTAACTAAAATACTTCCATATTTGATCAAACTTATTCACCTAATTAACCCACTTTAAGCTCTTGTGTGTGTAATTAGGATAAAATTGCTATGCTAAAGAATTAGTTTTCAACATCATATAGAATTTTCTTTTTTTGCATTGATTCACCATGAGGAATAAAAGTTAGTACTTGATAGTGAATTTATGAAATCATAGCAACAAATAACGTGGAGGAAGTGAAATTTAATTTAAATAGAACATAAGATATTGAAAAAGATGATTTATGCTGACCAAAGATTATAATGACAAGAACTAAGATTAGAATATTACGTAAAAATAACAATGCCAAATGCAACCAAGGAAAAATATACTCTAATAATTACCCGACAAAACTCATTAGATTTATAGAAATAAAAAAATAATGGAGAAATAAGAAATCGCTTGATATTTTTAATAAGGGTGAAATCGGACCTATCTAACGATCCCATTAGGACTCCTCTGAGCTTTAAATAGTTCAAGGAATCCATTATTTTCTCATAGAGGGTGAAAAGAATGTTATAAAGGTGGATTAAGTTTGGGTAAACTTTGTAACCCATTCAATTTAGTATCCCTATTTTTTTTTTTAGTTTTTCTATTCTAAACCCATTTACTAATATAACTAATCCATATAATAATTCAACATATAAACTACGGGTTAAAAAATGGATTATAAACCCATTTTGACGGGTCTACCATGCAATTGCTATGGCTAAATGGCCTTTATATTAGAAATAGAAAACCCTTTTATAATACACCACTATCAATAGATCTAAAAGCTTAACTGATCAAATTAAAGCATCTAATTGGATATTTGAATATTATAGTACAGCTCGAAGAACATGCGTTCATCTCATGCCTCTTATATTCTCTACGGGCCAATTCTCGAGTTTGCAAAGCGTAACCGATAGGACTACTTCTCAATTGGTTAAGTGCCTTCTTTGGCAAGCAATGAGAAGATGCAACAAAGGGGCAAAAAATTTGGTTAAAGTCGAGCCATCCATCGAAAAGACAAGCTCTCGGGACACTATCCCTACCATTCCTCTTTCATAATCAATTTATACCCAACCATCCCTCAGAAAACAACCTATTGCCAGTAAACAAAACGCAAGCTCTAATTTCCAGCAGGAAATTCCTGCGAGAGTGCATGTCAGCTATTTCAAAACAGGCATGGCATGGAAAAGTACGTTGGAAGTTTCACGCATCGCAAACAGCACAAATTTATCCAAGATGAGTAATAAATAAAGACCTTGCATTTATGAGTATCCCCATTAGCAATAATGTAAATCCCAATAATGTAAATCCCTGAAAGTCACGAAGAATGATATCAAAATCAATCAAATACAAAACTACCTGAACCCCCCAGAAGGGGCCATCCTATTCAAGCATCATGGCACAATTGGCCACACCCAAGAAGAAAATCCATGGTGTGATGCTGTGTCTTTCCTAGAGAAACAAGACATTATGACCCCCAGAAAAAGTATACAACTTGAGAATTGGCTATCCTCAATGGCACCAAGTTACTTGCCTTCAAAATAGTGAACAGGATCATCCTGAGTTTTCTCATGGGAAACACTTGTTCGGCAGCCAGCAGAATCTCAGGCACTTGGCTTTAGAAAGATACTATTTCTACTGGAGTAGACTCTTGCATCCCTCGATATACTGTGCCTGCAAGTCCAATACAGATTGACCAGAAGGTGTAGAAGCAACATTCCTCATTGCACCATCAAATATGGCCTTCTGAAACCTGTCATCTTCCACCTTCTTAAGAATCTCCTGAACCACCTTAAAGTCCAATCCACCAACCAAAGCTAACTTTCCAATAACTTCCCCAAAGTGGTTTGGTGCTTTAGGCAAGTCAATGGCCACGTCATCCAGAATAGAGGCATAGAGCAAACACCCAGTCTCTATATCTCTAGATGAAATGACTTTCTTGGCAAGCAGGTACTCAAGGAGCCTCCCAACAGGTTCAACACAGGGCGAGCTTTTCTCTAGAGCAAGAGAAATAGCTTCCTTGACAACTTCAGGGTAGTAAGCTGGAGCATTAAGTTCTTCCACACACTGCAATGCTTCATCCAAAAGCAATACACTAAAGTACTCCTCAAGAAGAGATGATGTTTTTCTCTTAAGATCATCCATGTTCAACTTCACTGCAACAGGAGCTGCTGGCTTCTCAAGAACAGGTGCCGTAGATGCAATGGGAGCAGATTGAACAGGTGCAGGGACTTGAATTGCAGGTTCAGCATCATAGACAAAGTTTGAAGGACGAGAAAGAGGGGCACTGCTGCCTTGTAACAGTGCACTGGGCCTACCACTAATAAGGCCACCGCTACCCGGAGGCAATAATCGGGAGTTCAGCGATGGCGACATTCCAGTGGATGGCTGGATCCGCACAGAAGGTTGTGTGCCTGATCCATTGCCCCTAGGCATTGACCGGGTCCTAGGAAATTCCCAATTGTCACTGTCTATGCCAGGCATTCCAGGCATCTTCCTGGTTCCAGGCATGCCAGGCATCATCCCTCCGGTGCCAGGTCGGGAACCCGGGTAACCCCCAGGACTCGTGCTCCCTGGCAAATCAGAAGCAACCCCACGGCCACCTCGCATGCTTGCAGTAGCGCCTCGACGTAAACCAAGAGTTTTTTCTGCTTCTGAATGGATTTCAGTAATAGTCTTTGCTTTAACCTGTACAAGAGAATACAGAAACATCACAGTCAAAATTTGGGCGGACATGTTAATTATCTCCCCAAAGGAAGAGTGATGGAGTCAGTAATCATAAGGAAATCTAGACAACTAAAGGTGAAAAAGAAATCCAAAAAAAAGAAAAAGGAAACAGCAATTAACGTCTAAAATATCACCTCTTCCCGCCTAGGAATCCAGTTATTCGCACGCATATCAAGAACATCTTTAACCAAGAACCTCAACCTTGGGGCCAGTTGAGTGTTGGTTGTCAAATCTTTCAACTGATTAAAATATAGATCATTTATACGCCGTGCTTTTGTGCTCTCATCAAGCTGCTTCCCAATGGTCTTGAAAAACTGGCAAATAGCCTCGACATTCTCCTCAGCAGGACACGTCTTATTATCAGTTCCTAGAAGCTCCTGGTTCATTGAGCAGGCAATGAGTAACCTCAATACAATTATAAAAGTTAAAAAGAACTGGATACGTAATGTGTTTTATCAAAACCTGAACAATGTGGTGAACGATCTTTTCAGGGACCATCTTCTGCTTCAGAAGCTCCCCAATCAATTTGATGTTTCCCAATGTTCGAAGCTTGACCATCCTCTCTTTGTCTCTTCGCTCAAGCTCTTGCTCAGGGGCAGTGAGTTGTCTTAACTCTTCCCTTAGATTTTCAGCACCTTCAAATGCCTCCTGGCAGTTATTTAGAAGTATTCGCTTGAAAGTGATATCCTTACCGCCTGGTTCATCAGAGGGAAATGGGGGCAGCCTTTCATTGAGATCAGAGCACAGGCGAGCATACATGGGGCAGAATGTGGGCTCCAGCACTGCCTTTTCGAAAATAAGCTGTATTACGCCCTGTATTGCAAGAAAAAACTTAAGTTGTCATGATAAATAGAAATAAAAGTACATAAATGAAAAAAGAAAATGCAGAAACCTTCAAAATATCTGCTGTGGTTATTCCAGAGTCAATGAGCTGACCCTTGAGTACATCAAACTTCTCAGGAGTCAGCTTGTTCAGAATCCTGAAAAGAAAGTACCATCCATTGTAAGAGTCGATCCTAACTGGGACACACAGTCTAACACAACCAATTCAATCCCATTGACTAATCTCCATGAGGAATGCAAAAGAGGACCTCATAAGGTGGCATGTCAAGAAACACAAAGTAAAAAGTTGATACATGGAATTAGTTAGATCACATACTCAAGCATGGAAAGATGGAACATGGTTAGGGGAGATAACAAACAGGAACTACAATCTGATCTTCACTAATAATATATTGCATAGAAATCAGAATTGTCAACACTGCCATAAGCTGAAAAAATGAGGTCAATGCATAGAAAATCCCATACTAGCAATGAAAAAGTTAATGCACAGGGGAAGTTTGAAAAAATGATGCACAAAAGAGAATATCAAGATCAGTCAATTACATAGAAAGCAACAGGGTATAGGAAGTACATAAAAAAAGAAAAGTAATTATAATTGACATTATCTTGGAGTAACAATAATGATTAACAGGCATAGATCAATTTGCATGCTTATGAATCCAAAACGCATATACAAGATGGTCCTTCTAAAGATCATGAAATGCAGATAACTTGGAAAAAGATAATGCCAAGTTGTGAGTCATGATAAAAAAGATTCCTATGATAAAATCACTCAAAGAGTTAATCTGAAAATGCAGCTCGAAAATCTGCCAAGCATTATATTTGACAGACTATAATATTAACTATGCATGCTTTTATTCAAGAAATGAGGACTCTTTTTTTTGGGTCAAAGCAAACAATGACTTGAAAATCTATCTTTTTTGCTATTTGTAATCGTCGAGGATCAGGAGCTTAAGCATATTGAAAATGTGACCAATGCCAAACATCAGTGACCAAAAATGACACTTCAGCAAAAATAAAGCTGTACTGTACATATATATTAAGTACACTGCAAAGAACAATTCATTATAAACATTGTAAAACATGAATTACCCCTTTACAGTCTTCAGCACACGGTCTTTTTCCGACAGAGTACCCTTTCTAACTGACCAAGGCACTTCAGCCTTAACAAGAGCAGGAACAGGACCTCCCTGTGAAAAGCCATCAACATAAGTGAAGCCAAATGAGACTTAAGAAGCCAAGAACTCATTTTAATAGGCAGGTGAAGCATTCGTCAATGCATTTAATGAAGGCATAATCTGATCTTTGATGGTGCAACATTGTTCTTCCTAAGGCAAGTGGAACCTCATATTAGCACAATACTATAGGCTTCTATAACCCTCCCCCAACCCAAGGATAAAATAACAAGATTTCTTCTAACTTTGACAATCTATAAGGTATTGGGGCAGAAACGGGGAGTTAAAATAACAACACGACATAAAGTTGACAAAGATCTCAATTTCAGAAGCAAATAGGAACTGTATTATAATTACTAAAGGAAGACTAGAAAACATATAGAATCTATCACTGTGGTCAAGAAACGACAGCTTTCGTGAATCATATTTCTCTGGCTATTAGATAAGAACAACTAAGATACTCTTCAAGAAGGTGAGTTACCATTTACATGTAAAAAAGATGTGAGAATCTAGCCAGAAACTAATGCTACCTGATTAGAGGAGATCTGTGCTCTTGCAGACTGGGAGTTGAGTTGCTCTGAGTGATTAAATTGGTTCAGTTGCTGCTGCCTAGAGTCAGATCGGCTACCAAACTCTCTGTTGTCCCTGATATTCTCCCAGGATCTCTCCTCCACAGCAACAGGAACCTGGGGATTCCGACCACGCCAGTCACGATTGTCTGGCTCTGAAAAGCGATTATGCATTTGACTTGGCACCTGTTGGGGAAAGATCATATTGTTATATCATGTAACAATGTAATTATGACTCCATCACTAAAGCTAAAGCGACAACAAATGCCAAAGAGTTTTCCAGCATGAAACCATTGAAACACCACTAGATCTCCTCGGAATGAAATTGACAGAAGAAACAAATCGCTTGTCCACTTTATAATCACCAAGAAAGGGAGGAAAGGCAAAAGAAAGAGAAAGATATGCCGGAAATCTTACATTGTTCTCTCCACTTCCCCAGTTCTGATCTTCGCCAGAAAACTCAGCTTCTATTTCCCTTTTTATCTTCAGAATTTCATCACACACCTCAATAGCCTACAAGTACACAAAGAGTAACAGTAAATGAGTATATTAGGATCTTAGTCTGATATTCAACTTGAAGCAGAAAGGGGAAAATAGAGACTTGACATCATCCCGGAAGTCAATGACTATTCATAGCATTTACCTTGACACCAGAGGAGACTTCCACCCAATGCTTTAGTAAAAGTGGACATAAAAATTTATAAATACTTCTAGACATCATCCTCAAGAAAAAGGATACACACGGCACAAAGGAAAATTAAATTAAGACGAACAGAAAATATACACTGCTCCTAAAAGAAAACAAAACAAAGACTCCATCAACATAGGGAAACACATAGTTGAAAAGGAAAGATAGGTCAGTACCTCTCTTAGCTGAAACAGCTGGTCTCGGGTGTATCTAACACGTTCTTGACCCTCAAACCATAAGTCTCCAGGCTGGGAGCAACAGAGTATTAATTTTAGGAGCTTGTTATAGCAAAACTTATCCAGAACTTGTTGAAACTTAACATGTATTAAGGTAGCAACATAGCAACAAAAAGCACCTCAGTCAAGACACGACAGTATAGATAGAAAGACAAGCAGCTTTAGCATAATCCAGCCAAAGTATTTTCTAAGCTGCTTTACACCGATATGAGCAGTTAAAAGTAGGACCAAAACAAACTTCCTCAAAAACTATAACAACTTCCAACCTTGACAAGGAAGTACGGAATTGACTTACTCTCTTCACTCATTTAGACGTACTTCACCAAATTAAAGACATAAAATAAGAACTAATACTTACTACACTATCCCAGTACTCTAAAAGCAAAGGTATGGTATTACATATGTCACAAGAAAGAGAAAAATGTGGCCTTATGAGCCAGGTTGATAAAGAAACAGCATATAAACAATAAAAGCCATACAAGGAAGTGCAGGAAGTCATTATGGAAGCTATGTTAATACATCCCTGGTGATATTCCTTCTCTCTGATCTAAACCAAAAAGAAAGATCTGCTACGTAGAATAGCTCGTTATAACTCACTTATGTTTCTGAAAAAAATATAACACCAATTCAAAAACAAATAAAAGAGCAATAAAATTTGCTAACACAAGAACTTGTGTACCAGACACTTTACTTAAAAAGCTCAGACATCGAGGAAATTTAGCGCAAGACCCAACAGCCACAATCAACCAACCACAGGGTCCAATAATTCAATTTCAGCCGACGGTGTTCTCTCATCTAATACCTCAACAGAATCAATTTCTTGGAAAGTCAAACAGTCGAATAAAACTGCATAAACCAACACACGAACATAACCATCCCAACCTATTAATACTGCAAGGAAAAACAATATTTTTTCAATAGTTGCCCAGCCAGAAAGTTCACAATTTCCCAACATGATCCAGCAACTATCCAATTCCATCGCACGTTTCATCACCTCGCATCACTTCTCCTGATCTAGTCGCATCAGGACTGAATCATGCGAGGGCCCCACAGAGAACACATCACAACCGAAAGGAAACATGGACACGGCACAGACATAGTCGAAACACCGAGAGACAAGAACCTTCGCGGTGGCGGCGCCGCCATGAGGACGCGAGAGGGGGAGATTGGAAGAGAGCGAGCCGAGAGTGAGGGAAGCTGTCGCCGCCGCCGCAGCCGAAGCGGACGATGAAGAATCGAAGAAGCGAGGCGCGAGAAGTCTGCCGCTTCCTCGACCGCCACCAGGTCTCAAGCTCAGGACCGTCGGATCACTTTGCTGCATCACTCGAGATCTTCCTCGCCGGAGAGACTGATCGATCGGAACAAAAAGGCTACTGCGACTGCAGAAGAAGAATCTAGAACCCCCGATTCAGCTCTAATAGACGCTGAATCTGGGATTCAAGAAGAACAAGATACAAGAAGATTTTTAGGGAGAGATTGAATTTTTAGGGAGAGAGAGAGAGGAGGGATTTCTCTCTCTTCAGCTGAGAGCGAGCGTCTGTCGGGAGGACAGAGAAGAAATTTATAAACCCTTGTCCGAAGCCGAGCCGGAGCTTTCTTCTGTTTTTTGGGTCGGAGTCCGAGTCGGAGTCGAATCGACAGTTAATCGTCTGTCTTTTTTATCATATGAATATATAATATCTGATATTAGTCTGATAATTACGCCGGACAAATTAAATTTCACTATTTTCTTTTTTTGTTAATATCATGAAAAATATTAAATTGAAAAAATTGGGACAAAACTACCCAAAACTATCCTAAACTAATACATATGTAACAAATTTTCCCTTCATTAGTTTTTGTTAAATTTTATAGTCACATTATTAAATTTGATGACATGTGGCAGTTGACAAATGTACAAGTTTAGTGTTATGGTTTTTAGTAATATTAATTCAATTTAGGAAAAAGTAACGATTGGTAAATTTGTTACAAATATATTAATTTTGAATTTTTGGTAGTAAAAAAATTAGCTTAAGTTAAATTTTTCATAAATGTATCAATTTTGAATTTTTGTTGTTAACAAAATTAGTTTGTAGTAAATTTATTACAAATGTATCAATTTATGATTTTTGTAATATTAACTTTTATCTTTTATTCGAGTGATGTACTTTAATGAGCGAAATGAGATTATTTTCTCAATTTGAAAACTCTTTTTTTTTTTTAAGATGATCTTTCCAAATATAATAATAATTAACTATTACCCCCTCAATGGGAGCGCTTGTTCCCCCAAAACCTAATTTTCTTTTTAAAAACAGTAATGTGTATCTTATAACATGGTACGTTTTGAGCTGTAATTTAACCAATTTAAAAAAGACAACATTTTTATATGTATATTGTTTTTAGTAATGAGTGAAATTGTCATAATTTACACAAGTTTGAAATATTGAGAATACACGGAGAGTTACTACATACATTAAGGCAATATGTTATTTTCTATGGATGTCAATATCTATATCTTCGAAAAAAATTGTGAAGCTTTGGCGTTAAATGAAATTGAAAGAAGCTTGAGCAAAGACATTGACATGCTATTTGGAAAAGCTATAAGATTTTGATAAGATAAGGAAAAATAAGATTTCAAGTAATATCTATACCCACAAAACTTTAGCTTTCATTTAGTACGATCTTTGATACATGCTCAATTTAATTCTGTAATTATATTTTTTTATCAAAATATTTTGAATTATATGAAAATATTCAAATTATCCTAAAATAAAAATTAAAATTGAATATTTTCGTATAATTAAATAAATTAAAAATTTATTAAAAATTCAAAAATACATTGAATAAATTATAAGTACAAGATTGACATTACATATTAAATCAAAATTTAAAAAACACTTAAGTCATTTGGCCACCACATTAAATATAAAAAAGTCATAACAAACTCTCGCCTTGTATCATCTAAGGAACATTTTATCAACCTCTTTCATCTTGCTCGTGATTTGTGTCGTCATGAATTTTCCAATAAAAAAAGCTATCATGATTAGCTTTTCTAATAAGCTTTCATGGATTGGCGCACTAAACATTCCGCAGGCATATCTTCAAGAGAAGGCTTGGGCGCCCCCAGCAGACGAGAGCCTCCTCGTCTTAACAGTAGCAGATCACAATTCACAGCTCAGAAAATGATAGAGCAGGCCCCAGATAAATGAACAAATTAAAGCATCACGACACACTCGAAAAGTCCCTACTTAAAAGAGCAAAGATTAACAAGATAAACAACAAGGGCATAACAACAAACTTAAGGAGTAACTCTCGAGGCGTCGCGTTTATGACAAATCCTAAATAACAATGACCTGAAAATTCCTGAAAAAACAAGAAGATGATAAATGACCGGGAACTAATCGAATACAAAACTTTAATCCCGCAAACGGGCCAGTCATCTTGAGCATCCAGGGAAAGGATCAACCACAATCGAAAGTAAGATTATCTTTTCGACTTTCTCCTAAATAAAACATGGATTTTTATGACCTCAATATACAACTCAAAAATTAACTTTTCGCCCTCTGCAGCGCTGCCTTATGGCCTTCGTACAAAGTTGCTAGCCTCAAAAAAGAATTGCCAAAAAGCATCCTGCAAATCTGCATATGGGACACAAATTTGCCACGGGTGAGAGGGTCCGGACTACTCATGCGATATTATAGAATGCTCACTTGAGCAGACCCTTGCATTCCTCAATATCTGACCCCTGCGAACTCAGTACCGCTTGACCAGAAGCGTCAGAAGTCACATTCTTCATTACAGCATCAAGTATGGCTTTTTGGAACCTGTCATCTTCCACCTTGTTCAGGATCTCCTTAATCACCTTAAAATCCAATCCGCCAACCAAAACTAGTTTCCCAACAATTTCACCAAAGTGGATGGGCGCTTTTGGTAAATCAATGCCCAAATCATCCAACATAGAGGCGTACAGCAAGCATCCAGTCTCTATGTCGCTGGATGAAATAACTTTCTTGGTCAACAGGAACTCCAGGAGCTTGCCAATGGGTTCAACGCATGGCGGGCTTTTCTCTAGCGCAAGAGAAACAGCTTCCTTCACAAATTCAGGGTAGTAAGCTGGAGCATTCAGTTCCACCACACACTGCAATGCTTCTTCCAAAAGCAGCACACTAAAATACTCGTCAAGCAGCGACTTTGTTTTTCTACTAAGCTCATCCTTATTCAACTTCACTGCAGGAGCCATCGGCTTGTCAAGAACAGGTGAAACTTGTGCGACGGGAGCAGCTTTCACTGGTGCTGGAGCAGGAACTGAAGGTGGAGCTTCTGTGCTGGAAGGGCGAAGCCCACCACTACCTTGTAGCAATGCACTGGTCCTCCCAACGATAGGTCCACCACTGCCTTGAGGCAACAACCTCGTATTCAGTGAGGGTGACTTTCCAACTGACGGCGGTTGGAGCCGCCCAGGAGGTTGCATTCCAGCTCCATCACCTCTTGGCATTGTCCTAGTCCTGGGAAATTCCCAATTGTCATTGTCCATTCCCGGCATTCCAGGCATCTTCCTAGTTCCCGGCATTCCAGGCATCATGCCCCCAGCACCAGGTCGTGTAACTGGGTAACCACCAGAAGTCGTACTCCCAGGAGAACCAGCAACGCCACGGCTATTCCTCATGCTTGCAGTAGCACCTGGACGTAAACCAAGATTTTTTTCTGCCTCTGAATGGATTTCAGTTATAGTCTTGGCTTTTACCTTCATAGGTCCACATGTAGTGAGGAAGAGGTTAGAAACTGAAAAACAGCAACCTCCACTTGCACATAAATAAGGTTTCAAATCACTTAAAAAAATTTTTTGTTAACAACTCATATCTTACCTCTTCTCGTCTGGGAACCCAATTATTTGCACGCATGTCAATTACATCTTGAACCATGAACCTCAACCTCGGAGCTAGTTGAGTATTGGATGCCAGTTCCTTCAACCGGCTGAAGTATAAATCATTTATCCGCCGTGATTTAGGGCCCTCATCGAGCTGCTTCCCAATAGTGTTGAAAAACTGACAAATAGCCTCAACATTCTCCTCAGCAGGACAAACTTTATTATCAGCTCCCAGAAGCTCCTGCATTGGGAGTAAGACTATGAGAAACAATTGTGACTCTGATTTCAAAAGACACTAACATTAGAAATAAAATGTGCACGTAAGAACCTGCACAATGTGGTGAACAATCTTCTCAGGAACCATCCTCTGCTTCAAAAGCTCTCCAATCAAACGAATGTTACCGAGAGTTCGAAGTTTGACCATTCTTTCCTTGTCTCTCCGTTCAAGCTCTTGCTCAGGGGATGTCATTTGCCTTATCTCTTCTCTTAGTTTACCAGCTCCTTCAAAAGCCTCCTGGCAGTTATTTAAAAGAATCCGCTTAAAAGTGATTTCCTTGCCGTCAGGTTCATCAGAGGGGAACGGAGGCAGCTTTTCATTCAGATCTGAACAAAGAAGAGCATACATGGGGCAGAATGTGGGTTCCAGTACAGCTTTTTCAAAAATCAGCTGAATAACCCCCTGCATATCATGACAAAGAATCATGTAACAACAGAAAAAGACGGTCAACCCATTAATAATAGCACTTAAAATATGTAAAGCTAAAACCTTCAGAATATCTGCTGTTGTGATGCCAGAGTCAATTAGTTGGCCCTTGAGTAAATCAAACTTCTCTGGAGTCAGTTTGTTCAGTATCCTGCAAACAAAATCAGAAAGTGAAATATGATGTATCAGCCAACTCTGGAACATTGTCAAGTCTGGCAAAACAAGTCCCGCTGTAAGCCATGAAAGGCACTGAAGACCAAAAAATAGAGTCTAGCTAGGTGCAACCACTTGCTAATGAGAAAGTCCATTAGTTACCTAACATATAAATCCATCCAGATTAGGTTAAAGGCAAACAGATGAAGCACAATAAAGTGAGCTAAGAAGACAAAAGAATGGCATTTTCCTATCACTTCTAAAAACTTACATAATTCATGTATATGACATGTGCATGCCACCTCTATGTTGATTGTACACAATTTATACTCAGTTGAAAATGTCAAGGATACAACAATGAGAAGTGACAACCCCCCATAACTATTGCATGATTTGCACCTTATACCTCACTGCCAAATGCAGATTAAAGCTTTTGAAGTTTTCAATTTTCATCATCATCAATGGGCAATCAGGGCAACGGTGCAGAACTAGATTTAGTTTCCCACAAGAAATCCCAAAAGCAATGAAGAAAACATTCTCATAATTGCATGTGATGAAATTAATTGTAGCATAAAAAAGAACTTATAACATTTTAATCCAAGGCAAATACTAACTGATACAGTATATCTTTACATTACCCTTTGATGGTCTTCAGAACACGGTCTTTCTCTGAGAGATTACCCCTTCTGGCAGACCATGGCACCTCAGCTTTGATGAGAGCAGGAGCAGGTCCTCCCTATTTTGAAGAGCATATGGGTGCCAAAAAAGAGATTAGTAATGTTGCAAGAACTACCAGCAGGAAGGAAACCAAGTTAAGAAGGTTTCACCTATCAGTGTACCACTAACGAAAATATGGCATGAAAAATTATCTCAAAATGAAATATCGACAGAAAGCAGAAAACTGCATTCAACTATACACATGAATGGAATCAAAACGAACTGCATTCTTTTTTATTACCACAACTTCAAGAACTAACATCAACCAAAAAGAAACTTACTGTTCTAAACACATAAAACATAGGGCAAACATTAAAGAAACGTAAAAACAAGTCTTTTTGGGGTGCAAAAACAATTACCCCTTGGAGTGACGAGATCTGTGCCCTTGACATCTGGGAGTTGAGTTGATCTTGGCGATTAACTTGGTTTGCTTCCTGCTGTCTAAAGTCAGAACGGCCACTTGACTCTCTGTTTTCTCGGATATTGTCCCAGGACCTCTCCTCCCCAGAGGTAGGTAGCTGGGCAGAACGACCACGCCAATCACGATTGTCTGGCTCAGAAAAACGGGTTTGAGTCTGAGGTTGGATTGGTGCCTGGCAAGTACAATACAAAAAGGTACAAACAGTTTTTGTCAGGTGTTACTATGATTAAACCACCTAACCCAATTACCTTTACCAAGGACAAATTTAATAGCATGACACCATAGAAGCACCTACTCAACAAAAGATTGAGAAAAGTAAACGATCTACTTTCCATCTGCCAAAGTAATCCTTCCCCCAATGAAACCAAAAAGAGAAGAACAGAAAAGTACAATGCAACTTTAGAATGAACTAATGCAACTCACATTGCTCTCTACGCGGCCCCAGCTTTGATCATCACCCAAAACTTCAGCATCGATTTCCTTTTTTATCTTCAAGATCTCATCATGGGGCTCGACAGCCTACAGAACACAGGTACTCCAGTAAAAACCCAGGTGATCCAACAAAAAGGGTAGAGAAGATATTAAATAACTGAAGATCTGATGCATGAGCAGAATGCTTCCCATTACTTTAAATGTGTGCTTCAGCATTAGAGAACAATGGTGAACACACAAGTGAAAAAGCCTGAAAAATGCTTGAGAAGAAACAAATCATATTTCCTCACAGTTAAAATTTCCATGTGAGCTTCTCATGAGTACAATTATCCAACAATAAATAAAGTATTACCTCCCTAAGCTGAAAAAGCTGGTCTCGAGTATAACGAATGCGCTCCCGACCCTCAAACCTTGTGTCTCCACTCTGAAAGCAAAGAAAATCACATGATCAGGGAGCCTTATGTCCATAATTCTCAATATTAGAAAGGTTAAAAATTTTATATATGCCAGGAAACCCTCCATGGACTAAAAGAACCCAAGAACGCCTTGTTATATTTTTACACAAGGTTAACAAATAAGTGCTACGTTGCAGTCAAGCCTTCATATCAGTTACCATACCCAACCCACTAAAAGCTAGTAAGCCCCCAAAAAATCATCCAAGTTTTTTCTAGTAAAAATGAGTAAAGGTATAGACAGCTGCTGCCAAACTTGTCAATCAAATGCAGAATGGATAAACAAATCAAAACTGAAATTTACAAAGATGGAACTCAAGAATGCTAGTAATGAGCATCTGATTAAGTTGGAGTTCTTGTTTCCATCTTCCAGTAATCTTATGCCAAAAGTATAGATGGAGGGGTTCCTTCAATTGTTTAAAAAGATGTGGTTGGGAAAAAATTGCTAATATAGCATATCAATCATTTGAGTGTATATACAAAGGCTCCAAGCACATAAAAGGAAGAACTAAAATTTACTCGAATATAAGCTTTTAAAAAATGAGGGAGGAAAAGCCGATTTAATTTCAATGGACAAGTGATTTTCTTGCTACCACCACCACATGCCAGGTAATTTCCCATCTCTCCATCATGATCCACACATACAAAACACAATACAAGTTCAAAATTTTTTTAGGGCATACGAAATTGAAGTTCATCACTACCCATCAACATGTCAGCAGGTCCTTTATGGGCAATGAAAGCTCATCACATGCCCACCTAAAGCCTACAAATTTCTCTTTGTCCATATTTACAGTAGGTACACATATTGAGTGCCCAACCAAGAATTAGGACATTGAAAATCTCCACCATCCCATAAAAATTTCTTCACTTTAATTGATAGGTCCACCAGTAAAAGCAATCATGAAACACAGGGAAAGTTATATGACAGCACAAAAGAAGTGATTAATGACGAACAAAAAGATAAAAATCACGCCTCTAATGAATTGCACAAAGCTTCAGATGCTTAACGATTTCTTGTCTGAAGCAACTGACAAATATTTCAGCTCTTACTCTATTAATCACGGAAACAACTTTTCAGGCAATTATATTATCATTCCAAAACCAAGTTCTAAAATCTCCCGCATTTTTGGTAAGAGGAAGTATCCCAAATAAATAACAATATAGCAACCACACCACACCACATTCTCGTAGTGGTTCAATTAAAAAGTGCAACTTGTTCTACTCGGACATCATGCGTAGCCAATAGGAGATACAATCCACGTAAATTAATTCACTTTCATGAAAAAGATCCAATATTTTACAAAATTACGCGGATTATCTTTCAAAATCTGACTCAAGCACCAAAGGTTCGATGGACCCACAAGAGCGACTCAAAATCCCACAACGACAATATACCGAAGCACGTAACTTTATTCACGCAGAGCCGATAACAACACCCGCAGAATCCAAACTAAATCGGGCAAAATCAGAGTACCCAGCTAAACCAACCATCCGCAATCCATGATAACCAAATCGGCTATTGGGGAAACGCGGGATCCCTCGGGGGGCGAGACCGCGGATTCGAGACACACCTTGGCGTAGAGACCGCCATGGGAGCGCAGGAGGGGAGATCGGAGGAGAGGGTGCCGAAGGCGAAGGAAGTCGCGGCCGAAGCCGACGAGGAGGAGGAATCGAAGCGGGGCGCGAGAAGTCGGCTGCTCCCTCGACCGCCACCAGGTCTCAAGCTCAGAACCGTCGGATCACCTTGCTGCATAACTCAGATCTATCGCCCTGGAGAGAACCTCCACCCGAGAGAGAGAAGAAAACAAGAACAAGAAAAGATCGGAGACGGACAGCTGGGCGAGCCCGGAAGATCCCCGCGGCGCCGATACCAATCCGGCGACGGCGGAATCGCTGTAGAGATATGCGAAGATGGGTAGAGGGAGAAATCGATCGAGAGAAAGAGGTAGAGTGGGAGAGAGAGAAAGAGAGATTAGGGTATTTCTCTCTCTTCTGCGGAGAGGAAGGGGAGAGAGTGTTTGTGCGGCCGACAGGGGGGAGGAGATAGAGAAACCCTCCTGTGTTTCCTTTTTTCCAATTATTATTTCCCTTTTTTTTCTCTCTCTTGAATTATTTATTTATTTAGATGATTATTGCCTAAATTACTTTATTTATTTTTTCTCAAGATAACATCGCCGCTTTTTTCTTTATATCGTTATCTAGGTTTTCCCAAGTTGCTTGACAATGGCCTCCGGTATTGCAATGGATTCTTCTTAAAGAATGTGAGAATGGATATAATTTGAGAGGGAATTAATATGAATATGTTTTTGTGAGAGCTCTATGTATTTTCATTAAGTAGCACTAAATGACAATTGATAAATATCTGCGAGATAAAGCGTTACTATAAACAGACACGTCAGATTAGAGAGAATTTAAAATATAACGGCATTTTCACTTAGATTTTGTGTATTGAATGCGAAAATTTGTAAGGTCAAAATAACTATCGAAGGTATCTCTTTGGGATAGCTCGTTAATTTGACAACTAGTGTGAAACTCGATGGTCGAGTCACCTATTTATCCCTTAAATGACTTATGGATTGTTATATTTATAGTTAATATGTATATATCAACTTTATATATGAAGTTTCCCTTTGCCTTTTCTCATAAGGATAACTAGAGATAAATAAAAAGAAAATCTCACTCGAGCATCTAGAAAATGTTTGTCATTACAAGAAACTATAAACAAATATGATATCATTAAAAATCTAAATATCTTAAATGGATCATTACTTGACTTTTAAAAAATATAGGCATTCCGAATAATTTGTTAAATGTGGAGATAATGACTTTTTTTTTTAATGTGGCATGAGCTTATTAAGGGTGCGTTTGATTCAGCATTTCCAATGGGCTTTTAGGCCCAAAAGCCCATTAGGAAAATGTTGAACCGTTTGACTCAACTTTAAAGGCTTTCAAAATGTTGAAAGCTCAAGACGACTGGGGATTAGCCTTGGGCTTTTAGCATTCCCCAAATGCTGAAATCATATCTTTTCCTTCCAAAACTGCCCTTAATGGTTTTTTATATTTCCAATTTTATCCCTTAATTTTATTTTATTTTAATTGAAAAATTGAGGCAACCCTTCCCCTATTCGGCGAAGGGCTACGACCGCCGGTGAGCTAGATCTGGCTCCGGCGAAGGTCGCCCGAGGTCAGGTGACCTCCGATGAGGGCCACGCAACCCAGCCGAGAGCCGCCGGAGGTCGCCCGACCTCGAGCCCTTTGCCGGTCCGACGAAGGGTTTTAGGTCAATTTAAAAAAAATAAAAAATAAAAATATATACACACACATATATATTATACCCATCAAAGCCTATTGCGAATGCTAAACCAAACACACCCTACATTACATTCTATATAAAGGTGTTAGAGTGACCTTCTCTAATATTGGCAGTTCTTGTGTTTTTGGCCATATGGTCATCCACCAAAATAATTAAGATTCCATGCCACCAAAAAGACATGAGAACTAGGTTTCTTCTTTTGTGAACCTCGTATGGCTTCTGGCCCATAAGAAGAAAAGCTTAAGGTCCAAACTCTATTTCAAAACTGGATACTTACTTCACATTTAGAAAAAAAAATGAAGTAATTTATATAGTGTTTATTAGCTTCAAAATGCTAAATTTTGGAATTTCATCATGATTTTCTTATGAATTCTTGTTATTAGCAAAAAGTTATAGCAGCAAAATTATTGGAATGAGAAATTTAGGATTGGGTTGGGCTTGGCTCGACCGACTGAACTGGGCCTTGTGTAGCCCGGTGTCACCTATCTAACTTTTGAGGTGGGCTGAGGTTGGAAATGTGGGTCAACATAGAGTCCAATTCTCTAGGGAAAACTGCCCAAGGCAAAACTAGTTTGGTTTTCTAGCCATAGCCATCAATCGATGCAAAATTGGTCGTTGGAGCAACGATGGATGAATTGATATCAGATGACAGATTGATATATCAAGTGATGTGGCAAACTATAAGCAAGGACCAACCATTCGGCAATCTGTACAAGTTTGCCATAATATTACTCAATATACCGATTTTGTAAACCAACCTTAACTTATCTTGCATTACTGTTCTAATGAATATTGAAAGATTATACAAATAGTTACTCGAAGAACATTATCATTGGTAACTGCTCTTTCTAAGCCATTACTAGACTGGCTTCCGAATTCCACCTTACCGTCTCGGCTGGCTATACTACAACCTTCATTGTTTTCTGCCAATGGGTTATTTGCAGAATTAATCTGTGGGCGCTTGTCTGCTGTAAATATGAAGGAGAAAACTAGGGGTACACTGTCGGTTTCAAAGGAGGACGAATGGTCAACCTGATATGTTGATCTGTACAAATGCAAAATGTCTGAATTAAGGAGCACTCGAGGCGTGAGACACACACACAGTAGGAGTGGCTGCTCTGTCGGAGATGGAGAGTTCTCAACTCACTCACCTAACGACTTAAAATATTGTTGACTTGGATTTGAAGCTGGGGTGCTTAGATCTCAAGCATAACATGACTCAACACAGCTCTCTCTCTCTCTCTCTCTCTCGTTCCGTTTCCCTTCACAGCCCGCCAACCGCTGTTGGAAAGCAACGTTTTTCACGGAATAATACTAATGAACGTTTGGTTGTGGAAATTTTTTTGGATGCTGGAGGGAAAATGGGACCTCTTTTAGGTGCTAATAACTTTCAATCCTTCCAAAATCCGATGGGTTTTTTTGCTAGTTTCATCATGTATTTTCTTATAAATCGAACGATAAAGCAAATTGGAGTAAGATGAAGCAGTTAACTCATGAGTCGAGTATGGTGTCGGGTCCAAATGGTTCAATTGCTTGTGCTTTACATACGTGAGCCCGAGTCTCATGTAATTAATACCCGGTCCTAATTCCTAAGATAATCTCTGCTGTTTTTGCTCTTGAGCGGATCAAGAAGATAGTGTTACATGTCCAACTTAGTCCTTGACACGATTAGCCAATAATACCCAAAACATCAAGTTTGCGGACGTGTAAAATATCATGCACAATTACGAGATACTGAGCGAATACAAGCGGTGCTGAGCTAGATACATGCTTCTACGAGGGTGGTTGTTAGCTTGATTTTTCGTTCATCCGCTAAACAGCCAAAGGCGTGAGAAATGGCTAATCAAACCGGGACGACGCCTATCTCGATACGGTCGAGCCTTGACAGCACGAGTCCTGCTTAAACTGCACAAGTCAAAAAGAGTGAAACTCAATGTTCCAAGGAGTCTCGGTACAAACACAGTCAGAACCCGTAGGACACAGAAGAGCCTTTGCTCGGATTTCAACGTCAAGGGGCATAAAGACCGGTCGTTGCAGATAAGCCTGTAGAGATGGTGGTTGGAGAAGGGGGAAATCTTGGACGAAGCTTAACTTCAAGGCAATGGGGACTTTGCAACTAACGCTTTTGTACCATGTGCATGCCGGTGCGTTGCGGGCATTAGGTGAGATCGGCTTTGAGGTTTGAAATGCTGTGCACTACTTTCTCTCATTTAAAAGAACCATTTTTCCCTCCATTCCGCCACCACCACCTTGAGCAAAGTCCTGTTCTCGCCCCACTGCCATCCTCCTCCTCGTCCTCCTTTTCCCATGGAAGCCGGCGCTGGACTTGTCGCCGGTTCTCACAACCGCAACGAGCTCGTTGTCATTCATGGCCATGAAGAGGTGAATATCTGTAGCAAGAGTCGAAAATAATTGAGGCTGTCACAAGAAAGAACGAAACGACTTTCACGTTTGATGATATTTCGTGTGTAACATGGCCATCGTTATCATCTTTTGTTTTCTTTTTCTTTCCTTCCGGTGCAGCCGAAGCCTCTGAAGAACTTGGACGGGCAAGTGTGTGAGATATGTGGAGATGAGGTCGGGCTCACGGTCGATGGAGATCTGTTCGTGGCATGCAACGAGTGCGGATTTCCAGTTTGTCGGCCTTGTTACGAGTATGAGAGGAGAGAAGGGAGCCAGTTGTGCCCTCAGTGCAAGACTCGATACAAGCGTCTCAAAGGTAACGAAAAAACCGGTTGTTGCAGCGTAAAATATGTATGTAGCAGATGAACTAGACATTATCATAAGTTTTTCATAGCTAACCAAACTCACAGGACGTGATTATGGAAAACAGAAAGTAAACAAAAGTTCACGTTATCTGTTATTTGCAAAATTCTTCTTAGTTCAGATTACATAGGACATCTGATCATGAAAATATAGCTACTTCACGATCCACCAACGAAGACCGCTATTTAGCATGCATCTGCCATGCAGATGGAATGTGAGAAGCAATAATTATTTGCTTGAAGATGATAACTGTGAGCGAGTGATTTCACGTTGCATGATTTAAAAATGTCTTAGGGAGCCCAAGAGTGGAGGGTGATGACGATGAAGAGGACATTGACGATATTGAGCACGAATTCAACATTGAAGATGAACAGAACAAGCACAAATACCTGGCAGAAGCTATGCTTCATGGGAAGATGAGCTATGGAAGAGGTCCTGAGGATGACGATAATGCTCAATTTCCACCCGTTATAGCTGGCGTCAGATCCCGACCTGTGAGTAAAACTTTGTCCCAAATTTTCTATGAAACACCCTTCCTTATTACATCTCACGTGTTTCACTTCAAGTTTCTTCTTTCCATTCAATTTTAATAATGTTAAAGCATGCATCCATGCAGGTAAGTGGCGAGTTCCCAATATCATCTTATGGTCACGGAGAGATGCCTTCTTCCCTTCACAAACGAGTTCATCCATATCCAATTTCTGAACCCGGTAACTATGAATCCACCATAAATTATTCCGAGTTAACTGTCACCACAAAACTTCTGTGACCTTTCATCACAAATCACAAATGCTTCGGCTAAAAGTTCCTCTGGAAAAACTCTATGCAAATATATTCTTCCACAACCTTTTACGTTGCATTGATCTTGTTGAAGCAGGAAGTGAAAGATGGGATGAAAAGAAAGAGGGAGGGTGGAAGGAAAGAATGGATGACTGGAAGCTGCAGCAGGGCAACCTAGGCCCTGAACCTGATGACTTAAATGACCCGGACATGGCAATGTATGTATCTACTGACCGGCAGCTAGAGGCAAAATAATTAAAGAAGATAGTTTTCCAAGACACTAACCTAATATATGTCATAAAACTGTGGACGAATCCAGGATAGATGAGGCAAGGCAGCCACTCTCCAGGAAAGTTCCAATTGCATCGAGCAAGATCAACCCATATCGGATGGTGATAGTCGCTCGGCTTGTCATATTGGCTTTCTTCCTCCGCTACAGGATTTTGAACCCGGTACATGATGCATTTGGTCTTTGGTTAACATCCATCATCTGTGAGATATGGTTCGCTTTCTCATGGATCCTGGATCAGTTTCCCAAATGGTTCCCTATCGATCGTGAGACCTATCTTGATCGCCTCTCTCTCAGGTAGTTACAAACTGAAAATTTACCCCTCTGAAAACGATAAGCATTCTAAGTCAAAAAAGGCAAATCTACAGTATTCATCATAAAATTTTTATTCTCACCATAGACTAGATGCATGTGAAGAAGTCAAATGTTGTAACTAAAAGATCAACGAGAGGTAGCTTTCACTAAATGGTGTAAAGACAATCAATGCGAAAAAAAGCGGCAGAAACTACTTCTCAGTGATAGATAATATGACTCTATAAGCTGTTCACTCATACGCTCTATCACTTTATGTACAACGAACTTATCTTCATATCTTCCAATAAGCAGATGGAAGGTTATGTCACCTGAAAAGAAAGCATATCATCCAACTTTATCTTCCTACAGCTCGATTATTAAAATTCAGGGCCCTAAAGCTTAATTGCCAGAATCTACATGAATCTTTCCCCTAGAAGTAAAATTGTTTTGTATATGCTGCAGATATGAAAGGGAAGGTGAACCTAATATGCTTTCCCCAGTAGATATCTTCGTCAGTACAGTCGATCCTATGAAAGAGCCCCCACTTGTGACATCAAACACAGTTCTGTCAATATTGGCTATGGACTATCCAGTGGATAAGATTTCCTGCTACGTTTCTGATGATGGAGCTTCGATGCTCACCTTTGAATCTTTGTCTGAAACTGCTGAATTTGCTCGAAAATGGGTACCCTTCTGCAAAAAGTTCTCTATAGAGCCTCGAGCCCCTGAAATGTACTTCACTTTGAAGATTGATTATCTCAAAGACAAAGTCCAGCCAACCTTTGTCAAAGAGCGGCGAGCAATGAAGGTTTCTACAAAGCTTTCCAGATAAATAGATAAAGTGAGTTTCTACCACGGGTAATCTGGATCTAATTATGCTTCTCATATGGCAGAGGGAGTATGAAGAATTCAAAGTGCGGATAAATGCGTTGGTTGCTAAAGCTTCGAAGGTACCTCCAGAGGGATGGATCATGCAAGACGGGACACCATGGCCAGGAAACAACACAAAGGATCATCCAGGTATGATTCAAGTTTTTCTTGGACACAGTGGAGGTCTTGATGCAGATGGAAATGAGCTCCCTCGCCTTGTTTACGTATCCCGTGAGAAGAGGCCTGGCTTCCAACATCACAAGAAAGCTGGTGCCATGAATGCCTTGGTAAATGATCTCAACTTTTGCTTGAACTTGAATCAGCCTTTTCCTTTGTCTGGATTACTGACAACTCATGCTTTAATGCCTACTGCTCCTTCTTAGATTCGTGTCTCTGGAGTGCTTACAAATGCTCCTTTCATGCTGAACTTGGATTGTGACCACTACATAAATAACAGCAAGGCTGCACGTGAGGCAATGTGCTTCTTGATGGATCCTCAGATAGGAAGAAAGGTTTGCTACGTCCAATTCCCTCAAAGATTTGATGGCATTGATACGCATGACCGATATGCCAACAGGAACACTGTTTTCTTTGATGTAAGTCTTTCCTGAGAGTGATCACAGAAAATGTTTATTTACCACCATTCCTTCAGTAAGAAATGTATTATGCTCACTTTCATTGTTTTTGCAGATCAACATGAAAGGTCTAGATGGAATCCAGGGTCCAGTATATGTGGGCACTGGATGTGTCTTCCGGAGACAAGCATTATATGGCTATGAACCCCCCAAGGGTCCTAAGCGTCCTAAGATGGTCAGCTGTGATTGCTGCCCATGCTTTGGCCGCCGCAGAAAACTCCCAAAGTATTCTAAGCATAGTGCCAATGGGGATGCTGCAAACTTGGAAGGTTTTTTATACTCTTTTTTCACAAAAGCATATAGAATATCTTCATACTAATATCTGCATGTAATTTGCTCCTTCACTTAACTAAAATCCATCTTCACCTCTTAATTAGGAATAGATGATGACAAGGAGCTATTGATGTCCGAGATGAACTTTGAGAAGAAGTTTGGGCAGTCAGCAATTTTTGTTACCTCAACTTTGATGGATCAGGGTGGTGTACCCCCTTCTTCAAGTCCAGCAGCCCTGCTGAAAGAAGCCATCCATGTTATCAGTTGTGGGTACGAAGATAAAACTGAATGGGGCACTGAGGTAATATTAATTTCCAGGAAAGTAAAATCACTCTCTGTCCTCTATAGGGGCATCAACTTAGCCGTTACCTACAAAAGAGAACATCCCCACCAATATAGAATACATGGAGCTTTGCTATCTTGATTTTGCTGCTTTATATGTTATTTTCTCCAACACCTGATAATGTCCTTATGAGCTATCACAGCTCTACAAATAGATGCATACTCAGATAAAGATTGTCTTTTCAACCCTGAAACACATAGTAGATACCTTGGCGTCAGGCATTTACAATTCGCAACATGAAACTTGACGACTACTAAATGTCTGCTTGCAGTTGGGCTGGATTTATGGTTCTATCACAGAGGATATCCTAACAGGCTTTAAGATGCATTGCCGTGGTTGGAGGTCCATATATTGTATGCCAAAGAGACCAGCATTCAAGGGATCTGCTCCAATCAATCTTTCAGATAGGCTCAATCAAGTGCTTCGTTGGGCACTTGGCTCTGTTGAGATCTTTTTTAGCCGCCATAGTCCAGTCTGGTATGGATACAAAGGGGGGAAGCTTAAGTGGCTTGAACGGTTTGCATATGTCAACACAACCATCTATCCTTTCACCTCTTTACCACTCCTTGCCTACTGTACTCTTCCGGCCATTTGCTTGCTCACAGACAAGTTCATCATGCCACCAGTAAGTATACAAAAACACAAGGACGGACTGATTTATATGAATTAAAGTTGTCAGATATTTTGCTCATCTTCTCAACTTACTTCTGCCCTTTACAGATTAGCACTTTTGCCAGTCTTTTCTTCATTGCTCTTTTTATCTCAATCTTTGCGACGGGCATTCTTGAATTGAAGTGGAGTGGAGTGAGCATTGAGGAATGGTGGAGAAATGAGCAATTCTGGGTCATTGGTGGTGTGTCGGCTCACTTGTTTGCTGTTGTACAAGGGCTCCTGAAGATATTGGCTGGAATAGACACTAATTTCACAGTGACATCTAAAGCAACTGATGACGAAGAGTTTGGGGAACTGTACACATTCAAATGGACAACCTTGTTAATCCCTCCAACTACTATATTAATCATCAACCTAGTTGGAGTAGTTGCTGGAATCTCTGATGCTATTAACAATGGGTATCAAGCATGGGGACCTCTGTTTGGGAAATTGTTCTTCGCCTTCTGGGTGATTCTCCATCTATATCCCTTCCTGAAAGGGCTGATGGGGCGACAGAACCGAACACCAACAATTGTGGTTATATGGTCAATACTACTAGCTTCCATATTCTCCCTGCTGTGGGTCCGAATTGATCCGTTTGTGCTAAAGACCAAGGGGCCCGATACCAAGCAATGTGGAATCAATTGCTAAATCTCAAATTTCCTGCTTCAGTGTGCGCATCTCCTCAAGTACAAGGATATTTCGTCCAGATGAATTTAGTGTACAGATATACAGCACAGAGGTGCCTGAGATTGAATAAAGATAGAGTGCAAATTTTTGTGTAGCACAACGCATGAATGTCCATTTTTGTAAGTGAATGAAATGTCTTCTTATAAGATTGAAGAAATCCTAAGTGGATCATACAAGGCTATAAGTGTTTTCTTCCAGGAAATCAAGTATTTACAATCTCCAATTTCATACTAAATGATCAATCCTAGCAGTTCATTTCTCAAAAGGAGTTCCCACCTCATATTCAAGCTAGTTTATGTGGAGAGGAACCTTGAGTGCCTGAGTCTAGAATTTACTTTTTCACTTTTTCAACCGAAACTAGAAAAATAACATAACTAACACAGATGTGTATTATGCAATAATTGCAGCTGATACATCAAAAGCAAAGAGAAATGGTAAGATGAGTAAGCCTTCCTTGCTCCTCTCAATTATGGGTGCTCAAATTGATCATAAGTTCGGAAAAGAAACACGATGCATCTTAATAACTACTAACTGTAGCCACAAGCCCTTGTTTCTTCTCACATTAGGTGAGATGGAATTCTTAGATGAAGCTTAACTTCTAGGCAATGGGGCAATGGGGACTTTGCAACCAAAATTACTGCCGTGTGGGTTTGGGTGTAACACATCAGGTGAGCTCAGCTTTGAGGTTTGAGATGCTATTTCCCACCTTTTCTCCATTTAAAAGAACCTTTCTCCTTCCATCACCACCACCTTGAGCTTAGGCCATTCTCGCACCAGCAGCAGCAGCAGCACCACCACCACCACCACCACCACCACCCACCAGCATCCTTACATCTTCCATGGAAGCTAGCACTGGACTGGTGGCCGGTTCTCACAACCCCAATGAGGTCGTCATCATTCTTGGCCATGAAGAGGTGAATATACGAAACAAGAATGACAAAACTTCAAGCCATAACAACAAAGAACGAAACAAGTTAGATATTTGATTGTGTTCTTTTATGTTAGAGTAATGGTTATCTTTCTCTCTCTTGGGTGCAGCCAAAGCCTTCAAACTTGAAGAACTTGGATGGGCAAGTGTGTGAGATATGCGGGGATGAGGTTGGACTCACGGTTGATGGAGATTTGTTTGTGGCATGCCACGAGTGTGGATTTCCGGTGTGTAGGCCTTGCTATGAGTATGAGAGGAGAGAAGGGACCCAATTGTGCCCTCAGTGCAAGACTCGATACCGGCGTCTCAAAGGTAGCAGAAAGCCAGTTAATTCAATGGAAATATGTACTTTCAGATGAACCATCATAAAGATAAAGTCATGTAGCTGATAAGTGATTCAATTCACAAAACAGAACTACAGAAACAGAATATAAACAAAAGTTAACATGTAGTCCGCAATGTTCTTCTTGGTTCACACTATATGAGACATCGCATAAGGTCTTGAGAAGCATAGCCGAGAGCTAGGTAGCCACTATTTAGCCATGCATTTGAAATGCACTTGCAATATGAGGAGTATTGACATTTACTTATAGATGACAAGATGGTTATGAATGAGTGACAACATGTTTTATGATTTAAAACTGTCAAAGGGAGCCCAAGAGTGGAGGGTGATGAAGATGAAGAAGATATCGATGATATTGAGCACGAATTCAACATTGAAGGTGAACAGAACAAGCATAAGCACCTTGCAGAAGCTATGCTTCATGGGAAGATGAGCTATGGAAGAGGACCTCATGATGATGGCAATGCTCAATGCCCACCAGTTGAAGCTGGTGTCAGATCCCAACCGGTGAGCACCACTTTCTCGTTAACTTTCAACAGAACACCTTTTCTAATTGCATCTCATGTATTTAGCTTCAATTCTCTCCTTTCCCGTTCAAGTTCATCTATCTTTAAGCAAGCATTCGTGCAGGTAAATGGGGAGTTCCCAATATCATCTTATGGTCAAAGAGAGCAGATGATGCCTCCTTCCCTTCATAAACGAGTCCATCCAGATCCAATTTCTGAACATGGTAATTATGAATTTAACACCTTTTTATTCCAAGTTAACCATCACTGAAAACTTCAATGACCCTTCACAATTAAATCACGCTTCAGCAAAAAGTTCTTTCTAAAAAATTCTCTGCCTTGCATGACCTTTTTCTACATTGCAATGATCTTGTGGCAAACAGGAAGTGAAGGATGGGAAGAAAAGAACGAGGGAGGGTGGAAAAAAAGGATGGATGACTGGAAACTGCAGCAAGGCAACCTAGGCCCTGATGACATCAATGACCCAGACATGGCAGCGTATGTCTTTTATCGATTGACTGCAAAAGGCGAAATGATTAAAGCAAATAGATTTCCAGGACTAATATTTTATATGCCATGAAACTGGTTGAATTGATGCAGGATAGACGAGGCTAGGCAGCCACTTTCTAGGAAAGTACCTATTGCACCTAGCAAGATCAACCCTTATCGGATGCTGATAGTCGTTCGACTTGTCGTAATGGCTTTTTTACTGCAGTATAGAATTTTAAATCCAGTGCATGACGCAATTGGTCTCTGGCTAACATCCATAATCTGTGAGATATGGTTCACTTTATCATGGATCCTGGATCAGTTTCCAAAATGGTTCCCTATTGATCGCGAGACCCATCTCGATCGCCTTTCTCTCAGGTAGGCAATAGCCAAAATTTTCCACTTCTTGGATGGGATGAGGATAAAAGTTCTAGACTCAGATATAAATATATGATATTCATAATATTGTAGACACGTGAAGTAGTCAAATCCTGGACATAACAGCTCACAAGAGGCAACATTTACTGAAAAGTTTTTACGAGAACAAATGCGGTGAAATTGGAAGGAAAGACTACATCTCAGTGATCAATGACATGATTCGTCTCCTGTACACTGTACATTGTGGTTCTTAAAGTAAAACGAAAGTACTCTCAAATGTCTAAGAAGCAGCCAGAAGAATGCCATTCGGAAAAAACTAAGCATACCAAAATGCATATTATAGGATTGATCCTTGAAAGCAGCCTTTCTAACCAACTTTTTCCTCCTAGTGCTTGATCTTATGATTCGAGGCACTAGCCTTAATTGCCAGAATTATAGAAAGTAGATGTATCTTTTCCTTGCAGAATAATTCTTTTGCTTATGCTGCAGATATGAAAGGGAAGGTGAACCTAATATGCTTTCCCCAGTGGATATTTTTGTGACTACAGTAGATCCTATGAAGGAGCCCCCACTTGTGACGGCAAACACAGCTCTATCGATATTGGCTATGGACTATCCAGTGGATAAGATCTCCTGCTATGTTCACGATGATGGAGCTTCCATGCTCACCTTTGAATCTTTGTCTGAAACTGCCGAGTTTGCTCGAAAATGGGTACCCTTCTGCAAAAAGTTCTCTATAGAGCCTCGAGCCCCGGAAATGTACTTCACTTTGAAGATTGATTATCTACAAGACAAAGTCCAGCCAACCTTTGTCAAAGAGCGGCGAGCAATGAAGGTTTCTACATAGCTTCTCAGACTGACAGATAGAGTAAATCCGACCATTGCAATCAAGATGTAATTGTGCTTTTCATTTGGCAGAGGGAATATGAAGAATTCAAAGTGAGGATCAATGCCTTGGTCGCTAAGGCTTCAACTGTACCTCCAGAGGGATGGATCATGCAAGATGGGACACCATGGCCAGGAAACAACACAAAGGATCGTCCAGGTATGATTCAAGTCTTCCTTGGACACAGTGGAGATCTTGACGCAGAAGGAAATGAGCTCCCTCACCTTGTTTATGTGTCTCGTGAGAGGAGGCCTGCCTTCCAACATCACCAGAAAGCTGGTGCCATGAATGCCTTGGTAAATGATCTCAACTTCTACTCGAAATTAAATCAGCCTTTTCTTAGTCTGGCTTCCTCATAATTCATGCTTTGATGCCTCCGATTCCTAAGGTTCGTGTCTCCGGCGTGCTTACAAATGCTCCTTTCATGCTGAACTTGGATTGTGACCACTACGTAAATAACAGCAAAGCTGTGCGCGAGGCAATGTGCTTCTTGATGGACCCTAAGATAGGAACGAAGGTTTGCTTTGTCCAATTCCCTCAAAGATTTGATGGCATTGATAGGCATGACCGATATGCCAACAAAAACACGGTTTTCTTTGATGTAAGCCCTTCTTGAGAGTGGTCAGAAGATACATTTATATGCCACCATTCCTTCAGTAAGAAATGAATCATGTTTGCCTTCTTTATTTCTGCAGATCAACATGAAAGGTCTAGATGGAATCCAGGGCCCAGTCTACGTGGGCACTGGATGTATCTTCCGAAGAAAAGCATTATATGGCTATGAACCCCCCAAGGGTCGTAAGCGTCCTAAGATGGGAAGCTGCGATTGCTGCCCATGCTTTGGCCACCGGAAAAAAATCCCAAAGTATTCTAAGCATGGTGCCAATGGGGAAGCTGCAAATCTGCAAGGTTTTCAAACTGTTTCGTTTTTTTTTTTTACCAGCGCATATTGTACCTGCATGCCAAATTCCTTCCATCTTTGCTTGTAATTTCCTACATCACTAAACTAGAACCCTTCTTCACCTCTTGAGTAGGAACGGATGATGACAAGGAGCTATTAAAGTCCCAGATAAATTTCGAGAAGTTTGGGCAGTCAGCAATACTTGCAACTTCAACTTTGATGGACCAGGGTGGTGTACCCCCCTCTTCAAGTCCAGCAACCCTGCTGAAAGAAGCCATCCATGTTATCAGTTGTGGATACGAAGATAAAACTGAATGGGGCACCGAGGTAATATCAATTTCTAGGAAACTAAAACCACTCTGGACAGTCTTTATAGGGGCACCAAGCTGTTACCAGAAAAAAAATAACATCTCCATCAACATAGCCTACAGAGCTTTGCAACCTTGTTGCATTATAAAATTTTATGAATTTGCTGCATATATTAGTTAGTTCTCCAATTGGTGATATGCCAATTGTTTAAAGCTGTCACAGTTCTAAAACAGATGCATTTTCAAAAAGCTACTGTCTATCTTTTCACTCCTGAAAAACGTGGTTGATACCTTGGCATCAGCATTTACAAATCATTACTGAAACTTGATGAATCTGAATTTTCTGCTTGCAGCTGGGCTGGATTTACGGTTCTATCACAGAGGATATCCTAACAGGCTTCAAGATGCATTGCCGTGGTTGGAGGTCCATATATTGTATGCCAAAGAGACCGGCATTCAAGGGATCTGCTCCAATCAATCTTTCAGATCGGCTCAGTCAAGTGCTTCGTTGGGCACATGGCTCTGTTGAGATATTTTTAAGCCACCATTGTCCAGTCTGGTATGGTTACAAAGCAGGGAAGCTTAGGTGGCTTCAACGGTTTGCATATGTTCACACAACCATCTATCCTTTCACCTCTTTACCACTCATCGCCTACTGTACTCTACCGGCCATTTGCTTGCTCACAGACAAGTTCATCATGCCGCCTGTAAGTATACAAAGACATAAAGATATAATGATCTATATGAGTTGAACTCGTCAGATTTTTAGCCTATCATCTCAACTTAATTTTGCACTTTACAGATTAGCACTTTTGCCAGTCTGTTCTTCATTGGTCTTTTTATCTCAATGTTCGCGACAAGCATTCTTGAATCAAGGTGGAGTGGAGTGGGCATTGAGGAATGGTGGAGAAATGAGCAATTCTCGATCATTGGTGGCGTGTCGGCTCACCTGTTTGCTGTTGTGCTGGGTCTCCTGAAGATTTTGGCTAAAGTAGATACTGATTTCACAGTGACATCTAAAGCAGCCCATGATGAAGAGTTTGGAGACCTGTACACATTCAAATGGACGACCTTGTTAATCCCTCCCACAACAATATTGATTATAAACCTAGTTGGAATAGTTGCTGGAATCACTGACGCCATTAACAATGGGAACCAAGCAATAGGACTGCTGCTTGGTAAACTATTCTTCTCCTTTTGGGTGATTGCCCATCTCTATCCCTTCCTCAAAGGGCTGATGGGGCGACAAAACCGAACACCAACCATAGTGGTAATATGGTCAATACTACTGGCTTCTATATTCTCCTTGCTGTGGGTCAAAATCGATCCATTTGTGCTAAAGACTGGGGGACCCAATACAAAGCAATGTGGTAATAATTGCTAAATCTCAAAATTCCTGCTTCAGTCCGCACATTTCCTGAAGTACAAGGACATTTTGTCCAGATGAACTTAGTGTACAAATCCACAGCACAGAAGTGCCAAGATTGAATAAAGATAGAGTGTGTATTTTGTGAAGTACAAAGCAAAAATGTCCATTTTTCAGAAGTGAATGAAGGTCTTCTTATAAGGACTCACTTTTCGATGTTGCAGATTATTCATTGTCTTAATTGCTCTGATCAGAGAAATCCTCAGTGGGTTGTTCTAGGCTGCATGATTTGTTCCTAGGAAATTATGTATTTGTAATTTCTGATTCCACAGTAGATGATCAAACCAAAGAGTTTATTTTCCACATGAAATTCTCATCACATTCAGAATAATGTATGTGCAAAGGGACCTTCAAGTGCTTGAGTCTAGAATTGATTGTTTTAAGTGAAAGTAGAAAAAGAACACAACTAATAGAGACGGATACTATTCAAGAACATCATCTGATGTGCATCAAAAGCAAAGAAAAAGGGTGAGACAAATAATCATCTCTTTCTCATAAAAAACTCTATCAGTGAACAAATCAACTGGAAGTTGGAAAAAGAAACATGTTGCATCTTGACAACTAATAACTGAAGCCATAAGCACTGGTTTCTGCTCACCACCACCAACCAATATATTCCAACCTTGCACTGCACCTAGTGAAAACTAAGTGTATTAGGGGTGAGCATCAGTCTAGGGACCCCGGACTGACCCTAGACCAGCCCAACCTTGCTAGTCCTGGTCCAATTCCCAAGGGGATTGGGTCAGTCCTTGGTCCTGGGATTCCTAGACTAGCCCTGAGTGGGTTGGTCCTCGGTATAAGGAGTTTAGGGTTAGTCCAACCCAAAACAACCCTGACCGCATATGTTATATATAATATTCTTTTATCTATTCTAAAGAGCAAACCTTAACTTAAACAGCATTAAACAGTGTCCTCCTCCTCCATCTCTAGTACTCTTGTTCTCTTTTTTCTTTTGTATCCTTTTTAGTTTGCCAAGTAAAATTGAGAGAAACAACTTCACTCATAAGCAACCTTGCCCCGCTCACCACTCGCCGCTTGACACTCAACGCTCGTTGCTCACTGCTTGACGCTCATGCCACTGGCCTCTCTTTGCTGGCCTCACTTGTCCCGAGTAAATCGGTTGGTCCCGGGTTAACCCTGGAACCTGATTGAACCGATAGGTTCAGTCCCAAGCTCAATCGGGTCAATCCTTGATCTTAAAAATTGAAGACCAACATTGTGCGGATTGGTCCTTGGGTTAGGTGTTGGACTAGCCCAACCCGAACCATGCTCACCCTTAACGTGTATCCTAAGCAGCTCCTGCTGCAGGAGATAAATACATCCATATGACAAGGCAAGGAAGCCATATATTTGACACCTAAGGTTCAATAAGAGACAAATATTTGATGATCACAGCTATATGAGCCAAAGGCAAATGAAACTGCACAAAATGATAAGCATGCTTACATGTATACAAGGGTGAAAAGAATGGTTCACTGTGCAACTACTTATTAATTGTTTTGCATTAATAGGTGAAAAGAGGAACAAATATGTCATGATTGACCAGAATAAGGGGGTTGTGTCTACTCTGCAGCATGTGTTTGAATATACTTGTCAACCTTTGTGCATGTCGTGTAAATTAATGCAATGAGGTGGCACAGGAGATATCCTTACCAGATGGGCTGACAGAATGAAAGGTCAAATGCAGCTGCAATCTCAAGCAAAACAAGCAGCGGGAGGACTTTTTCCTTTTCACCAGTAGTCTCCACAAGAACAAATGCCATCCTTGAAATGATGGAAACGATTGGCATCTCTAACAACAATGTCTCTCCCAGTGATCTTTGATATAAATTTTGTAGCAGTGTGGCAGTCTGGACAAACCCGAAGATTCTTGATGATCCTGATCTCACTTCCAGGCTCAGTAGAAATAAGGCCAAAAGCAATAGCGAGTTTCTCACTATGAACCTTCACCATTAGCTCCTTCTCTTCATCTTCCACATCGTGCAAAGCACTGACGGTCTCTGCCTGAAATCCAGCCTCCCTCATCTTCTCCATTAAATCTTCCAGCTTTGCATAGATTGCTTTGGTTTGAGGATGAGACTGGTCCCCTGAGGTAAAGACATGTGGTACCCCACCAACTTCTATTAAAGTGCAGCCAGGAGTTTTTGCCAAGCTCCTGCGTCGAACTACTTGCCGTATAGAAGCTGCTTGCGGATAATTCTTGTCAACAGAGTAAATGTTTGAGAGTAAGACATAATATCCAACATTTTCAGGGTCCAACTCAAATAGCCTCTTAGAAGCCAGATGTGCAAGTCTTGTGTCCTTGTGAATCATGCAGGCTCCTAGCAGTGCACCCCAGATAGCAGGCCCCGGCTCCACCGGCATTCTCTCTATAAATTCCAAGGCCTCCTCTAGCTTTCCAGCTCGGCCGAAAATGTCAACCATACAGGCATAATGTTCAGCTAAAGGCTCAAAGCCGTGATCATGTACCATGGAATGGAAAATCCTATCTCCTTCTGTCACCAAGCCAGCATGACTGCAAGCATACAAGGCAGAAAGGAATGTAACACCGGATGGTGAAACCCCAGATTGCAACATCTCGGTGAAGAGATCCAAGGCTTCTTTTCCATGTCCATGAAGACCATATCCACAAATCATAGAGTTCCAAGTGACCACATTCTTCTCCTGCATTGAGTCAAATATTCTCCGTGCCTCCACAATGCTCCCACACTTTGCATACATGTCTATCAGAGCAGTCATAACATAAATGTTCAAATGGAATCCCTCTCGTTTAACTAGGTCATGGACCCATTTTCCTAGACTTAGAGCTCCTAATTGGGCACAGGCAGAGAGAATGCTAGTCACTGTCACTGGATTTGGCTGGACCTTGAATGTCTGCATATTTTGGAAAAGAAGAATAGCTGCATCTGTTAACCCATTCTGGGCATAACCTGAAATCATGGCATTCCAGGATGCTAAACTTTTCTCAATAGATTCATCAAAAACCTGCCGTGCAAGTTCAATTTCATTCAACCTACTGTACACAGTGGTTAACGCAGTTGAAATGGCAGGATTTGAAACAACACCAATTTTTACACAGAAACAATGAATACAGAGCGTCAGGTCCAAATGACCAAAGGGAAAGAACACAGGAATCAATCCCACGATTGTGCTTGAATTTGCTCTTTCCCCAGATGCAAGCAATTCCTTGAATAACCTCAGGGAAGAGTCGGTTTTGTTATTGCAAGTGTACCCAGAAATCATCGCATTGTAAGATACCAAATCCGGCCGGTCAATCTGGTCGAACAACAAACTAGCTGTCTCAGTGTCCCCGCATTTGGAATAAAATGATATTAGCCCTGTAAGTATATGCACATGAGAATGCAGTCCCAGTTTTGTAGCCAGAGATTGAATCCCCATGCCTACCCTCAATTGCTGCAACTCCCCTGCGGCCGGGAGCACAGCAGCAAGAGTCGTCGAATCCAGCCTGACCTCTGCATCAGCAACCATATCCTTAAACACCAAAACCGAATCCTCAAAACAACAATTCTTCACCAAGCCAGAGATCATGGTGTTCCACAACACAGTGTCCCTCTCAGGCATCTCATCAAACAGCTTCCTTGCGAGCTCCACTTTCGAGAACTTCAGGTAAAGATCCACCAAAGCGGACCCAATAAACAAATCCAACCCGAACCCATCAACAATAGCTTGCGCATGCAGCAAAGTCCCGACCTTCTCGTCGCGAAAGCCCGCAGAAGCCGAGATGGCAAAGAAGTAAGTGAAGTTATCGGGCCACAGGTGGGTGTTCTTCCGCAAGTGGGTGAAGAGGGAAATGGACGACCGAGGCGAGTGGTTAGTAGAATACCCCTTGATGACGACGTTGAAGAGGAAAAGGTCGGGCCTCGAGACGGAAAGGAAGAGGTCGCGGGCGTAGCCGATGGCCTTGAGGTCGCAGAGCTTGTGGGTGAGCTTGGTGACGGTGGAGATGTCGTTCTTGTAGCCGCCGACGATGATCTGGGCGTGGGCCTGGGCGAGGTGGGAGAGCGTGGTGGATTCGTTGAGGAGGGACAGGAAGAAGTTGCGGTTGCGCTCGAGCGCGGCGGGCAGAGGCGCGATCGCCGCTCTGAGGTTCATCTGCTCAGTGGGATGGTGGGCGACAGAGCTTTTTGCCTTAACGCCTGTTTATGCTTCTCGTACTCGTTAGCGTTTGCAGTTGTTGTCGCTACTAGGAAAATTTGGCGGGAGGTTGTCAATATAAGGAAAATTACTGACATATATAGATTTAACAAATTTATGGATTCTAAAGGAATCATTTAATATATATCTATATATATATATATATGTATGTATATGTATTGGTCGATAATGTTTGAAATTTCATTAGGTCTGCAAAAGCCTGTTTATATCCTAAATTAAGATATCCAACAAATGTTTTGGGGATAAAATAAGCCAATTGGGGTGAAGTTCTTGTACCGGCTGTGCTTTGACCGCTCGATCTCTACTAGCTCGTGTTGTCCCCCTTGGACAATAGGTTAAACTCATGAAATTGAGTCGGGCCAACTTACATAACTAGATAAGTTTCATTTATGTAAATAAATTATGTCGCTTATTTCATTCTTGGCTAAGTAACCATATCATTGAAATAACAAGTTACATAATTGAAATTTTATTTTTCTTCCATTCTTAGTATGATAAGTTTTACTAAGTTTAATGAATTATATAAATATTCAACTTAATCACTGAATTATTGAAAAATATCCAATGTTGATTCATGGTAATAGACAACATTTCACATTTTCATATAAAATAGGGACAATGCATTTACTATGTTAAATTTTTACATTCGGCTTTAAACCCTTTATCATTTAATTATTTACGTTGAATAAATAATCAGATAAAAGGATTTGCCTCAATTCACTTTTAAAGCCTTGCGCAGTAAGGAAAGGCGCAAGGACTGAAGTTGACGGGTGACGCTTTTTTGATTATGACATGCAGACTTTTGCCTCTCTCTCTCTCTCTCTCCTCTCCCGTCGTCGCTCCCGCTCCTCACCGAGTCACCACCGCAGCTCGCTGCGGCTGCCGTCCATCCTCCTTCTCCTCCTCTCTCGGCGGCGCTCGCTCACCGCGTCCTGCGTCGAGCTTAGTGCGAAGGGACGAAGGTGACGGGCATCTCCTCGTCGATGGATATACCGTTTCCCGGGGGCTGCGATCAGGTGTTCTTCGGGTTTTGAACAAGTTGCTGCTTTTCACACTGTTCCCTGTGCTCGTTAGGCGATCTCATTTTTACGTTTGAATTTTCCATTGTTGTTGTTGAGCTGACATTCTATCCTTGAAAGAGTATGGGCGATCATGAGACTTGTAGAGTGAATTGCAATAAGAGAGGTTTGGCCCTAGTCTGTTCAAACATGTTCTCGAAAGAGAGATATGTTGATGCCTTTCAGTAATGGGACTTCTGCACGGACTAACCCTTAATGCAATTGTCCTAGGTGGTTCCGACCGAATGGCATCGCACTGCTCTACTTTAGCTTAAGTGACTGAGTGATGATTATAATTGTGTCAATTGCAATCCAAGGAGATCTCCTAATGGTATTTTAATGGTTTCATGCTGGAAAATTCCAAGTTTGGTGCTCGGTTTTGCTTTAGCTTAAGTGACTGAGCGATAGTTGTGTCGTGACCCTGTATGACAATCTATTCTTTCCCCAACAGGCGCCGAATCATACGCAGAATCGTTTTTCAGAGCCAGAGGATCATGACTGGCGCGGTTGGAATCCCCAGGTTCCTGCTGCTGAGGAGGAGAGGTCCTGGGAGAATAACAGGGAAAACAGAGAATTTAGTGGCCGATCTGACTCTACGCAGCAGCAACTGAACCAATTTAATCACTCGGAGCAACTCAACTCCCAATTCACTTTAGCATGGATCTCTTCTCATCAGGTGGCATTCATTTCTGGCTAGACCAACATATCTTTTTTGGAAGTAAATGTTAACTCGCCTTCTTGAAGAGTGTTTTAGTTGTTCTTATTTAATAGCCAGAGAAGTTGTGGTTCATGAAAGTCGTCGTTTCTTGGCCACAGTCATATGTTGCATACATTTTCTAGTCACCCTTTAGTAATTATGATAGAGTTCCTAATGATAACTTGTTGATTGTCAGGGTCTGCCAGAAGAAATATTATTTTAATAGTCAGTTGATAATATTGGTCAAGTTTTGTGAAGATAATGGGATCGAGCTTGCATCTTCTCCATGTGTACCCGCACATGTGCAAGTGCCGTGTTTCCTCAAACACCCCCCCCTTCCTTCCCCTCTTTATCCTTGGGTCGGGGGAGGGTTATTGAAGCCTTGAGTATTGTGCTGGTATAAGGTTCCATTGAATTGGATCAATATTTCCAATTTAATGAGTATTAGTAAAGGATCCATGGATAAATATAGAAAAGCGTATTTCTAATCGTAACTAAATCTTCCATTTTTTCTTTTTCGATAGGAAAGATTGAAGCAAAATAGCTATAAATTAATAAAATTAAAGGATGATTTTAGTTTACTAGAAGCATATGCATATTGCAGAATAATGTTGCATCGTCAAAGATCAGATTATGCCTTTGTTAAATGAACCGATTAATGCTTCACCTGTCTATTAAAATGTGTTTGTGGCTGTTTAATGTCTCATTTGGCTTCATTTATTTTGATCGGTTAACCAGGGAGGTCCATTTGCTGCTATTGTTAAAGCTGAAGTGCCTTGGTCTGCTAGAAGTGGTAATCTGTCGGAAAAAGACCTTGTGCTGAAGACTGTAAAGGGGTAATTCATGTTTTACAATTTATTTTCAATGAATTTGTTCTTTTTAGTATGTTTATATATGCACGGTACAGCTTTATTTTTGCTGAAGTGTTAATTTTGGATGCTGAATTTTGGAGTGGTTGCTTTCTCAGTGTGCCTCAAACTCCTGATCCTTGAGGATTATAAAAAGCTGAAAATATAGATTTTGAAGTCCTTATTTGTTGAATATACTTATGGATAGCTGATATTGTAGTCTGTCAAACATTTTACTTGCAGATTTTTGAGCCGCATTTCAAACTCTTTAGTGATTTGATCATAGGCTTTTTTCTTATCACGAATGACAACTCAGCATATTTTTGTAGCAACTCGTGTACATTTCATGATATTTAGATTGACCATCCCATTTTTGCAATTTTTAATTCATAAGCATGCGAATTCATCCCTTGGCTTCTCAGTATTTTTGCTTATTTATCATAATGTTTAAGGCCTCTGTGCCCATCTATCATGAACTTCCTATTAGCATAATTTTTCTTTTTCGATGTTTCCTTGTGCATAAATTTTTTCTTTTCTTAGTGTGAGATTGTCTGTGCATCGACCTCCTTTTTTATTTTTTTAAGGCTTGTGGCGGAGTCAACAATTAATTTTGATTTATATGCAATATGTTATTAGTGGAGATCAGATTGGGGTTCCGGTTTGTTATCTTCCCTAAGCATGTTCTATCTTTCCATGCCTGATTATGTGATCTAACTAATCCCATGTATCAGCATTTTACCTGTGTTTCTTGACAAGCCACCTTACAAGGTCCTGTTTTACATTCCTAATGGAGATTAGTCGATCCAATTGAATTGGTTATGTTAGACTTGTATCACAGTTAGGATTGACTCTTACAATGGATAGTACATTATCTTCAGGATTCTGAACAAGCTGACTCCCCAGAAGTTTGATGTGCTCGAGGGTCAGCTCATTGGCTGTGGAATAGCCACAGTGGATGTTCTACAGGTTGCTGCATTTTCTTTTCTCCATTTCGTGTTTGTATTTCTATTTATTTTGACAACCTAAGTTTTTCTCCCGATACAGGAAGTAGTACAGCTTATTTACGAAAAAGCAGTGCTGGAGCCTACATTCTGCCCTTTGTATGCTCGCCTGTGCTCTGATCTTCAGAAAAAGCTGCCCTCATTTTCCTCTCATGAGTCAGGCGGTATGTGTATCTCCTTCAAGCGATTACTTATAAACAAATGCCAGGAGGCATATGAAGGTGCTGACAATCTGAAGGAGGAGGTAAGACAGATGACTGCCCCTGAGCAAGAGCTTGAGCGAAGAGAAAAAGAGAGTATGGTCAAACTTCGAACCGTAGGGAACATCAGATTGATTGGAGAGCTTTGGAAGCAGGGGATAGTAACTGAAAGGATCGTTCACCACATTGTTCAGGTTTTGATAAAACGCATTACCTATCCAGGTTGTCTTTAAATTTTATATTTGTATTGAGGTTACTCTTTGTCTGCTCAATGAACCAGGAGCTCCTAGGAACTGATGGTAAGAATTGTCCTGTTGAGGAGAATGTTGAGGCTATTTGCCAGTTGTTTAACACCATTGGGAAGCAGATTGATGAGATACCAAATGTACGGTGTAGAAATGATGTATATTTCAACCGATTGAAAGACTTTACAACTGACACCCGGCTGGCTCCAAGGTTGAGGTTCATGGTTAAAGACCTTCTCGATTTGCGTGCAAATAACTGGATTCCTAGGCAGGAAGAGGTGACATTTTAGAAGTTAATTGCTGCTTTTTTTTTTTTTTTTTTTTTTTTTTTGCATTTCCTTTTTTACTTTACTTGTCTACATTTCCTTCTTTTTACCAACTTCATCACTCCTTCCGTCAGAGAGTTAGGCCTGGGAAGCTTATTTCAAGGTGCTCATAGAATAATTAACATGTCTGTTTAAATTTTGACTGTGATATTTCTGTATTCATATGGACTGGTTAAAGCAAAGGCTATAACTGAAATCCATTCCGAAGCGGAAAAGACTCCTGGTGCCTCAGTGATATATTGCATACGTTTTCTGGTCGCCCTTTATTAATTGTGATAAGAGTTCCTATTTGGTTGGAAATTGATATATTTTTCCTATTTTCTTTGGAAATTGAGATCTTTGTCAATTTTGTGCCATCTTGTCATTTTGACTTCCCATCTCTACTATGATACCTTGTTGATTGTCAAAATCTGTCAGAAGAAATATTGTTTTAATAGTCAGTTGGTAATATTGGTCAAGTCTTATGAAGATAGTGGGATCAAGCTTGCATCTCTTTTCCTTGCCAACATACATATGCGCAAGTGCTGAGTTTCCCTTTTTCCCTTTTTACTCTTGGGTTGGGGGAGGGTTATCGAAGCCATGAGTATTGTGCTAACATAAGGTCCCACTTGCGTATGGAAGAACAATGTTGCACCATCGAAGATCAGATCATGGCTTCTTCAAATGCGCCAATAAATGCTTCTCCTGTCTATTAAAACGTGTTTCTGGATGTGCAATGTGTCATTTGGCTTCATTTATTTTGATCGATTGACCAGGGAGGTCCGGTTCCAGCTCTTGTTAAGGCTGAAGTGCCTTGGACACCTAGATGGTGTAATCTGTCGGAGAAAGACCGTGTTCTGATAACTGTAAAGTGGTAATTCATAATTTACAATGTTTACCTAATGATTTGTTTTTTGCAGTATACTTGATATATGCGTGGTACAGCTTTATTTGTGCTGAAGTGTCATTTTTGATGGCCGATGTTTGGCTTGGTTGCCTTCTCAATGTCCTTTAAACTCCTGATATTCAAGGATTACAAAAGGCGAAAAGATAGATTTTGAAGTTCCACATTTCTTGAATATACTTATTAATGGTTAATATTGTAGTCCTGCTTGGCAGATTTTTGTGCCAGATTTTTAAATTAACTCATGAATGATTTGATCATGGGAGTTTTGTTTTTTCTTTTTATCGTGACTGATAAATCAGTGTTATTTTGTGCAACTTATCTGTATTTCATGATATGCAGAATGACCATCCCATTTTTGCGTTTTGGATATATAAGCATGCGAATTCATACCTTGGCTTCTCAGTACTTTCGTTTCTTTATACTAATGTTTATGTCCTCTGTGCCCATCTATCCGTACAGGTACTCCAACATAATAATAATGAGAATTACTGTTCTTTCTCCTGTACATCCTATGCCCAGTTGCTTTATAAATGACTAATTGATCTTGATATTTTCTTTTGAGCATCATTTTTTTGAACTTTCCTTGTGCGTAAATTTTTATCATTGCTAGTGCGAGACTTTCTATGCATTGAACTCATTTTTTAGGGCTTGTACTGGTGTCGACAATTAATTGTGATTTGTATGCAATATGTTATTAACGGAGATCAGGTTACATTTCTGGTTTGTTCTCTCCGTTCTCTTCTCTAACCGTGCTCCATCTTTCCATGCTTGGGTATGTGATATAACAAAATCCATGTATTGACTTTTCACTCGTGTTCCTTGACACGCCACCTCACGAGGTCCTGTTTTTGCATTCCCAATGGAGATCAGTCGATGCATTAGGTTGGTTATGTTAGACTTGTATCAAAGCTAGGATTGGCTCTTACAATGGACAGTACTTTCCTTTCAGGATTCTGAACAAGCTGACTCCTGAGAAGTTTGATGTACTCAAGGGTCGGCTCATCGACTCTGGAATAACCACAGCAGATATTTTGAAGGTTTCTGCATTTTCTTTTCTCCATTTTACGTACTTTTATTTCTATTTATCATGACAACTTGAGTCTTTTCTCACAATACAGGGCGTAATACAGCTTATTTTCGAAAAGGCAGTGCTGGAGCCCACATTCTGCCCCATGTATGCTCACCTGTGCTCTGATCTCAATGAAAGGCTGCCCCCATTTCCCTCTGATGAACCAGGCGGTAAGGATATCACTTTCAAGCGAGTACTTCTACACTTATGCCAGGAGGCATTTGAAGGTGCTGGCAATCTAAGGGAAGAGGTAAGACAGACGACTGCCCCTGAGCAAGAGCTTGAGCGAAGACAAAAGGAGAGGGTGGTCAAACTTCGAAACTTGGGAACCATCAGATTCATTGGGGAGCTTCTGAAGCGGGGGATGGTCTCTGAAAAGATCGTTCGCCACATTGTTCAGGTTTTGATAAAACACATTATTTATCTCATTTCTTTTGAACTTTTATAATTGCATTGAGGTTTGCTCATTGTCTGCTCGATGAGCCAGGTGCTTCTAGGACCTGATAATAAGACATGTCCTACCGAGGAGGACGTTGAGGCTGTTTGCCTGTTTTTCGACACCGTTGGGAAGCAGCTTGATGAGGGCCCAAAGGCACGGCGTATAAATGATCTATATTTTAATCGGTTGAAACACTTGACAACCAACACTCAACTGGCCCCAAGGTTGAGGTCCATGGTTAAAGATGTTCTCGATTTGCGTGCAAATAACTGGATTCCTAGGCAGGAAGAGGTGACATTTTAGATGTTAATTGCTGCTTTTGTTTTATTTATTTATTTATTTTGGGGGCATTTCTTTCTTCTTCTTTATTTGTCTAGATTTCCTTCTTATTACCACCTCCATCACTCCCCCCTTCAGGGAGTTAGGCCTGGGAAGCTCACTTTGAGACGCTTCTAGAATAATTAGCATGTCCGCTCCAATTTTGACTCCGATGTTTTCTATATTCATTTGACAGGTAGCAAATACTGTTGCTGAAATCCAGTCGGCAGCCGGAGAAAACTGGGAGTAATGGCTGGAGGTCCCGTAAGTGTTTCTAAGGTGCTGATCCTGCATTCAATTTCTGCAGTCGGATAAAAGGAGACAAAGCGGCACTGGCGGCTGCGTTGGTCGGACTTGTCTACGAAAGTGAAATCGGTTATCTATAAAATGGGTCTTGTATGGTAGCATTACATTTGGATGTTAACGGAATGTTCCCGACTTGGTCACTAAACTTGCATGTGGTTTGAGGAAACTGCGACGATCGAGAAAAACTACCGGTTCATGGGTTCACCAGTACACGGATTCCGAATGATATCATTTGAGGATCATAAGAATCATATTGTTTCATAGCTAACCGGGGAAATTTCAGAGAAAATCCTAAACTTTTTGTAGTTATATTGATTCAGTTTTTAACTTTTTAATTTGGTCAATTCAATCTTAAACTTTTTGACAATTTATCAATGTAATTCATCAGCTAAATTTTGAACTAAAACCGCTAATATGAATATTGATCATCTTAAGTGTCACTATCGATGCTGGCATGGATAATCTTTGGAAATTTTTTCTGTTTTTTTTTTTCCTTCTTATTTCCCTTTTCTTTTTGCCAGCAGCTAGTCCCCGATCGCATGTCACAAGTAATGGCCCCCTCACTAGGTTTGGCAAGAGCAAGGGCCACTATCGCTAGATTTGGCGAGGCCAACCCTCGCCCAAGCGATGTTTTATGAGGCCACCTTGGCCTACGTGAGGACAAGGGCCACCCTTACCAAATCTGGTGAGGGACGGTCTTGCTAGATCTGGCAAGGGTGGCCTCATCAATGCTCATCCTTACCCAAGTGAGGCTCGACAAGGCCAATGCTCACCTAGACAAGGCCAGCCATTGCCTTTGGTGACCGACCATTGGCAAAAAGGAAATGGAGTAATAAATAAAGAAAAAAATTATTAAAAAATTGTTCATGTTAGTATTGACCATAAACAAAGCATGGGTGTGTTGTAGGATAGTCAATATCTACATCAGTTATTTTCAATCAAAATTGGTTATATGAATTATATTAGCAAATTGTTAAAAAGGTTTAAGGTTCAATTGTCAAATAGAAAAGTTTAAGATTGAATTGGCATCATCACAATAGATTTATTACCATATTTAATCAAATGAGTTTTATTTATGTAAAAAAATTACATCATTTATTCTTAGTTAAATATACTATTTTGAAGTAAATGCGTCGTATCATGGATGAGTTTGCTAAGTTTTGCTAAGTTCAATAATTTTGTTATTTGTTTCATCCCTTGTTGAATGGATCTGGATAAAATAAATAACCCACGCCATGTCAGCTATGTCATGAAAATAAAAATTTATATCATTGTACTTGCATATTTTTCAAATATTACATTAAACTAATTTTCTCCACTCACCATAATTTTTTGATGTTTGGCATTGAAGTAATTGAATATCTTGTGATTTTAATTTAAAATAATGAATTAAATTATAATATTCATAATTAAGGTTTGCTCTTGATTATTTTTTAGGGTGTTTTCGATAACTATTCTGTTTCCGAAAACAATTTTTACTTAAAAATGATTATTTTTTATTTTTTTTCTGACAAGATTTTGAGAATTTAAAGGCATTTAATAACTATCTAAAATTTCTATTTTTGAAGTAGATATGCGTTTAATACAAATCTTAACTTTTTTGTTTCTTTTAATTATTTAATATTTTTTCCTTTTTTTCCTCTTTTTTTCCCTTTTCCCTTCTTCTTCATCCTTCCTGGTGGATGGTTGTCGACCATGGTGGTGGTGGTAGCTGATGGGCGATAGTAGCTAGTGATTGACGGGAAGAAAGAAGAAGATAGAAGGAAAAAGAAAAAAAGACAAAAGAAGAAAATTAAAGAGAAAAAAAAATGAGTTGGCTTGATTCTAGAATTATTCCTGGTAATAAAAAATCAATTTTTCTCTATTTGATTATATTCCAAATCTATTTTAGAGAACAAATTTATTCTTATAAATAAAAAATTTACCAAATAGATTTCTCTTTTTTTCTCTTGGTGTAGATGTTGATAACTTGGCAAGGCTCGAGGAGGGTCGGCCTCCTCGGATCTAGCTTGGGTGAGGGCAATATCGACAAGAGCTCCCCTCGCTAAATCTGGAGAGGCCAGCCCTTACCCAAGTCAAGGTAACATCACTGGAAGGACGATGCTTGATGAGGCCCACCCAACTTAGGTAAGGGCCAACCTCATCAGATTTAGTGAGGGTTGACCTCACTTAAGCTGGATTGACAAGGTAGGCCCTCGTTGGGGTTGGCCTCGCCCGGCCATCACTTGCCAATCGGCTACCATATGAAGGAAGAAGAAAAAGGGAAGGAGAGAAAAAAAAATTATTATTAAAAGTCATCAATGTGTCGGCCATACCATATTAGTCGGATTGGCCTCCACATTAGCAAAATCCGATCTAAAAGACAGAATTAGCACCATTAAAAAGTTTATAAATAAATTGGTACAAATATAATAGATTTAGGACTTTTCATACTTTTTCCTAATTTTAGCTGAATGGTAAATTACATGGCTTGAACTAAAATCATGTCATCGGTGATGAATACATTTGAGACAATATTTCCGAAATACATATGAAAAAAATGAAACACATTGGCTCCCCACAACAAATTCCAAGCCTTTTTCTACTCTCTCCATCTCGGTGTCGCTCGCGCTCCCAGCTCCCCCGCGACTCCCTAGCCAGCCACCACATGGCCATCGACTGCCCGTCGCGTGGCTGTTGACCCCCTCCTCGTGCCGCTCACCGAGCCACCACTCATTGTGGCAGTCGTCTGTCCCCACCTCCCGACGGCGGCTCTCGCTCACTTGTCGCATTGTCCTATGTTGTCCGGACCGAATAGCATAGCCTTGGGCTGCAACGACCGCCAGCACAACATAGTAGTTCGAACATGGCTAAAAGCCAGGGCGGCCCGGCCATGCTTAGCCGTCGCCCATCGAGGTGGGGTTGGCGACAGCATATTGTACAGTAATATGCCTAAGATCTTCCTTAAGATATATTTCCTTTTCTTAAATTACCTATTTCTTCCTAACATAAGAAAATTTCCTCATTGTATCTTAAATAACCAGTGCAAAAATTTTAGCAGTACATTTCATGATGGGGATCGTCAACAACTGATCACGTTCGAAAATTAACTTGTGATCTCGTGAATTGCTGTTTTGCTGCTGAAGTGACTAGCTTTGCCCTTATACTTCTTGCGCTGTTGGAGGGAGACTTCGGTACAGTGCAGCCGCGCGGCAGGTGCAGAACAGCGTGCACAAGCCTCTCTAAACCTCGCGTCTCCATCCACAGTGATACAAAGGTGAAAATCAAAACCAGAGAAGCAAGATTTTAGCTTCATTAAACATGACACGGCCATCGGAGATGATCTTGATGTCTGAATAGAATGTCATTGAACCCAAGAGTTCTGCAATAAGACATGATTGCTGATTTTTTGCAACACCTGAGAGATCTCTCATGGTCACTCATCCTTCTCTTCTTAAGGTGGAAGCCAATTCCACATTAGCCAGGATGCTATAATTCACCACTACATGGTTGCTGCATTGGCACAAAGCTTGACAGTGAAAGGTTATAATCTAAACGTTTGCCGGCTATACGCTGCAAAGAATAGCTGAATAATATTGATATACAGGGAGAATTGATAAACTATACCAACATGCCATACAACAGATTGGGGAGTGTCCTCAAGCTTTCGGTGCAGTCACTGAACAGCAATTTCCCAGACAATACCAGCATGGTTCGGAAATTGATTCCTCATTTAAGTCAACTTCTTTTGTGGTGGATGTTAAAGAGGCCAGAAGCCATCTGAATGACAACAAAAGTTCATCCTAAACCCATCTGCTTCATCCACAGGGACCATTTAACAGCCTCCAAAAACTTATCATTCTTCCGTAGTGCATTGATCAAATTTATGTAGGTGACCTTATCAGGCTCTATCCCTTTCTCCCTCATTTCCTTTATCAAGGCCACAGCTTCTTCAACCATTCCTGCAATTCCATATGCCTTTATCAATGTGTTATAGCTGCATAAATCAGGTCCTAGACGACAATCTTTAAGTTCGTTCAATACACCAGCAACTTCATCGATCCATCCCCGCTCTCCATAAATGTTCATCATGATATTGTATGTGTAGCGATCAGGAGAACGAGCTGAATCCTTCAGTCTCTGCAAGACTTTTCTAAAACTCTCCATTTGGCCTTCTTTCCCATAAGCATCCAGCATGCAATTGTACACTTCAAGAGAAACTGAAAAACCATCAAACTGCATTTCTTTAACAGCTGATGACATGTTTGTGAAGTCCTTGTTTTGCCCATACAATGCTATGATGGTGTTGTACGTAATAGTATCAGCCAGCCCTTGCTTTCTAGCCATCAAGAACAACTTCCTTACTTTTTTGAAAAGCTTAGCTTTTCCATAAACATCAAGCATGACATTGAAGGTAATCGTGCTAGGAGAAAATCCACACTGAAGCATTTCCTCAAAAAGCCGGGAGAGCTCATCAACAGGCAGAGCACGAGAACAACAGTTTATGACACAATTATACATTTCCTGATCCCAACTGATGCCGCTCCTCAAAAACTTATAGTAGAGTTTTTCTAATTTATCCTGCATACCGCAGCGCTGGTAAATGCGGAACATGTCTCGAAACAGAAAAACATCAGGCATGAGATTTTTCTGCTTTTCCATCATCTCAAGAACAGCACAAGCCTCTTTTAGGGATCCGGCTTTAACATACATTCTCACAACAACGCTGAAAGCAATCACATCTAACGGAACTCCAGAAGATTTTAGCTTTATATACAGTTCCTCAGCTTCAGTAAATTGGCCTAAGCTACTGTATGTATCAATCATCGTGCTTAAGATATGCACGTTCTCTCTGCATTCAGTTTTAGGCATACTCATGTATATTTTGACTGCATTTTCAAAATGGCCTGACTCTTTACATGAACAGATCAAGAGATGGTACAGATATTCTTCAAAAGCCAAATCTGTCCACCGTTTATCCTGCATAACCTTTATGGCACTGTCCACCAATCCATTTTTCACATAAGCCATGACTAAAGTGGAGCATGAGGTCTGGTTGACCAAAACGTGTTGATAAAAAGAATCTTTCACAAGGAGAGGCACTTTATCGATTCTTCCAGCCCTTTCATATGCTTGCAAAAGAATACCCAAGATCGATGAATATTGGCAACCCATCTCTGCCATATCATTTAGAGTTTTGGTGGCACCATCTTCATCCCCATATTTAGCCTGCAAATTTATCAATGTGTACAAATTGGACGAATTAGGCTTCAACCCTAACCTCCTGAGTTCTTTGCAGTACCAGGCTGCCTCTTGATAATTGTTTGCTCGCCCCCATCCTTCAATCATGGACCTGTAAGTTGTCTCATCGGGCGCCAATCCAATATCCTGCAGCCTCTGAAAAATTCTTTGTGCAGCATCCATATTGGACACCTTTCCATATCCAGTTATCAAAGTGTTGTAGGCAACGATATTTGGCGGCAATCTGGCTTCTTGCATGGAAACCAATGTCTTTTCAGCCTCCTCTAGCTTACCTTGCTGACAATAGGCATTAAGTATCGCCAACCAATTTTCCACCTTCAGAATCACGTCGTCATCTCTCAATAAGCCAATTATTTCCTCAGCTTTGTCATACAACCTCAAACGTGTATAGATTGTGATCATTGCAGCATATGCTGATTGACATTTGATACCACAATCTCTCATCTGGCTAAATGCAAATTCCGCCTCTTCGACCTTCCAACCCTTCTGGTAAAGACTCATGAGCATACCAAACGTTGCAATATTAGGCTGGACTCCATATCCCAACATCATCCTGAACCACTTCCCCCCCATTCCAACTCTCCCCTCTTTGCAACAAGCATAAATTAAAGTGTTAAAAACCTGATAATTTAAGCCACACTCAGGATCTACACTCAGCTGGCTAATCAATTTCTCCGCCGCATCCCAATCTTCTCTCCTACCAAACACTCTGAGTACCAAATTATAAGCGCCGATATTTCGTTCCAATTTCCCCTTACTTCTCATCCACTCGAAAAATTCTAGAGTCTTGCTATCACTGCATTTCTCGAGCTGTCTCAAGATCCTATTACACTCTGCAATGCTCAAATCAGACGCAAGGTTATTCACATCCAATCTACTATAATCCTGCACAAAATCCACATCTTTTCTCCCACCATCAGACCTCCGAAAACTGGACTTCCATTTCCTATCTCGCTTGTCTCCTTTCTTTGGACTCTCAAAGTTGGGATTTTTCTCACCCCCAGCAACTGGGTCTTGCTCAAACAATGTCTCCCCGACAGAACTTCCTTTCGGAGGCTCGACACTATCAATTTCCAACTGAGAGACCTTACTGTGCTTGACCCTACTAAAAGGACTGATTACTGAAGCTCCACTTACATGGACAAGACCAGAAATGGCTAAAACTGAGGCAGCACGGTCGGTTGATTGGACAGGGTTCACAGAGAAACCGACCCTTCTCTTATCCCAGGCGTCGACGGGGATGGACAACCTCAACGATGCCATGGTTCGAAGCAGCCTCCAAAGCGACCACCCTTCAACTCACTATTCATCCATCGAAACCAACAACTGCGAAATTCGAGGATGCTGCTGAAGGGTGCGATGAACCGTTGGAGAAGAAGCGCGAGCGACTGATGATTGGGGCGGGGGGTTGTTTCGTCTTTCAACGGTCCTTGCAGGTTTGTGACCACAGATCACACCAAATTTGATCTCACCCGTTTTTATTTTCTAGACAGGTTCGGTTCTTGATGTAGTTCGATTTCAAAATGAAATCAAGAGCTGAATCGGTTCATCAAAGACCGGACCGTTTAGTTTGAGGATCAGGAAGTGAATCATTTCGATCCGGTTTAATGAAATCGATCATTTTTTTTATTAAAAAGATGGCCATGCGTAAGAGAGAATGAAAAATTTTAAGATATTGATAAAAGTCATGATAAGTAAAAAATTAGTATATTTGATTAGATAAGATAGTATTTAGTTCACATTTTACTAATTCCTTATGAAATAATAAAATAAATGTATATATAATCAGTCTAATCTAATTCTCTTTTGAAATTAGAAATCAAATTGCTCGGAGAATTAGATCGATACTCCTAAAAGTAGACCGAACTGACCCATCGAAGAAGAGATGGGAGAATTAATTTCCTCATCTTTTATGGGTATGCCTTAGGAACAAAAAGGTTATCAATCAAAATGAGGTTATCCCTAGTCCTAATCTAAACTCCAATTAACAAATTTGTTTAATCGTGGTGATTAAGGAGTTATATGAAGATCGTACGAAATTTCATACATCGCACTGCATATTAAAAGAACACTTAGCATCAAGCGATCCACAATGATCGCTACTGTTACTCATGTAGAAGGCACAATCCAGTGAGATATGTTATTTGTTTAGATCCTTCTTCTCTGGTTTGCCTCGACTCTATCTTAACGGCTCCACACCGATAAGATGGTATCAAATGTAGATTAATAACAACTACATGAGTCTACCATGAAGTATTCTTGCCAGGACAATTTTGTTGTTCCGTAGGGTAAAAATCCAAACGCTGTTTGATGTTAGTAAAACGTGAAAAGCATCGGTAATTATCGAAATTGTTGATGACAAAATTATGATTGATAACTTATTTAGTCGGTAATGAGGGGATAAATTACAGCGCTTTTACCAAAGTAAGAATAGTCATTGGATTGTTTTTGATCAACAACTATTTCAATAATTTACCAATATTTAATCACATACCTTATCAATGCGTTGAATTTATTAACTTGTAAGCAAATTATCATCTCTCACTTGAGTTCTTTTATCAATATTTATTTGATTATTGGAAGTTACCGACTGTTCCAATAGTTTACCAATATAGTTGTAGAAACAATTGACCAAACTTCAATATAAACAGAACAAGGAAATAAATTGAACTCTATATTTAAGTGTTTTGGTTGGTGCGACTGATGTCCATGGGGAAAGGAGTATGGAAATACAATCACGTTGGAGTAACTCAAATACTCCGTCTTCTCCAATTCTCAATTATACCCAATAACTTATATAATATTTAACCCTGTAATTTCTCATGAAATAATATTTCAATCTCATAAAATAATTCAAAAATCTTAAGACAAGATTTATTGGCTTCAACACTCTAAAATTGCTTTAGGATGTAATTCGCGAAGAAGCAATCGCTTTGATGCTATTCACAACAAAGACACTTCTTATATATAGATAAGAGTTGGATTCAAAGCAAAAAACCTACTCAAACAAGGTTAGCACTCATAGATGAAACCTCTCCAAATTAAGATAGTTTCATTTTTGAGCTTAAACTTGAGACATATTTCTTATAATTTCCACATTGACTCAATGTTTTAGCTAAGTCACATTTGCTTTGTTGGAATCCAAACTTTGCTACTACTCTCCTACAAACCCCCATGAGCTCAATCACTACAGACATCTTTCAAGTCCACTTCACCATAACCATGAATCTCATTAGAACGCCAATTCTATATATACATTTAACTATTCCACAAAAATTTTCCGACACAACCTCCTCAATCATATGTAAAATGAAACCATCATTGCATTTATATTTATCAAGAGATTGAACACGCACCTTATCAAATTTAGCAGCTATAATAACTATTGGCTTTGTAAGTTTCACCTCGTTTTGAATATTTGTTTTGATTACTGCATTAGTTACCTCAAGAGTTTCTAGTTATAACTCCACCTTGAGTTGAACACCATCCAAATTTGTATAAACACTACTGTAATTAGTCATACTTGAAAGTACTGGAGACTTGTCATATGTAACTTCTTTGCTGACAAGAGATGAATTTAATTTCGTATGCCACAACCAATAGCCCCACTCACTTTGTGTACAACTTAGGAAAATGCACTTCTTGCCTATCTGTTGAGCTTATCATCACTCACTTGAATATAATGCGCCCAACTAAATATTCTAAGAACAAAATAATCAAGGACATTACTTGACCATACAAATTGTAGTTGATGGAGATTTATTCACCATAGCTAACTATACTAAGTGCATTGCCAAGAATCTCCTAGATATATTAGCATTATAGAGCATTCTATGGGCTTTCTGCAATAACATTCTACTAGTCAATTCCTTGAAGGAATTGGCAACAGCCTGCAAACATTCAAGTGAATTGATTTTGCATTTTTGTGGTTTTTCTAACATTCATACTAAATTGCAATTCTTGACATTTGCCTAAGTTAAACTTACAACAACACCTACATAAATTTAGTTACTTGATCACATAACAACATAGCAAATTCCTTTCATTTAGAACACTCAAACTTCTCTTGCTAATGTACCTCACACGTATATGTTGCAATTAAGATTCTCGTACAAATGCATCCAATATCTTCATGGTAAAATTCTTCACTGTCTCACTTGAAGCTCATGCATGCCACTATGCTTAATTCATCTCATTATCACCAAGGCAATTCGAACAATTTTCAAAACTCCACATTTTGAAAAATATTAAGTCCTAACTGAATCCAGGGCACTCTAGTAAATTAAATTCACCTTCAATTTTGAAACATGTCTCACTTCAGTCAATGTTCTCACAATACTATCATGCATTCTAATTTTTATATTAGCAACACCCACAACATCATACTCTACATTATTCCCTAACTAAAATTTACTACTATCCAAAAATTAATAAGTAATAGGCTAGTTCATATTCAATATAGTGTGAAACAAATTACCAGAATCCATATTCCATCCATTAATCGAAGAATCCTTAGTAATAGAGAAAACATAATCAATATTATTCGAATTATTATTAGCCGTTGCAACAATATCATTAGTGGACTCAACTCTAATTCTCTTACTCTTTCCGTTCTTTAGCTTGACATACTCTCTTTTAAGATGTCTCCTCTTGTCACAGCTGAAACAGACAACACCATTAATCTTAGATTGAATAGTTTATACAAATTCTACTAACACGAATATTAGTTTTTTATCTACTTTTATATACTAAAGCAATAAACACACGTTCACCAATTCTCACCTACATATGTCGTCATTCAGAATTTAATTGCGAACCCAACAAACGTGAAGCTTGTTGACCCAAAGGAATCATTAACAACAATTACGGTAGTATTCTAACGATTATGTAATGAGGATAACAGTATCAAAGCACGTACCTCATCCTCAAAGTTAATCTCAATTGAACTTGATTGACTATAGACACATTGAATTCATTAATATGCTTAGCAATTGATGCACCTTTGTCTATCTTTAAGTTAAACACACTTCACATTAAGTAGACTTATTGATCATACCAACTTTTCGTACATGTTTAACAAGGCTTTCATCAACCCCTGAGCGGTTGTCTTTTTCATGATGTCAAAGGCAAGTTATGAGCTAAAATCAGCCAAATAACACCAACACCTATCTATCTAGTGATTCATAATCGGCTTGCTTCATCAACTCCAACTCCTCCCCAGATAGGGTATGTGCAAATTCCTCCAAAACAGATAATTCTCAATCTACATCTTTTATAATTCAAAATCCTTTCTATCAAATCTATTAATTCTTATGTTTCCTTCTTCTATCAATATTGATTTACATCAACTCAACTTAGCCTAGCTTTGATTATGGAAACAAACGATTGAACAATAAAATAAATATAACAAGAAAGTAAAGTTAACACTAGATTCATGTGATTTGATTGATATGACCTATATTCACGAGAAAATCAACAGAAAAATTATAAGTTTTATGATACAAAAAAGATACAATCACACTTGAGTCATTTAAATACTTTCAGTGTTTCTCAATCCCTAATTATACCTAATAGCTCACGTGATGTTTAGCTCTACGATTCATCACGAAATAACATTTCAATCTTACAAAAGAATTCACAAATCTTACCATAAGATTTAATTGCTCAATTGCTAGATATAATTCACTAGAGAACGTACGACATTAGGATTTAAATCATGAAATATTCAATTCAAAACTAATAGACGTGCCGTCACTTAATCACCTCCATCTTCTGAACAATGAAAACCTATATCCACCGAAACTGTAAAAGCAAAGTGAATATAATAAACTTTACTTGATTGTTTCGAAATTACCAACCATTCCAATATTTTTTGTCAACTTGGAGTTGGTAAAATAAAATAAAAAGCTTGACTGTATCGAGATTACCAACCATTCCAATATTTTTTGTCCACTTGGAGTTGGTAAAAAAAAAAAAAAGGCAACCAAATCAGAATAGAAATCAAAGAGAAGTTGGACTTTCCTTTTCCATCCTTCTTCGCCAACCCAATCCGTAAAAGCAAAGTGAATATAATAAGCTTTGCTTGATCGTTTCGAAATTACCAACCATTCCAATATTTTACTAACATTTATTTGCACGGCTTTGCAACTAATTCGAGTCACCAACTCTTCTACGGAAATGATCAACTATCACACGAATAGTAAAGTTTAATAAGATTGTTTTGAAATAACCATCCGTTCTTATACTTTATGAACATTGATTTGTTAAAAGTTATTAACTCTTACACAAAATTTCTAACTAATTTCAAAGTTACCAACTACTCTGCTAACTTGGCAACATTTACTTGTAGAGCTCAATTTGCCAACTCTTTCATGAAACTACTAACCAGTAATTGAGTTTGTTACTAAGTTTTATCTAGTCGTTTCAAAAGCACCCACTGTTCCTATTATTCACTAACTTCAATGGCAACTTACAATAAAAAAAAATGTTGATAATTTTTATAAGAAATAGTCAACTTTTATTTGAGTTAGTTATCAATATTTATTTGATTTTTTTTAGAAGTGCTAATTGTTTCAATATATACAAACTTAATTTGGAGAGTTCTCCAACATTTTAAAATTACTGCTCTTCTATAAAATTATCAATTATTTCCCCCGAAATTATCCATTACATTCAGGAAAATACCAACATTTTTATGCGGTGGTTAAGTTACCAATTTCTAAAAGAAAATACCGACTTTTATTTGAGTTAACTTTTATTCGATTGTTTACAAAGTACTAACTCTTCCAAAAACTTACCTCCAGTTGTTCAGAGAGCTTTCCAATGCGTTAAAGTTACAATCAAATAAACATCGGTGAGTGGACTCAAATAGGTATCTATAAGAGCCGGTAACTTTAACATACAAATAAAATCCATAAATAAATGTTGGCAAATTTTCAAATTAGATAAAAAAAAATTCGAAACATTCAATAGACGCTCGTACTCAATCAAATAAGAGGAGTAAAGCTAAAATTTTAGATGTTAAATTGAAAGATTTGATAAATCACTCAAGCCAATATAAGTGATTTGCTGTGAGAGTTAGTAACTTTAGTACGATGATAACTCTATAGCAAATAAATATCGATAAGTTCTTAAAATAATTGGTAATTTTGAATTAGTCATGGAGTTGGTAATTTCTATAAAATTATCTTCTTTAATACATCGATAATGATAAGTTAGGCAGGTAAATATTGGTAACTTATAGAGATGGTCGGTAACATAAAACAAACATGTCACTTATGGTACTTCAGCAAATATTTGGGTAATTAACACGTTAAAGATTGGATAATTACGGGTGCATCCCTAAGACTGTTGGTAACTTACTAACATGTTACTGGTTAAATACGTCGCCGGGCTTTCGAGGAATTACTAGTGAGAAATGGTGTTCCTTATTTTCACGCAAGGAAATCTAGGAATTTCCTTTGAAGTTCTTACTACGATCTCTGGCCGGTAGGATTTGTTCAGGAGGGACCTTGTGGGTGGGTTTTAGATAATGAAGACGATCGTGCAGTTGCAAATTTGGGAGCAATCACTAGTCCTACTCACTTTTAACTTTCGGCTTCTAGCATGGACAACCTGACAAGAGTCTTAAGCACGACCCGCAGAACTGGTGTCTAGAAGCCATGTGTAATTCACTTCACTTTCCCTCTGAGCAGGATCCCAAATGATCCGCAGATGATCCTGACCGTCGCAGAATCTCGGCTGCAAAATCTAGCTGGGGAAACATGGCATTTTTGCAGAAAGCATCTATATGATCATGGGAGTGATAAAAGCATCTTCTCTGCTCCTTTAAGTATCTATGTAATCAGACCCAAATTCTGAAGTTGATAAAGTCAAGATCTTGTGAATAGATTGTGGCTTAAAATTCCTGTTACTGCATGTGGCCTGCTGTAGCATAATGGTTCTGAAAACTTCACTTTGAATTTAATTGATGCTTTGTAGAACATCGGCAGATCCCGATATCAAGAAGGAACTTTTCCAATTCAAGGCGAAGAATTTGGAAGTTGTACTGACCTAGAGCATACCTACATAAACATGACAAAGAAACTACACAAAGTCTTCTCCAAGACCTGTAGGTAGGCATGTTGATCGAATTCCACTGGAGAACATATATATAATTCCAAGATTCATCATGTTTTTCCGGTACTTTCAACGTGAGTTATCATCCCTCATTCGCTGTTATTTGCTTCTGACAAGTAGTTGTATATGAATTATTTGCAAATCATCATGCGTGCTTAATCATTTCAAATTGGAAATGATGGAAGAAGGCTTCCAGATGTATTTACATTTTAGAATGGCTCTTCACCACGACTGAGACGCACATTAGCATGATTCCTGATGGTTGAGGTGATCATAGCGAAACACTTGACCTGGACTTTTCAGTGGTTGGACGATTTGTAGATAGCTCCACTTGCTACTTATAATAGAAAATGTCCATTAGTGGTAGGCCAAAAGAGGGATTGAGTGCAATTACAGATATGGAGGTCGTACTAATGTTGTTCACCATAGATATCACTTAATCTTTAGACGGAAAACCAAACTGTGACTGCTCATCGAATAGTTGACATCCGATTCATGTTCACAATCCAGATAGATGAATGGCTCCGGAAAAATAAAATAATCTAGGGGTGTGCTAGTTGACATTGAAAAGTAGTTCTCCTTTAACATATCTCTCCAACATGAAGTTCCCCTCACCAAGAAAATTGCGGTAGGGGGCAAATAAATGCGTTAGAAAAATTTATTTGAGCTATTGGAACATCTTTGTCAAGAAGCAATGAAATAAGCCGATACAATTATTACGCAACGAACTTTTGAAGCTTTTGTCAGAAAAATCTCAGCCTTTAGAAGAAGTTGCTTCCATCTCTTGAGAGGAAGTATCAGAGAGATACTGCTTCAAACTGCTCATTTCATGAGCCACATCCATCATGCTAGGCCTCGTTGAAGGAGAATACTGTGTGCACATGAGACTGAGCTCGATTAGCTCCACTATCACCTCGCAACATGCCTTCCTCAAGTACTCAGGCATTGACGGTGAGCTGCACCGGGCTAGCGCTTGTTGCACGATGGGATCGAGATTGTGGGGATAGTGACTTTTGACCCATTCATGCAAGCTTGAACATTCATTAAATAGGACTGCTGTCGGGCGTACTCCTGTCACGATCTCTAGCAGAAGAACCCCGAAACTGAAGACATCTCCTTCAGTTGAAGCCCTTTTCCCCATCCCGTACTCTGCATTTTCTCAAAACAGTCACATAGGAAGGTTAGGCTTTTATTTCTAGAGGCGGACAAATGGTCAGATTTTTGACATAGGATCTTAGGAAAAATAGTTTCATGTCGAAGAACTAGTGGAAGTGTAATATTTATGATTTATATGTAGAAATTAAGTTTCCTAACTCATAAAAGAACTAAATCTCGCGCAAACATGGAGTGAGCCAACGCAGTTGACACCGAAGTGTGCACAATGATTAGTGACAATTCAATTTAATGAGACTGCAAGTGCAACATACCAGGAGCAATATAGCCGACTGAACCGCATAATAATCCATCTGTCGAGCAGAATGATGTCGTATCATATGGCGGAACACCTTCGTCACCTCCTTTAACCAATCTTGATATTCCAAAATCAGTGACCAGAGCTGTCATATCATCATCTAGAAGTATGTTGCTCGGTTTTAGATCACAGTGAACAACTCTAACAGGAGAATAATGGTGTAAATATGCAACACCCTCAGCCACATCGCTACAAATGCCAACCAACTGAACCAAATCCAGCCCTTGGTTCAGCTTGTGGCTTGGGTACAGATGCCTCTCCAGGCTCCCATTTGACATCAATGGAAGAACCAGAGCCTTAAAATCCGGCCTACTGCATATTGTTATGATCCTCATCAGATTCCTGTGCCTGGTCCTCTTTAGTATTTGACATTCTCTTTTGAAGCTCCCAGAGATTGCTCCAGCAGTCTTCGAATCCAACACCTTCACGGCGATTCTCGTGTTATCTTGGAGAACCCCTTTATAAACATGCCCGAACTGGCCTGAACCAATCAGGCTGGAGGGGTTGAATCCACCAGTAGCCTCCATGAGTTGCCTATACGAAATTTTTGGGTACTGGTGCTCTATGGTTTCTTGCTTTTCTTCATCGACCATGTTGATCCCACTGAAACTCGCAAGCTTCTTTCTGATTTTGGACCTGAGTGTAAGAGGGTATCCAAATACGCAGAATATGGGAGTGACAACCAATGAAAGGAGAATCGGTACAATAATCAAGTGATAGTGTCGCTTCTTCTTACAAGCTTGCATGCCCTTTATTGATCCACAGAGGCCACTGTTTCCCTGGAAAGAATCCACTGTCAGGGCAGCGAATGCACCTTCGTCCGATACATTTCCGGAGAAAATGTTGAAAGAGAAGTTGAGCTGCTTCAGAGTTGGAGAAGCCTGGAGAGATTGTGGGATCTCTCCGATCAAACAGTTGGAAGATACATCGAGTGCTCGAAGATAAGGCAACTGCCCTATTGAAACTGGAAGGGGACCATCCAATCTGTTGCCAGAAATATTGAGGTACTCAAGTGCAATGCAGCTGCCGAGTTGTGATGGGATGGTCCCAGAGAGATTGTTCGCCGATAAATCAATCGCCAAGACCATGTCCATTTTACTCAGCTCCAAAGGCAAAGCACCATCTAAATAATTACTAGACAGGTTCAGGTATATCTTCAAGCTCCTCATACCCGCCACTTCATCAGGAATTGTCCCAGAAAGTCTGTTGTGAGAAAGGTCAAGTATCTCCAAATTTACGCACTTTGCTAGACTCGGAGGAATCACTCCGGAGAGCTGGTTCTCGTGTAGCAGGAGCCTTCTTAATTGAGAGAGGTTGGCAAAACTATCTGGAATCAAACCGGATAGCTTGTTTCTTGACAAATCCAAGAGACCAAGGTGAGGAAGACCCCCGAGGGCTGAGGGAATCTCTCCAGATAATGAGTTGTTCGACAAATACACTCTTTCGAGCCTTTCCATTTGGCATAGCTCGGTTGGAATGGTTCCGTTCAAAAAATTGCTAGACAGGTTCAATAGAGTGAGATTGATAAGGTTCGAAATTTGTGGAGGGATTGAACCATAGAAGAGATTCTCAGCTAGATGAAACTGTCCCAGAGTACGAGGAAGATTGCCGATGTTAGCAGGTATCTCGCCGCCGAGTTTATTGGCGGCCAATTCAAGTTCTTGCAAGTTGGATGAATTGGCTAGAGCTGAAAAGAAAGGTCCGAGGTTGGTGTTACCGTCGTGACTTACGAAATTATTGTAGGAAAGGTAAAGAAACTGCAAGTGGGGCATTTTGCGGAAAATCTCAGAGGGCAGCTCGCCACTCAGCATGTTCGACTCTAAATCAAGCCACATTAGCCCCGTGGAGTTGACCAATGCCCGGGGGACCTGACCCACAAGCCCATTGGACCACAGCAAAAGATACCTCAATGCCCCAAGCTCACACTCACCTCTCAAGGGTATTTCCCCAGTTAGAGTATTGTTAGACAGGTCCACATAATCCAAAAAGGATGACCCATTACAGAAAATTCCTTCCGGAATGCCACCCGAAAGCTTGTTGCTTCTCAAATCAACATACACTAATTTGCGAAGAGAACCGAGCTCCGAAGGGATTGTCCCTTCAAGGAGATTAGATGCTAGGCTCAACTGTTGGAGCTCAACAAGAGAGCCTATCTCGGCCGGAATGCGACCTTCAAAGAAGTTCTTGGACAGATCAAGAATGGTTAGCTTAGAGAGACCAGCAAGTGCAGGAGAGATAGTGCCTCCTAGTGACCTTTCACTCAGGTCAAGCTGTACTATTGCACTTCTTGCACTGTTGCACAAAACTCCTGTCCAGTTGCAGACATGGAGGTTGCTAGAATTCCAGCTTTGCAAGGCGTTCCCTGGGTCCGAAACGATGCCTGACATGAATGACACGAGCGAGGCTCTATCGCTCATGATCCGACCGTCGCTGGTGCGGTCTCCAGAAACAACAACACGAAAGGCAATGAGCAAGAAGAGGAAACTAATATACAAGGAGAAGGATTTGAAACAACCCATCTCCCGTTTTCAAGAAACTGTGCTCTCCGAACAAAAAAATTTCGAAGAAAATGATCGCGGATGCTAAGGAGGGAGAGAGAGAGCGAGAGAGGAACAGACGAGCTTGCTTAATTGTTTGTGTGAGAAGCAAGTGCATTACCATGCATGGCGGTGCGCCCTAATTAAAGAAGAACACGAGCCCTGAAAGATATACCATACCAGGAAGCAACGCAATAAACTAACCAATAATGCACGCGATGTGTCCTAGGGTTCGTGCCTAACTGCCGTCGACGGGAGGGGAGCGCGCAACGTTTGGCGCCGATGAACTTTGACTTCCCCGAGGTCAACAAATGGCAGAGGACCACGTGTGAACCAGAGGCGCGACACGTCAGCCCGGCGACGGGGGGAGCCGTACTTGGCCACAAAGTGGTGTACATGTCACCACGCCACCTGCGAGGCCTAACTCTTTTCAGTCTCCCCCTATCTGTTTATATTATTCCAATTTGCTTGATGGGTTCTAGGCTGAAATTAGTGGAGGATGCGTTGTTTAAGGATGGGATAATCTAAGTTAATAGGCACGCCTAGGAGGGTGACGCGGCAAGGTTTTTTTCGTGGGGTTTTGGTATATTTGTCGGACGAAACGAGTTGCATGCGTGTGCACGGAACTTACTGCTATTAATCTCTTGTCATTAGGCAGGCTTTGTTCTATATCTGATCTAATAGACAAAGGTTAGGGTCGACATACCTGATGTACGGCCAAAAAAAATTGCCACTTGCGGACGCTTTTTTATATCAAAGAAAAAAAGTGCCACTAGCTTATAGTGATTCCTCTTTCGGTCTTTTAGGGACATTCGGAAGTACCACTTTTATCGCGCTACAAGACGTGCAGTTGTGTATTGGCACAATTCCCCCTCCTTTCATGTCTGGTTACCTAATACCATGGAAAGCTCCACTCCTGTTTTGGTTTTGATAGCGAGTTGTGATGGAATATCTCTAATTCATCTCGACGAAATGGGTGGAATGTTCATTCACCTTCCAAAGATGTTCACGGTGCTTTTTGTTATTTCTTGTTGTGTTCTTATTTTGTCTACAGTTTGGTATAAGACCATGAAATAATTGTAAGGAGTTTGTCTTGATATTTTAGATGTCGCATAGGGAGATTTTCGTCGCGAAAATAGGGTATCCTAACCCCACAAATATATGATACAAAAATAGATGATTGACAAAGCATCTTTCACACATTTTGCGGATTTTTAAGAAGAAAAAGTATCAAGATCATATATAAAAGAAATATGAGAATATCCTTTAGTGTGGAGAGAATATGTAAATATGTAGAAAACTAGTGACAATGTGGTTATTATAGAATTCAAAACAAGTTAGGAGAGCTTTTATGGTGTCTTGATAATCACTGTCATAACTCTGTTGCAATCATGTGTGTCGTATCGCAATCTTCCTTATATAAAGTGTTGTGTAAATATCAAGATCTTAAAAGATTTACCATCAACGAGTGAGACTTGCTCACATTTTCATCAACAAGGGCCTTTCTCCAAAAACCTTCAAATAAAAAGCAAAGAATTTGAAAAAAAAAATCATAAAATTTTAAAAAATTATTAAGAAGTAGGATGGCCAACGTTCATGTCAATGTTTCCATTAAAATTGGTTAGGTTGACTCAATAGGTAAAAGATGAAAATATTTAGGACTTAATCGATAAAATTAAAAAGCTTATAATTAAATTAGCAAAAACGTAATAAATTTATGACTTTTTAAATAATTTTCGTGAGAATAGAGGCATAGATAGCGTTTCATACTTCAATCATTCTGATTTGCTCAAAGTGGACACTTCTGTAGTGTGGATTTAATGAGTACGAGCAAAATAAATTTTAGAGAAAATGACCCAAGAAAAGTATGGCTCTACGGCTGCAATTTTTACTTACGGATATCGATATTTTTTTCCTTTCTATCCATTTTGATGCCCCGAGGGCCAAAAGTGCTTTGAGCTTTTCTTCCATCATCGTCTCAAGATAGAAAGGCAGCATCGTTTCTCAGTGGAGGGGGTTAGGCCGATGCTCTCAAAAGAGCACCAATCGAAGCGGCCAGAAGAAAAGACAAACAAAAACGAGCACCACCCTCTGGAAATCGAGAGAAACTTCCCTACGCAAGGTTTGCATCATCTCATTAGTCAGTCGCCATCTTAATTTTAGGGCTTACCTACACATAGACCCATCAAATGGATGGGTCGGATTAAGTTAGGGTCGGGTCAAAAATGGTTCGACTCATATTAATTTATTTAACTCGTTTTAACCTATATTTATATAATCAATTGGTGTGTAGGCTATACACCAATTGATTAGTTTCTTTGTTTCCAATATAGAAATTAGACTAGTCTCTTTATCGACTAATTGAGTTACACTTGAATAGTGATCGAGTGCTTCTATAGGGCTCGTGAGATTACCCTCCATGGAACATTAGCCGACAGTACAAACGCCATGAGCTAGATGCACACAAACCCAATCGATCTCAGCTGTTGAATTGTCTGAGGCCTGGTTTAAAATCTACATGATTTGATCATTTATGTGCTCTGCTGTAGTCTTTATTGCTAGAGCGATCCGTAGCCACTCTTTTCCATGTCTTTCCTTCCAAGGGAATACAGAAAAAAGGAGAAAAGGAAAAAAGAAATCTTATTTTTGTTTAAAGACCAGCACTATGGACTAGACTAATGTCCACTTGCTAAGTGCGGGACGGACACATTTTTTTTGAACCCATACTTCCATATATATGACTATATAAGCATGAACCCACATATATACATAAACCATCATTTTATTAACAAAACCAAATCCTTCATTAACATGTTGATGATAGAAAGTGAGTATAGGTGAAATCGATTAAATTAATTCGTTGCGGTACAGAGTGAAACCACTTAATCACCAATAGGATATTGTTCAAATCGAACCGCGAGGCACATAATAATGTCGTTAGGCATGGTCGACGACGACTTCAAACATAGTGCTCGACGGTCCATATGATGTCCAGTTCAATAGATCGTCTTGTAAATCTTATACATTCAAGTGGGTTGTTAGTATATATTTCATATAAGTAGGCCTAGCGTGGAGGCCGCATTATAAAGTCTATGCTTTTGCCCTAGTTGTGCGTACCGAATCGATTGGTAGTTTGATAAAAAGCTAACAGCGCTAGGATCCAGAGGCATTGAGCCTGACGAAATTTTATAATGTTTCCTCTCGCGTCTGAGATTGAAGAAAGTGCACGTGGTCCAGGAAAATTATGTCAACTTAACTAAACGTGAAATAATGGGGACGAATCCCTGTGATGTCGACCATTTGGATCTGGTGCTATCTTCGACATATTCGCAATCTGCTTGTCAACGTCTGTTTCTCATGTTCTGACTTTCAAATGGTATCGTATCGTATCGACAAGTGAGGATTAATCAATCCCACATGTAGCTTGATTTCAAAGAAAATTGTCCGAAAATCTTAAATCTATTATGTGATGGCTAATTCAGTTTTAAATCTTTTAATTGTCTTAATTCAATCGTAAACTTATTGTACGGTAGCTAATTTAGTTATAATTTTTTTTTCTAAATTATCAATCTCAAATCTTTAAATGATTTACCGAAGGACTTCTAAGCAAAATTACTCAGGAAAACTATATTAGCATATTGTAAAAAGGTTTTAGACTAAATTTGGTAAATTATCTAAATATTTAAGACTAAATTGGCAAGTTAAAAGGTTACCAAAAGGATTATATTGGCAAAAATTTAAAAGGTCGATGACTAAATTGAGTAAAACTAAATTGTTACGGTTGAAAAGTTTAAGACTAAATTTGTTGTCATACGATAGGTTAACGATTAGGTTTAGGATTGAATGTGTGATGTACAATAGGTTTAGGATTTTTTGGACAATTATTCCCTTGGATTTAAGAAAATCAGAATCTTGTAATTGCTATAGATTTCTACTAAAAACTATTCGCATCACTATACAGGAAATGCGACTCGAACCCTAGCTCGTGCTTGTAAAAATAGAGTAATACTAGTCGCTTAGACGAGATCGGTCAATCTACTGGAGTTTCGCACGATGTTTTTTTTTTTTCGGTTTGTTTCCGACAAAGCAAGAATTTTCCCAGGCAAACTATATATTATTAAATGATATGTCAACATGAAATTCATGGGGAAACGATCCAAGTGGATGCTCTGCTGGGTCGACTTCGTTCTTCAACAACGTTTCGCTGACAAAGTTGAAAAGTGCATCTCTCTTTTTCCAGGAAGAACACAAGTCGGTGTTGGCCCCAAGTCAAAGCTTTCGGCCATTTAGCTTATCAACCATATGCAAAATCTATATGATTAAACAACTTTTCCAAGCATTAGAAGCTGAGAACGCGAATACTAAAGAACATTTAAAATTACCAGCCGATCCTTGACCAATGCCCTCGCACTATCCCCAACGAGATGAATGAGGCTTTGATTATGCATGTCAAGAGAGGAGGCCAAAACAGCCGTAAGTCCCAAAAGTATATGGATTTCACGGCTGCTTTACCAAAAAAACGGTCAAATTCGATTACATGAGGATCTCTACAATATGGTGCATTCATTCCTACACCTTGGTAGGTTTGATTCGGTAAATAGAACACATATCGTCCTTATTCCTAAAGTAAAAAATCCTGAAGAAATCACCCGCTTTAGACCCATTAATGCAACTTTACATACAAAGTCATCGCAAAGGTATTGGCTAATAGGCTGAAACCGTGGCTCCCAAGGATCATTACAACGAAACAAAGTGCCTTTGTTTGCGATAGACAAATCCAAGACAATATTTTCATTGTTCGAGGTGCTTCACCAACTAAGAGTTTCCAAGCAATCCCGAAACTCGACATGCAAAAGGCCTATGACAGAATTTGGGATTTTCTAGGGGCTTACATGAGAAAAGTGGGTTTTGATGAGAAATGGATCCATTGGATTCAACAATGCATCTCAACAAGAACATTCAAAGGTGAATGGGAGCATTTAACATAACACCAAAGTGACATTCAGCATTTTCAAATTGGTGCCATTCACTATAAACAAACTAAATGAAATAATTTTTCGTTACCTTATCAACATGGGGTTGTTGAGTATATATAGTGGTCATAATAAGTCAAGTATAACTAAGGATGGCATTTGAGATGGTTTAGTACCTAACTAATAGACCTCCATGGGCTGCCCAATCTCTCATTTCGGACTCAACCCCCACACCAAATGGTCTATTTTATGTCCGGATTTCCCTATGTTACAAACTTCGATTATGAATGAGTAATGCAAGCTTTGAACAAGATAAACTCTGCCCTAAATTAGCTCAATCGATTGTTTTGTGCTTTAAAGTATGGACATTTTCTACACTAGTAAATTTCAACTAATTATCTAAAAATTGTCGGTGAAAATAGATAACCTTACCTTTTTTAGGTAGTTCATTGATAACATAACAACGCTTGCATGATAGTACCAACTTTATGAATAGATAATTTTACTTTTATATGCATTTAATGTTTCAAATTTATTAACTCTTACATGAAATTGCCAGTCAATATCATTGTAACTTATCAACTCTTGTCAGATCAAAATGCCAATTAGTAATACCAACTTTTAGTTGTCTTTGTTTGATAAATACTTTCTTTAAGTTATCAACCTTTATCTATCTTGATTAGAAACCCCTTACATATATTAACTCCTTTCTAAATATTACAAATCTAAATTAGTGTGATTCACCTACCCTTTTTTCTCTCATCAACTTAACATTAGTATTGAATTACTAGTTCTCATTTGACTTGTTTACTAAGTTCATTTTTCTACTAATATTTCTTGTCATTTGTTTTGCATTTGGGTATGAAGCCTAATTACAATGAAATGGGCCTTCACGAACCCAACAAAATTAATGAAATGGGCCTTTCCCATCTTCCTGTAAAATCCATTTGGGTCAATCATCTCAAAATGGATCTTGCCCTCGATCCATTTCAGGTACAAAAAGGAACATGAAAAGTCGAGGTATCAAATCTTCAATCGAAAAACAAAAAAGAAGGTAACAAAGTCAAGGCATAAAATCTGCTTATGGGAAAAGAAAGGGGGTGAAGTCTGCTTTAACCTTTCAAGTAATATTGCTAAAATTCTCTTTACTTGGAAAGCCCATAAGCCACGTGGATTCCACATAAAAAAAAAAAGAAAAAGAAATTCCCCATTACAAAAAATCATCTTTTTGACCATTGATCAGAATTAATCTGAGGCTCTTATAGATTAGAAATCTGAAAATGAACTGTGAAAATTAATCAATAAATTAATTAACTAATTGATTAGCTTAGGTGTTCTCAAACCCTCTCCTTGAGCTTCCTTGTCGTTTCTGCTTTTGACAGTAAGATTGTCCCTCCAGATTTGCCAAACTCCACCAGATATATACTTGTACGTTAAGCGGCCAGCTAATACAAAATTATCAAAACCGAAACCAGAAAATTAAACCAATATAATCTCTTTATTTCTCTAATTTAATCTGCTAATCCGTGGGCTCGTGTGTAGCTTTTGTTTAACGAGACTCAAAATGTAAACATTTACGTGTTAATTGAATTAATTATGGCACGAGAGCGATCGTGGGTGACTAGTCAATTATTGTATATGACTTGTTACATGTGAATGAGTATGTACATACATGTGTATTGCGTGTAGATATTAGGCAAAGGCCGCCCGTAGAAACGGAGAAAAAATATTGATAAAATGCATTTGACGACGACTCCGAATTGTTGTTGACTTAATTTCGATTGGCTCTTCGATTGATTTCCATCAGATGTAATTTGCAAAGGCTGATTCAAAGGATGGAAGCTTCTAGGAAGGAATTAAGTTACCCATCCCACCTCACGCGTGGAGAAGTGATGCGGTCGTACCATGCCGTGGATGGACATTCCCCTATGAAAATTTGGTTTTAGGTTATGATTATTCATAGGACATGCTCCGTTCTAGTCGGTAGGTATACATAAATGGATGGGTCTGATTGGGTTACTTTAGCTTCTTTTTCTTCTTTTTTTTGGATTATCTTTTCATTTAGCACTATAAAGTCTCCTAACTCGTTTGATTTCTATGATCAAAATCTCGTGTCTAGGAAAAATGCATAAGCATTTATGTGTGTGTGTGAGAGAGAGAGTTACGAATAGTGGTGTAAAAAAAATTCATGATTTGGATTATGACTAGAGTAAAATGATGATGGCCAATTTGTTAAAAAAATATCTCGAATTTGAGCTATAATGACTTGATTCGATGAGATATGGGAATGATTGTGGGTTGAGAGATTTGGACAAGGAGCGGGTTCCGATAGGCTTTAAGGATGGTCAAAGGGGTAGAATTAAATCAAATTACGGACCAAACAAGGGGAGAGTGTTCTTGGACTATATACGTAAAATTGCAATGAACTCACAAGAAGTGCTTCTCAATGAAACAGTAACACTTTTGGATTAACAAGTTTGATGTTTGATGAGATTCTCAATCTAATCGCATGTGAGAATATTCGTGGAAGATAATCCAATGAATTTGTGATTGTTGCTTTAGTAGGTGAAGGTAGAAAAAAAGCAGCTACCCACGTTAGCAAGAGTAGCGCAAACCTATACAATCAATCTAGGACTTGTGTTATTGTGTGTTGGAATTGTGTGGCAAGAGATGACATCTTAGAAAGGATAACTTAAGTTGAAGAAATTGCTCATGTGATAGTGTGTCATGTATGACGACCAACATTACTAGATAGTTATATTAGCGATTTTCTTTAAAAATGAAATAATTATATTGAAATTTTGCGCAAAAATTTTGAATTAAATAAACAAAATTGAAAAGCTTATGATTTAATTAACATATATACAATAGGTTTAGGACTGATTTAGTAATATTCTTGTGCGATGTTGTAGGTGTTGGTAATGTTGAAATTAGAATGCATGATGATATCGTATGAACATTAATTGGAGTGGGGTATGTTTAAGTATCGAAGAATAACCTAATTTTGTGGGATAAGTACATTAGGAGTGTCATAACTTTCGTACGGCGCTCACTTTGGTGCCAAAACTTTTTTTTCACTCACTTGAGTGTCACAAGTTTTAAAAACGTTTACTTGAGTGCCAATTCGACGTGGCCACCGGAAAAGCCGACGTGGCCGCCGGAAAAAAGCCGACTTAGCTGCCGGAAAAGCCGACTTAGCCGCCGGAAAAAGCGACGTAAAGCATCGGTGAATAATATTTTAATATATTTTAATATATTTATTAATTTTTTTTGATTTTTTTTTTGATTTTTTTTTTTTTTTTCTTTAAGGCCGGTGAGGGTCATCGGTGCCCTCGCCAGCCCTAAAAAAAAAAAAAAAAAGCAAAAAAAAATCGAATTTTTTTTAAAAAGAGTAGAAACGGCGTCGTTTTGCTTGAAAAATCCACATCGGCATCGAAATTTATTAAAAAAAGAAGAAAAATCATCAAAAAATTTCACGTATGCATTTTGGCACTTAACGAACGATTTTTGGCCGAAGTGGCATTTAACCGAACAATTTTATTTCGATGTGGCACTCAAGTGAGCGAAAAAAAAAGTTTTAGACCAAAGTGAGCGCCGTACGAAAGTTATGGCACTCCTAGTGTCCTAACCCCCATTTTGAGCGCCCTTGAGTCAAGTGGACATTGGTATACTACAAAAGGTGGAGTTCTTTTCTTACAGTCGTTTGAGTTGCCCTAGTACTAATAAGGGGAATCAAATACAGTGATCAATGTAAGTTTAAAAAAAAAAGCATGTTTTGTCACGTAAATCTCGGATACACTTATTTGGGAGTTTGAATTGTGACATATATGTTTGGGAACAAATTGGTGACGGAATTCTAAAGGCCTTTAGTAAATGGAATTTGCCGTGTGATTATCGAGCGAAAGAAATTAGCTTTAAGGGTTTTTCACGCTATTTTCGTTTAGCTTCCTTGTCCTTTATGCTTTTGATGGCAAGATTGTCTCCTCAAACTCCTCAAACTCCACCGGATATTCTTGTACGGCAAGCGGCCATTTCATAAAGAAACTATTAGAAACCAGAAAATCAAACCAATCCGATCTCTTTATTCTTTGATCTAACCTGCCGATTAGTAGGCTTCCGTGTAGCTTTTGTTCAACGAGACTTGCTGTAGATGTCAACAATGTGGTCGGTCGGCACTTGCCGATGGCTTCTGTCCTCGTTAAGTTCGGTGAATTCTGTCCATTTGAATGGGGAAAGATCATTAGTCAATTATTCTGCACGACTTAATTGTCCTGTGAACGAGTAATTTACACGAGCTTTGCGTGCGGACATTAGGCATAGGTCCGCCTGCAAAACGTACGAGAGTTAATTATTGCATTTGCCGGTGGCTCCAAAAATCGTTGTTGACTTAATTTCAATTGGCTCCATGATTTGATTCCATGATGCATCAGATGTCATAGCGAAGGCCAATTCAAAAGAGAAACTTCTAGGAAAGGATGAGGTTTTCCCCATTCCACCTCAGGCGTGAAGAAGGTATGAGGTCATGTCATATCATGGGCGGACCCTTCCCATATCAAAATTTGCTTTTGGGTCATATATAATTTTGCACGAGACTTGGTCGCGCTTCTATTTTGCTAGATATCGACAGATTTGAACGAATCGAACTGAATCTAACTTTTGTTCTTTTCAATATTTTGGATCATTTTTTCAATCATCGCATTAAAATCTTTTGACTTGTTTGGTTTCGACGATCAAACCTCATGTCGAAGAGAAATGCCAAGGCATTTGAATTTTCAGAGAGAAAGAGCTAAAAATAACAATGGGATTTTGACCTCGACAATGGACAACTCGTGTTGGTGATTCAGATAGATGGGGTCGCCTCGGCGTTCATTCTCCACCATCTTTGGATCGGTTAGGACCTACCCAAGTCCAATCCTCAAGCAGCCTATCTACTACCTGGGTCGGTCCTTTGCTTCGGCACCCATCTTATCTAGCTTACTGGGCGACGCGACTCAGTTCGGGGGACGTTCTAAACACACGTTAGTAACGAATCTTTCGTGGATTCGCCACAACAATTTCCATGCGCATCTGCAGATGTCCAGTTCACCAGCGAAGCAGGCACAGAAGTTACCAGGAAACTTACAAAAAGAACGACACAGACGCAGCAAGACGCTCCAATCCACATCAAGCGGAATGAGCCGAGGCCCCCACGCAGACCCCACGCTCAAATTTCACCATTCGTTCTCTCATCATCATCATCATCTTCTTCTTCTCCTCTCTCTCTCTCTCTCTCTCTCTCTCTCTCTCTCTCTCTCGCAGCAGCAGCAGCAGCACAGTGATTCAGTCACATGCATGCACGAGCTGAGCACGTTAGGCACTTTGCTGGCGCGGTCATTGGCCGCACAAGCCGGACAAAATCCGCGCTTCATCTATTAAGAACGCACGTCGTGGGGCGATGGCGATGGCGATGGCGATGTGATATGGACTGTAGTAGATGCAGTAGTGGTGCTGCTGGGTTGTCATTTTCTCTTGCTACTATGCTTGAGCTTTCCACGACTCCCAATTGGTCGTCTATTAACTTCATGGTTTTTTCAATCGAAATTGGATTTTGTCTGCCTCCTCACTCTCACTGTTCCGTCGGCAAAATCGTACGATAGAATTTCATCCCCTCTCTAGGTTTTCCAATTTCTGAGTTTAATATTCGTCGTGATTGAACTCGCCATTAGTGAATTCACCATTTCAATCCATTGAAGGTAGGACATTCATATCGAAACTATGAAAATTGCAGCTCCACTCTTTTTTGAAGAATATTTATAGATTTTTTTTAACCTAGCAGATTTCTTTTTTCGCTCATTTGATTTGAATGTTCAAATTATAGTATCGTGAAAAATTCTTTTCCATTAAATCATTTAATGATATTAATAGTCGATAATTATTTCCATAAGTTAGAAATGAAAATTTTAATTTATTGTAGACAGAGATTAAGGAGTTTTTAATCCTTCTGAAAGCTACTTTATCTCATAATCCTATCCACTTATAGTTTTCAAAGAGAATTTAGTCTTGAAGAATGCCATTTTTCCCAAACAGGATCGATTTTTTGCTTCACCGTTCTCATTTTAAGTTCATTGGCTCCCTTCTTATTGTATTGACTTTTAATTTTCACTTTTCACTTAATCAAAATCTTACGACGTACATGCTTTGACAATTTTAAAAGTCGAAGCATGCAAAAATTTCATAAAATGTAAATATTGACAAATAAATGCACTTAAATTTTCATTTTTTTCAAAATTAATAAAAAATTTTAAATTTTTGGAGATATAAAAAGAGTGCCTTTTTTGCTTTTGCTTAAACCCAAACAAACAAGTCTTTAATAGTTAAAAAGTTTAATAATTAATTAGACATTTTATGAAATTTGCTATTACCATATCCTTTGACTCAGAGATTCGATTACTAGAAAATTAGCTCCATCAATATATACCATTGAATGTTGGATGTGATGATCCCTGCCACGATCTCCCAAAATTGACTTTATAAGATTTAGTATAATTAAACCCAATTTGCACAAGCTGGATTATATAAAGACTCGCACAGAGATATTTAATTCCTGTGCGAAGCTACGTACATTATCTTAATGTAATTTAGTTCTTAATGACAGAAAGATTGGTGAGGGGAGGTGGAGAATCCGATGGTCCCCAGCTTATTAAATGAGCCCAATCATCAGAAAAAGACAATTTTACGTTGAATGATGTTACCCTCGTGTGACATTATTAGATGTAGAATTTTGTTACACCAATCGAATGTCAACATGGTGTCTTCAATACCCCCGCAATTCTTTATTCATCAGCAAATTTCATCATGATCCCCCGGTATTAACACGTCATTAGGGTAGACATAAAGAGAGATGAATCGTACCATGAATGACCTTAGAATCTAAATTTCTCAAATGAGGTAAGTTGGTGGAGATGCATAAAAAAAGTGACAGAAACTCATTTCCTTAAAAAACAAAAATGATGGGTCATGTGCCATTTGAGCTATGTATTTACAAAATGATTTCAGCTGTCAATGGATTTTTGGGTAATTTAATGAGTTAGACATTATTTTTGAAAGCGAATTTTAAATTGATTTAATGACGTGTTTTTAATTAATTGTACATTTTTTTAACAAAATCATCACTGTCGAGTTTTGAGGTTAAAAAAAGTAAAATTGTGATGATAATAATTGATCGAAAAAATGAGAAAAAATTTAAGCTTCGTATTTATTCAAAGATCGTGGGATTATTCATTCATTCTCCATCAAATAGATTACACTAATCTTAAATTCATTATAGACCGTTTTCCTTCCTTACAACATATTTTTGAACCAAGTACATGATTAGCAAGTGAGATGAATAGATCTTGAATTGTCATTAGGATCTCGAATTCCGAAGGGTATTCGTAAAAATCGAAACTTTATAGCTGGCCCTAGAAACCCAAATGACATTGACAGAAAAAGAGCAAAGAAACAATCAATGGTGATTCAATTAATGAAGCTGTCCGGCCTAAAATTAGAGGAGGGAAAGAATCAAAGAGGGGGGAGGAAAGGGAAACGTTGGCTTGTGTTTCTCCCAAAGCTCTTTCCCACGTCTTGTTGGATCATAGAGAGAGAGAGAAGATTGGAGAGAGGGAGAGAGAGAGAGAGAGGGAGAGAGAGAGAGAGGAGAGGAGCGTTGTGCTTGTGCCCGCATAAGTCTACTTCGATGCTTTATCGTGACTTCCCGTTGAAGCCTCTTCTGTTTCCCACGTTATATATATTTTAGTCCTCCCCTCTCGAAAGAAATCCCACCAAATAAGGGAGAAAAAGGAGAAAGCGCAGAGGGTCTTTGATTGGAAGAACGAGCAGCAGCTGAAAGCAAATCTTCTTCCTCCTCCTCCTCTGCAGATGCAGCAGCATACGTAGCATTCCTCCATAACGAACAAGAGGAGAGAAACAACCCACAAATCCAAAAAAAAAAAAAAAAAAAAAAAAAACTTCTTTTTTTGAGGGTTCCCTTCTTCTCTGTGTTTTCTTTTTCTTTTGTTTGATGGATAAATGAGAAAAAAGCAAGCGACCCCGAATACAGAGGGGGTTTCGTGTACAAAAACCTGGTGCTCCTCTTGGCTATAGGATAATTCCCCACTCTAATCCAACTCTTCACGCAATCGCCCTCTCCAAAAGGGGACCTCCCCCTCCTCTTCCTCCTCCTTCTCTGTAAACCCTTCTTCCGTCGTCGACGACCCTTTTGCGGTTTGATCTGGGCCTTCGTCTGTTCGGGTCGTTTTCTCATCAAAGTTCGGTCTTTTTTCTTTTGGTTGTGGTGGTGGTGGTGGTGGTGGTGGTGCGATCGTTCGTGATCGGTTTGGGTTTCGCCGAAGCTTTGGTCGGATCTCTTTCCGCGCCGAAATAAGTGGTCGTGATTTTGGGGAGGAAATTGGGTGCGTTTGATTGGTGATGGTTAGGGATTTCACTGAGGTGTTCTGAGGATCATCATAAAAGTTCGAAATTTTTCCTTCTTTCGAGCGTTCGGATGTTGGGTATGCCGCAATTCCAAATCTTTTTGCTGCTGGCATGCTAGTCGGATAGCAATTCCTTTCCCGGTGCTGTATCTGAATATTGGGTTGGATGCGTTCTCTCTCTCTCTCTGTCCCTCCGTGGAGGAGTATTGTTTGCAGACTTGATCTGGGAGCCGTTGCTTTAATCGATTCCTCAGTAAAGCTGGAGGTGAACTTTGCCCTCTCTGGCTAGGGTTTCCATTTCAGTCGATTCCGACTCCAATTCGAGCTGTCGACCTGTTTAGCTGGCTTTACTGCGTTCCTTATCTTGGGATTACGGCTCTCTTGCACCGTGAAGCATTGGTAGTTCAGTTGCCTTAAATTGGAGACCGTGTGGTTTGGGGAGTCTGTGTTTCCATAAAAGGATGAGTTCGAGTGTTACTGGGGTGGCGGTTCATGAAGGCAAGCTTCTTGTGCATATTGCTGAGAATGGGCACTCTTTTGAGCTCGATTGCGATGGGAACGCTACTGTTGAAATGGTTATGCGGTTCATCCAATCCGTTTCCGGGATAAACTTCAATGACCAGCTCGTCCTCTGCTTAGACATAAAGCTTGAGCCCCAGAAATCACTTTCATCTTACAAGCTTCCCTCGGATGGACGAGAGGTGTTCATATTCAACAAAGCCAGGCTGCATATTAATTCTTCAGCTCCTCCACCAGAGCAAGTGGATATCCTCGAAATCACAGACCCTGTGATGCCGACTTCCTCGGATGACCACCATTCTCTGGATGATGCTTCTGATCCTGCTCTGAAAGCTCTTCCCTCATATGAGCGGCAATTTAGATATCATTACAATTGTGGAAACACCATATATAGACAAACACGGGCAAAAAATGAGATCTGTGAGAGGCTCTTGAGGGAGCAGAAGGTGCAAGAAAGGGCGCTGGAGGTCGCGAGAAGCAATTTGGAACAGTACTATAGGGTAATTAACCAGAATTACTTGGAATTCATGAAGCGTTATTCGCAGCAGCAACGAGTCCATTCTGATCTTTTGGCAAATTTCGAGAGGGATTTAGAGAGACTTAGATCAATCAAACTTCACCCTCAACTGCAGACAGCAACACGGAAATGCTTACTGGATTTTGTGAAGGAGGATCATTTGCGGAAGATGGCAGAGAACTGTAGCAATTCTAACAGGCAGTTTGAGAATAAAGTTTCTCAGTTCAAGCAGGGGTTTGGTGAAACGAAGCGCAAGGTTGAGGACTTGTTCTCTAGCAGAGCCTCTCTTCCTGTCGGGAACTTGGAACTGATGATTAAGGACCACCAACGTTACATACATGAAGAGAAGAGTATAATGCAGTCTTTGAGGTTTGAATTCCTTTACCTCAACAGCCTTAGTAGCATCATCTTTGTTTTTCCTAATCATTTTGGTTTACCAGCTGTTTTCCTTGGTTTCTGATTTTGACGACTTCCTCCACAACCTCCCCCTTCCCTCCCTCTTCTTTCCCCTATTTGTTCTTTCTAATGATGTCCTTATTATAAGTATACCAGGGCAAATTACTTTTGTATCTTGTAGATTATAGTGCTGAGGTCTTCCATGTTTTTTGTCGTTCCTGCCTGAGTAATTTTCCAAATGTATTGGAATGAAGTTTCTAGACTCATGGTACTATCTATAAGTGGGCATTATTTTCCATAGTATTTGATTGCGTTGATTTGATTGGAAAAGTTACCTGTATGTATGGTCTTTAACATATATGCTCGTGCTGCTTGAATGCGGTTTCTTCAAAAGATTTCCAGGAATAGATTGGAGCGATGTCACTGTTCTCACAATTCTTTACTGATTCTGTTGTGATGAATCTTTTTGTTAGGGCTGGCTTCATGTTGATAAGCACTATGCTTAAGTTTTCTGGTGATGATGCTGTTCGTATTTCTTTAGTGTCTTATTGCATCGATATGATGAAGATGCCTGAATATATGTCAATGTTATTTTCTAGTTATCTTTTATATTACGAAGGAAAAGGGTTATTATCATAATGTAGGCACTTGTGTGCCCTGAATATCCATTTTCATTGCTTTATTTATATATATATATTTTTTAATGGTGCTAACCTATAGCAAAACATGAAAATTTGTGCAGCAAAGATGTAAATACTGTCAAGAAGCTAGTGGATGATTGTTTGTCTTGCCAATTATCTTCTTCTCTTCGCCCTCATGATGCTGTTTCAGCTTTGGGTCCCATGTATGATGTCCATGACAAAAATCATCTTCCAAAAATGCAAGTTTGTGACAATTCGATCCGTAAGCTGCTTGAATTATGCCAGAAGAACAAGAATGAGATGAACTTCTTTGTACATAGCTATATGCAGCAGATTACCTTAATATCTTTCTTCATTAAAGATATAAAGATGCAGTTTCCTGTTTTCAAAGAGGCAATGGCGCGCCAGGAAGATCTATTTATGAACTTGAAGTTAGTTCGTGGGATTGGCCCTGCATATAGAGCCTGCCTTGCAGAAGTTGTTAGAAGAAAGGCTTCTGGGAAACTTTATATGGGCATGGCTGGACAGTTAGCTGAAAGACTTGCAACAAAGAGGGAGGCTGAGATTAGGAGACGAGAAGAATTTTTGAAAGCACAAAGTGTGTATCTACCTAGAGATGTGATAGACTCTATGGGACTATATGATTTGCCAAACCAGTGTGATGTAAATATCATGCCCTTTGATGCTGGTTTGTTGGATATAGACATCTCGGACCTTGATCGATATGCTCCTGAGTATTTAGCAGGAGTTCTTTCTAGGGGGGAGAAGCACGGAAACATGAAAGGCTCATTTTCCATGTCTAATGACAGTATGAATTCTGCAGAATCATTTTCCTCAGAATTCCCTCAAAGTTTAGGGGATTTACCTGAGGGCAGTGAGCTGGTAGAGATTGCTGGGACGAGCAAGATGGAAGTTGAGAATACAAGGTTGAAGGCAGAACTTGCTTCTGCAATTGCTATGATATGCTCACTCCGGCATGAAGTTGAGTTTGAGTCTCCTGATGAAAATGGTCGAGACATGCTACTAAAGACTGCTTCCGAAAAGACAGCTGAGGCCTTGCATAAAAAAGATGAGTATTGCAAACATCTTGAATCTGTACTTAGAGAGAAGCAATCGCAGTGTTCCTCCTATGAGAAACGAATCCAAGAGTTGGAGCAGAAATTATCTGACCAATATTCGCTAGAGCAGAAGCTCTCAACTGGCAAGGATGCCTTTGAGTATGAAAATTCTGTGGGTGCAAAGGCTGATGGAAGCAAGCTTGACATGATAGGCAGTGGTGAAGTTCACATGCCGTGCACATCCACCGCTGATTCTATGGATGAGGTCTCCTGCATTTCAAATTCACTAAATACAAAGCTGGGAATGTTTACTAGGCAATCAGGCAAAGCTCGAGAAGGAGTGGATGAGAATATGATGGATTCATCTGGCTTGCTTCAAACACAGTTGGATTCATCAATGCAGGAGCCACACCGTGAAGAACTGCATGTGATTGATAATGATGAGAAGGATAAAATGCTTGGACCTTTAGGCATGTCATCGACGAACAGTTGTGCTGCTGAAAGCGTGCATGAGCCTCTGAATGTCTTGTCTTGTGATGCAGTTGCTGAGGCAGGTTTAAATGCCAATGAGTGTAATGATCTCATACTAGAATTACGGAGTGCTCTGGCTGACAAGTCAAACCTAGTGAATGAAACAGAAGCTAGACTAAAAGCTGTAATGGATGAAGTAGTTGTGCTAAGGAGAGAACTGGAAGTGAGACAGAAACTTCTTGATGAGTCTCAGGTAATAGCTAGTGAATAACTGCTTACCTATTTCTTGTTGCATCGTTTTTTTTCTGTCTCTGGATTTATTCACTTCCATTTCTATTTCTGAACTTAACATTCCCTTCTGTAAATCTAGTGCAGAAAGTTTCCAGCTATGGAACTAGTGCTCGCTGATAATGATATATCCATGTGTGTGTGTATGCTTGTGTCTTCGTGCACTTGCAGAGACGTTGAGCTTCTTTCATGTATTTTTAGGATATGACATGTAATCCTCCATTTGTCTCTCTTATTCAAGTGATCGAATGGTGGTCGCAACTCTTACGTGCATAGAGCTCTTTAAACAGGGATTATATGACTAAGAAGGAACATAAAGCCTTGTGGGAAAATTCTTGGGATTCTCTATAATTTTCGATTTGGTGCTGAAAATGGGGGCTTGTAAATATGGAGAATGATGTTTCATTAAATTTTGACACTGGTATTTCAGTTTTTGGAATCTTGACATCTGTCTTTAGTGTGCGTGGTCCACTTGCTTAACCATCTTCACTCATATTTGTTGTTCCTCGCAGTTTGTTCTATTGTTGATTTTCACATTCTCTAGCTAATCTCCTCTTCATTTGGTGAATTTGATGTAGATGAATTGCGCTCACCTTGAGAATTGCTTGCATGAAGCAAGAGAAGAAGCCCAAACCCATCTTTGTGCTGCCGATAGGAGAGCTTCAGAGTACAATGCTCTTCGTGCATCTGCTGTGAAAAGGAGCAGTCTCTTTGAAAGGCTGAGGACATGTGTATATGTTTCTGGAGGCGTTGCTGCCTTTGTCGATTCCTTGCATGCCTTGGCACAATCCTTGGTCAAGTGAGTTTCTTCCAAACCGTGCTCATTAGATAGTTCTCTGCATGTCCATAAGATTACATTCTTTTCTCATTTTATTTTAGATGGCAGACTTTTTTCAATGTTTTAGATTGCGTCTTTGCTTTTCTCTCTCTGGTTTCTCCACCACCAGTGACCACAACAATAAAAAGTTGCTTTAATTACTTTTTTCAGTTCTGCAATTGAAAATGAAGATCCTGGTTCTGCCGACTTCCGAGAGTGTATCAGGGTCCTTGCAGATAGAGTTGGTTTCCTATCTAAGCACCGCGAAGAGCTGCTTGATAAGAAATCAAAAATCCAAGCTGCTAATGAGCAGCTGAGGAAGGAGTTGGAAGAAAAGGAGGTGCAAGTTAAGACACTGTATAAAAAGCATCAGCTTGAAAAACAGGTAATTCTTCCTCAACTTGTGGTGGTTCCTCTTAACTCTTTTGGACAGTGTGATATGATGAAAGAGACTAGGGTCCAATTGTAGGCCCACCTTTCTCGACCCACTAAAAGGACTGTTTAGTGGTTTATTCTCTTAGTACTCTCCTTATGAACGGGTGGGTGTACATGTGCATGGGGTCGTGTGTGCCTGTAAGTGAATCTCGACAGAGGAATGAGCAGGAATAATACCTTCAGGAAAGATCTAGATCTTTGGTTCACAGTTGTTATCTTTTACCTCATTTCTGGGACCTAAGATTTTAGCTAGTGTCAGAGAAAATAGGGAAAGGGGAGGATTTTTTAAGACGACGACCTTTACTACACTTATATAGGAGACTTTCAGTGTGTATCACCATGTTACCTCCTTGCCTATTGATTCAGAAATACGTGATTGTTGAGTGTCCTCAACTTTCTTAAGGCCCTTACCTCCAAATAGTTAGTTCACCTGCATTTAACTTGATCAGGTTTGTCCTTTGTGAGGGTTTGGTTGTGCAATTCTTGCTGATAACATGTCGATGATTTTTTTATTTTTGCTGCTTAGGCTGATAATGAATGCATGGTTTTTCAACAGGCAAACAAGGAAAAGATATCATTTGGCCGCCTGGAGGTCCATGAGATAGCTGCGTTTGTGCTGAACTCGGCTGGGCACTATGAGGCTATAAATAGGAATTGCTTGAAGTACTATTTGTCCGCTGAGTCTGTGGCTTTGTTTGTGGACCATCTCCCAAACCGACCGAGTTACATTGTTGGGCTGATCGTACACATCGAGCGCCAAATTGTGAAGCCCTTGCCTTCTCCACACCGATCTGAGCATATTGGGGCAGATCCTGTAGATCAACTGACTTCTGATGCAGAGACTGACCGGCTGGCCTTGAATGTTTCGGGGTCAACTGCGAATCCATATGGTCTCCCTGTTGGCTGTGAATACTTCGTAGTGACAGTAGCCATGTTACCTGATACTGCCATTCATTCACCACCCACTTCCTGATCCCTGCTGCAGACAGAGACAGACATGATGGAAGAAAATAAGTGTACATAGGGGTCTGATCGTTTTAATTGTTCAAAGTGGATTTTCTCTTGGTGGGAGTTGTTAACTTGATTAGTTTTCTGTACAGCTTAAGGATTGATTGAGTTCGAATCTCCCATTTGTACATAAAGATTATTTCTCAGGTTTCTTTATAGGTAGATGTGAATATCAGGCAAACAGTCCACGTTATTCCAGTTGTGAGCTCTTGCATCATAAGTTCGCATGTGTCCTGCACAATTGATTCTGGAGTAGGTTCTACTTTGAAAGCGCAGTATAATTTTTTAGATGGAAGGTTACTCCTTTCCCAAATGAGTAAAATTTGTTTCTTTCTGAATTAGATCTGATGACGAACGTCTTGTGGTTGGATCCCTCTTCAGGGTGTGTGTGTGTGTGGGTGTGTGGAGCGAAGCCAGAGGACGATGTCGTCTGATGATCATCAAAAGTACCAAAGCATACGCGTTCTTGAGAAGCCATAAGTAAACTTTACAGATCCCATTGGATCACAGGGTCTTCCACAGGAGAACAATGCCCACTAGAAACTAATGCAAAGCCTTTTTACAGGGGACGGTTACCAGGACTCTTCATCAAATTCTAATTTCAGAATCCCAATACTGCCGAACAGATAAAGCAAAAAGATGCATTTCCCTAACAAGGCACCACACAGTCAACAAACATCTTTCCGCACGTACTGGGGGGTCAACTGATTGCACAAATACCGAAACTTCTAAGGGATATACATAACCTTGACCATCAAGAATTACTATCGCTGTCTTCTTCTGAAATGTTGAACAAGAATTTCGGAAGGGATGCGATCCGAGGAAGATGCAGCAGAAGCTCCCCAAACGAGTCTTTCCTTGACATGCCTGCTGGTTTTATATCTCCTTGCAGCAGAAGCTCCCCAAACGAGTCTTTCCTTGACATGCCTGCTGGTTTTATATCTTCTTCCGGAGCCTTAACGTTAGCAAGGGGGTTGTTATTAAATCCAGAAGAAGCAGCATCCTTCACGTCTTTAGCTTTTTCCTCGCAGCTTTCTCCACCAGCCAAGTTCTGAACAGTCGTAGTATCCTTCTGCAGCAGGCAGCAGAGAGAATTCACCCTTGCCATGAGGGACTTTTCATCGGACGCTGTAGCTGACTGGGTGTCACTGAGCAGATACTGTGCAATGTCCTCCAGTATCTCCTGGCATCCTGATCCATCATCATCAGAACTGCCAGAACCCATCTGCTCAGTGATACAGTTTCCAATATGGTTCATTAGATCGCTCATTGACATTGAAGGATGTAAACCGGGCACTTTTATCTGGTCCCAATTTCTAATGGCCTTTATTTCCAGTCCATCATGATTTCCGTTGCCTTCAATTACACGAGCATCCATCACTAAAAAGGGGAAAAAAATCTAAAGGATCAGAATAGCCACCTTCAGCATATAACCACTAAATTTAAAACGTATGCAAGACCCACAAGAAAAACTTCCTCTGAGTAATTTGTGATTCATAGCCACAAGTGAGGAAATTACTCATTTTCTTAACAGTGAATCAATCATGACCTATCAAATGCAAATGCATAGATTACTATATACCTGAACTGGGAGAAGGAGCTTCTCTGGAGATATGTTCTGTTGTTATGCCAACACGTTCCCGTATCTCTGTCTTCACTGAGGATGGCTGTGCTGCTGACGAAACATGCAAGTCAGCTATTCCTGATTCTTCATTTTTTGTGCCATTATCATAACCACAGCCTTTGGTTTCTTCTAGATCCTCAAAAATAGATGGTCGCGTGTCAAACAACGGTGATTCCAAGACTACCTCAGGCTGCCGACTTAAATAATTGAGCCGCATGTCACACTGGATAAGCTTTTCAAAGTGCTTGTACAGAAGACCAGGTTGAAACTGCAGAAAGTGTTGCCTGTTTGCACACCAAAGGAAAAAGATCAGCACACTAAACCAATGACTAACACCAGTCTGACCTTCAGTAAGAGATGAATGAACTTCTGCAATCTGCACATAAAACTGTGGGACATAACTATCTGAAGCAACACAAACACCATCTGATAAACAGCATATGTAACAGGCAAGGAGTTTGCAAGAACAAGTTCATACCAAGTACATTGGCAAAATGCATGTCTGCAATACAAGACATAAGCTTTTGATTCCAGAGATATTGCTCAAATAACAAGAGGATGAGAGAACTTTGACAACACAAGTAATCAAAGAAGAAAAAGGAACTCATTCTACTGATACAAACTTATCTTTGAGCTAAGGAAACTAAAGAAAGGTTTTATTAGGAAACTTTGTTCACCTGTGGGTGCTCGCTTGTCCATCAGTGAAATCAGAGGTTGCCTGCCACAAAGTGTGCTTTCTTGGTTGTGGGTTGGTCTCCCGGTAGAAAAGGGGCTGTCTGGCAAGCTGCAACAGAGGCAAAAATAAAAAAGGGGAAAAAATCACCATTTCTATAAACAGTAAAGATTACAAAGCCACGTGATTAGCCACACGATTAAACTGGTGCACCAGTGCACGCCAAGGATGAGAAAGAGATTTACCACAACTTTTAATGTACTAGGTCCATCATCTGGGCAATTCGCCTTTAATGCCATTATATCTGACCACTGGATTTCGATTTTACTCTTCAGACCACCCTCAAGGACTTCCCAGACCAACTTATGCTTTGCGAAGTAACACTTGGCCACTAGATCACCTTCATACCTTGACTTATACTAGCAACCAAACAAAACAAAGTCTCTTTAAAAGCCGAGCCAATCTAAGATTGATAGTCAGTCCTATAAGAGATATTTAAAAGTCAAACCATAACAAGTACCTCCCATCTTCCAATCCTCAAGAGCGAAGCTGGGAAATTTGAAGCCTTCATCTTGTCAGTTGTACTAGAGGATGCGTTACTTTTACCATCTTTATCTTTATTAGTCTCGTGAACAACATCGTCACTCTGAGTGGTTGCCAAGTTACAAGTGCCCTGAGAAAGCTTCATTTGAATCAAATCCAACAATGAAGGGCTCTTCCTTAGTCTCAAACCCAAAGGGCTCGGCTCATCAAGTGGGTTGTACTGAGAAGGCGGAACTGGAAATGCATTAGCACCCGCACCCCATAGCTGAGAGAATAATTCATCACACAAACGAGCAGTGAGATTGAGAGTCCAATCATTCTCGAAAGCAACAAAAATCTCAGCCTCAGCTAACATCCTTCCTTTATTCTTTTCACTCATTCACGAGGAAATTATGCAATTGATTGAAATGCAAAGTGAGCCCAGGTTTAGCTAACATCACCATTCTTTAATCGCAGAACCCACAAATCCAAACCGCAAGAGTAATAAAAGAGTAAAAAGTCCCTTAGTAAAAGAGTTAACAAGACTCCGGAGCTAGTCATTTTTGTGGATTATACACCGACTCATTGACAATAACCCCATAGCAACTATCTCCTGTAAAATGACATATGGCACGCCGATTTGATAGTCCCTAATTTTCCAAGTCCATACAAACACCCCCGATCACCCTGCACAGACACCACCGTGGTTCCCCAAAAAAATCGCAACAACACCAGTTCTGGCGTTTCGGGTCAACAAATTTTGGAGGGGACGGCAGTGTCCGAGAACGGGGGCAGCTTCCAAAGAAGTCACAGGCAATATGCACAATTTTACTAAACTACAGGAAGTGCTACCAAGCTCACACAAGTCAACCCCTCCAATCATCCCAAGCTCCAATCTCCAAAAATTAACGACGAAACACAACATCTCTGAAGATCCTCCCCCAATTCCTATGCTCCCAATCTACTCCCGAAATAGAAAAACGAAGCTCCAAAGTAGTTCGCCGAAAAAGAAAAGATTTTTTCGTTATTTCATCTTCATCTCCCTTCTTCCCCGTCAGAATATTTTTTTGGGGGGCGAAACAAACAAGCGGAACGCTCAGAAACCTCACCTGCTCCAAGCTGGAGGAACCCTTGGATCGCTTGCTGAGCGGTCCATGCTCCTCCTCCAGCGGATCCTCGACGATCTCGAGCTTCACCGGGAGTTTGTCGCCGCCGCCCCCGCCGCACGGCCCGGCCCCACGATCGGCTCCGAAATCCCCAGATTTCATCAATTGCACCATGGAATCAAGTCCTCCACCGAGAACCGAACCACCAAGCCGGAGAACGAGTCAACCCGAGAACGAACGAGAATCGCTCCGACGCGCGCAGGCACGGATCGCGAGAATGGCGAATAAAGAAGAAAACAAACCCTAGAAATGGCCGAAAGCTCCGCGATGGAGATGGAGAGAGAGGGAGGGGGGGATCGCGATCCGCCGCACGTGCCGCACGTGCGGGAACTGTGCTTGTCGTTTTCTGAGGGGCGGGAGAATTGACGGAAACGGGGCGGGGCGAGAGGAGGCTAAATAGCGGAGGGGGCGGGCTATTTTTGGTAATCTGCTGATTTGGCACGTGTGGACACGTCGCCCCTGTGCTGGCGCGAGTATTTTAGCGGATATATTGGGGGTGCCGGGGGAGAGGGGTGGGGGCCCCGCCTCCGACCTTAAATGACGGCGGTGGTTGGTTTGACCCTACACGTGGCGTCCGATCTGCGGGTCGCTTGTCCTCCAGGGTTGGGGGCCGGGGTGGTGGAAGCCGCCGACGCGTAAGACTGTTCGAAATTTTGGGCTAGCCCTGATGGAGGATGAGCTGGCACCTAATTTTCCCTCTCCTTTTTTTTTTTTTTTTTTTTGGATTTTTGGGGGACGGGATTTGGATTTGGATTTGGATTTGGATTTGGTACCCCACCTAACTTAGGGAATTTCTAATCTAAGCTAACGGTGGTCAAATCAAATTATTCTCCCAAGATAAAGATATAGATATAGATATGGTTGTGTTTGGATTTTCCAAATTTTTTTTTTTATAAATGAGTTCAGTGCATTAAGTAGTATCATGAAAGTGGAATAAGCTTTTCAATGAAAAAGTACACACCAAACCCATGATCAAAATCAATGAAAACGAAGTCAAAACCTATGGCGGCGAGCATGCTTATCCCACAAACTTAGCTCTATTGGTCTTTTCAAAGGGATTGCCTCTTAGCCACCATATTCTTCATTGAATTTTCTTCTAGGGAATTATTACATTGCTTACAATTCGGATTTTACAAATTAAGAGTTGTATTCGATGGAGATTCCCCTTAAGAGGGTGGTAAATTACATTCGATTGATTAGTATCCTTTTTTCCGGTGAAAGAGATGCGTGACCCAATATTTTTCTTTTTCGTTCACGTGGATAAATGGTCCGTTTATGTTATCATGATTATTATGAACGTGGGCCAACATGTGGATAACGTTGAATCATTGTTTTCCGACTGAACAGTCAAATTCCCATTCCCATTAGATTCCCTCACAAGCCGACAAACGAATGTGGTTTTGACTGTTCAAGGCGGAAAATGTCAACGGTCGGTCCATAATTCTCATGTCCAAGACGATGAAGCAAGTCAAAAGAAAAGAACAATTCAAGAAGAGGACTAGCAAAAGGTGGGCCGATTGGCAAGGCTTTTAACATGAGTAGCTCCTGGGCTACTGCATTGGGCCACTTAAGGAAGACCAAATTCTTGGCCAAGCCCGCCGGAATCACGGACGGGCCGTTCAGTCGGCGATGAGGTCATCGCTGTGGCGGCCCTATGGAGAAGTAGCTCAGATGCGAACCATTGCGAAAAAAGTTTGGCACGTCTTGCCCTTGCCATGACTTTTTGTTGTTTTTCTTCAAATTGAAAGATGAGGACGAATGGAGGACTAAAAGGTTGTCTCATTTTAAACGATGAGAATCTACCGTGAAACGTATTGCCGACATTGCTAGAAAAGGGGGCTTTCTTGCATTCTCTTTGTAAGTCAAATCAGCTGAGGAGACGATAATGTTTACCTTAGCGGAGTGGAAATCTACAAACAAATTGAATAAGAGTCGTTTGATAATATTTTTATTTCATGAAATAATATATTTTCAGAAATAATTCTTTTTATTTTTATTTCTTGAAATAATTTTTAAGTAAAATAACGTGTTTGGTAGAATCGCATAAATTTTCTATTTTTGAAATAGAGAAAAAAATGAGAATGCGTTTGGTACGATTCATAAATCTTCTATTCTCTTCTTCTTTTGGGTGGTGGTGGCCGCCGACGACCAGCAACTGCAGCCAACGGCGATGACAGTCATGTGTAGTGGTGACCAAGAAGCTACTTTTTCCCCGAAAAATTATTTCTGGGAATAAAAATTACATTTTTCTATTTCTTGTTTCTATTTCAAATATATTTCTTAAAATAATTTTTTTATTTCTAAGAATAGAAACTTTTGTAGATGTAATCAAACGGATTTCTGATTTTTTTTTCTATTGCAAGAAACAAAAGAAAAAAAAAAAAAGAAGTAGAAATGTTAACAAATGGACCCTAAGAGGTCAAGTCCATTTTTCTTATTCATATAGAACTTGGTTGTGGACTGTTGTATACGTTCATGTTTGTGGCCTATACATAAAGTATGTATGTGTATATAGTCACTTTTTAAGTATGTAAATATCCAAACAAGCTAGTGATTATAACCCATCCTTGCACATTTTATTCAAAATGACCCATTTTATTATGACACTACTTCCGATTGATACTTCACATCGATAAATATATATAAAACAATGCACTTGATTATATATATGTACACACACCAAAAGGTACATGAAGATCCTTCCTTTGCATTAGAAAAACTCAAACTCAATAGTAACCATTTTCCTTCTACACGAACTAGGAGTAAGTGGTTTTAGATTCCGTATAGGTTCTTTTAGGAACCTAGAACCTATCCGTTGGAACAGATTCTTTAAACCTAGAACCTATTCAGCATATCCTAGAACTTGGAATCTAGGTAGGTTATAAGATTTATCTAATTTCTACTTATATTATTAATTAAACAATTAATTATCACTTTTAATGACTCCCGTTTATTGTTACAATTCACTAGCCACAATTTATATTTAAATACATGAAAAACATTAAATATTAACAAAGTAAAAATCTTAGTTATAAAATGGAAGTTTAGACTAGTGGTTACAACTTATGCACTTAGCATCAAACATTATGAAATATTATAGGATTGCGGAAGATATAGATCAAGAAAAACACAAACTTTTTATAGGTTATAGGTTCTATCGACTTAGAACTTGGAACTTATGTTGAAATAGGTTTATTGATTTTTGAAACCTTGAACCTATCTTGTATACCTTGAAACTTGAAACCAATAGGTTCCCATCAATCTAGTTCTCAAATTTTTGGTTCTACCTTCAAACCACGCTCACCCCTAACTTGTACCACATCATTAGTAACTGACTAATCCCCTTTTCCATCTCGATCATACCACAGACAATACACCCTTCCCTTATGGGAAACGGGAGGTGAGAGGTTCAAATTCCAACTTTTTCAAGTGGTTAGGTTGGGACAATTTAGTTTTAAGTGTGGGTTTTGACTTATGCACCCTATAAGGAGGTAAGACAAAAGTTTGAAAGTGAGAGTTAGAGTAAAATTGACAAACAAGAAAAACATAGACAATAGTAACAAAATCATATAATTATGTGAATCTTACAAATTTGATGACAATGGGAGCTATAAATCAAGCTTCTCACTTCTCCAAGTAGAAGGTCTGAGTGTTTGGCCATGACGCTAATTGCGGATGCTTAACCATAGCAACAATAGTAAAGGCACTAATCTCCATGCTATCTTTGCAAATTGAGAAAAGTATCAAAAAGTCCTAAATCTATTGCATTAATGACAATTTATTCTTTAACCTTTTAATCATGTCAATTTACTCATAAACCTTTTAAATATGGGCCAATTTAGTTCTTCCAGGTAATTTTGACTAGATATTGATGATGTGACACCAACTAACTTATGTGGTACAACCGGCGCCGATGTTGATATTTTTTAAAACAATATTTTAATAATTTGCGATCATTTTCTTTTTGTACTTTTCCTTAATTCATATGGTCAATAAGGGCGAGTGTCGGCCAAGCCAAGTGTCACCACCCTTGGCTCAAGCGACGCTCGGTAAGGCTGCTTTGGCCTGGGCGAGAGCAACCTTGCCAATGCTCATGCTCGCCCTCACCAGCCATGGCCATGCCGGCAATGGAGGAAAGAGGAAAAAAAAAGAGGGAAAAGAAAGAATTATAAAATTATTTAAAATATCTATGTTAGCGCCTCTCATATCATGTAGGGCGATTAGTGTCCATATTGGTAATATCTGATCAAAATTAGCCGGAAGAACTGAACTAGTTATAAGTTAAAATGTTTACGATTAAATTTATATAATTAAAATATTAAGAATTAAATTGGTATAATATAATAGATTTGACACTTTTTTTGACGTTTTCCTCGTTCAAGCTTGGGAATGGTAGTTTTGCTGAAGGTGACAAGCCGTTCGAAACCTCTAGATGGAAATAGCTGTGACTTCATGACAACTGGGACCAGAGTGCTGGTGAAAGCAAGTGTAGAACCTCCCACCTATGATATTGATTTTTTTCTCTGGGTCCCGATCTATGGACCTGTTGAATTATAATCATGGAGATGCACCTGTGAAAATAATTGAGATTGGCTCTATTTCCAATTTTAGGAATGCAAGAAGATATTTTTGGTCAGTGATGGTTGAGTTAGGAATCTCCTACCGAATTCATGTCACGAAAAATTTAGAGGGGCCAAATCATGTCATGTTGCTTGAATCAATTTCTAATTCATTAATATAAGTTTGCCGGGCAATTATTTCGTTATTGAAATTGTTGCGAAGCATCCCAATATAGAGTGCGTGCACATGGAACGAGTTATAATTCAAACTCTATAGTTAATTGAGTAAACAAATTCAGTATATTCGTCATAAAAATTTCTCGAAACAGGTATAAAAGGCACACGAGTACTCTTCCCATAAGTTTTTCATGAGATTGAGAGTTTATAGAGATGGGTCGACACTCTTCTTTGTAACTTTGCCAAATTGCGGTTGAGACAAAGAGTGTGACCAGCTTCTTTTATAGGAGGCTCGTTTGATGATGCATCATGTGACTATGCTTGATATGATGCCTAACTTGACATCGTGGACGATGGTGCCTATTTGGTTAGGGTTTTGCTTTTCTAAGTTCCCTTTGCTTTATTTCGAATTTTATGATTCGAGTAAATATGACTTTACATAATATGTAACATGACACTCTTTTCAAATAGACAATATTGACATATGCATTCAGCTGTAATTCTTTTCATTATTCGTCATAACTTAATATAATTTTTTAACCTAGCTTCGAATGTCGAAAGGAAAAACGAGTTTTGCCTTCTCTTTTTAAGCAAAATTTGGACGAGTCATTAGGGCATCGATGGAAATTATCATGTTCTTGCTCTAATTGGCAAGTCCTCTAAACATGGGATGCAAATTTTTTTTTATTAAGTCCATTAAAGGTGTTTAATAATTAATAAACACCATTGTCAATGGACGTAGGTGTGTGCAATGGGAACCACATGAATTAGGATCCACCCGAACTGCCTAGCTCTAGGCAGTTTCTAGGGGCCTTGGTCTGATTCTTAGTTGCATAAAATTGATATCGGCAATGGGCACTTCGATTGTTGATTTTAAGGTTAGAACTGGACTGATTTTTTCATAGAGAGATCGAAATAAACATCCCTTCTTCATCTTCATCTTCTTCATCTTCATCTCCATGGAGTCTCCAACTCCACACATACTGCTCTTTGCCCACCTCTCTGTCCAGACCCTCGTCCTCTCCTCCCCTTCCCACCCCAAACTCCTGTCGAGCTTCGAAAACGTTTGCGACATCGGTCACTTCGGCAATGTCCCCATCATTTTTGCCCTCCAACTCCCTCTCGCTTGATGATTTGCCTTCCACCCTAACCTCCCATGGCCGGCGAGCTCGGTTTCCACCGGTTCTATCAAATGACCTAGGGATTAAATCGGATCAGAAACCAATCACCCATAAATAGATGGGGACACTTGGGCTTTGAGCTAATGTTTCACATGTGTACGTGGACATAATCATTATTGGATTACAACACAACACCCACCAAGAAAACGCCCTCTTAAATATCTCTTCAGAATTTAGACCTTAGCAAATCCTTAAAATGTTTAAGAAAAAAGAAATAGAAGGAAGAATCCCCAAGAGGTGGGACTCCTCTATGTCACCTCTCTTATTCCCACTCAGCAGGAAGAAAAATATGAGCCAGAAATTGAGGAACAGAGCGTGCGTGCATTGACATGTTAAAATAAGGAATGCATTTAGGCTAGGTGATGTGTTATCGAATTACTGCTAGAGGCCCTTGTATGAACCTTCGTAATCGACTGTCAACCTAATACCCTAATCACAAGACTTTGATTTTCAGCTTATGATGGACATGATCATTGGATTAGAGCCCAACCCCCAGCGTGAATAACGCCCTCCTAAGTATCCCTTCGGAATCACGAGGAGGGAGGAACTCTTCGGTCTCATCGTACCATACATTTACGAGGCTACAGCGCTTTGAACTTGATCACCGACGGAGAGGAGCGTCGTGATCTCGTGAACGTTTCCACGACGCTTTACTGCACGTCGTAAAGTTTGTATGGTGCATTCATGGAGGGGAGGGGGCCGAGTCCCACAGGTTCCATATTTCCAGACAAGAGTGCTGCGGTTTCGGGAATGCACGGAAGGGAAGAGTGGCCCGTCCATCTTCTCTCAAGAGTCCACCGCAAGCGAAGGGGGTCTTGTGGAGAGGTCACTCATTGCAAGCAAGTACTAGTGGGGAAAAACAGTGAAAATTTCATCACACACCACAACTTAGATAGATTAAAATAAAATATTAAAATTTGGTGTTCGAAAAATAATAGAAAACGTTTCGAACGTGTGTTTTTAGGTTACTCGGTAACAATACCCGAAATTCATACCCAGAAAATTCTTAATGAAAAATACGATTATAATATATCATAACTCCTTGGTCGATCTTATAGGTGATGAAATTCTCTTTTCTTGATATTTTTGTTATGTATGGCGCTAGTTAATAATCTTTTAAGGGAAAATTACACAAGTATCGTCTTTTGGACTTTTGATTTATTTAATATGACTTCTAAACTTTTAGTGCATATTCAATTTAATCATCTAAATTAGGGAAAAATTACCAAAAAAGTCCTAAATCTATTATAATTATGCCGATTTAATCATAAACTTAATGTTTTAGTCATTTGAGTTTTAAAATTTTTACAATTGTGTCAATTCAATCTATCTAGCTAGATTTGACCGGCTAGCAATGACGAATAAATTTTTAATAAATTTTTATTTTTCCTTTTCTTTTCTCTTTTTCCCCCTCTCCTACCTCCTTCTTTGTCTTGCTTCGGTGACTAGCCAAGGGGAGGGCCGGTCGCCGGTTTGAGGCGGTTGGCAAGCTTGCCTCATCGTCGCTGGGCTGGCTAGATTTGGCCAAATGAATTGAATTGGCACAATTATAAAAGATTTATGACTCAATTGATCAAAAAAATAAGTTTATAATTAAATCGACACAATTGTAATAGATTTAAGACTTTTTGGGTAATTTCTCCTCTAAAATTAAAATCTATCAATGAAGTTCAATCTAGGAATGTAACAAATTTGGAAAGTACATTGAAACACATGCTAATTAAAGAGTCACACGCAATCAATGAATTTGGAGACAAAGGTAACGCTATGAAGTTGGTGTTGAGTGAGTGGCCGCATTCAGGACCTCTCTCCTTTTGAGGTTAGGAAGCCTATAAGTCTTTATGGTTTTTTAGGCTATGTATGCGCATTCTGAACTTTATTTACATAAATTAAGATACTTCCATTATTCATGCCGTCGTGAATCAAGACGGGTTATAACTACAAAAGAGTAATTTACTTGAAAATATATTAAAAGGGTCGACTACGACTACAACATGTTAGCGTGCATCCCGACCAATTAGGAAGCTCCATGTGGCTCGCCGTGGGTGTGGTCCAGCAAAACTCGTATTTACTCGGGTAAGGTTGGGAATTCACCGAACGGTGAAAAAGGGCAGCCAGGTGTGCGATGGCTAGAGGGGGGGCCCAAAAGCAAATCCAAGCCGAAGTCATTGGCTCTATTTTCCAATGACAAGCCTACAAAATCTGACTGAAGATAGAGAGAGAGAGAGAGAGAGAGAGAGAGGCGATGAGGCGTCGTTGAGGGGGTGAACGAGAGGCCCCAAATCGCCGAACCCCCTCTCTCGTTCCGTGTGCGTGTGTTGTTCATGCGAGCTCCTGGCCTTCGGCTCACCTTATCCTATCCGTCATCTCTCTCTCTCTCTCTCTCTCTCTCTCTCTCTCTCTATATCCTCATGAGAGACACTGCACCCTCGCTTCCTCACATAACTCTGTCTCTCTCTCTCTCTCTCTCAATCTATCTCGTACCTTGGTCTGTCCCCAGCTTTTCTTTCAGAGTCTTTTAACACACCCTTGAAAGAACATCGTCACCCACCTCCCGCACATCATTCAATTCCGTTCCGATTCGGTTCAATGCACCGTCGCTTTCTCTAGCCACCCATGTCTCCTCCGCCATGGGAAGGCGCTTTGCTAACACGAGAAAAATGGCTGCTTGACTGGGTTCTTTCTTCTGTACCCGTTCCCTCTGCTTCCTTCGAGCTGCTGAGATAAAAAAAAAATTTGTTTTGTCCCTTCCTTTGCTAATTTGCATTGGAATCGGTACTTGGGTTCGAGCTGTATTCCCAGAAAACAGAGTTCTTGAATTGGAACTTTGTAGCTGAGAGAGAGAGAGAGAGAGAGAGAGATAGTATCCGAGTTTTTTGGGCGGAGATTCTTTTTTTCCTTCGAGCTCTTTCGCATGCAGGCTGGACCTGCGGATACGATAAGTTCAATCTGTGTTCCATAGTTATTACCGTCGCTCGGGAGGACCCGATTGAAGGATAGTCCTAGAGCCGGCCCGACAGTCAATTTCATCTCTCTGGATGCGAAATGGCTCCCAAAGCAGGCAAGGCAAGACCACACAAGGCCAAAGGAGAGAAGAAGAAGAAGGAAGAGAAAGGTCCGTTTTGCATTGTTATCTTCTGCACTATCAACCCACCTACTCTGCATTTCATTTGCTCATTCTTTCAATACTTCGATTCTTTATCTTGAGAAGTTTTCAGCTTCATTACATAGTTCAGTAGATGAAAGCCTGGAAGAGAGAAGTAAAGAAATCATTTTGGCACTCAAAGTTTAATGTCAGATTCTCATGAAGCTCAATCAAGATTCTTTGCTCTCGACCTCATTTGCACTTTAAGAATTGTCAAAAGAAATATGTTCCTGGCTTCCTTCCTACCCCGCTTTGTCTGCTTGCGAGTCTTTTAGATACCCGTTTAGGCATGCTTCAGATTCAGTAGGCATTCGAATCCCAACTGATCTTGCGGTGATAAATTGTGCAGTTTTGCCCATCGTGGTGGAGATTACTGTGGAGACGCCAGATGACTCGCAAGTGACACTCAAGGTCTGAACTCTTCTCACGTAGTTGCGTCCTAATTAGCAAAGCGTCGACGCCCATCTTGTCTTTGGTAACACGGAAGATCGTCATGGTTTCTTGTGGACGACACGACATCACTCGCCCCCATGCCTAATTAAGCAACCTCACTTTTATGCGCACGTACCAAAAACACAATGATAAGCGAGATGATACATCGACCACGAAACTTCTGCTATTTGCTTAAGATAAGCCAACTTCTTCGACAATTCGCTTTGAAACAAAGTAAATCTTCTCACGCACGGTCTTAACGTGCCATCGCTCTCGACGGAATGAAACTAATCACAACTCTCTGGAATCGCAAAAAGCAAGTTTGGCGAATCCACACTTCCCTCGAGTCCGTCGCTGCACGGTTTAACAGTGACTGGTCTGCAGCGGTTCACGAACATGGCTTTCTCTTTCTCCATGTGGGGAAAGGAAAGCTAAAGCCCGGGAACCTCGAAAACTAACGTTGGTTTAGTGTCGTTGGATTGACGACGCAGGGGATATCTACGGACAGGATCCTGGACATGCGCAAGCTTTTAGCGGTTCACGTCGAGACGTGTCATCTGACCAATTTCTCCTTATCTCACGAGGTAACATCACCGTACATTACGAGCCCATGGCTCTCTTCTCTTGCGCTTGTCTGCTTCTCAACATTTTTAGGTTTCGGTGGTGGGTTCCCATTTGCCATTTCTCTTTACAATTGTGTCGCCATCACCATCACCACATGCTGTGTTTTCTCTCCTTTGTGTCTTAAGGGTCGGCATTTCTGCATTCACCATTTTGTTGGCTGGAAGTTTAAAAATTGAAAAAAAAAAAAAACTATTTTCGGGTAATGGCAGTTTTGTTTAGTTTCCCAGGAAAAAAAAAAATCAATATTTAAGACATTTATGTATTTTTCAAAACTTCTAAATTACTAGTCAAATGTCAAATATTAAACAAGAGTTTAAACATTTTATAAGATTCGCCTTTATCAATTTTATATATAGGTTCGAGGGCCAAGGCTCAAGGACTCGGCGGACATTCTTTCCCTCAAGCCTTGTCATCTTACCATCATTGAAGGTAACGGTAAATCAAGTGACTTTTACTTTTGACTTTTTAATTTCTACGTTTTTTTGCAACCACTCATAAAATTTATTTTAATTTAGCGAGGAACACTCGATACTTTACAAGTATAGACAAATTAACATATATGATCATATTCTTTTTCTTTTTTCTGTAAATTTGTTGGCTTTTAAAATATTGTATGGAAAATTACAAGCAAAAGTGAAAAATTGTGGAAAGCAAGCTCTAAATCATCTAAGGTGTTCATATTTCATTATAACACGATAAATCAGTTTCTTTTCAAGAGAAAAATCGAGAAAAGCCTAATATTCGGTAATAGTATAAACCTAGCATCACACATTGACCAAAATATAATTACACTTAATAATAATTGTTAACTTATGTACCCATTACAAATATTAATATAGGGGAAGAAATCTGCATGCTGATTAACTATTGGATTCTCCTAACGTAAAATTTTTGTTTTTTGGATAATAAATTGTAATAATCAATTTCCAAAACCAAGAAAAGATTAAAAAAAAAAAATTCAAAAAATTGGAAGCCACCTATAAAAGCTCGCAAATTCAAAAATTTCCCTCACTCGCCTTCCCTCTGTCTTCGCAGAGGACTACACCGAAGAGCTCGCGATCTCGCACATACGCAGACTCCTCGACATCGTCGCCTGCACCACCTCCTTCGGCTCCTCCTCCTCCTCTTCTTCTTCTTCATCATCATCCCCGAAAACCCAAGTTCGAACCGTCGCCAAAGACTCCTCCTCCAAGCCGAACAACCTGGGCGACGGCGCGCCGTTTCAGGGTCCCGGGCCCGATGTCAATGAGAGAGACGCGATCAGTTGCGACCTGAGTCTCAAACTGGGAGGCGAGAAGAAGAGCGACCCGACCCAGAAGTGTGCTGGCGCCGCGGTGGTAGCTGACAAGGGGGATGCGGCGGGGGCAGTCTCACTCTGCCCGCCACTGCGGCTCGGGCAGTTCTATGATTTCTTCTCGTTCTCGCATCTCACGCCTCCTGTCCAATGTGAGTTCCCTTTTTTCGTTGTTTTTCTATTCAACTTTTCGGTATTGAGTTGGGGCTGGATGATGCTTTGCTGTGGATTTGATGTGCGAAGTCAGAGCTGTGGGTTTGGATGCTTTGTCTGATGTCTTTTGGTGTCATGTAGTACTATCAAGCAAGAGAGGAGACAATGGCGGTCTCAGCTTTTTTTAATTTTGTCATCCAGTTCTTCCCTATGGTTTGATAAAACTGCACGTTCTCGTTGAAGTAGATGACACTTTTCTTTGGTAATTTTCCTCTGGCTTCTTCTGCAGACATCCGGAGATCGACACGTCCATTCCTCGATGATAAGACAGAAGATGATTTCTTCCAGATAGATGTGAGGACTTCACTCCTTTGCTGTTATCTTGTACTCCACCACTTCTATAAAATATTTATTGTGCTGATAAGCTTCTGAGATTTTGGTTCCTGGGGAGTGAATTTCTTGATGTAACTGTGTATGCAGGTGCGGATTTGCAGTGGGAAGCCAATGACTGTCGTAGCTTCCAAGAAAGGGTTCTATCCTGCTGGAAAACGCATTCTTATAAGTCATACTTTGGTCGGCCTGCTTCAGCAGAATAGCAGGATTTTCGATGCGGTGAGTTTTAGAAATCGTTTGAACTGTCTCGCGCTTGCTTTCTCCTGTCAATTTTGTTTTCTGCCCTCGGTTTGGCCCTCTTTGATATTCTAATTATTTGGTTTTTCTTCTCATTTCTTATGGTGTTACTCAACATCTCAGATCATAGAAACTTGCAACTAGCCATCACCTATTTAGCATTTTTATTATACTATGCTTGCAGGCATACAAAGCTCTCATGAAAGCTTTCACAGAACACAATAAGGTACTTACATCTGATTGTATTGAATTTGCAATTCTGGTAATTATTGAAGTCGCAAGACCATAGACTCACCTGAGTTCAATATTAGTTTGGAAATCTTCCGTATGGATTCCGAGCAAACACATGGGTCGTTCCTCCAGTTGTCGCTGATAACCCTTCAGTGTTCCCAGCGCTTCCCGTGGAAGATGAAAATTGGGGAGGAAATGGTGGTGGTCATGGACGAGATGGCAGACATGATTACAGACCGTGGGCGAAAGAGTTTGCCATTTTGGCGGCAATGCCCTGTAAAACATCAGAGGAGAGGCAAATCCGTGATCGCAAAGCATTTTTGCTTCATAGCCTCTTTGTCGACGTTTCTGTTTTTAAAGCTGTTGCTGCAATCAAGCATCTCATTGATGCAAATAATTGCTTCACATCTGATCCGATTGTTTCAATGTCACATGAAGAAAGAGCTGGGGATTTAGTTATCAAGGTGACTAAGGATGTCCCTGATGCAAGTTTGAAACTGGACTGTAAAAATGATGGGAGTCAGGTCCTTGGCATGTCTCACGACGAGCTCGCTCAGAGAAACTTACTTAAGGGAATAACTGCTGATGAGAGTGCTACAGTACATGTGAGTAGTGGAATGTTTCATTTGACATGGGGCATGCAAGTTGAAAATGTAATTTCTTTATGTAGTGGATCATATAATAATTTGCAAGTCATTTCTTTTTGGTAGGATACTTCTACTTTAGGTGTTGTGGTCGTTAGGCATTATGGCTATATGGCAATTGTTAAAGTCTCAGCTGAGGTAGATTGGGAGGGAACCCCAATTCCTCAGGACGTTGACATTGAAGACCATCCTGAAGGAGGGGCAAATGCCTTAAATGTGAATAGGTCAGTATATAATTTCTGTGGTGTATTGCTTAAACATCTTGATAGTTTTCTCAGTTATCGACTGTGGTGCTCATTTCAACTTTGACTGTCAGCCTGCGGATGCTCCTGCACAAGTCATCCTCACCTCAGTCATCCAGCGCTGTTGTACGAACACAAAGTTCAGATTCTGAAAATTTACGTTCTGCGAGGTCTCTGATAAGGAAGGTTTTAGGAGAAAGTTTGTTGAAGTTGCAGGAAGAGCCCCCTAAATGCACCAAATCTATCAGGTGGGAATTAGGGGCATGCTGGGTTCAACATTTGCAAAATCAGGCTTCTGGAAAAAGTGATGCTAAAAAAACCGAAGAATCTAAGCTTGAACCAGCAGTTAAAGGTCTTGGGAAGCAGGGTGGCCTGCTTAAGGAAATAAAGAAAAAGACTGATAGCAGGACCAGCAACTCTGAACTTGGAAAAGAAGCTCCTATTAGCAGCAACAATGACACTGACAACAAATCAAACAGCATCAATCTGAAGGAACTAGAGAAACAAGAGGAAGAAAAAGAAATTATGTGGAAAAGGCTGCTTCCTGAGGCAGCATATTTGCGTCTTAAAGAATCAGAAACTGGTCTGCACCTTAAGGTTTGTTCTATGCAAGGACCTCTGTATTTAATGCGTCAAGGACTGCTGTATTTAGTGCGTCTGACTTATTTTCAGCTCTTTTGGCCAATTTATTCCCTGAAGACTGGATAATCTGAAATGCTTTAAGTGTCAAGCTGTGCCATCCTCTAATACATACGCATGATGGAAGTGATGTGCTTTTTCTCCCTCACCTTATACACATGCATTCAATTTTTTCGTTGTTAATCTTGCAGTCGCCAGATGAGTTGATCGAAATGGCACACAAATATTATGCTGATACTGCCCTTCCAAAGCTGGTTAGTTGCTTTCTGGACTGGAATTCTTCAATATATATTTTTTTTCATAATGGTTGATTGGTATCTCTTTATTTCCTTAGGTGGCAGATTTTGGTTCCCTTGAGCTTTCACCAGTTGATGGGAGGACATTGACTGATTTTATGCATACCAGAGGATTGCAAATGTGCTCCTTGGGCCATGTGGTAACCAAATCAATAACATTCTTTTAATTCTTTTGTAAATTCACATTTGCATCTTATGCTCATTATATAAATATCTTCTACAGAAGTCCTGTAGAATTTTTTTTTTTTCTATGTGCAAGAGATTAAGAGACACTCCAAAATTTGCTATCTTTTGATGTCATGTTATTTAATTCGCTGAAATCTTATCTGTTGTGAAGCTTTCGCTAAACTTCTCTCAATATGATATATAATGGAGAGGAAATTTTTCTATCTGAATTACCCTAGTCAATCTGGGTTTAACCTTCGTGCCAAAAAAAAGATGTAGATTTTACTGATTGATAGTGCGTGTTTTACATAAACTAAAGTTGTTAAAGAACTTACATTGTGGAGCCTAACACTACGATTCATTTACTGCATCATGCTAGGTTGAACTTGCCGATAAGCTTCCTCATGTGCAGTCACTCTGTATACATGAGATGGTTGTTCGAGCATACAAGCATATCCTACAAGCTGTTGTGGCAGCAGTTGAAAGTGTTGCTGACGTGGCTGCTTCAGTTGCTTCATGTCTAAATATACTGCTAGGCTCACCATCAAGTGAAAATGCCGACGCAGATACTATCAGTGATGATGAGCTAAAATGGAAGTGGGTGGAAAGCTTCCTTTTTAAAAGGTTTAACTGGCGATGGAAACAAGAGAGCTGCCAGGATCTCAGGAAGTTTGCTATTCTTCGTGGATTGTGCCACAAAGTACGATAACATGACCTCTTACTCAAGTTTTCTTTCAGATCTCATGGTATGGCTTGTGTACCTATGTAATTGAAGCAATCTTGTAACAGGTTGGACTAGAGCTTGTTCCAAGGGACTACGATGTGGAGTCACCTTCACCATTTAGGATGTCGGATATTATAAGCATGGTTCCTGTTTATAAGGTGACAAACAGTAGTTTTTTTTTTCCATTCAAGATTAATTGGTAATTATTTTTTAGGCTCTTATTTGGATATTGACTGGTTCCTGCAGCATGTTGCTTGTTCATCTGCGGATGGAAGGACACTGCTAGAATCATCCAAGACTTCCTTGGACAAAGGAAAACTGGAGGATGCTGTTAATTATGGCACTAAGGTGAGTGAATGCTCTTTTTCTGGCATCATATTGTAAACTTATCTGCAATGGAGCTGACGATTTTTTAATAAAAATTAAGGCACTGTCGAAGCTGGTGTCTGTATGTGGTCCTTATCATCGAATGACAGCAGGAGCGTATAGTCTTCTGGCTGTGGTGCTCTACCATACTGGTGATTTTAATCAGGTATGTGCATTATTAAATACTCAACCAGATGAAGAGATCACTTCTAGATATCTATGATCTGATATGAACCACATCATCACAAATTGAGATACCGATAATATTATGGAATAATTATGAGTCAAATTTAGACTATCCGCACTTCATCTTAATTAGGTGGATTCTCATCAGAACTAACTGCTCATTTATTCAAGCGTATGAACATTCAACACAAAAACAGCCAAATCAACTGCATAACAATTACCTTCACTCTAGTGAGTTATTGCTGACATCTTGAGTTATTGCACAGCATTATTTGTTACACATTTTTCATCTATCTTACAGGCGAGAATCAAATGGATTTCAACTTTTGATATGAAAGTATTGAAAGTGGTTCTGAGAAAAAAAAAACAGAGCTAAATTTTGGTGAGGGCACTGATCTGTTTGACATCCCACTGCTTCGCTAAACAATGACAAAGGGGAAAAAAAAACAAAAAAAGATTTTCTCAGCACGACGAATAAAGTGGTAATTGATGGGTAGAGACTTTTTGGCTAGGTAACAAACTGACAGATATTTCATTTATTTCTTTCTAAGACCTAGTACTTTTAATTGTTCAGTTTAAAAGAAGTAAATCTGATCACTGTTTGGGTGAAAAGGATTAATTTTGTTCTGTCAAAATTTTCTACTACAAAGATTTAATAATCGCTACGTATACTCTCTACAGTCTTTTCTTCACTTGGTGATGACTTTTTTGATTGAGACATACTGTCTCTGGTGGAAGGTTTGATTCTTGTCTAATAGATTGCTTTGTTGTTTCATATGAACTTATTAATCTTCTACCTTGAACAGGCAACCATCTATCAACAAAAAGCATTGGATATTAATGAGAGAGAGCTCGGTCTTGATCATCCTGATACCATGAAGAGTTATGGGGACCTTGCTGTGTTCTACTATCGGCTTCAACACACAGAGTTGGCTTTGAAGTATGCTTTTACTTTCTTTTTCCAGAATATCTAACCTAAATCCTAAACAAGATAAGCTTTAGTTAAGGGCTTTATCTCTTTTTCCTTTCCCATTCCTCTACAAATAATTTTTTTATTCCTTACAATAATGAACGCAGGAGAGAACCTATTTAAAACAAAACCATGTGACCATCGCCTGACTATGTTAAAGTTCATGTTATAACTTTTGAGTCGACCCTTCATTACTCTAGGTATGTGAATCGTGCTTTGTATCTGTTGCACTTAACCTGCGGTCCATCACATCCAAATACTGCCGCCACCTACATCAATGTAGCAATGATGGAAGAAGGTCTGGGAAATGTTCACGTTGCCCTTAGGTACCTCCATGAGGCTCTAAAGTGCAACCAAAGACTTCTTGGAGCTGATCATATACAGGTCTCTTTTCTCTCTCTCTCTCTCTCTCTCCCCTTGCCACCCCACTCCCCTGACAAAACATTTGAAATTCACTTGCCAGTGGCATCATAGGAAAAACTTTATTCTATTGAAAGAATGAGGGTGAAAATTTTCGTTTCTACTTGGACTCCAATTTGGCACCTTCTTAATGAACAAATCACTGTAGTTGACACTTGGGCGGTCAACATTGACAAGGTCTTCTAGCAATAGTTGTGTGCTGTAGTATTAGGAGCAGAAGGTTTACATTGCTATGTCAAGCCAACTCACCACTGATCTCTCTAACATGAACCTGTCACTCTATCATCAATGTCAATGAGCTTGTCAAGTAATCCATTGAAAAAATTTTGAGTTTCCTGGTCAACAGGCAATGTGTGACTACATTTTATTTAAGTTTTGGCAGATTGTGGCGATAACTTAACGCTCCTTTTTTGCCTTTGTCATTTCCCTTCCAGACTGCTGCTAGCTATCATGCCATTGCAATTGCTCTCTCTCTGATGGAGGCCTACTCCTTGAGTGTTCAGCATGAACAAACTACCTTACAGATACTGCAGGCCAAACTTGGATCAGAGGATCTACGTACACAGGTACCACCAACTTTATTATGAGAAATCCCTGTCTTGTATTATTTGATATTCACAGTTGCTGAGTTGATAAATTAATTAAATTCTAGGATGCGGCTGCATGGCTTGAGTATTTTGAATCGAAGGCTCTAGAGCAGCAAGAAGCTGCTCGCAATGGTACACCAAAGCCAGATGCCTCGATCTCCAGCAAAGGTCATCTGAGGTATCAACCTTTTGCATCCGTGTCCATCCATAGACTTCTCATCTTTTTTCTGACCAGATAAGAGAAGTGATAAAGTTTATGTTAGTAAAATTATGTGGAAAAATGATGTCTTCTGTAAAAACGAGCACGCAGCCTCACTATTCTTTTTGCTGTTTTCCTTGAGAGTTACTGATCACTGTTCGAGCCAAAACTTAGGTGTGCTGGATGAACAGATGCTCATAAACTGTGATTGGCATCTTTTTCTTGTAAAATCTATGGTTCCCCATTTTTAACCTGAAATGATTTGTTCCCCCTTTGGAATTTCATAATGTTGATAACAATCCATGTCCATGGTTTTTCCTTTAAATTTTGCTGACTTTGCATCTTGCATGAAAGTGTTATGAAAGTTTAAGCTATTAGAGTATGGCAGGAAGTATGTTTACTGTACATGCGAAGGCCTTAAGAATGCATATGCGGTATGTGTGAGTAAAAGAGTTACTTAAGCCCATTTTTACAATGGAAGGGAAATCCATGAAAGGGTATAAGGGGATGTGAGAAATCAAACTCCAGATCTTTGGCTCTGATACCAAGATAAAGTTATCTGCTTGACTGCTTACTCCGAAAGATTAAGCTATCAGAATACGATGTAAGATATATGTTTAAGGGTTGAGTCAAATAGCTCTAGAATTTATAGCTTCTTCTTTATGATGCTGGCAGTATTGTATGATAAAGCAATAATGTGATGTTCTCTCTCTTTTGGCTCAGCGTGTCAGACCTCCTTGATTTTATAGCTCCAGATGCAGACATGAAAGCGAGGGATGCCCAGAAGAAGGCTCGTGCTAAGGTCAGAACCACCTTTTATATGTCTACTCTTTTGTAAATGTCGCTGCTGCTCTTGGTCTAATTGATAATTTTGATGCAGGTGAAAAAAGTTGACCAGAATTGGGATGCATCAGAGGATTATCAGACAGATGAAACCTTATTGCCAAATGATCCTCATGCAGAGAACTCAAGTGATAAGGAAAACAAAGCTGAACAAACTGAGGCTACAAATGAGAAGGAAGATCCTTCTTTGCCGGGTCAGTTGATAGTGGGCATGAGTAATGAACTGGTACACGATGACACTTCAGATGAAGGGTGGCAGGAGGCCACCCCTAAAGGCCGCTCACCTGCGGCTCGTAGGTCTTCTAGTTCGAGAAGGCCAAGCTTGGCAAAACTGAACACCAACTTCACGAATGTATCACAGTCTTCGAGATACCGTGTGAAATCCAATAATACTGCACCATCAAAAATCAGCACTAACGAATCGACCACCTCAATTGGGCCATCCATGCCTGCTACGAAGAAGTTTGTGAAAAGTGCAAGCTTCAGTCCGAAGGTCAATAGTCCTAACGCCTCATCTAGTTGGACTCCCAACCCTAAGTCTGCACCAGCTAGCCCGGCTCCAGGTGAACAAGCTACTAAGACGTCTTCCTTGTCTTGTCCAATCAGTGTTCAGGCTGCTGGGAAGCTTTTCTCCTATAAGGAAGTTGCTCTGGCTCCGCCTGGATCCATAGTGAAGGCAGTTGCAGAGCAGTCGCCCAAAGAAAATGTTCCAAGTGAGCAGAATTCTGAAGAGAAAGCTGCGGTGGAGTTGGCTCTAAATGAGGTAATTGTATCTAAAGATGTAGATAATCAGGAACTTCAGAAAGAAGCTGCAGAGAATAAGTGTCTAGATGTGGAGATAACAAAAAATGCTTCAAATGAAGAGCAAGAAAAATTAGGGGAAGGAGCCACAGAGGAAGCCACAGACACCACCATTCCACAAACAGTTGAAAAGGCTGTGGCAGTGGAGGTTGAAGGCACTGCTTATCTAGAAAATCAACAGGGTAGCAGTATTCTGGCTTCAGAAATTGAGGCAGCTGATAGCTCGAAAGATTCAAATGCAGTTGGTTTAAAGAATGATGTGTTGCAAATAGTACCTGATGGCCCAACTACTTCCTCTGATGTAGATCTTTCACAAGTTCCCGTTGAAAATGCATGCTCATTGCAAGAGAAAAGTTCATCCACTACCAAAGAAGTGGTGGCTGAGGAAAACAAAAACCCACATGATCGTCCAAATGGTGATATAAGTGGTAAGCCCCCTGCAGCTGAAGCAGGAAAGCAAGATGAAATTGATACTGGAAAGGAGATGACTAAGAAACTCTCTGCATCTGCGCCACCCTTTAATCCTTCTACTGCTCCACTTTTTGGCTCTGTTACGGTTCAGGGGCTCAAAGATCATGGAGGAATCCTGCCTCCACCATTGAATGTTCCTCCAATACTCAATCCCGTCCGTAGGTCACCTCATCAGTCTGCAACAGCAAGGGTCCCATATGGGCCTAGGCTATCTGGTGGCTATAATAGGTCTGGAAATCGGGTCCTGCGTAACAAATCTGGCTTTCATAATGGTGAACATGCTGGAGATGGGAACCACTTTAGCCCTCCAAGAATAATGAACCCACATGCAGCTGAGTTTGTGCCTGGCCAACCCTGGGTTCCCAATGGCTATCCAGTATCCCCTAATGGGTATATGGTTTCTTCAACAAATGGTATCCCACTGTCTCCTAATGGTTTTCCTCTGTCCCCGAATGGTATTCCCTCACCTACAAATGGATCTCCAGCATCAGCCACTGGTCTTCCAGTCACAGATCAAAATGGCTTCATTGCATCTGCAGTTAGTCCGGTGGAATCACCAAAAGATATGGCTGGTGAGGTGGTTGGTGAAAATAAAGTTGAAGTTGCTACAGTGGAACAGTCTTCTGCAGAAGTAATAGTTGAGAAGCACTCCACTGAAGAAACAGCACTAGAAAATCACTTGCCATGCCATGAGGACACTCCTCATGGGACTGAAGCAAAGACCAAAGATGATATCCCTGAGACTGAAGATTCTGTGAAGACCAAAGAGATGGGCAACGACATAGCAATTGATCATGAGAAACCCATCAAATGTTGGGGGGACTACAGCGATGGTGAAGTGGAGATGATTGAGGTTTCAAGTTAAATACTACTAATAACCTTTTTCCTATACATTCACCCATTTGACGCTCTGCTCTGTGTTGTCTTGAGCTGAGTCATTAGCGGCAATCCAGCAAGGCTGCTGTGCAGGGTGAACCTGAGACTTCTTCTACTGTATGTGTTGTAAATGACATGAACGCTGGCACTTCCTGAAGCTTTTTGACGTTGGGTTATCACAGCATCAGAGAAGAATTTGATGACAAAATACTGTGCATAGGCTGATGAAATGAGGACATGAGAGTTACGAGAAGGGTGTCTCGAGTTGCTTATCGGTAACTAATTCCTGTCAACTTTATTGCTTTTCAATCTGTTTTTGGTCCTAGTAGTTTTTGTCGTGGTTGAGAACAGGAAGAACCTTGGAAATTTGTATTCTACAGGAGCTCTGCCAGTAATGGTTTGAGCAATGATGACTGCAATGGTCTGCACTAATAATATTTAGTTTATCTTGTTTGTAAGAAAAGTTCACTGTACAACATAAATTTTTAATGCATCTAAATTTATATATATATATATATAGAGAGAGAGAGAGAGAGAGAGAGAGAGAGAGAGAGAATGAACAAGCAGACGATTTTCTTAAGTTTCCATAGGTCAAGCTGCAGAAATAATATGATGCACAGGAGAATTTTATTGAGGGAAATTCGCAGGCTTCTTCTGCTATGCTTAAAAATTACGAGCGGAGCTTATGCCTGGAAAATGAACAAGCAGACGATTTTCTTAAGTTTCCATAGGTCAAGCTGCAGAAATAATATGATGCACAGGAGAATTTTATTGAAGGAAATTTGCAGGCTTCTTCTGCTATGCTTAAAAATTACGAGCGGAGCTTATGCCTGGAAATTTAGCCAGTCTTTCTTTTGATAAGATCAACTCTTTATTTCTTGAAATTTGATGACTCCAATTTAGCCGAATTCCATAACCCTATTGAAGATACAAATCAACTAGCAAGATATCGGCATGGTCATAGTGCATAATTTTCTCCAAATCAACATGAAAATAACACATCAAACAGAGTATTTATTTAGAGATTTTTCCTCGATTCAATTTCATTAATTTCCATATAGATAATTTGTTGTTTTTTATTTATCTTTCACAATAATTATAGGTGACAATATTTTTTCTGATAAGTCTCTATTTATGCTGTATAAAATATCAATGAAATAAGTGTGCTTCATCCATTCAATTCTTTGTTTATTTTTATGGTATCAGCAATGAAGGGCACACTGATCTTTTTTTGTAGAAAGAGAAATCAATACAACCATGCTGTCTCCTTCTTCAAACCCTAAATTCTCATTTCCTTCAAATATCAGTGTGGCAAACTTCGCCACATTGAAGCTCAATGAAAATAACTTTTTGCTTTGGGAAACACATGCATTGTCTCTAATTGAAAGTCAGGACCTACTTTCACATACTAAGAGTGTATTTGGTAATATTTTTATTTTTGAGAATAATTTCTTTTTAGAAATAGTTCTTTTCTATTTCTATTCCTATTCCCTAAAATAACTTATTAGTAAAATAATGCATTTGGTAATTGTACAAAATTTCTATTCTCGAAATAGAAAAAAATAGGAATATATTTGGTACGACTCACAAATTTTTTTATGACATAAAATTTCTTTTAAATTTGTAATAATTTTTTGAAAATTTTCTTCTTCTTTTTTTCCTTTTTTTCCTTTCTTCTTCTTCCAATGACAGCGGACAGTGGATGGTGGCAACTAGTTAGAAGAGGAGGAAGAAGAAAAGACAAAAAAGAAAAAATAATAACTTATTCTAGAATTTGTTCTTGGGAACAAGAAGTTATTTATTTCTATTTCTTGTTTTTGTTCCAAATGTATTTTTTGGAATAATTTTCTATTTCAAATAATAGAAACACTAGCTGACATTACCAAATGGATTTTTGTTATTTTTCTATTCTAGGAAACAAATAGAAGAATAAAAGAATAGAAAAATAGGAGCGTTAACAAACGTGCCCTAAGACATTAGAAAATGGAGACTGAGTCAATAATCCAAAATATATATCATAGATGCATAGTGATTGCCTTGGGCATAAGTATAGCGGGAGTGCCAAAACTTGGTACGGAGAGACATTTAAGTGCCAAAAATTACAAAATGTACATTTAAGTACCACTTTTCAAAAAAAATGAATCACTTCAGTGTCAAGTCGTCGGAACCCTACTTGGAAATCATACGTGGTAATTTTTTATTAATTTTCTTGCCTACGTGGCTCGTCGGAAACCGAATTAGTGAAAAATCAGCCAAAAAAACATCGTTTTAACTGAAGTGGATTTTAAAAATTATTAATTAAATAATTAAAAATATATATTATTATAAAATTGATTTTATTGAAAAAAAGAAAAAAAGAGAAGAGGATCGATGAGGGCTATGCAACCTTCACTGTTGCCGCTGTCGCCGCCCCACCCTCACTGGGAAGGGCCGGCGACGGTGGGCGAGGGGTTTGTCGAGGTCGCCGGGCCTTGATTGGCTTGTGGCGAGGGTCGCCGACCCTCGCCCGGCCTAGGCCAAGGGCCATCGGCCGCCCAAACCAACGTTGGTCCGGGCAGCCGATGGCCTTTGGCCCTACTGGCGAGGGCCGGCGACCCTCGTCGGATCTGGGGGAGGGTTGTGACTCTCACTACGGGTTGGGGCTCGGCTACCCCGGTTGACCCTAACCCATTGTTGCTGGCCTTTCTCGACGAGGGTGGGGCAACGACGGCAGTGGCGGCAAAGGCTATGCAACCCTCGCCGATCTCCTTCTTCTCTCTTTTTTTTATTTTTTATTTTTTTAATCATAAAATCGATTTTAATTTTTTAAAAATCTGACGTGGACAATTTTTTTTTAAAAAAATTGTCACATGTATTTTTTATTTTGAAAAAAATGCTTCGTCAACAAATGAAATCGTCAGAAAATGGATACATGGTAGTTTGGCCGGAATTTTTCGTAGTTGACACTTAACTGATCCATTTTGCTCGGATTTTGACACTTGAGTTTACATTTTGTAACTTTTGGCACTTGAATTAAACCACATGCTCCACCGCTTGTGTGGGCCCCCGTCAATTCCTTTGAGTTTCATTCTTGTGAACGTACTCCTCGAGCGGGATACTTAACGCGTTAGCTACAGCACTGCATGGGTCGATATGCACAGTGCCTAGTATCCATCGTTTACGGCTAGGACTACTGGGGTATCTAATCCCATTCGCTCCCCTAGCTTTCGCCTCTCAGTGTCAGCGTTTCGCACTATTATGGATATGAAAATAATGGAAAAAATTGGATTCAATTCTCAACTGCTCCTATCGGAAATAGGATTGAATACGGATTCAAGCCATAGCACACAGTTTTCGTGCCAAGTTTTGGCATTCCAGAGGTCCGTATTTCGATTGTCTTGTAAAATCTTAGATCATGGATATATTCTCAGAAGAGGTTCTTGGACATGCTGTTGAACTTTGAACATCAGTGGAAGTATGGGAAGCTCTCATTGATTTCAAGCAAAGCTTGGTAACTTGTGAACTTGATCTCCTTGGCCGACTTCAACTCATTAGGGATAAAAAAAAGGCCGTCATTTGTTTATCTTTCTAAGTTTAAATCTATTTGTGATCAATTGCATTTCATTAGTAAACCCATACTAATACAGTCTTTAGATTACTTGAAGGATTTTATGATAGCCAAAAGTTAATGAAAATTACTATGTTTAGGCATTTTCTTCTACCTCACGTCTAAGTGGCTGCACAACTTAAGAGTCATGAATTACAAAACAAGCTAACTTCAACTATACTCCCGAACACTTCCACGACATTGATGTCACGGGGACACTATGGTGGCAACAATAACAATCCTTGACATTGAGGTAGAGGATCCATATTTAATTATAGCAGCTGTGGCTTTTCTCAAACAAAAATCGGCACTTTTCATGAAACTAAAATACTACTCATCAAATCAAAATCGCCATTGCCCCGCCAAATTCAAATTTAGGAGTACTATCTCTCATTTGTCAGGTTTGAAAGAAGGAGGGGGCATGATGCATTAAATTGCTGGTATCATTTGGACAACAGTTATCAGAGTAATAATATACTCCACGGTTTGCCTGCTCTTCATATCTTAAACTCATGAGATGAAGAATGACATTTGAGCACTGGTGGTAATGCTCAAATGACAGATAATGCAGGTAATCTTGTCAACATAGTTCCTTACCGTGGCCATAATAATATTATAATTGGGAACGATACATCACTGCTGACTACTCATGTTGGAACTAGTCACTTTGCTTAGGTCGTTACACAGATGAAAACTCTTCTATTTGTTTCTCAATCGACAAGAGATTATCCTTGCTACTTTAAGTTTTATGCCTCTGGTTTTTCTATCAAAGGCACTAGTCACTAGTCACCAAGAACTATATTCCTGTAAGGACCTGCATTCTGTGACATTCTTCTCTCAGAGAAACGAGGTTGTGGATGAATTTATGTGGCATTTCCGATTAGGCCATCCAAACAGTTGTGTTTTACAGCTTTCGTGGTGTGATAATTTTATTTTATAAATAAACCCACTAACACTTTATGTACAAGTTGTCAAGCTTAACAAAACTTCAAAATTGTTGTCTTTTCTATCCAATTCTCGATGTTCCCATCCATTAGAGAAAGTAGATTGTGATATCTGGCGAGTGAGCCCAGTTCCTTTTGTGCAAAGGTTTTGATGTTATGTTGCATTTATTGATTATTTCTCCGGTTACAGCTGGTCGTATCCATTGAAGTGAAAGCTAGATTTTTTTGAGATTTCCCTTTCTTTTTAGAAATTGATTTGTGCAGATCTTGCGCATTGTTAGGTCTTGTTGGATCAAATTAAAGCAGCTAATATGATCTGATGTATAGCCTAAGCATTGAATTTTTATCCGTCGATACTAATGATAGTCTTTTCTTGCTGCTGTTTGTTCGAAGCGTCTTACCAGAGAAAATATAGGGGTGCACATGTAGTATCCGTGAACATTAGGAGGGTGCCTTAGCCACGGGGGAAAAAGGTTGCCAGAGTGCTTTTAGATGCAAAAAATTCTCAGACAAACCAATCTTTAGAGTGTGCAACCAGACTGGGTTTACTTAGGAACCAGACCAGATCACTCGAAAAATAAGATTAGGAACTAGTTTCCAGTTGAACCGGTCCGGAAATTGGTTCCAATTTTTGGGAACTAGTTGGAATCGGTCCAGGAACCGGTTCCAAGGGAAGACCAACTTAGAATTGAACCGGATTTGGAACTGGTTTTTAGCCTGTTAAAAAAACTGGTTTATTGTTAATGTTTATGCAATATTAGGATTTTTGTTTTATCTTATGATATTAAAAAAGCTGGTATGTTGCTAAGTTTAGTCAAAAAATTCATGTAGTTTTTTATTACATGTGCTTTATGTTTCATTAAAAATTAGAAGGATTATGTTGTTATTTTCTCGCGAATTAATGTAAAATTCAAAGTCATGAAGGATTTCAAGCGGTTGCAAAACAGGTTCCAATGGAAACAGAATAGACCATGTTTCTAAACCGGAAAAACAAGGTTGGATCCAAAATAGGGTCCAATGCCAATAATGTAGGGTACATGATCCAAAAAAAAGGAACCGATTATAACAAAGTCAGGTATAGGGTCCAGGTTTAGACCTTATCCACCCTGGACCCGATTACCCCTACCAATCTTCCTTCTGAACCTTGCAACCCCCAAAAGATTAAGTGACTATTTGTTTGGTTATGTCATTGATCTGCAATTTGCGAGCGCTTCCTTCACCATTTCCAATTTTTGGAGTAGTTCGGTTGTGCACTACAGTTCAAAGGGAAAGAAAAGGTTCAGAGTATTATCATGATGAGACACAAGCAAACAAATTCACATTGTATAGACGCAATAGGCAATATTTGGAGCTAGTACAGATGTAGGAAATTAAATATGATCAGAACAGAACATGACTTAGAGATTTATGCGAAGACAAGAGGGAGGAGACAATATAAGCAGTTTGGAGACGGCCACAATTGAATCTCTCTCTTGGCCGGCTACACGTAATTTGCCAGCTCACAATCTTCCAACCTGTTGCTCCGTGTCATTCCTTTATAACCCTCTTCATTGTAAGGCTCAGTCATCTCACTCTCTCTCCATTTCTTGTTCCGCCATCTTCATCTTCTTCATTATTCTTTATTCGAGTAAATTGACAATTTGGTTGCATTTCATTGGTGCAACTTCCATGGCGAAGCTATCACAGCAAAACCAGAGAAACAATGTGAATAACAAGAGAAATGAGAATGTTACAAGCAATAATGGTGGTGTGACAAAAGTGAAAAGAACAAGGAGGAGTGTTCCTAGAGACTCTCCTCCTCAACGTAGCTCGATCTATCGGGGAGTCACTAGGTGTGTGAAACACCTCTATTTATTTCCCTTCTTACAGTATTTCTCTCTCAATCTTTTCTTTTTCCCCTCCAAGGCATTCATCTTGAAATAGTGTACATTTTATAATGCTTTTTGTGTGCATGTTATGATGCTTGTTTTAGGCATCGGTGGACCGGAAGATATGAAGCACATCTGTGGGACAAGAATTGCTGGAATGAATCGCAGAACAAGAAAGGACGCCAAGGTATTTGAGCATTTTCATTCATCAAGGCTATCTTATTTCTTTACTTTTCTTAAGCTTTGCTAAGCTCGAAATTTTTCATGCTACTGATGCGTTCTCTCTTTTTCTCATGTCTTGTTCATCGGTTTTTGTGGAATCTGGTTGCAAATGCAGTTTATCTTGGTACGTTTTGTGATCTACTTTTCTACTCTCTTTCGCACACATTTGCCTCAGGAACACAGAATTAGTAATATGGAAAGAAATACTGATCTCCACATACCCAAGAAAGGTTGTAACAATTTTCTGCATTTGCTTCCCATGCCAAATGGTGTTAATCTCATTCAGTATATGCTTCATGTGATCTTGCAGGTGCCTATGATGATGAAGAAGCAGCTGGCCATGCTTATGACCTCGCTGCCTTGAAATACTGGGGTGAAGGAACCATTCTCAATTTTCCGGTATTTTTTTTTTTTTTTGACATTTGTCTCTCTACAAATGTGCACGATCACACTTTGTGAGAAAAGATTACGGAAGATTAAGTGAGATTATAATGCAGCTATCCACATATGAGAAGGAACTGAAAGAAATGGAGGGACAGTCTCGTGAAGAGTACATTGGTACATTGAGAAGGTACGAGGTCACATTTGCACGCATTGAGATTTAAACATTTTACCAGTTATGAATGAAGCATGGATCTACCAGTTAGAAGCCTTCTTTGAAGAATGATATTCATTAAATTATGGGTTTAAAATTTCAGGAAAAGCAATGGTTTCTCTCGTGGAGTTTCAAAATATAGAGGCGTTGCGAGGTACTTAAGCATCTGATCTACTCAAAACAAATTGATAGTCTTTCAGATCTCAACACAATTTTCTAAATTGTATGCTCATAGTAATTTGTGAGTCCTGATCTATAATGTTTTGAAATTGATTTTAACTTTCGACATATGAATGAGCAGACATCATCACAATGGTAGATGGGAAGCTCGGATCGGCAGAGTTTTCGGAAATAAATACCTCTACCTTGGAACATATGGTACTTTGCCATCTCCTCTTGCTCCTGTAGTATATAGCATTGTTATATGCATCTAATTCATCTCTTCGTACTGCTTAAGGATTAAAGGACAAAAGGAAACAAATTTGGACCACTAGCAGCGTGTTTCTTTCTTTGAGTTAAGTGCCAATCGAAAGAGGCCAGAAGTCTGTGCTTCGTTTAGCGTCCCTTTCTTACATACTAATTTGACTCTGTCCAAGCTTCTTAGTTTAACAGCTGGGACATCGCTGCATCAAAGTGTTGCTTGTTGTTTCCTAGTAGAAAATCTTAAAGCAGTCCATATCTTATCCACAGACGATGGAGAAGAGAGACTTTTGCTTTCTAAAAAGATTATACGTGATAACCAGTCAAAGAGTAGTCTTTCCACTATAATACACAAACAAACAGACACAGGAAGATATCCTTTCCTACGGTTGGCCAATGGGTGTAACTAACTTATGGGACAAATACATGAAATTCTGTACTAAGTTTGGTAACTGTCAATTGAATGTGTCTAAAAAGCCAATTATTGAATATAGAGATCAGAAGATGGTAAAACCCATCAAGGACTATGAGGGCCACATAGGTTTCATGGATAAAACAAAGAAAAATCACTCATACGGAAAAAATTGTTAAAATGTACCTTAACCAGAAGCAACTTCGTTCTGTTTGAATGCATAATGTGGTGGTCAGTGGTCATCATACATTCATCAATTTCACTATCCCATATTGTGATGTTTTCTTTTGATTTGACTTCGCAGCTACCCAAGAAGAAGCTGCCATTGCATATGACATGGCGGCAATAGAGTACCGTGGACTCAACGCTGTCACCAATTTTGACCTGAGCCGTTACATCAAATGGCTTAAACCCGGGACTAATGATAATAACAACAACAGCCAAAGACAAACAAGCACGAATCCTGACCTTAGCCCTAGCCCTAATTTTAGCCTTGCTAACTCCAGTTTACCTGCAACCTCTCATCAACCTGGGGTAAGCTACTTCCAAAACCAACAGACGAATGTGCCCATAGAAAGTTTAGAAACATTGCCAACTCAGCCGCGCCGAGCAAATGCCACGTCAGCCCTAGGGCTTCTGCTTCAGTCATCCAAATTCAAGGAGATGATGGAGATGACTTCTGCTGTCGATTGTTCATCAGCATCATGGGAGTCCGAGTTGCCTCAGCGCAGCAGCTTCCCTGATGAAGTAAAGACTCACTTTGAGTATCATGATTTAAGCTGTGGCACAGAGGGCGATGATATGATCTTTGCCGATCTCAATTCGGTCTCTCATCCAATGTTCGAGCTAGAACTTGAGGTATGACGACCAAGGCTAGGATCTGAGTTGAATGCATGAAAATGCAGTCTTACCATGCATTTAGGCTAACGGTATCAGTAGTCTCTTCAGGTAATTTGTGAATATGGAAGCAAGCCATGACACAAGAAAAGAAGAGTCTTGGGCTGTATTTGTTTCATTTGTTACAGTTATTTAGCTTCTCTTTGGAAAAAAGAATAAATCACAGTGAATGAATAAGAAGCCAAAATAGAGGTAATGCCAATTTGTGCTTCCAAACCTTGAATACTAGTTGACTTGGCTCGAAATTGTACTTCAAGAAAAGATACATAAAATTAGGGTTTTTTGGTACCTTTGTGATCTGTCAAAAGAAGGTCAGACCATTTTATTCTCCTAGTGTCTGTATTAGTTTTTTGCCTGAATTTTCAATTAAACAAGGGGCACTTCCTTGTGAGATTGCAATGACCCTATTTGTTCATTCTAATATTTTTCTGAACACGATAATACGTATGGTTGAATGATTAATATTTGTAACCATTCTTGTAATTTATACTCACAGCTTGTATTTAAGAATGAATAAAAAAAAAGCTGTACTTAAGTGTAGAAATACCTTTAGAAGATGACAAATAACTTGAAAATATCATTTAAAACTTCTCATTCCTCGCTTCAATTGTGCTTTGCACCTTTAATTTAAAAACCTACCCTTTCACCCTCATATATATGATAACTCTCCACAAACTTTGCAATAAGAATTTTGTTATTTACCAAAATAACTTACTAAAACTCTTTTACTTGGTGATGTGATGATTTTTTGTTGGGCTTTGAAGTAATTGAGATCCATAAATTGAACAATTAGCTTGCTTAAGTAGTCAATAGAGTATTGCAACATCAATCAGTGAAAGAGTTTCAACTAGATTTCTTAGTATATCTAACACTGTGGTTTTGCAATTAGTGACACAATTTAGTACAAAATGAATTTCTTCATCAACTGCTTGACATATATTGAATTGGAATTCATGATCAATGAACATATTATGAAAATTCCCTAGGCATTGGTTGAATAGAAAAACGCTTAGACCAGATATGGTATATCTTCCATCCATGCACCAGTGCCAATTAATCAAGCCCAAAATATGGATACCCAAGTATGAAAACATTACCTTCAAATATCCAGCAATCATCCTTTTTGTATAATCAAACGGCAAAGTAGAGGAGAAATGCAGACTATAGCTTTCCAAATCACATTTTTTACATTGGTGAAAAAGAAAAACTCTGCTTTGAGATACAATGTTGAAATTTTGGGTTGATCTTTTGAGATGGTATTGGAGCCAATTTTTCCTAATGTTCATATTGCAATTGAGCATCACATATGGGATTTTTTTCTTATTGATCAAGTTTCATGAAACATAATAATCTAAGCTTTTGGAATAATTGGCTTCATGATCTCCTAAACATTGCATAAGGGAAAGCTAGAAATATATATTGTCTTACAAGATGTCACTCCTTTCATGTTCTCACCATTCTATTTAGTTGTGCCGATGGGAGTGAGGGCAACTCTATATAATGTGTTTGTACTTCCTGAATTTTTTTTTTGAAATAACTAATCACACTCGCAAAAATCCTAATAAAATGTTTGAAAATGATATGGTGACGTTTCACTTCGCTTATAAAGTGAGCACTCACTGATCAACTCAGCGAGCGTAAGAAGAGGATACATAATCTGCGAAGTGTATCGATCACTTTCAAAACAATTGCTGGAAAGTATAACATGAATGCTACCCTATCTCCCTGCAGACTCCTAGGAAGAAGGAATAATAAATTAATTGAGGAGCAAGCCAAAGTTGCTTAACAGAAACAACAAACAAAATAAAGCAATTACTATGGGTGAGCATCCGACCTTGGACTGGCCCAATCGTGTTGGTCCTAGTCCAGCTCCTGAGGGATTGGATCAATCATTGATCCTGAGATTCCGAGATCAGTACTATGCAGGTTAATTTTCAATTATAGGAGTTTAGAGTTGATACAACCCAGATCAACCCTAACTGTATATATTATATATTATACATCTAATATATTATATACAATATTCTTTCATTTATTCTAAAGAATAAACTTTAACTTAAACAATGTCCTTCTCTTCCGCCTCCATTACTCTTGTTCTCTTCTTCTTCTTTTTTTATCCTCTTCAATTTGCCAAGTAAAATTGAGAAAAATAACTTCGCTCATGAGCAATCTTGTTGTGCTCACCGCTTACCCTGCTTGCAACTCCATGCTCTTGCCGCTCAATGCTTGCCAACTCGTGCTTTGCTGGCCTTCGACGCTCGCCCTACTCGTGACTCAAAGCTCTTGCCGCTCGATGCTCGACTCTCACCACCCGCCACTTGACCCAAATTTCTTATTTATATACTTATAGATATTGGTTGATTATCGTCTCTGTAATTTGCATTCTAATACGACACTATATATTTTTTTTGGTTGGGAACAGTGTGTCCATTTCATTTCATATAGACAAACTGAGGAGTACACCAAGTGAGCACTTGAGCACAAGTCTTAAAGGGTTTGGAGTGGGATTGAAACCCCGCTGAGAGGGAGAGTATTTCGAACTTAAGCTTTTACAATCAAGTCTGTAACCTTATTTCAGGCTCTATAGCAATGGCCAAATGGAGGTCTTTGAACTGGTTTAGCAGGTTGTTGTGCTCCCTGATAAGCGCCTGTACTTCCCAAGGGGCCTGATCTGCGTCTTGAAGCATTCTGACTTAGAGTTGTCCTATCCAAACTGAAGCTCTCATCCACTCGTGCACAAAGACATCTCAACGCTTCAACAACAGCTTGGGTTTCTGCGTGGAGAGCATATCTAACCCTCATTGAGGGAGCCAAACCTTCAATTAACTTCCTGAAAGAATCTTGACGCACCCAGGAGATATGGCACCCGAAGCTGTTCCTTCCAAATACGAGCCATCAACATTGATTTCCAGAGATCCTGATTATGGTGGAATCCATGTATTAGGAGTGTTCTCCTGTTTTACGTCCTTTCTGTCGAATTCGAGTACCATCTAACAAGGTTTCTGTTCATCTCAATGGCCGCCGCACTTCTAGCATCGCCAATCGCAATATATCTTCATTCCATGAACAAAGGAAGAACAAATGTTCAGCCTTTTCAGGGTTCCGCTGGCAGAATGGGTGTACTTTCTCACGTGCTATCCTCCTCTCGAGTATATTTTCTTTTGTGGGCAGTGCATTCCGACACAAACATCCTGAGTTTGGGTGAAGTATCGTGTGTCCAGATTTTACTCCTTAAGGCTTTGGGAACCTGATATGAAGAGGAGGCTTGTCGTATGCATGTTGTTGCTTCATCCAAAGTGGAATTGTTTTTGTTGATTAAATTTCGCCACAAGCATATGATAATTGTAGTTTGCCGGACCTCCAGTCACCCCTATTGGTATCCACTTACCCTCTCTGTTTTTTTTATAGATTTCCCATTGCCCACTGATCATATGACAAAGTTTGAGAAGCAATCCCGTTTAAGAGTTGGCTCCAAAGTGCTAATGGAGATATAGTTATTCTCCAAGCTTGCTTCCCCAGCACAGTCTATTTAATGTGATCAAGTCTCTGAATCCCGATCCACCTTTGTCCTTCCTTGTTTTCAATAAATGCCATCTTTTCTAGTGTATTCCAAATTTCTAGTCACTATTTCTCCACCCAAAGGACACAATCATGGCTGGGCTTATAGAAAGTGGAATCTTAAAGATTGACATTATATATCGCGGTAAAATCTGAACTACCGTTTTAAGTAGGAAATTTTTTTCCTTGCCTTTAGCATAAATTTTTCTTTCCAACCTTCTAGATTCATATTTACCTTGTATGTATGTATTTTTTTATACTCCCCAATCAAATGGTATACCCAAATACTTTCCTCTTTTATCAATATTCGAAACATGCAGTTCACGGGCCATGCTCTTTCACCAGCTTTGGGGGAATCCCGTAAGATCCTTGACTTACTCAGATTAATAGTATGATCCATAACAAAACAGTACTGATTTAACACAGCAGCTATATTTTGACAACAATGACTTTGCCATCAAGGAAAAAGATGGAATTGGGCCTCCGTCGTCCAAATTTAAGTATGGGGCCTGTTTTCTAAAATATACCTGCAAATGGAAGTACTCACTAAAAATAGTCTGAAGCGAACAGGGTTTTCCTTTTCAGGAAACACTCCTAGGAATCGCGAGGAACGACAGCCAAAATGAATTAAGGCTAAAAAGAGGAAAAATGCTAATGCTCCTTAAACGAACTGAAGTGAGGAACATTGTCAAAATGCAGATGGAACAATCACAAAAGCAGATAATATGATTTTTTGACACGAAAGTTCCCTGCCTCCTGGCTGTAGTCTTATCGAAACTGTCCATATAAAGCTGACAATGTTGTTGTGAACTGTCGGCGACATTTTTTTATTTTTGTGGTCAGAACTGTCAGCGACATTTGATTTACGAATTCCTCCATACATTTTTGGAGCTTTGAGCATTGGGATGAGGATTTATGAAGTTATATACATAATTCATTGGCGTCAGGCCAAGCCAGTTGATCTTCTCTGGTTTGGGCTGTGATTAATTAATTTAATGTTATTTTGGGCAGAAGGTACTTTGGTTTTTTTTTTTTTCCTTCTTGTTGATTGATTACCTTGCGGTTCTTTTCCTTGATTATCTAAGTGTTGTAATTCTTGCTCGGTACTCTTTTTCATTTGACTTTTCAAATGGCTCACCCAACCTTAGGCTCAAACTCAGCCGAACCAACTACAAGAATTTGCTAATTTGAAAAACTCGGAAGGACGATCATGTTAGACAAAGTTTTTGCCAAGTGAGCTCAAAGTGATTGAAGTCATCTTAGAGAAATTTGCCAATCGCTGACATAAACTCCTAATCTTACTGACTCGATCCTGGCAGTACAAAGAAGTGAGGATCTTAATTTGTTAATAAATCTCGAGAAAGAACTGCTCATTTCTAGGAAATCTCATGCTATAATGGCTTATTCAGAAGGATTCCGAAGTCGGTATTAGTGTCAAGGAAGGATATAATGGACTTATGGGATGCACGGGCGATCCAAATACTCGTGATTGGAAGCATTTCCTTCTAAGCGGTCCTCTTTTGAGAACCACCGAAAGTACGTAACCGGACGCATGGACATAATGATGAGGATGATTTTCTGGGTCACATGCTTGTCTGCCACAGAAGTAGTACCCTACTCTCTTGGCAAGCTCAGAGGACTATAAGCGATTCTGCTCAACCTGATCCAAACATCGAACTCAAGGCATTCTTGGCCCCATTGCTTCTGCTACATCTCGGGTACCTTGACGATATCATGGCCTACTCGATGTAAGACAATTGATTGGGTTGGAGACCGGTTCTGAATATGGCCATTGAAGTGGCTGTTGTCATTGGAGTTCTTATAAGATGCAGGAGTTACTCCAGCTTTGTAATCTCGTACTCCCCAATGTTTGTGGCCAGCATGGTCAAGTGCAGGAAAGGAGTATAGGCTCTCATATATGCTATTGGTTAGAATGCTGGCATCACCGGGAAGAATTCGCACAGGAGAGAATGCTCCCTCATTTCTTGTGAGACTTGCCAGAGGAAATTGACGGTCTCATCTTGCTTGTCGAAGCTTATTATCTCTTCCATTGCTTGAAACTGCACCTGGACTATCATCCTGATTATATATCTGATATCCAGCTCTCAATCAACCGTTGTTCATTCGAAGACACCTTCAGAGTAACAGAATGGAGCTTGGATTCATGTACAATGTACTTTAAGCAAGGCACTGATAATTTACACCAAGTTGGGTTTATTTGTCCAGTTTGTGAGTTTATTTTGGCTATTCGTTGTGCTTTATGCATTCAGAATTTTAGAGAGGACTCTGCCTCAATATGTTTCTGCATATACCAATTTCACCCTTACTGTTCTTACAGTCACTTTTCTCATAAAAATGTATCAGATGCTACTATTACCCTACTCTGATTGGGCAAATGTAAAGATCGCTAAATGTCATAAATGGCCGTTCATGCTGCCTTTCTTACAAAGCCTAGCACCTAGATCTGTGCATAGGTGGAGACGTGGCTCGAACAAGCTGGATCGGTTCCATAGTCTCATCTACTGTCTTCAAGATGATTGGACAAGTTACATCAAATTCTGGAAGTGTTTTAGCATTCAGGAACACATCAAAAGGAGTTGCAGTCTCATTAAAATGGGGCCTATTTGCTTCCCTTTACCTGAAAAGGTGAAATTGAGTGAAAAATTGCAAAGTTCCCAAATAAGAGGCTCACATCTAATAGGGTAAAGAGCGAAGTGGACTTTCAATAGATTTGAAACAGATGAACTCGGAGTGTGGAAAAGGGGTTTGATAGTGCATTGCCTTATGCTACATTGCAACAAATATGACAACTCATCCCATTGTCCCTATGGAAGCAAATTGATTTCGGATTGTATGGTGTACCTTCTAACTATCCATCCTTACATGGATTGGCCATCATGGGAGATATCATCTATGCAGATGTTTGCTCTAACATCAAGTCAATCCTGGAAAGTGAAGCTTCAGTAAAGGAATTAGCATGGAGCATTCTGACTACTCAACAAAGTCCCCCTTGCTTGAGACAAGATCCCAATGCGAGAATAACATCACAATGGAATGTGATATCCAATTCAAAAAGACTTGCCCAGTTGTTGTGGAACAGTGGAGACCGATGGCAGGTAATACAGTTTTCTGCTGCCAAGAACTGTGGATCGTCACACCACGCTAACCAACTTCAGTGAGGTGGAGAGTCGATCATTCTTATCTTGCTCATTTTAGCTCACAACAGAGACAAAACCTTAGCTCATTTTAGTCTATGTCGATTCATTTTTCATGTTGTATGGTTAATAATTAATATAGATTGTGAAATCTGTAGATTGTGTTTAGAGACATGTAGCTGGATTTACACTTTATACTTAATCTCGAGTAGCATGAAATTCTGATATTACCCAATTTATTCGGAAGCCTTGTGGTGGTTAATATCTTTCATAGGAAAAGGTAATGCAGAAGGCATAGATGCCCTCGGGTTCCAACCTACACTCTTCTATCAACTTCTTGTTCGCTTATTCTTAGGAATTGGATTCCGGAGGGAACTTTTCTAGATTTAATAGATTCATATCCTTAGATCCACATGAAGGCATAAAGATTCGCTTATATCTTCCAAGAATCAGAATTGTGAGTCTGGACTAGGAAGGACAACATATTAAATAAGTAAACAAATCAGATGGGTTGCTCAAACTGACGAAACACATAAATCTTTTCCAAGAATCATATATTGACATTAAGCTTTCGTCATGTTGATTAGTCGGCGTGGAAGAAGTTTGAATCTTTATTTTCTTCAATAAAAGAACAGAGGAACTTAAGAGTCGACCTACTTTGAAATAAGGAATAGATAGCGGTGGGAAATATTTTCTGGGCTGATTTTGTATTTACCGTATGAACAAGGATCGGACATCGTCTCTTCTGACCACATTTTGTCAGCAATGGAGCCGCCAAAAGAAAACAAAAATCAACCAGAAAAGAAAAGAAAAAAAAACAGTGAGCAATCCTTCTATCTTCCCTTGAGAAAGTTTCTGCAGATCCTCTCCCAGCATTTCCGATCCGGCTCGGCCATCTCTAAAGCGAACTTCGCATTTTCAGCAAAACCTTTCTGCAAGAGTCACAACAGCACCAGATCAGTGGATAATGCATGGAAAATGTGGCTGATACATCAATATGACGAAGAAGGGTGTCGGCATTAGTGACCCGGTTGATCAATTACCTCAATGCAGTCATCGTTAAGAAGGCGGTCGACGAGATTGAAGAGAATGTCTTTTGTGTACTCAGGGTGGCCCTGAATACCGAGAATGTGATCGCCAACCGCGAACATCTCGACGCCGGTTTTATCGGAGAATGCAATGACTTCGGCACCGGGTGGGAGCTCCCAGACCTCATCTTGATGGCATTCGATAATGGACAGAGCTGGTGGGATATTGTCCATCTCATTCAAATACCCACATGGGAACAGATTCTTCACGATCCTTACCTTCCTCAGCCCAATGTCCCACCCTGTGTGCGCTTTCCCAACTTTGCCACCCAATGCTCTGCACAGCACCTGCAACAGAAACCCATTCAAGAAAGCCTCACTTCAGCAACCAACACAGATCAAGAGGTGGCAGAGCTTTTCAGATGGCTTCAATCCAATCAAGGTTCGATCGGGATTAACGGGTTCAAGTTCAGTATTCATCCCATGTATCTAACTGGTGGCCGAAGCAGATCCCGAGGATCTTCTTGTCCATGGCATCGAGAGTTTGCAAGAGGAGGCAGAGCTTGACGATCCAGCAGTCGTTGCCGTAGGCGTCGTAGGGGCTCCCACTGATGACGAAGCCGTCGTACTTGTGGAGCTCGCCGGTTTCCGGGAACTCCCCGTCCACGACCCTGTAAAGGTCCCACCTTTCGCCGTCCTCTCGGAAGGCCTCGACGAACACATCGAAGTACCCGCCGTAGACTTTATTCACGTAGTCCGAGTCTCTTGCCGCGAGCAAAAGGGCGAACCTTTTCTCCGATGTGGCCTTCATTTCCGAGCCAAAGAAACCTGCTTGGGACTGCTTGGGTGTGTCTGAATCTTGCACCAAGAATGTCTGAAAGAGTGAAAGAGCGAGAGAGAGAGAGAGAGAATGTGTGTGAATTCGATGTGCAGAGAAAGCGAGGAGGAGAGGTGGCCTTTAAAGGGGGACGAATGGAGACGGAGATCTTTCGGGTTATCAGACGCTGCTGCTGCCGCTGAAATGGAAACTTCTTTTGAGCTGGGATTTTGGAAATTAAAATATATTTATTTGGGTATAATTATATAATTTAAAAAAGGAAAAAGACAAGTTCCATAATGTAGGAAAACGACCCGGGAGGGAAAATAGCAGCTTCCGACCAAAGGAAAAAAAAAGAAAGAAAGAGCAGCCGGGGAGAGACACGGTTTGACCTTTAGGCCCTCTTCCGCCGAAAAGAAAACGTGGGTACGGAGGGTGCTTCTTAGTTTCCCTTTGTTTGGAAGGCCACTTGGAAGTTTCAAGACGCCATTTTTGTTTTGGTCCTTTTTTTTTTTTTTTTTTTTGGGCTCTCAAGCACATAGAATTTGATTACAAACTGAATTGGCACTTTACACTTGAGAAAGAAAATAAGTGTATCGTTAAATCAAGGATGATCCCATAAAAAATTTGAACTTTTTTTTTTTGGTCTTACAAATGCCCTAAACTCATACCAATGACAAAAATAATATCTTCCATTAGACTACCTTCCATAATAAACTATAAGGCCATGTTTGATAATTGATCAAACAATGCATAATTCTATTATTTTATTCCTCAAAATAAAATAAAATAAAATAAAATAAAATAAAATAATAGAAATCCGTTTGGTAATATTTTTGTTCTTAGGAATAAATTTGGAATAGAATCAAAAATTTTAAAAAAAATTACTTCTTTATTATCGAAAACAATTCTAGAATCAATCCTTTTCTTTTTTTGTTCTTTTTTCTTTTCTTCTTTTCCTTTTGTTCTTCTTCTTCCTTTAGCCGGAGCCTCATTGGTTGCTAGGGGAGCTTAGCCTCTTTTGGGGCCAATGAGGCTACTGGCCCTCATTTGGTAAGTCGCCAGCCATCACTGAGGCTAGTGATCGACTAAAGGGAGGAGAAGAAGAAAAGGAAAAAAGAAAAGAAAAAAGAGAAAATTAAATTAAATTAAAAAAATCTAATTCACAAAAGAATTTGATGGTCGTATTAAATGCATTTTTATTTTAAGAATAGAAATTTCGTGTAGCTACTAAGTGCCTTCAAATGCTCAAAAACTTATATAGGGAACATGATCGGAAAAAATTATTTTTGAGCAAAAATCATTCTTGAAAATAAAAAAGTTATCAAATGCACCTTAAAGGTTCTATGTGGTAGTACAAATTCACAATGCCAGGCAAAAGGAGCACCATGAACGGCACCTCACGTTACAGCTCCAGCAGCGAATTTTGTCCCTTATCGTGCAAGGATTAACGATGGCTTGATCTGTACATATCAGGTGGGTTCGACTCAGTGAAGCAGATCATAGAGCTCAAAGCATCATAGGAGATGCTTAGGGACGAACTGGAGGCATTTGGAGCTCGGTTGGAGGATATGAGCGACTTTTGAGCGAAGAGAGGGTGCAAAGGGGGAGAATAAAGAGAGGTTGAGCCCTAGTGAGTTGAAATGGATTAATTTTAGAACCCATATAGATCCATTTATTTCAATCTTTAAATTTCAAAACCTATTATGGTTAGGCGCTTCAAATATGGAGTGACCAATTCTCAACCCATTATAGTTTAAAATCCATTTTGATAGGTCTAATACTAAGTGTGTAAAATTGAAAAAGAGGAATAAATAATTGAAAATTTGCTTCGGTCATTTGTGGAAAAATTATTTGAATTATTAAATTAGTCATAGTGTACATTACAAATCTGAAAATTGAAAACTTAGAACAAAACTAGCATATGTACAATAAGTTTAGAATTGATTAGGCAATTTCTCCAATGACTTATAAACAAAATAAGCACTTCTATCGAAATAGTTCATATGCTTTTGCTAATGAAATGGTACATTAAAAAAAAAACAAAAGGCTCAAAATGGATCTTGAGCTAGTTACATCCAAGTCAAAACAATTGTATCCACCCATCGAACCAACCAATTACAAAAGCGAAATTTCTGTGTATCTTGGTTGTCTACCTTATAATTTGAGCAATGTCAAATCCTAGGGAAAACGCTTCATTGTAATCATGAATCACCAGTCAACGGCTCATCATCAATATGCTTCTTCCCCGACACGCGAGGCAGCTAGCACGTCCTACCTCAAGTGAGGAAGCTGACCGGTCAGATTCTGGTCCAAAATATAGTAAAATAAAGGATCGAGCGCATCGGTTTTTTTGGACCGTCGTCAAGAGCCACGTACGCGTAGGAGCCGAAACGGTCGTGGGTTTTGGAAATAGGTGGTTGGCACTAATGAAATTGTTGCGTGATCTAATCACATCATTGACTTCAATGGCCTTCATTAAGTAATTTTCTAATGCAACGCCGCAAATCGACTGTTGAACCCCCCTCCCAAGACGAGCGTTCGCTGAGAACAGCAACAATTTGTCCAAAAGGTTTGAAAAATATTCAATTAGGTCTTTCACAAGATAGAAATAATGGGAATTGACAGGAACGAGCTCTACATAATCAAATCAAAATGGGAATTGTTACCTATCATGGACAGAGCAAACCGAGCAAAGAAAGAACCAAAAACTTTGGTTCAATCGGACTTGATGCACTGTTTATTATCCCAGAATTTTATGTGCATATTTGATGAATATTCGCTCACTGCTTACTCCATATTGAGATCTCTTTTGCATGAACAACCCATCGTATGTATCCAAAAAAAAATAAAAAAAAATTGACATTCTTAAAAGATTCTGTACTATTACAAGATATTTGTACTAAGTAATGGAAAGAAATTATCGGAACAATAAGAAACAATTCGTGCACATATACATGGAAAGAGAAAAGTTTTTAAAGATTTTTAACTTTAATTGGGCGAGTCCATTTAATGAAATATAGAAGACTCGAATTAAAATTTAAGTACACGAGAGATAGAATAAGATGAGTAATTTACGCACTAGTCTAGTAACATATTACTATAAATAATTAATTTGAGACTATTTTGATGAAAGGGCCAAAAGAAAAGACTGTAAACCCTTTTACAAAATTCTATTCACTTCATATAAAATAAGATGAAAAATCAATGTCTTCACTTAGGTGGCATAAAAATTACTAAAACTATGAAAATTAAAGAAGCCGCGAACTCTTTTAGTTAATTTATTATTGAACCTCCTATCTCATATCATGTAAGATTTGGTAAAGTCAACGTCAATTGTTCTGAAAACTTAATTTATTAAATAAATATGTGATTAATTATTTAAATATAATAACATTCTCATTGGAGAAATTTTAGGACGGCACGCAACGCTCCTGAGGAAATTCTTGCGGGGTGGGGACAGTTTCGTAATATCACAGTCCAAATTATTGAGATGAAAGGGCTGCCTTTATATTGGACTAGTGTTTTTATTATTACAGAGAAGCTCGTCCACATGAATGGCATTTTCTCGCGTGCTCTTCGTTGGCATTGGCGGGACAACGACAGCAACGTCGGTGACGTGCCGCGGTCCACGCGTACGAGTTATCTCTACCAGGACAACACTAGTACTCAAAGTTTGTCCTTCTAGGAGCAACCCTAGCGATAGCGAGTCCACTTTTACATGCACGTTTGCAGCATGTCCATTTCCAAATTTTGTGGGATCGCCAAAAGAAATTATGATCCAGCTCTCGCTATTGCTCGGCATTTTAACTGGAAATACCTCTCAATCTTTAGGCAGACCGGAGACACTAAAGGGTCCTATATGCTTCTGTTTCACCCAAAAAAATGAAAAATCTTTAATTAAGAAGGTTGATGATGTTGGTGTTATATCGAATGGGTTATGTGTTGATATAAGGCAAAATAATGCATGGTGTGAGGAACAAGGAAAAATGCCAAAAAAATCATAAACCTATTGCAATGGTAATAATTTAATCTTAAACCTTTTAGTTGAACCAATTTAGTCATAAATTTTTTCACGTTAGTACTAATTTAATCCATTTGGCTAATTTTAGGTTGGAAATTAGTGACATGGACACCGGCTGTCTTTTGTGACATTGCAGTGCCAACGTGAATATTTTTAAATAATTTTTAATAAATTTTCGATTTATCATTTTTTCTTTTTTTCTTTTTTCTTTTTTGTCCTATTCTTTTTCTTTTGGACCGTGGCTGGTGAGGGCTATGAGAGCCCTCATTGGCCACAGGCGAGGGAGGCCCTTGCTAGATCTAGCAAGGGCACGACCCTCCTGGCCTAGGCAAGGGGTGCCCTTGCTAGACTCAGTGGGGGTGGCATTGGTCTAGTCCTCACTAGAAGTAATGCATGGCTTGTGAAGAACAAGGAAGAGTTTTCCTAGAGACTCTCCTTCTCAAGGTAGCTCCATCTATCGCGGAGTCGTTAGGTTAGGTGTTCAAAACACCTCTACTTGCTTCCCCTCTTGCGATTTTTCCTGGGTCGCTTCATTTTTATTGTCTCTTCGGCATCTATCTTAAAAACAGCGTGCAATTCATGATGCCAGTTGGGTGCATGTTATAATGTTTGTCTTAGGCATCGGTGGACGCGAACGCGTCTTCAGGACAAGAATTGCTGCGAGCGTATCGCAGAACAAGAAAGGACGCCAAGGTATGCGATCATTTTTCATGTTGCTGAGGTGTTCTCTCTTTTCCTCAGGGCGTGTTCATTTGCTTATAGGGAATCTGGCTTGCGAATGCAGTTTATCTTGATACGTTTCACAATCTCCTTTTCGACTCTCTACCACACACATTTGTCTTAGGAACATAGAATTAGTGACTGTAAAATTTTGGTAGGACTATTGCTAACTATTCTAAAAATGTAAGCTATTAGACGAAAGCATAATTTTTTATTTAAATATTCCAACAATCCCTCCCTCTGATGCTTAGTCTCTCTCCCTCTCACGCTTAGTTTGGTCTTTTGCCTCGTACTAAGCGTGAAAACTTAATTGGGGAGACAATTGGAGTCTAGAAAAATTCGAATTCAAGATCTCTAATTCTAATACCATGTGAGATTTTATTGAAACTACTACCAACTGTTCAGAACTTAAACTATTAGACAAAATCGTGATTTATTATTTAAATATTCAAATACTCTACATCATGCTTAGTCTAGTCTTTTACCTAGTACTAAGCACGGAAATTTAATTGGAAAAGCAAGTGAGGTCTGAAAAGATTTAAACTTAAGATCTTCAACTTTAATATCATGTGAGATTCTAAAAGGTTAAACTATTAGATAAAAGCGTAATTTATTATTTAAATATTCCAATAGTGATATCGAAATATCTACGTACCCAAGAGAGGTTGTGGCAATTTTCTAAGTCTGCTTCGCATGTGAAATGGTGTTGATCTCATTTAGTATATATTGTTGATGTGATCTTCGCAGGCGCCTACGATGATGAAGCAGCGGCTGCGCATGCGTGTGACCCAGCTACACTGAACTACTGGGTTGAAGGAACCATTCTCAATTTTCCGGTATTTATCTGTCATTTGTGATTCTACATATGTGCACGGTCACATCTTATGAGAAAATGTTACAGGAGCTTGAGTGAGATTACAATGCAGCTATCCACTTATGAGATTTAACCGAAAGAAATGGAGGGGCAGTCTTGTGAAGAGTACATCGGTACATCAAGAAGTTGACATTGCCCAGTCATTGTAACAAGGAGCTTAGCAATTGCACTTGGTCGACATCAAATGCCATAGTTTGTTGTTCCTCGTAAATAAATGAGGATTCTTTTGGAAAGTCCAAAATGAATTTAACTTGGGTTCTGCATGAAGGGTGATAGTAGATTTGTTGCAACATGATGTTCGGCTGTGTAGCAATGAAATACAGTGAACTGCCAACAAGGCTTTTTAGAGGGAAGTATTAGCTTCTTCTTTTTTGTGGCATTTTCTTTTTGTAGCTTCTCATTTGTCACAAAGGTGTCGCATCTCTCTTTTGTATGATGTCTGCAATGCAAAAAAAAATTTAAACAATCACTTTTTTGTGTCATAATTCAATATTCATTTGAGTGTCAATTTTATTTAAAAAATATTACTTTAACGCCATAGCTGATTTGTTGAAACCGTAAAGTTTGATGTGACAATTTTTATTATAAACTATCCAACATGATTTATTGGAAAAGTAACAAATCTAAAAGGCGGCGTTTAACCATCTAGTTGCCCCAAATTAACTAACTGGGGCAAAGTCCAATGTGAACCCAACCCTAATTCCTCGAATTGGGGCAATCGACAGATGAAGAGTCGTTTTGCTCTAGATTTTCAGTAAAATAAAATACATTTCCTTGTAAGATTGCAAGGCCTTGACCCTCCTTGTTCTTCTCGATGATTTTAATCGTTTTTTATTTTAACGTGATAATACATACTAAGGGATTATTATGACCGTTCCCTGCAATTTAAACTCAAAATTCGTATTAAGAATGCACCAAAGAATTGTACTTAAGAATGAAAATACATTTAGAAGATGACAAATGACTTGAAAATATCACTGAAACCTCCGGTTCCTCGCTTTTATTGTACTTTGGACTCTTTAATTTAAAAACCTAGACCTAGCACCATCACCCACGCACGCACAGATATATAATTCTTAGCAAATTTTGCAATGCGAACTTTTTTATATTCTTAGAAATCTTAGTAAAACTCTTTTACTAAGTCACGTGATGATTTTTTTTTATTGGATATTAAAAAAGTAATGTCGTTGTTTTGCAATTAATGACCCAATTTAGTATATGAGTAGTTTCACCTGCGTAACATATTTCCAATTGGACTAGCATGACTAATGAACTTCTTACGAAAATTCCCAACGCATTGGTTGAGGGGCAAAACGGTTAGACCGGATAAGGTATATCTTCGTCCTATTTGTATAATTCAAACAACAAAGTAGAGGGGAACTGCAAGCTATAGGCTTCCTTCGAGATGGCATTAAAGCCACTTTTGTCTAATGTTTATATTGCAATTGAGCATCCTATATATGTTCTCATTGATCATGTTTCATGAAGCTTATTAATCCTTTTTGGAAAAGAAAAAAAACCGGCTTAATGATCTCCCAGCCATTGCTTAAGAAAAGGCTAGAAACATATGGCCTCATGAGGCATCACTCCTTTTAGGTTCTCGTCGTTCTATTATTTTGCGCAAAAGGGAGTGACATGAACTATATATAAGTCGTTCTTACTAATTTGATTTTTTTTTTTATAAAAAAAAACCCGATCGCACTCTTAAAAATACAAATAAAATGCTCAAAAAAGATAGGATGAGGTTCACTTTGCTTGTAAGATAGCGAACGTAACAAAAGGATACACATCCTAGAAAGTTTATCGATCACTTTCCAAACAATTGCTGGAACAAAGATGTTCCTTCAGACTCCCAGGAAGAAGGGACAATAAATCAATTTGAGGAGCTAGCAAAAGTTCTTCAACCGAAACTTGAACTAGAATAAAGCAATCAACTTTCCAAAGCCAAAAAGAAAAGAAAAGTTACAAGCAAGTAATATATTCTGACACTTTTCTAGTCGTCGTGCCACACATTGATACGAGGCATACGTTTACGAGGGCGGGCCTGAGGGGTTGGAACATAAGAAACACTGTAGCCAACTTCCGAGCGGCAGCACATTCCCAACCAAAAGCTCCACAGGATGATTTCTCAATCCTGGCAACCCGGACGCTGAAGTGAGGATCGATCGATGTTCTCAATGGAGTCGTGCGAGAGCGAGTAGATTTCGGCTCAGGTTCGTGCAGTTGTTTTCGACCTTCGACCTTCGACCTTCTTTATCATCATCTTCAGTTGCTTTCACTATTTCCTTCCGAGGCCGGCTATTTCCACCTCCATTTTGGATGGAACCACCGGTTTTTGTCTAAAGTGACACGGACACCGTGATGCCCCTAATCGCGTCCCTAAAAGCCTCCGATCCCATTGCCAAAAGCATCATGGTCGGTCGGCTGTCGGTTTCCTGTTAAACTACTAAGAGCCCGCCTCGGAACCTTTTAATTAGCAACGGCCATTCAGTCCCAAAAGCACTTTTCTAAGGCCCTCGAGCGGGAGGCCTGAAGCTTAAACGTTCTTTCTGTGGAAACCGGCTCGAATAGATGTTTATCGACAAATAAAACCCTCAAGAACTTTTCATTTATTCATATAAATGGTTACAACGCTTCTTGGCACAAGTGGATACATAAATAGGCTAACACAAAATCATAGAATTCACACGAATTAAATAGACAGTGATCTTCAAACAATATGCAGGCTGTTATTTTGTGAAGTTTATATCGCAAATCTTGCCGGGTTTCTCGAAATAGGTTCAGGAAATTGTTTTGAGAAGCTCAAGAACAATGGCGAGCAATTCGATTCCGCAATGGGTCTTCCATAGAAGAAAGATCCTGATGAACTTATGGGATGAGTGGGGAACCCAAACGCTTGCGATGAGGAGCCTCTCCTGCCAAGTCATCCTCACCCTATTCGAAAGTCGCCGAAAGAACGTGACCGGGCTGATTGGGCTCGGCATGCGCTGCTTCCTCTGGGGCACCTACCGGCTGACCACCCAAGTTGTGCCTTACTCTCTAGGAAAGCTCACTGGACTGAGGATCGACGATCCTAAACATTTCGACCCGCGTGTCGAACTCAAGGCATTACTAGCGCCATTGCTCATGCTACAACTCGGTTACCCAGATAATCTCACTGCTTATTCAATGGAAGACGATCAACTGGGTCTGAGACAGGCCTTGAACATGAGCATCATTATGGTGGTCGTTGTCGTCATTCTCATCAGAAGTTGGAACCCCACCCATTTCGCAATATTGTACTTCCCAATATTTTTCGCTGGTATCATCAAGTATGCAGAAGGAATATGGGCTCTCAAGTTCTGGTTAGCTGGAACACCGGCGTCACTGTCAAAGAAATTGCCAGGAAGAAGGTTCCTTCATTCTTTAATGATTTGCCGAGAGTTGATGGTCTTCGATCGGTTGTCAAGGCTTATGACCGTGTCATCAAGTATTTAGAGGACTGGATCTATCATCCCAGCTATATCTCTGATCCCCAACTCTCAATAGATGATTGTTCGCACCAAGAGGCCTTTAGGATCACCGAAATCGAGCTAGGATTCATGTATGACATGCTTTATAATAAAGCGCCTGTAATCTATACGAAGCTGGGCTTGTTCGTCCAGTTTGCAAGCTTCTTCCGGCCTGTAATCTATACGAAGCTAGGATTCATGTATGACATACTGAGAGGTGTTCTAGCAGAGCAGCCAGTAGTCCAGTTTTGTTTTGGGTGGATTAAAATTGGGTTCAATCCAAATTAACTCATTTAACTCATATTGCCTGACTACAATAATTCACCAATTGCTGTAAAAACTCTGCAAAATTATCATGCTAGACAAAGTTTTTGCCAAGTGAGCTCAAAGCAATTGCAGCCGACTAAGAGAACTTGCTAATTGCTAAGAAAAACTCCTAATGATAATGATCTTAATTTGGTAAATAGATCTCAAGAAAGGACTGCTCTGTTTCCTCTTTTCTAGGACGATCTGAGGATAAAATGGCTTATTTCAAATCGATTCCAAAGCCGGGTCTTAGTGGCGAGGGAGGATATAGTGAACTTATGGGATGCATGGGGGATCCAAATGCTTGTGATCGGAAGCATTTCCTTCCAAGCGGTCCACCTCTTTGGGAACTGCCGAAGGTATATAACCGGACGCAGGGGCATACTGATGAGGATTATCCTCTGGGTCACACACCCGTTTGCCACCGAAGTTGTACCTTAATCTCTTGGCAAGCTCATGGGACTACCGAGTCAGCGATCCTGCTCAACCCGATCCAAACATCAAACTCAAGGCATTCTTGTCCCCATTACTTCTACCACAGCTCGGCTATCTGGATAATATCAAGACCTACATGATGGAGGACAACCGATTGGGTTGGAGTTCTGAATATGTTGTCAGTGGAGTTCTTATCAGATGCTGGAGTTACTCTAGCTTTGTAATCTTGTACTTCCCAATGTTTGTGGCCGCTATAGTCAAGTATGGGGAAGGAGTATGGGCTCTCAAATTCACTCTCGGTTGGAACATCGGCATTACCGGGAAAGAAAGTGCAGCAGAGATTCCTCATTTCTTGAGAGAGTTGCCGGAGGAAATCCACTGTCTCAATTTGCTGGTCAAGGCTTATTATCGCTTCCATTGCTTGAAACCACTCCTGGAAAACTGGATTTACTATCCTGGCTATATATCTGATCTCCAGCTCTCAATAGACCATTCCTCGTCTGAAGATGCCTTCAAAGTAACAGAGATGGAGCTTGGATTCATGTATGATGTACTTTACACTGAGGCGCCGATAATTTACATGAAGCTGGGTTTATTTGTCCAGTTCATGAGTTTCTTTTGGCTGCTCGTTACACTGTGCGCATTCAGAATTTTAGCAAGGACTCTGCATCAAAATGTATCTGCGTATTCCAATTTTACCTTTTCTGTTCTCACAGCCTATTTTCTTATAGAAATATTTCAGATCCTACTATTACCCTTTTCGGAATGGGCGATAGTAAAGATGGCTACGTCATAAATGGCTGCTTACGAAGCCTAACGCCTAGATCTGTGCGCAGGTGAAGACGCTGGTCAAACAAGCTGGATCAGTTCATTCTGCTTAGCTACTGTCTTCGAGATAATTGGACAAGGTACATCAAAGTCTTGAAGTGTTTCGGCATTCAAGAATACATCAAAAGGAATTGGAGTCTTAATAGAATGGGGCCTGTTTGCTTCCCTCTAAGTGAAAAGGTGAAGTTGCTGGAAAAATTGCGGAGTTCCCAAACAAGAGGCTCACGTCTCTTCAGCCAAAGAACGGAGTGGACTTTCGATGTATTTACTGAAACAGATGAACTCAGAAGGAGTGTAGAAAAGGGGTTCGATATGTGCATTGTCATATGGCATATTGCAACAAATATATGCTACCATTGCAGCGACAACTTGTCCAGCTTTCCTAATTTAAGCAAATTGAGGTCGATTTATATGGTGTACCTTCTAGCTATTCATCCGTACATGTTATCAGTCATCACGGGAGATATCGGCTTTGCTCATGCTTGCTCTGGGATCAAGTCGATCCTGAAAAGTGAAGTGAAACAAGAAAAGGAATTAGCCTGGAGCATTCTGACTGTTGAAGAAAGGCCCCCTTCACCAAGCTCGAGGCAAGATCCTGATGCGAGAAAAACATCGAATTGGGACGTGATATCCGATTCAAAAGGCCTTGCCCGGTTGTTGTTGAACGGGGGAGATAAATGGTAGCTGATAGACAGTTTCTGGATGGAGATGCTCTTTTCTGCTGCCGAGAACTGTCAATTGTCGCACCATACGGATCAACTTCAGCGAGGTGGAGAACTGATCACTCTCATCTGGCTCACTGTAGCACACAAGACAGACAAAACCTTAGCTTCATAAACTATGGCGAATCGTTTTTCATATTCTGTGATAAATACGGGTTGTGAAATCTATAGATTGTGTTTTAGACATGAAGTTGGATCTGCCCTTTCAAATTACTTGATCTTGAGCAGCATGATCTTGTGATATTACCCAATTTATTCGGAAGCCTTGTGGTGGCTGATATCTTTCACCATTTGCATGGAATTGCTTTATAAGAATAATGATGCAGAAGCCACAATACCCTTTGCGTTTCCAACCTACACTCTTCTATCAACTTCCTGTTCACTTATTTTTAGGAATAGGATTCTGGGGTTAGCTTTTTCAGATTTAATATATTCATATCCTTATATCCACATGAAGGCATAAAGATCTGCCCATATCATCTAAGAATCAGAAGTGCAAGGTTTCACATGGGAAGACATATCAAATAAACACACAAATCACATGGGTTGCTAAAAGGATGATATACATGAATCCCTTCCATTATTCGGTCATAAAGATTTCGTCGTGTTCATTAGTCAGTGTGCACAAAGTTGAAATCTTTATTTATTTATTTTAAAATAAAGAACGGAGTAACTTAAGAAGTCGGCCTACTTTAGATCATAAACAAGCAGCCGACTGTAGCCATGGGGAAATACTTTTTGGGCTCAACATTTACGAGTAGACAAAAACAACTAAGTTGTGTCGGTAGCCGACATTTGTTTGGGCAAAGGGTGTAAGAGCCGATCGTTAGTATGTATATTTACCATATGAACCGAGGTTCTTACATTGTTTCCTCTGACCACATTTGGTCAGAAATGGAGTCATAAAAGAAAACGAAAATTCAACCAAAAAAAAAAAAAAAAAAAAAGCTGTAAGCAATCCTTTTATCTTCCCTTGAGAAAGTTTCTGCAGATCCTTTCCCAGCATTTCCGATCCGGCTCTGCCATATCCAATGCGAACTTGGCATCTTCAGCGAAACCTTTCTGCAGAAGTCACAGCAATGCCAGACTAATGAGCAAAGCACGGAAAGGGTGCTAATGCATTGAAATGAAGGAAAAAGGGTATTGGTTAGTGAAGCAGTCGTTCAATTACCTCGATGCAGTCGTTGTTCAGAAGGCGGTCGATGAGATTGAAGAGAATGTCTTTGGTGTACTCAGGGTGGCCCTGAATACCGAGAATGCGATCACCAACCGCAAACATCTCAACGCCGGTTTTCTCGGAGAAGGCAATCACTTCAGCACCAGTTGGGACCTCCCAGACCTCATCTTGATGGCACTCAATAATGGACAGAGCCTGTGGGATATCGTCCATCTCATTCAAATACCCACATGGGAACAAGTCCTTCACAATCTTCACCTTCCTCAGCCCAATGTCCCACCCTGTGTATGCTTTCCTAACCTTGCCCCCCAGTGCTCTGCACAACACCTGCAACAAATACACATTTCAAGAAAGGCCCAATTCAGCAACGAAACAGATGATTGCATGAATATTCGGCTTCAAAACAATCGAGGCTCAATTGGGATTAACGGGTTCTAGCTCAATATTCATCACGTGAATCTACCTGGTGGCCGAAGCAAACCCCGAGGATCTTCTTGTCCATGGCATCGAGAGTCTGCAAGAGGAGGCAGAGCTTGAGGATCCAGTAGTCGTTGCCGTAGGCGTCGAAAGGGCTCCCACTGATGACAAATCCGTCATACTTTTCGAGCTCGTCCACGTTGGGGAACTCCCCGTCCACGACCCGGTAAAGGTCCCACCTCTCGCCGTCCTCTCCGAAGGCCGCGATGAACACGTTGAAGTACCCGCCATAGACTTTCTTCACGTAGTCCGAGTCTCTTGCGGCGAGCAAGAGGGCGTACCTTTTCTCCGATGTCGCCTTCATTTTCGAGCCAAGAAGCCTGTTTGGAACTACCTGGGCCTGTGTCTGAGTCTTGCGACAAGAATGTTTGAGAGAGAGTGCGTGTCTGTGTTGGTGTGTATGTGTGAACTCGATGTGGAGAGCAATGGAGAAGGAGAGGTGGCCTTTATAGAGGAAGGAGACGACAGAGAGAGATTTTGGCTGTCAGACGATACTGCTGATGTGGAAACTTCCTTGAGCTGGGATTGTCGAGATTAAAATACATTTTACGGCATAAACTGTGTGTTTTTGAGAAGGGAAAGAGAAGCTGCATTATGTAAGAAAACCACACGGGAGGACTACCGGCCAGCCTGGAGAGACACGGTTTGACCTGACCAAAAGGAAACGCGGGCACAGTGAATTTCTTTGTTTCAAGCAAAAGAACTCATGACGAACTGAATTGGCACTTTTTAGGTAATCCCATTAAAAATCCTAAACTTTTCTCCATACAACATCGATACACTCAAATTTGTATCGGTGATCCACACATATTTTCCACTAAATTTCCATTCAAAATCACTGTTAAGAATTTGACGTAGCAACATGCGTAGACAATGTCAAGCAATTGAATTTGACATGTCGAGTATGCTTAAACTAGGAATTCATACAAATGATGTCATTTCTATTCGATTATGCTTTTTACAGAATCAAGTTGGGGCAAACTTTCGAATAATATCAGCAAGCAAAAACCGAATCAGCTCCAACTTGGATGGCGTGCTAGGTTTTGCAATGGATTCAACGGGAGTAGCACCACAAATGGCGCATCACCTGATAGCTACAACATTGAAGGTTGTCGCATCTCCTGCGAGCACCAACGGTGCCTAGAGTTCCAAGAAGGAGGTTCTATTGTCGCCCTTTATGGGAGGTGATGGTTGTCGATTTTTCGCAATAGATCGAGGATAGGTGAATTTAGGCATGTATTTTTAGGGCAAATACAAAAAAATATCTAAATTATATTAACTGTGATATAATACTCCATACATTTTTGCGAAAAAAATCCTAAATTTACCCATTGCAACATAAATACTCCCAATTTTTTTGTATAACGAAAAAATCAAATTTATACGTGTGTGACATATCCTCTATTTCGGTTATATCCGTGATATATTTATGACATTAGTGTAAATTCAGGATTTTTTATGACAAAAAATGTTTCGGATATTTGTGTCACATTAGATAAATTTAGGGTTTTTAGTGATACAAAAAAAAAAGTACAAAGTATTTATATCAAAGTAGGCATAATTTGGGCTTTTAATGTAGTTTGCTATGGATCCGTAATTCTTGAAGTTAATTTTCGAGTTGCTAATCTTCTCTATGCTCTACAGATTGATGATTGCGGAGTTCTTTTAACGGATTGATCCTAAGTTCTCATCGCATGAATAGAATGATTTGTCAATTGATCGATGAGAAGGAAGTCTTGGAAGAAGGAGGATCCAAAGGATTGAAACTCAATTAATAGCAGATGAGGGGAATAATGCACACTCTCCCAATGCAGCCAGAAATGAGTGGGCAAGATTTGGACACAACTAAAGCGACTGAACAACAAGATACTAGTGGAAGTGTCCAAGCTGGAAGCTCAGGAAAATATATGTTTTGAGAGCCATAATTGTACTGATAGGAGGACTAATGGGCGCACTTCTGTTTGGATAGGAAAAGACAAAAACGCTTGCTTTATAGATCGACGGCAATGATTTTTTTGGGGATGGTGGTATAGTCTGCCAGTCATCTTCGCTCCTTGGTAGGATCAGTCATGATGGGTATAATGATGCAAATGATGTATTTTGATGTTATTTAAGTCTAAACAATGTTTAATTATGTGCTTGGCCTCGGAGTGAATGACAAAATTGAGAGTTTTGCATCTCATTTTGATAGAAGAACGGTAACAATTTGAACAATATCGAACAAACGTAGCGAAATAAAATAATCTCCCCTCTTATGTAAATTTAATAAAAACCGATATAGTAGAGTAAAATAAATACCAAGCATGCAAACATAGGACGATTTTTACGTGGAAAGCCTCATCGGTGTGAGGAGATAAAAAACCACAGGACCGGAGTCCATCCGAAAATCTTCACCATCAACAAAATTTGGTGAACAACGTTCTTCTCTAGAAAATATTAGAGGTACATAGCAGCAAAGACCTCTTGGCAATTCACATGAATTTCACAAGGCATCAATGATAAATCTGACCAAAAACGCAGGTTTTGATCAATCCACGAAAACCTAATGTAGGGAGTTTTAAACGAAAATCAAACCATTCAGATTTGAGAAGATTGCACCACGAACACACTGACAAAATTTCAACTCAATCGGACCACGAATCGACCTCTGATGCCAGTTTGATGTAAATCGGACTTTGCCCCAACAATTAGATTTTCTGTTTTCTGTTTTTCTCTTATTATTGCGTCTTTTTGTAACTACCACTTTTCTAAAAAATAGTGAAAAACCCTATTTCTCCATATAACTTATCATATTAGGTTAAGCCATTTTGAACTTACAATTAATTGGGCTTCCTCCACAGAGTGAACCCAACTAACACATTTGTCGGCATAGCTCAAGTACCATATTAATGGTGCCAATTTAAGAAAAAGACTTGCTCATTCATATAATTGTGTAGAATTACAAAAAGACCATTTAGCATGAATGGCCAAGTTCGGTATCAATTTGCTAGTGCATATGATGTGATTATGCATATGTAATGTGACAAATTTCGAAATTCAATATATTCAACATTTGAAACATATCTTCCCTTGTTCAATCATCACTTACAATATCATTCAACCCATAGAATCTTGAGTAATTATGAAGCAAAATTTCTTATAGTTAGGCGTACAAGTGGATTGATTACAAGATCCTAAGAGAAGCATCTTGAATTCCCTATTATCCGGAATTTTTTAATTTCAGACAATGTCAAACCCTAGAGAAACAAGCCATTGTCATCATGATTAGCATTTGTCAATCAATGAGTCATTTTCAAATTTGTTTCTTCCCTGCCACGCCTGGGGAAGCTAGCATGTCCGACCTCACAAGAAATGAGGAGGAGTGGGGAAGCTGGCCGCTCGAATTCCGGTCGGAAACATTAGTAAATTAAATGATCGGTTGGGACCATCGTAAAGGCCACGTACGAGTGGCCGGCACTAATGGAATCTTGCGTGATCTAATCAACATATTTAATTTAATTGCAGACAATCAATTTTCTAACGCAACGCGGCAAATCAACTGTTCAACCCCCCAACAACACGTGTGTTTTCTCTGGGAACAGCGTCAATTTCTCCAAAAGGTTTGAAAAGGACATGAGATTCGACATGTGTGTGTAATATAGATTTTGAGGTCGCCCTTTACTTTATTCTTCCAGAACCTAGCAAAGCGAACCAAGCAACGCATTGTGTTTACGCAAAAAAATTGTATCTAGAAGATTTCTGTAAAATTTCATTTGCTCGAAAATATTTGTGTGGTGAACGAAAAGAAATTATTCAAGCCGTATGAAGAAGTTGTACTTGCATGCATGGAAAAGAAAAAGTTATTTCGAGATACGTTTGTTTAAAAATAAAAAAATAAAAATAAGAGAAGACTCGAATTAAAATCAAAGCGCTGGAGAGATAAAAACTGGATTAGGAATCTACCCATTTGCCTATTGACAGGAATATTATAAAACAATTAAGGGAGACTATTTTGAGGAAGGATAGAAAAAAGAACTTTATAATATAGCACAGACGAAGAATAATGTTTCACTCCACAAACATAAAAGCTATCTCTGATTTTTTTTTTCTTTTATTACAGAGAAGCTCCTCCACCTGAATGGCATTTTTCACGTGTAATTTGTCGGTAATCAAGAAGACAGCGATGGCAATATCAGCGATAATTAAACATCTCCACGGTAACCTCTAAGCTTATCCATGCGTTATCTGCATGTTTACATCGTTTCATTTTATAATTTATGTGGGATTATGTAATTTCCATACTGCCTTCACTAGTTATCGGCATATTAGCTGGGAGGACCTCTCAATCCATTATTTTTCATGTGTACAAAACCTATGTTTTTCTTTGATTATACATACATTCTCTATTTCGTCATTTCATCAAATTGCACGCAAGAAGTGTTGCACTACGCTTAATGTACACGTAAGTTCACAAGTTAGAATGGTTCATATGAGTATGTGGATGATGTCACCGTCTATAATTTAAGAATATTTTGAGTGATCACACTGTGCACCTATCAAAATGGGATTGATGGATTGTCGGATTCAGTGTTTGATTTTCATTAATTGCCCATGTGATTTCCTCCTAATTTTAATCAACATACATTGGTCTGTATTTCATCATTTCCTCCTAATTTTCTGAATTTTTTTCTTTTTTAAGTTTTAAGGACCAATAGGGGTCGCTAGGCCTCGATCAATGGCCACCGGCACCTCAATAGCCCTTAATATAAAATTAAATTAAATTAAATTAAAATCAGAAAATTAAAGAAAATTTGTAAAAATAGTATGACGGCATCAATCATAGCATGTAAGATGACCCTGTTCAGGTTATCGATTTCCGATTAAAATTAGTCCGAATGATTATATTAGTAAATCATTAAAAATGTTTATAATTAAATTGCCATAATTGATAGGTTCATAACGGAATTAGTTGTCGAACAATAGATTTATAAATTTTTGGATAATCTTTCCTGAAGATAATTATAAGTTACTCAAGACAACCAAATAGGACAAAAGATTTGTCTCTGAAAGCTATTGTTGAAGAAAGTTATTTTTCGTTGCTCCACGCCAATATTAGTGGCAGATATCATTTGGACGCTGCCAAATACTTTTGGAATCGGTTTGTTGTCACAAAATTTTTTCATTTTCTAAAAATTTGAGGAATAAATAAATGATAAGGAGTGACAGAGATGTGTCTTTGAAAGCATAATTCATTACGGCATGGAGAAAATTGGAATTGAATAATTATATTCGCAAGCACGATAACCTTTTTGAAATACACGCACTACGTGAGTACTTCCTGGCCAGTACTAGTGGCCGGAAAAGGAATGTATTTCCCACTACAACGTTGGATGTCCCTTCTTTTCCTTTTTATGTACTTGTACTTTGTTATATATATCCTCTTCTGATAAAATTTTAAAAAAGAAAGAAAGTATTTTAGTAATGTTCTTGAGCTCCAAAAGATACTCCTGTGGTGGATTATGGAATAATCACATGTTCTCCTATATAAAGATTAACACATCTAGACGTAAATTGTGCATACTATCGTATGATTTATAGTAAAAAATGACAATTAAATATACGAGTATAAAGAAAGCTTCGCATCGCATTTATATTCTCATATTTATTGCCGAAATATCATTAATCGTTTTGGCAGGTTCACATAGTAAGATAGTTACCATGATGTTTTGACCTATTTTATTTCATTTGTTATTTAGTGTGGCAAATGAGTACAAATCTTAAACATTGTGTTGATGTTAAGGTAGGAAGCTTCTTTAACACAAAGGAGCTACAATTTGAATGAAGAAATAATGAAGTGGGTGCAAAGAATACCATCAATCCCTCGCAACTTAGAGTTTCGAGGGTTGAATCTAGATGCAACGCTCAAGAAGTCGTCGACATCCATGTCCTTGGCTTTTCTTTTCTTTTTCCTTATTCTCTTCTCCTGATTCTAGAACCCATCAGAGGTTTATGGATCTGAAACATAATGGAGTGCAACCAAACGACGTATGATAATGATACTCCTCAAGCCCAATGTATAATCGAAGGAATCGAATTCTGTGGACCTCCTCTTATCATATAGAAACCATGCAGGCCTTCTAGTGCCCGGATTTCGGCTAAATCCATGGTGCTGCGATTCAGAATCATGCACTTCCAAGTTTCATGTAAAAGTCGATTCTCTAATCCAATTGCATGGCTGCTTGTTCACCCTTCTTTCTTACCTGAATTGTTATGGCTATATGAGCAGGCAAACGTTCTCATCTTCTTTATGGAAGAATAGTTTCCATTTATATGTATCGGATGCTTCATGCATCAATCATCTATTGTTTTTTCAAAAAAAGTTATGTCTATGTGAGAGAATATATGGATCGTTCGAATTTGTGACGACGGCGGTGGCCCCAACTGGGCACCTTCTTGTGATTGTCTATTGCCTCTTCCCTGAAGATGAATAAAGAGTTGCGTATAAAGTTGAATGAGATCAATAAATAAGAATCGAGCGTAAAAAATGAATATTTGAACATTTCACTTTAATTCGGGTAGATATTCTTATAAGTGCATCTATGAAAACAATTTCACGAATGAGATTCTCCAATAGCAATAGCATTAATAATGGAAAAATTATCTAAAAAGTCATACCTATTGCAAGGAGATCAATTCAGTTTTAAACATTTTATTTGTGCCAATTTAATGTTAAACTTTTTGATAATTTGTCAATTTAGTCATAAACCTAATATTTTGATAGTTGGTCGAAATGACCAAATTAACAAATTTTCAAAAGGTTTTTGATTGAATTGCCAAGTACTAAACATGTTTAAGACTAAATTGGCAGATTGTCAAAATGTTTAGAGCTAAATTGAGATAATCAAAAAGTTTAGGACTAAGTTGAACTCTGTATTATAGATTTAGGACTTTTTAAATAATTTTCCTCTGTAAAAACCCTATTTTCTTATGAATGTATTTCCCACTACAGCATTGGATGTCCCTACATTTCCGATAAAATTAATATAAAAAAATTGGCATTGTTCTTGAGCTCTAAAAGAAAGATACTTCCTTCGTGAGTTATGGAATCGTCTTATGTCCTCCTATCCAAAAATTAACATATACTAGATGTAAATCGCACTTTGTGTGGACTGTTGTATGATTTAGAGCCAAAACTGATAATTAAACATATGATTATAAAGAAAGCTTCACATTTACGTCTCTATGTTCTCGTATTTATTGTCGAAATAACATTAATCATTTTGACAAGCTTACATAGTACATGTAATTTACGTTTTTTTACTGTGGCAAACGTAAACAAACCTAAAACACTGGGTTGTTATTAAGGTAGGAAGTTTCTTTAACAGAAAGGAGCTAAAATTAGAATAAACAAATAATGAAGTGGCGAATGTCAGAAAAAGTTTTCACTGCGAAGAATACGATCAATCCCTTCCCTTACAACTTAGTCCCACGGGTCGAATTTTGATGCAACCCTTAAGAAGTCGTCGCTATTTTATGATTTATATCGGTGACAATATTCTTGATTCTAGAACCCATCAAAGGTTTATGGGGAGATGCAAATTTGAAACATATTGGAAGGCAACCAAACGACATATGACAAGCCGATGTAGAATCGAAGGTATCGCATTCCGGGAATTGCGGTTGTGGGATGTTGAGCTCACTTATCATATAAAAACTATGCAAGCCCTCTAGTGCCCGGATTAAGGCTACATGCATGGTGCTGCGATTCAGAATCATGCACTTCTAAGTTTCATGTAAAAGTCGATTCTCTCGTCCAATTGCATGGCTGCTTATTCACCCCTCTTTTAGCTGAATTGTTACGGCTATATGAGCAGGCCAAGGTTCTCATCTTCTTTATGGAAGAATAATTTCCATTTATTTATGCGCATCAATCATCTACCACTTTTTTCATAAAACCTCTATATGTATGAGAGAAGATATGGATTGTTTGAATCTGTGTCAACAGTGGTAGCCCCAACTAGGTGCCTCCTTGTGATTATCCATTGCCTTTCACCCGAAAATAAATAAAGAGCCGTATTTAAAGTTGAATGAAATTGATAAATGAGAATCGAGCCTGAGAAATGAATATTTGAACATTTCACTTTAATTCAGGTAGATATTATAATAAGTGCATCTATGAATACAATTCACTAATGAGATTCTTCAATCACAATAGCATTAAAATGGGATAATTGTCCAAAAAATTATAAACCTATCATACATTCAGTCGTAAACATTTTAATTGTGCCAATATAGTCCTAACTTATTGACAATTTCCATTTATATATGCACAGTTCTTTTTCTTGAAAAAGTTCTATTTGTGTGAGAGAAGATATGGATTGTTTGAATCTGTAACGGCAGCCTTGTGATGGTCTATTGCCTCTCGCCTAAAAATGAATGAAGAGCCGCGTGTAAAGTTGAATGAAATTGATACATGAGAATCAAGCCTAAGAAATGAATATTTGAACATTTCACTTTAATTTAGGTAGATATTCTAATAAATGCATCTATGAATACAATTTTCGAATGAGATTCTCCAATCGCAATAGCATTAAAAATGGGATAATTGTCAAAAAAGTTATAAATCTATTATACGGTAATCGATTTGATCCTAAACATTTCAATTGTGTCATTTTTAGAACCATGCACTTCCAAGTTTCTTGTAAAAGTCGATCCTCTCATCTAATTGCATGGCTGCTCATTCACCCCTCTTTTTAACCTGAATTGTCACCGTTATATGAGCAGGCAAAGTTTCACATCTTCTTAATGGAAGAATAGTTTCCATTTATATATATCCGATGCTTTGCACATACTGTTTCTTCAAGAAAATTCTGTTTGTGTGAAGGAAGATATGGATTGTTCGAATCTATGACAATGGCGGTGGCCCCAATTGGGCACCTCCTCGTGATTGGCTATTGCCTCTTGCCTGAAAATGAATGAAGAGCCACATGTAAAGTTGAATGAATTGAATAAATGAGAATCGAGCCTAAGAAATGAATATTTGAACATTTTGCTTTAATTCAGGTAGATATTCTAATAAGTGCATCTATGAAAATAATTCACAAATGAGATTCTCCAATCACAATAGCATTAAAAACATGATAATTGTCCAAAAAGTTAGAAATTTATTGGACAACAATTAATTCAGTCCTAAACATTTCAATTATGCTATTTTAAACTAACTTATTGACAATTTCTATTTATATATGTGCATCGATCATTTACTAATTTTTTGCAAAAAGTTCTGTCTACGTGAGAGAAGATATGGATCTTCTAAATCTATGACGGTAGTGGCCCTAGTTGGGCACCTCCTTGTGATTGTCTATTGCCTCTCGCTTGAAAATGAATGAAAAGTCGCTTGTAAAGTTGAGTGAAATTGATGCATGAGAATCAATCTTAAGAAATAAATATTTGAACATCTCGCTTTAATTCAGGTAAATATTCTAATAAGCACATCTATGAATACAATTCACGAGTGAGATTATCTAATCACAATAGCATTAAAAATGGGATAATTGTCTAAAAAGTCCTAAACATTATGCCAATTTGCCAATTGTCATAAACTTTTCTTTGTGCCAATTTAATTCTAAACCTTTTGAAGATTTTTCAATTTAGTCCTAAATTTATTACTTGGATATTTGGCTAGAATGTCCAAATCGACAAATCGTCAAAAGGTTTATAATTAAATCGGCAATTATCAAAAAGTTTATGACTAAATTGGTAAGTCACAAAAAGATTTAGGAATAAATTAGCATAGTTGAAAGTTTTAAAACTGAATTAATCTCCATACAATAAATTTAGGACTTTTTAGATAATTTTCCCCATTGAAAGCCCTATTTTCTTAGGATGTTAATTTTTTTTAAGTAGTTTCCAATAGGTGCATTTAATTGTTGTTTTTCTTATGTGGGGCATCTGAAATTTTTTTTTCACGTACTTGAAGTGTTTTCCAGCTTGAATTTTACTTGGGCTACGTATTGCATGGCCTCATGCAAGTTTTGAACTTTTCACGCAGGGGAAGAGACTCGAACTTTCGTAATTCCCGAAGGTCGTAGTATCCATATTTCATTTGTCTAACCTAAGAGTGTAGACTTTTGGCGTTCAACTTCACTTAGATTAGGATTTTTCATCTTGAATCACCGCCCGTGTGGAAGGAAGAAAAAAAACAAATCTTACAAGTTGTGTTGACCAATTGAATTAGTCTCCCATTGGGAAATGAAGATCCTCTATGCCACACGACACTGTTGGTGCCTCGACAAATCACACCTATCGATAAAAACACCATTCACATAACTCAATGGTCAAGATTTATTTAGGCATCGAGAGGAATACTATAGGGAATAGAGGATCACCATCCGCCTACTAACTTCTCTTTCATTACTTTTCTCACCACTTATATAATCAATAAGTAAGGAGTACCCATCAGACAGAACATCCACATTGAAGACACTCTTGTTTGGATACGCATCCATTCGAATTGAGTGCTTTGCAGCCATCGACTGTGTGCATGAGCCTCGAATGCGTGGTCGGTGTGATCGCAGGCTGGACTGGATCGGGACAAGAAGAGCTTCCTCTGGTAGGGGCGGTGGCCGTCGAGTTGGAAAGTTCGTTCCCGTAGCCCTTTCGGATCCGGGGAAAGGCATGCGTGGTTTGACTAGAACTAGACTGGCTCCACAACAAAGTCGGAAGGCATAGATGCGAAACTGATCAGGAACACAAGGAAGTAAGTCAAAACCTTCCTTCGCAGACCATGTTTTTATCTGGGGAAGAATTTTCTGTACGAGGTGGGGTCGTCCACGTCTAGGGCTTCCCAACGTAATGTCGAACCGAAAGGTCTCCTAACTTTCGTTCCACCGTCGGACAAAGTCGATTCCGAGCTCGGTTTTCCGCCTAACGACGGTTGACATTTTTGGGAAAGAGAAGAGAAAAGAGAAGAGAAATGGAGGATGCCCACCACTTGTTTCGGCAGAATCTAAGGGGCCCAAAATTCGCAGTCGGAATCCACGAAACTTTGATGACGAAAGGATGCTCATTCGACCGACGTATCTTGGGGCCCTATGTTTAGGCACGAAATTCATGAAACGAGATAGAGAATATAAGGTGGTTGTGGTGGGTTCATGTGCTTTGATTCGAGGTGTTCAAAGGTGAATTGGAGGCTCCATACACGAACCCTTTTGTCTCGGGGAAGCCAACTGCATCACGATACACATTTTCTTCTGGAAGACTGGATTTAGTTCTTGCTACATTCTACGTGTATACTATAGCTATTATTATAATGGTCTCGAATTACGGTTTTTTTTTTTTTTCCATATTTTGTTTTAATAGGATATGAAAACGAAAACGATTTTTACTTCCATTTTTCGATTTCTTTTTCACGAGGATAAAAATGGAGATCCGGCAATATGTTTGGCAAACATATGGACAATTTTCCATCGATTTCGGCAATAATCCTAACAATCAAACTGTTCACATAACCCTTGTACTAATATATGAAAGTAATTTCATATAAGCATCAAACAGAAAACACATGATACTTGACAAAGGGGGTGTCAATACCAAACCGAAACCCGAACCAATTCGAAATTTTCAAGTCCTTTCAATTTGGGTAATTGGAAAAAGAACATTTTTTTTGTCCAATCGGTTTGGGTAACATCGATGACTTTGATTGATTTGTACAACTGGGCTTTGGAAATTGGTGGTCGTAACCAAACCCCAACCTGAAACGAAAAGACCCAAAAATTTCGGGTTAATTTGAGTTTCAGTTCGGTTTTGATACCCTCAAACATGCATAAAAAAAAAAAAAACCCTAAATTAATAATCTCAATTGGTGCCATAAGCATAGGATCTTGATACTTGTCCAATTTATGGTGTGTTTGTTTTGTGAAAAATTAATAATTTGAAAAATATTAAAATGATCATGTGTATCACTTCCAAAAATAAAACATTTTATTATCTATGAAAATATTTAAATAAATTATTATCGATAATAAAAATATTTTTTATTAACTAATTATTTCAAGTAATATGAACGATTATATTTTAGGAAAATATTTTTCAAATCACTCATTTTTCATAAAAATAAAATAAAATGGAGTGAATCTTAAATTTGAAAACATGTTCTACATAATTGGCTAGTTATACATGACTATATACTTACATTATAGTACATATACCCGGTCTGCTTCTAACGAGGCTTAAAAGAGTGAATACAGATACATGAATCTTGTGGGCCGAACCACTAGGCCCATATAAGGACTGCCTTCGCATTCATTCTTCATCTCTTAAGGCAAATATATAATACTAGGCCCAAAAAGGGCATAAAAATGACAAGAATTAGAGGAAATTAAACTAATGTAGGATCTGTTTGTTTGAAAAAAATATTTTTTAGAAAATTCTTTTCCGACTTTTCAATATTTAAATGATGGAAAACTAATCAATAAACAAAAGGCATTTTCCATTGACTTAAAACATGAAACATAGATTGGGAAAAAACGACTTCCTTTCTTGGTAAGAAGAAAATCACTTTCCTTAAATAAAAAACAAAAATTAATTAATTATTTTCCTTAAAAATGATTTTCATGCAAATAATTTTATTTTATCATGAAGTTTTTATAAAAAAATTAATTTAATTGATGCTAATCGATCATTTTGGAACATTGAATAACAATATTATTGAGTCTCACATTTGTCTATTAAGTCCCCTCTTTTTTTCCTTTTGCGATTCTCTCACTAATATGCAACTTAACGTCTCGTTATCATCAACCACTCACTAAGCAGGATCAATTGCATGATTAATCCCCTTTTCCCCTTTCCATATTCAACCTACAAAAGTATTGCGAGCATCATTACTTACAATGATGTGTACGGTGCAACAACATTTCTATCGAACTTGTCGATAGGGTCCAATGCAAACCCTACTTGTGTGGTAGTGGACAAAGATGATGGCATAGCTTTATTCCACGTGTCATTGCAAGACAACATCAATATAATATAATATAATCTAATCTAATATATATAATTCATATATATATTGATAAAGTTATAAAATATTGGATGGGGCCACTTGTTGGGATGTCCTATAACCATTGGGTGTGGCTCAATGCAGGTTCTCTCATGTGCACCACACTCACTCGTAGGGCACAATTTTACTTTTCTATCGAAATTCTTTAGAGAGCTTTTTGGCAGTAGAGAAGGAATAAAAAGAAAAAAAAAAAGAAAAAAGAAAAAAGAGATGGGTCTATATTTGACATTTGATGAAAAGTGGGGGGGCCAAAAGTACAAAAAAAAAAAAAAAAAAAAAAAAGGGTCAACAAATGCGACCCCCGCTTTTCCTACAACGTGGTCTCGTCATGATTGAATCATCTCTCTTTTTTTCTTTTTTAACCCTTATCCTTTTATCTTTTTCTTCACTTCGTTTTCATCTTCGAACATCTATTCACCCAAAAAATAAAAATAAAAAAACGATGTGTTTTTGGTAGACCGTAGGTCCCGTTATAATAAACCGTGCCCTAGGGTAGCCCGTAAAGTATGGGAGCAAAATCATGAAGAGAAAAAGAAATTTAATAAATGGCTACTTCATAAACACCTAGACCATGATTAGCTTTGGAGCAATCTATTCTTGAATCACGTCGGTATAGGTTAAAATATTCGTTCAACTCGGAATCGAGTTTAAAGATCAAAATGAATTGACAATGTCAGTTGTAATTTGCATTAAATCTTTTACGTAAAGACATCGACTTACACGATTGTCATTGTACTAAAACACCATTAGAGGTATAGGCAAGTGTAATATACATATCCATAATATTTATACCATTGTCTCAATCATCTTGACCTATACTTTTTAGAAATCCAAGAATTAATAGAGGATAGCCTCTTCACATTTGACTCCATAATTAATGTTGGATGTACCTTACATGCCAAACAACGTATTGGAAGAAAAGTTTAACATCAAAAGCATGGATCGGGCAATAGAAATTTGGCATACACACTTCTCGATTATCGTACTCGAGATTCGGGTCCATGAAAAGTAAAGAAATAAAAATTACTCAATCCTAGTCAGTAGTTATCAATGTTCAATGTGGTGAAACTTACTATGCTTATTGCCATTTAAAATTGATGATTGGATAGGCCATGCAGTTGAAAACCCCTCTCTCTCTCTCTCTCCCATGAATGTTCAAACCCTAGGAAGAGCCTCAGTAATGGCTCGCAGCTCCTGAAGGCTCGAAGCTCTTTTCTTTAACAGTGAAAACAAGCGAGATTCCAAGTACATAAACATCACTGTAACAGGTTCCTCTCTCTCTCTCTCTCTCTCTCTCTCTCTCACTGTAGGTGTGTGTTTTCTGTGTCTGAGCTTGAATGTTCATGTGTTGAGGAAGACCTAAACCTGAAAAGGCGCGCAGGAGGGTGTTGGGTTTGAATTTTCGTACATGGACTCCTTTGAACTTTTTCCGTTCTAGGGATGTGCATAAACGCCCGGTAAGCCCCATCAAAAGTTTCTATAAATGGATTGGAGATCTGAGTCGATAGCGATTGATATCTTCCCCGATCCTCTCCTTTCCAGCTTCTCCATCGTTTCTCTCGTTCTCTCTTTTCTTACTTACCCTTAATACATGGTCAAACTTTGATCAGTTGAACCTAAATAAAGCTTTTTAATTTGGAGACACGCAGGAAATTTTCATTTCTTCCCCCAGCCAGGAGAGATGATGATCTTCAGGATATGAAAATTATAATAGTAATAACAATCCTGAAGATTTTCTCCCATATTTTTTGCGCGTTTTCTTATCTTACTTTTCATCGGGGTGATAATCATCGAATTGACAGCATGTTATGTAATCGAGCCGTCCCACTTCCAATCATCTTTATCTTGCCAATTGTCCATGTTACTCAATTTGTCTTCCATCTTTCTTTTCGTTTCCAAGCAATCGTGTCGACATCGTGTTTTTCACATGCACGACTGTTTACACGTGAGGGAAAATATCAAGAAACGTGTCCTAACAAATTTAAGCTAACTCCATGTTTTTCCATAACCCAAGCTTTGCATTTCATCCATTTCTCTCACATGCATCATGGATCTCATCAATGTGAAATCTCTCTCTCTCCATGTAACTTAGCCCCCTGCAAGCTGGTAATCATAGCCAGGGCTCCCAGACTCTTGCTTTTTGAAAAGATAATCGACACTTTAGTTCCTCAGGTATCACTTTGCTACCTAAAAGTGATTTCTTCAGTTTGTCCCTCACAAATTCACAAACCGTGTCCACTTTACGAAATCCTTGCACTCAAGGCGTTGCTCAACACGAATTCAAGTGTACATTTCCTAAGAAGAATTAGGGTTTTCCCCCCATCTCCGTTGAGGCAGCTGAGCGAAGAGAAAAAAAGGAGGGGGGAAAAAGAGTACAGAGATGCATTAAAACTTACTCAAATAATGACAGAGTGGATTGGGTGTGGAGCAGAATTTGGTCACTCACAGAAGCAAGGAAGCTGCAGGACCCTTGAAAGGAAACTCCACAACCCATCTCATGCTCAATCTCAGGCGTTGGGAGATAGGGGAAGACGCTTCCCTTTTGAAATGGATACGAAAAATCCGGGAGTACTTTTCCCACTCTTTACCTCCTGGTTTGGATTTTTCAATGACCACAGACCCCACCACCTTCATTTACTCATGCTTGCAGTCGTAACCCTTACCTACCATAGTCACCTTCCTTACACTTGACCATACGGTAGTGCTTAACCTTCCCCTTCATAATGGAGAATCCGACTGAATCGGGTGTTCTAATCATGCATAAATGGCACAGGAGCAAGATATCATGATCGCTATTCAAAAGTGTTTTAGGGTCACTATGATTAAGTGGCCTCACAGTCAATTTTAATATATTGTATCGAGAAAATGTGATCAGTTCAATTCAAGTTATCGAGATTGAATTATTTTTTAGGCCCCGGCCTAGGATGTTCTATTGAATAGTAATTGCACATGAGATTACACTCAAATTCAAAATGTGCACAGTGGTTTCATTACTTAATAAATGGATTGAGAAATGAGATTATTCGAGAGGCCTATTCTGGTTCTCAAAGGGAATACAATAGCGAGAAAGAAAGGCCACTTGCACTTCCCCCTTTTCGCTTGCGGTTAGGTTTCCTTCTTTTTATCCTTTTTCGAAAGTCGTGGTTTGGGTGGTGATTGATGAAGTGCGAGAAGCTATACATGCGACGGCGTAAAACAGCGTTTTTTTTTTTTTTGAGTTCTTGAGGAGTGGGGGCAACATAGAATAGAGGATAGCGTAGGAATAGACTGGGACATGAACAAGTGTGCAGTGGAGAGGCCTAGAACCAATAAAAACCGAATGTTAGGCCGTGGGGAAAGGGTGAAGGACTCAATGTCTAGTCGGGTCCTTTTGGTTTCTGGGTGTCCGTCTCGATGGTCCTCGACTGTGGTGCCCCCTGTTTAGTCGCCACTCTCAGTCCCCATCTCTCTCTCTCTCTCTCTCTCTCTCTCTCTCTCTCTCTGTATCTCTGTCCATTTTCAAACTTGAATATTCACGGTAGCCTCAGAAAGAGCTGAGCCCATTTTGACTGACTGATAAGTTTAAGACATGGACGTCTCTTTTCCTTTGGTGGTGGTGGTGGTGGTGGTGATGTTTCTCTGTTGAAACTGTTGTTTCTCTTTCTTCAGGGAAGGGAGGTGGGGGGAAATAGAGAGAGGGACACGGATGTAATTCGGGAGAACATTTGAGGGCAGGCAAGGGAAACAGGACAGCGGCAGAGGTTGCTTGCGCAAATCTAGCTAATCTAGGCCTTCTGGGTCAGGTAAAAATGGTTCGAGTTTAAAGCCAAACATCAAATCACAATCCATATCAAAGGAAAAACCCCACCTTTCCCTCAGCAAACACACACACACACAGACCCATTTCATTTTCGCTCCCTCGCCCTGCTCACTTTATGCCTCATTATTATGGTTTGAGAAGAAGAGGGAGTACAGTTGCAGAAATGGTCTCTTCCTGTGCACACACGAAGCCAAACCAATCTCACGTCCTCCACTTCTTGTAACCCCCAGTACATCACACAGCCTCTCCCCCTCCCCTCCCCTCTCTTATCATTTCCCAACAGCAGCCCTTTTTCCATTTCTTTTCAAGATAGGACAAGAGGACACGACTTCTTGCTCCTAGGAAATGAGGAAATTCTTGAGAGAAAGAAAGAAACGTCGCGAGAACGGAAGACCCATGTTTCCCCCTTCCATGATTTGTGCTCTTTCTGACAGACACACAAGCACCCGACCGGCGTCCGTTTCGTCTTGTTTTCTGGGGGTGGCGCTGCTTAAAAATCCCACCTTTGGCCTCAATTGATGAGTGCACACATGCTGCTGCTGCGACTGTGGAAGCGACGGCGACGGCGGCGGCGGGGGCTGCGGAGCGTGGGGAGTGCATCTGGTGGTGGTGGTGCTGCTGCTGAGTGGCGAGCTCAAGAATGGCATTGCTCTTTTTGCTTATGTGAGGAATGGCAAATTTGGGCTCTTTTGCGAGGTTCAATTCTTGCCACTTGCTTGTCTCTGTTCTCCTGCTTGTTTAGCTGCTAACGGTGGTGGTGGTGGTGGTGGTTGTGGTGGTGGTGATATTGGCGGGACGGCTCAATCTTGTATTTCTCTGCTTCCAATTTGATCTAATCTTGGTTGCTTTTCTTCTTTGTTAGCTCTCTGTGAAATCATATGAAAGGCTCTGCAAAATGCTTAAGTTGCCCTCTCTCTCTCTCTCTCTCTCTCTCTCTCTCTCTCTCTCTCTCTCTCACTTCTTCTTCTTTGTTAGTGCCTAACTTTGTGCTGCTGCTCCTTCTCCTGTTTCTTGGAGAAACCCCATTTCGGGAGAAAGCGAATCCAGAAGTGTTTTTTTCATTTTTTTTCCTTCCCTTCCAACGAAAAGCCAGAAATTAACCGGAAGATGAAGCTGTGAAGAAGAGCCAAAGTAGATTTTCTTTTGGGGTCTTAAAACACTGTTTCATTACCTTGTTAATTCAAACTGCTGCCGGTCAGGCTGTCCACTAAATGCTTCTTGTATTTTCTTGGGGGGCGTGCATGATGGTTGGTTGTGTTGCGTTGTGCTAATGCGCTCTCTCTCTCTCTCTCTCTCTCTCTCTCTCTCTAAATGCTAATTTGCGAAATTTGATGTCGTCTTTTATATGTTTTGTTTCTAGGAAATGGTACAGTTTATCCTTGGAATTTTCCTCTTGCCTTTTGAGAATGTGGGAAGACTTTGTTTTTTCCTAATGGACATTTTTCACCTTCCTCTTGACCGGTTCATATGTTTGTTTCGTTTGGCTTTGGTGAAATTTGTCTGCCAATGCCATTTATGTTCTGGGGTGCAAAGCACAAGATCAACATGTTCACTTAAGAAAAACAATGAACGTGGAGCACTCTCTCAGACAGAAGGAGAAGCAAAAAGGCCAGCTACGATGCAGCGGCTGCTTTAGCTACGATTCCTTCTGTCTCTCAGCTTCCTATAAGCTCCAATTTTCGCCAAATCAACGATGCTTATCATAAGGTTTTGTGTCTTGAGTTATCAAATGGTTCGAGTGATTTTTTGAGTGTTTATGCATCCAGGAGCCTTGACACACAAATAAACGCTTTGTGGGTTCAATGTAGATTACTTCTCAATACAGTTTCTACCAAATGAATGTGTGCTTCTAAACTAATCCTTTCTCCCCATTCATCACCTCGACGATGCCATGGAGCTTTTGCGAGAAATCCTTTGAGTTGGGCAATCGCCAATGAGCAGAAAAGAAATTAAGAAAAGTGGGAGCAAATGTCAAAAGAGAGCTTCATATAAGGTACCCATCTTGAGGTGCTGTTCTTGTTGTGGGCGCTTCACATAAGGTACCCTTGGTGGAACTTGGGAATGATGCTGTCATTTTGGAAGAGATAAATTGGGGTGGACACAAGACCTAGGAATTGGTGAGTGTCTCTCTTGATTACTTCCACATTTTCACAGCTGTGCTTCTCAAGGTAGCCTCGATTTGAATCCTTCAGACATAAACTTTTTTTCTTCTTTTTGGGTTTTTTTTTTTCTTTTGTGATTGATTAAAGAGGCAGAATTGTTTAAGAATCAGCAATTAGCATAGAAACTCTAATGCCCACCTGGACCTGGACATGTCCCTTGAAACAGCTCATTCATATGCTTCTGTCCTTTTCATCTGGTTTGGAGGGTGTCAATGGTTTGTCGCTTAATCACACGTCGCTCCGGACATCGAAACAAGAAAAGAAAATGCTTGTACAAGTCTGTCGTTTGAATGGTGAGCTTATGTTCCTTACTTTGAATGCCAAGGCTAAAGAGATTTGTAAACAAAACAGATTGATGAGAGCTTGACTAGGAAAAGAATCATGCTCGTCAAACATTATACTACCAAGATTTTCCTTTCAATTCCTTAATCTCGACTCGCAGTTAGATTCATGATTTTCCATTGCCTTCTAATTAGGATGGGCATGGTTCGGGTTGGAATTAAGAACTGACCTTGGAGTACCAAGCCTATTTAACGAAAAAAAAACAGGTCTGGTCCAACAAAAAATCGTTGAATTTTTTTTAAATGATTATCTTTTTAAATCTGATCAAAAATCGATTACGGGGCCAGTTGAAAACTTGGAATTGGCTTTACTTGGTTTCATGAACTCCGGCAACAGCTCTGTCGGTATCTTTCCCGACTGAATCGATAGTTTCGAGCTCAGAATTGCGTGCACAATGGGTCAATTGGCTCCAACCTTTTAGAACCGAAAATTAGATCTGCTCTCCCAGGATATAGTCTGAAACTGAACTAGCGCTAATTCACTAATTATTGAATTGGATCCGGTGCTCGCTCCTACATTTACCACGAGGTCTTCAGGACCTCGAGGGAAGTTTCGCGAGGCAAGCTTTTGGAGGCATCATATAGAACTAGAACTCCAGCTGGAAGGCCTATCAGAAACCCTCTAGAGTTAGCCAATGGCTACTTGTAGCCAGATTTACAGCTCGTCCAAAACCATAGGTCTCAGATTTGATTTTCATGGTAAAAGCACGTGAATGCAGTTGAAATTACTCAACTTTCTTGCTGCTGTGAAGGCTATAGCCTATGCAGTGGATTATTCTAGCTCTCCAAGAGATGTAGGTAGTCAAATTTTGGGTCTTTATCTTCCCTTGAAACTCTTGTCTTTCATTAACTGAATCTGGAACGATCTGCAGATTGATTTTCTCCCCAGAAGAAAGATCAAAGGCAATCAATGGTTTAAACGAGAAGCGAGGAACTGCAGTTACCGCTGCCACATTATGGATTCATAGATTTCTGCAAGGTATGCACCAATCGAAATTCACCAGAGCAATTTCTCCTCCTGCAGTTACAGGTACAGTGGGTTGGTGCAAGTCCCCATCAGACATTAATGTCTGCTGCCCGTTTCTCATGCCTTGCAGCTTCTGAAATTGCCAGTCGACCATAAATTCTAAACAAGACAATCTGATGGATTCGGTCTATCCAGTGTCGTTTTAGTGCAAAAAAGAAAGCGATTATTTCAATCAGGCTTCCTTTTATGGTAAGGGAAGATCACGTCAGCCAAGATGCAAATGCTTTTGGCTCATCATGTTTTCTGATCTTTCGATCTCTTAGTGCGACATGCGCTGGATCAGTCTTGCATCGCCTCATTGCCTTTGGACCCACCTTAGTTTCAGGAAATAAGAAAGGGCTTTCCCGAGACTTAATCATGGATTATGCAATACCATCATGAGTAGGTTTAGAGTTATTTTGAGCTTTCCATTTTTTTTCTGTAGAGGGATTTTGTTTGGGACCCTGAACTCAATCGAGCTTTTCAAGGCCAGGTAAGTAAATTCTCCATGAACGGTAGAAGACATCTCGACAGTTCAATTCAATGTATCTGTGAATTTGACGGTTTGAAAACAAGAAGCAACCGATTAAGCAGTCACTAAAAGGCTGAAAACCGTCACTAAAGGACACTAGCAACGGCACATTGCCAGTCGTCTGTGGTCGCCTAATGCTTGCTGCCAAAGAGAACTTGTGACGGTTTTGAGAATAGAGGCATGCAGTAGGGAGAATCATTCTTAAGACTATGCTCAATTTAGAGTGCCGCGCAGAATTAATTTTTAGATGTTATATTGATGAAATCTCGAGTTTGATCCGGTCACATTAGAATGCCATTTCTCATTGAAGCATATTTTGCTCTTGGGCGTGCTTTGAACAACTCTATATGCACACAGCGAACGACACAATCAACCCTCAAATTTAGCTTCACTTGACGAAACCAATGGCTTCCATGGCCGGCTATTTAATCACTCTCGTTGTTTTTTTATGCTCTTTTGAATCTCTGTACATGTCAAGCGTTTTTCAAGAGCAAACCCGATGGGGGGCTCCGCAGAATTCGCAAGGCATGGCCACGCAAGGCTCAGGAGAACTGTCGAATCTATGAAAAGTGCAGGTTACAGTGCATCATCTAACATTCTGGAGGATAATTTTAGATGGATGTTCTAGCATCGGATGCGTGTTTTGGAAGATCACGGTGTTCGCCTCTTGAGGCGAAGCGATTCGGAACATGATGATGTCTGCAGACAGGCTCGCAGACCATATCTTTCCCAAGGGACTTGGAAGCAGACTTCATACAAATATTTCGATGATCATACCTTGTTCGGCCGTTAGATATGGCGCTTTTGTTGATTGGCATTTCACAAAAGATCGAGAATCCTCCGTAGCCCTCAGCATCCACAGAGCTATAGCTTTCGATTGGAATTTACACAAAGACAAGTATTATAACTCCTCCTTGCAACTGATGATATTTAATTTCGAAATGATCTTTAATTGTAGATTCTTATCCAAGACTTGTATCATTTGATGATACCATGTGAGACAATGCTTAGATAGTAAGAATTCGATCAAATAGCTCAAAAATGTCCCAGGGCATGGAGCAGCTAGCTTCACATTCGACAGTGGACTAAGGTAACCAATTCTGTACAATTACCATCAGATCATTACATTAGTCCATGAACTCGGTCGTTCGACGCCATCAATACCTTTAACATGCCGAATAGCAATGCCATTTGTTGGTAGTTTATTTGTAAAACAAATCAAGAGGTGCCTTTTCCCACATCGAAAAGATGTGAATGCGCACGTGGAAGAGATTTGACACTAATCAATGGTCATTATTTTTTATTTATTAAAAAATTCGAAATTTTATTTATCATTTTTAAAAAAATTACTATTATTCTGAATTTTCCATATGTGTCTTTTCAAGACAATTTTTGGAAATTATACTAGTTCAATTGGTAACTTTTCTCGAGGGTTATGTTGATTCATTTTAAAACCTTTTTCAAAAGGTTACATTTGTTCATTGGGCAACTTCTTTAGAAGGGATATTTTTATTAATTTTTTAACATTTCACGAAAAGTTGCCTATATTCCTATATGTTAGTTTTTGAGTCATCTTTTAAAACTGCAGTCAATTGTTTCCAATTGTTTTTTAAAAATATCTTGAAGATATACTAGAATTACTATATAGTATTATCATTTAAGACTTTATTATATCTAGGAGGAAATTTATCGATGACCATTTTCAATTTCATGGGGCAAACAAATTCTTAAAGAAAGTGATATCACGTCTCAAAGTTCGATATGATTACTCTATTGATTTAAACACAAATTGACTTTATTATTCTATCCAAGTACGAAGACAATTTCCCCAACACCATTAGTCCATGGATTATCTGATGTCTCCTTGCTTATGTTGCGATATGGCAATAACTGGGCCGCGGTGACCTGCGACGCAGATCTTGGTGAATTTGTTGGAAGGAAGGAGTCTCCGGTTGCTGTAAGAGTAGAGGAAAGAGGCTCTAGCCTGAGAGCTTGATACTTGCAGAGGTTCGGTGGCTGCTCTCTCTCTCTCTTCTTTATTGTCTCTACCACACGGAGAAAAATTGCCAGGAAAACCAAACCTTGATCTCTTATCGAGATGGTGCAGTTTGATGTTCTGATGAACTTTCCCAGTTTTTCAGCTAAAAGTATCTAAATTGCTCATCTTACACTTGAAAGAGTTCATGCAATCTTCCCATCATCATAAGAGAATAATCTCCCGCAACATCTCATATCGTGTGTGGGAGTTTTTCACATATGATTGATGTTTGAGATCATTGTGTCAAGATCTTTAGGAGGTGGGATTTGGGTTGAGTTGAAAATGATTGGACTCATAATGATCCATTTTAGTGTCTCAATCTGGCCTAACCCAAATGTTTGAGATGAATGTGTCAAGATTTTAGGAGATGGGATTTGGGTCGGGTTGAAATGATTTGATTCAAAATGATTAATTTTAATGGCCCAATATGGCCCAACCCAAAATCCAATTTTTAACAATGTTTCTTCTTAAATTGTTGCCACTCAAGAATGGATGACGACGCAGCATGGTAAATGAGCAAGGTAAAGGTGTCGGTGAGCGCCGAACGGGTGGGCAAAAACACCTGCTCGGGCAGGTTGGGGAGGTTGGGTTATGGACAGAGGCGAAGGGTGGTAGTGGATCTTGCCCGGGCGTCGAGCAATGCTCTCACCGCCGGTTCCCTTCCGGGCATTGCTCGTCGCGATTGCCAGAGTACAACAATCAAGTGAATGTGTGGTCTGCTGCTTAAACGTGAAGATGAAGTTTATATACAATAAGGTACCATTTTTGAGAAAACAAAGTATAAACGAGGAAGGCTAGCTCTTCGGGCACAACTCATGTTAATCAATTCAATGTATTTTCGATTATAAGTTAAGTCTTGATTCCTGGCATTATCCCAAATGGTGGGATATTCGTTCGAAGGGCTGACTTTTCAGCCTTAACGAAAAGTTAAAAAGAAAAAATAAAGCCCAATGTTTTTTTGAATTGCATCCGTATCCAAATCAAATGTACGCATAGAAAATTAGATGCAAGAACTAACATGGGCTTGGTGCAAACCCACAAAACCCATTCAAAGTTGGGTTGTGATGCTTTCAACTCATTTCAACGTGTTTTAAAATTTCAAGTCACCCATACATAAGTCGGCTTACTAAAATTGAGTTAGAAAATGGGTTTTCGACCCAAATTGATACCACCATTAGGAGGAAATGAGACACCATGAGTTAGGCTAAGCATGAGCTATTCAAGTCAAGAAAGTTGCCAACAGGCATGCGATCCTAGTTGTAAAGTGATTGGGGGAGAGGGGAAGAAGTGTTACTAGATTCGAGATTCGATTCCCTTGAGTATCGCACACATATGTATATATATGAAAGAGAGGAATGAGACAACAAAAACAAAAGTAGTCACAAATGTTGACTATTTGAGTGGCTAGGTTGTCACACAACAAGAACTTTTAATCATGGAATCTTTTATTGATTTGGTTAATTTGGTTAATTTTCTTTTAATTGAGGGTCTTAAAAATCAGTCCTCAAATGTCTCTGGCAAAGCTGTTTAGGGTTAACTTGATGAGACGTCTCTCCTATCACATTCTCACCATCCATTGATCTTCAAAACGCATAATGGTGGTTCCATATATGTAAATGTAATTTTGTTTTCTCTTCATTATAACATTCGATCTTCTAGACACATGATGGTGGTCCCTTAAACACAAATGTGTTCTTTACACATCCTTCGAAATCCAAACGTGCCATGCAATACAGCTCCTTGACAATAGATCGGAAAACGAGCCGCTTAAGCATGTCAACGCTGAAAATGTGGAGTTAATATGGCCAAAAATTACGTATCATTCAATATACCAACTCATAAGAGTTTTTTCCCTAAACAAATCAAGTAATTAATTAAAAGAAGGTTGACCATCTTAACTTTTTCGTCTTTTGTAACGGAAAGATCGGATGTTATGAATGATATACGATGACATTGGAAGTAGGTAGACGATAAGACTGAAGTCTCAACCCGAAATGGAGACTGATTACATTATATGGGGAAGTCCATCCGATTGGCCTACACGATCTGAGAAATTCCATAAAAAAAAATGTAAGGATAGAAGCCGCTCCAAGAAAATGAGAAAAAGAAGGATAACGTGAGCTTCATACGTTGGGAGAAAATGATGGACCCACATCGATCTGATTTTTGTCTTCATGAGGTCAATACCGTCCCTCCTTCCCCTGCGCTTTCATTGAAGCAATTTATGCCGAACCGATCGAATCCGAGATTCATTCTCTATTGGGCCGGAGGACGGTGGTCCACCGGCGAAGAATCAATGTCTCCCCGGCCCCGCCTCCCTGGTCACTTTTCACCAACCTGCTCTTCTTGCTTGCCTTGATTGGATCAAACCAGCTGGTTTTGTCCGATTACTAGAAATGTTGATTTAGTTTCTAATTTCTAAAAATGAAATCAACATTAAGGAGGTTTGATTTTTAGTTCCAATGAAAAATTGAACTGGTTATAATAAAATGTGAATTAACATTGTCTTGATCCGATCAAGGAAAAAAAAAGAAAAAAAATAACTGATTCCATTATATCGAATCGGACAAAACCATCAATTTATTCTCAGTCTTAAAACTAATCAGTACAGTCTTCAATTTTAAATATTGAAAATCCGACCAAATCGAGAACCGACGTGCAAATCCCACCATCACATGTTGGCCTCACGACCTTACCCAGGACCGCTCGTGCACGTACCTCCTCGAACGAAACGACGCGACCCACATGAGCACAGGCAAGGTTCCTTACCCAACACACGTGGACACGTGGGAGCCCGATACGTGTCGCGAGCGCAGGTCAGGGGACCCTCGTGATCGGCCGAAAAGGCCCGCGAATCGCGATTAAAAGGAAACGAAGATCAGGATACGAGCCGAATTCATAAAGCGAGCTAACCCATGGAGAAGACCGTGAAAATCACCACTTTTATTATTATTATTATTCCATGAATTAGGTTTGAAACATGGGAAACGACAGATCCGCAACAGGACCAGAAGGACCAGAAAGACGACACCAACTTTCAGCAATAGAAATACGGAACACGACCGATAGAAAAAAAACACACGAACGAGCGAGAGAATGCATTGCGCTAGCTAGTAATTCCGGCCGGAGCAGCAGCCATGTAGGAATCGCCGGCCGCCGCCGCACCCTCCGCTTCCTCCTCCTCCGCCGCCGCCGCCTCCCAGCAGCACTGCTTCGCCTTCGCCGGCGACTTCGTGGGTTTGCAGGCCGCGCGCCATCTGCCGCTGCGGCCGCCGCCTTCTTTCGCGTACGTCAGGTACACCAAGCATGCGCCGCCGGGCAGCGCCTGCTCCACCGCCCTCTGGCGCGCGTAGCCCTCCACGGCCGCCGTGGCCCAGAGGTGGGCCCTCCCGCCGCTGCCGCTGCTGCACGTGACCGCGACGGAGAACTCGGTGGGCCCGAAGCACCTCAGCACCCGCTTGACCAGCGCGTCAAACTTCACGGACTCCGGGTCAATCCCCATGGCCTCGTAGCTCGCGTAGCTGAAGCCATCCTCTGGGGTCACGTGCACGGTGGAGAACGCTGCGCCCTCGATCCCGTTCATCGAGTACCCGCACGGGTCAAAGTCAAAGTCGCAGATCGTGTGGCCAGGAATGATGTCCGATATCCCGGACAGCTTCGTCATCTGCTTCGCCGAGTGATCCGGGTCCCCCGATTTCTTGAAGAACACGGACGCCTTGCTCTTGTCCAGCCCCGTCATGCACATTTCCAGGGTGATCGCCCCCGCCCCATCCTCCGCCGCCGACAGCAGCGAAGCCGAGTGGCGGCGCGGGTCCGTGCCGGCGGCCTTCGCGGCGGAGTAAATGTGCCAGTTGCGGTTAGGGACCCTCGGGTCGCCGATCACGTACGCCTCGGCGTGCAGTCCTCCGAAGAAGCCGTTCAGGACCTCGACCTCGTCGGCAAAGTTACGGTACGGGGCGGGCTGGACGTGGGGGAAGATGAAGCTGCCGCGCGAGTACTTGACCGAGTCGACGCTGAGCGAGAGCGGCTCGGCGAGTTGAAGGATAGGCTTGATCGAGGAGAGCAGCCTCGTGGTCCCGCACGTCTTGAGGATGATCTTGAGAGGGTAGACGAAGAGGCTCGACTCGGAGAGGACGTAGGAGTCGAGCTCGGCGCTGGAGAGCTGGGACACGATGGTGCAGCGAGCCGGCTCGAGGATGGAGTCGAGCTGGGCCCGGGTCAGGCGGCGGAGGCCGAGGCCGGAGGGATCGGCGAAGATGGGCGGCGGAGAGAAGGTGATCTCGAGGCGCTTCTCGAAGCCCTCGAAGCCGATTGGCGACTGGGGCGGCGATGGGTCGTTCCCGGGCTGGTCTAAAACAGCCATTTGTGTCTAGGGTCTGAGGTTGAGGAAACAGTATCGAAGCAGAGCGATTTCTTTGCAGAGACAGACGGGCAGAAAGACAGAGAGAGGGAGAGAGATAGGGAGACGGGAGTGGGAAAGGAGATGAATTCTACTCTACTGAACCAGCCATTAGCGAGAGCGGGTATCAGGATGGCTTCCTCAGGCACTGCAAAACATCAGAAGAAGAAACAGAGAAAGACTAAGAACGAGAACACAGACGTTATGAACAAGCTAAAGATTCGATCTTTATGGGGGAGAACAACGCACGTCGGAGTAAGCAGCAGATCGGAACTTCTCGACGCCACCGTTGGGACGGATGTCTTCAATGCAGTAGCCGAGGGGGGCTTCGTAGTGTAACGAATTACTACTACTACTACTACTGCTCTTTTTCCCACCTTTGGTCTCCATTAAAACATCCACGCTGCAATCTGCAACATTTGGATAATCAGATACAACGCTTCCGGGGGAAGAGCACGTAAGACCCATATAAAAACACACGGGGAAATCCACAAATCTGACAAAAACAGAGTACGCAACGAAGAGGAGGAGGACGACGACGAAAACAATACAAAATGAAAAAACAAAAGCTCGAACTGATACATGGACTTACTTTTCCTTGGGATTTGAAGACGAAACCTGTGCCCGATTCGCCTTTTCAGAGTATACCCAGAAGAGCTGTTCCGGCGAAGAGGGTGAGAATGCAGGGCACGGGAACTGGAAAAGCTCAAGCAGGGAGAGAGGGAGGGAGGGAGAGATAGGGCAACAGAGGCTTTGTGGGTTGGAGAAGAGAGCGGAGAAAGAGAGAATTTATAGGGCCGAGGGAGAGTGGCAGTATCGTAGAAGAGAGCGGGAAGAAGGGCGTTATTGTACTTTTGTTTTTCCTATAAATTTACGAAGTCTACCAAGGTGGGGGTGGGGGGTCTTTGAGAACGCATAATGGAGCGACTTTAACGAATGCGGGAGCGCCGGTAGCGATTATTATATCGAAGGTCAGCACCCACGGCGGCGTGCCCTAAGCAGTTGTGGGGTTCGGAAGTCTTTCCGAAATTGTTTTTTCTTTCTACCTGCTTGGAAAATGTACATTAAGGTTAATTCACAAAAGCTATGTACACACACGTATGTCAACACGGGTTTGAATTCCCAGAGGTCGAGTAGCAAAATGGCCACTGCCCGTTAGGTGGCGATTTGCCGATTGATTGTATCTATATTTGGCACAGGTCAAACCCTACTATGTTAGTTTGAGTAGCTCAGAGGGTCTCCGTCGTGATTGGTCAATGTAGCTTGGCACGTGATCGCCACTGTTATCTAGCAGTCAATCGTCGTCTCATCTTGCCACGGTTCGATCTCTCTGTATTTCTTTTGGCCGCAACACGAAGTGAGGTCCACTACCACCTCAAATTGAGGTGTCCAGGTTGTGAATCTTAAGGCCTCTAGGTGACCGCCGACAACTTTCATTAATCGTGATTGACAACTAAAGTGACAATAATTATATTCCGCGTAATTATGATTTTAGGGCTACTTTAGGACTTTTGATACTATCCCTGCCTCCCCTTTTTGCATGCCATTTATTCAATCAAACGGTGCAATAGGTATTGAAACACTAAGACCAATCTGCAGAATAGATATTATGACTCTATTACAATACAAAGCAATAGCTCTAGCTACATTATAGTCAAAATCCCATTACTACAATCGAACGAGTTGTAGATTGCATGAACTTTTTGTAATTCTTCTTTGGAGCATATCCAAAATGCATTATCACGATGTTAATGATCCATCTAAATCCATTTCCAGAAAATTTCTACCAACATCAATGCTTCGATAAGATTGGAGAAGACTATGTAGGCTTCACTTCACTCTTTTGTCGCTTCGGAGCTCAATTGACAAATTGGTTTATCTTCCATTTAAATTAAGTAGCTTACTCTCATCAACTCCAATAGCTAAGTTTAAGAGTAGCATAGGGAACAGCTCCTTGACTCCGTTAGATATGAAAAATCCATTTACATCGTGCCTCAATATTGTAAATTTCAATAATTGATTGATGAAAAACTGAGGTGACTAGGGCTTCATCGCAACCTCATGCTGCCGTTCTTGTCATGTCGAGAATGACATATCTATCGGACATGGTGGTCGAACTCAAGCACAACAGAAATTAGCGATGTCGATACCAACATTTAGCAGCAACGATGAACAACATCTTTTTGATTAATTCTCCTTGGGAGGAAAGAAAACGAAAGACCTCGAAAGTATGGAGGGCGTGGACGTCTCGCTAAGATAGCATTACTAGGATTCGCTGTTTTAGCGGGGGCAAGGATCGAAGTCTCATCCTCATGTTTCCGTTGAGGGAGTTTCATACAAGGAGATGCGAAATCCTCGGGCTACTTCGTTTCATGCTCTTCACACATTCATTCTCCACTGAGAAGTTGCCTATGTGCAAGTGGTTTCTTCTACCGTTCGTCGTCCAAGAAAGAGACAGACAAGATTGCCTTTTTCTTTCATAAAGAGGAAGCGATCCTTGGCAACTTTGTCTCATGTTTCTTCTTTGGCAGGATTCACAAGAGACGTGATCACCACGTTTGACACCCAAAAATTATTAAGTCTTGTAAATCGATATGACACCGATCTAGAAATCGGTGTCGAGGAATTCTATCCTTGGTGAGTCCTCGATAGCAATAATGGTTGTCGATGACCAAGATAAATAGTTCACTTATCAACATATGATGATGACTAGTTGACGATTGACACTTAGATATAATTAAATATGTGTCAAATGTAGAAATTGAAGACAATTAAGATGTTGATTAATGGTTAGATCCAATGAGAAATGAGAATTCATTAGGACTTGTAGAGAAGATTGATGTGTAATCATGGAGCCTAAAATTTTAGAGATGCATATAAGTACAGCAGCGATTAAAGAAGTCATAACCACTTGTAAATAAGGTTCACGCACAATTATGGAATATGATCATGGAGCTTAAAATCATGGAGATGCTTCCATAACCGGTAATTTGAGTATTAACCATTTAAAAGCGCTTACATTTTACAATAAGCTATAAAAGCCATGTTAAATCATTGTAAAAGCAACCGGAATCATAAGCTTAAACTGTAGAACTTTTAGTTTATCCGTTTATCTTCTTAGATTTTTCCTTTTACTTTTCCTCTAAAATAGTTAGTTTTAGTTCTTGGTTAGGCGTTCACCCTATCCAAGGTACTATGGAACCAAATTCAATAAAAATTGAAGATCAACCTTTAATGAAAGATATTTCGTCACATGGAGCTATTCCTAATGAAATATCTACCTACATATTGGGACTTTCCTGCCTAGTTAGATTTTGATACATTTTCTTTGGTCCATCACAGCCATCCATTTTTGTGGGACTCACAAAAATGGATGGATGGCGTTACAATTTTGGGTAAGTTTGAAGATAATGACACAATTAGTCCCTAAATTTTGGTTTAATGTACAACTCGGTCCCTAAACTTTTAATTGATTCAATGTAGTCTTTGAATTCTAGCCTAATGTGTAATATAGTCTTTGAATTTTTAATTTGTTCAATGTAATTACTGAACTGTATGAAAATGTTCAATATAGTTATTTCATTAATTCAAAACCATGGACTACATTAAACATTTTCATATAGTTCAGAGACTATATTGAACAAATTAAAAATTCATGGATCATATTAAACAAATAAAAATTCAAGGGTAAATTGTGCATTAGGCCAAAATTCAAGAACTGTTTTTGTCATTTTGTCTAAGTTTGAGAATGTTTTGTCTTTGAAAATTTGGATTGGTGAAAAGAACCTTGATTAACAGGATTTACATCGGAAGCAAATAGTGTTTCATAATCACCTCGTAGACTACTCATTCAAAAGTAACTTTTAACATGACAACGAGATTAAAAAGAAAAGAAAAGGAGCAGACTAGAGGAAGCTAGGAACTACAGATAAAGGCTTGACTAGATATGGTTGCACCACCTAGAACCGTCGATGTAGGTTCATGTGATTTCACGCAATACGACGACAGGCTTAACTTACATTTGGTAATAAACTATTTAAGCCGTGTTAAATCACTGTAAAAGCATCCATAATTATCAACACAACTTGTGGATCTTTTAGTTTATCAATTTATCTTTTCAAATCCTGCATTTACTTTCCTTTTACAATAGTTACTTTTGCTTCTTGGTTACGCATTCTCCCTATTCGAATAACTACTTAACCCGATTTTATAAAAACCGAAGATCAACCTTCAGTGAAAGACAATTATGCATGGAGCCATTCCCAGGGAAATATCCACCCACATATTGAGAATTTCTTGCCTAGTTAGTTTTGGATATGCTTGATTTGGTCCAACGCAGCCATCTATGGATGGATGCGATACATTTTCGGGTAAGTTTGGCAATGCTTTGCCTTTGAATATTTAGATTGGCGGAAAGAACCTTGACTAAAAGGATTTACCTTGGAGGAAAATAGTGTTTCTTAATCACCTTGTAGACTACTCATTCAAAAGTAACTTTTAACGTGAGAAAAAGATTAAAAAGAAAAGAAAAGGAGCAGAGGAAGATAAAAACCACAGATATAGGCTTGACTAGATATGAGTGGCACCGCCTAGAACCGTCCATGTAGGTTCATGTGATTTCACGCATTGCGATGCCTAACTTGCATGATGCAACCCTCGACAAGATAGTGTCGTCAGGGTAAAGATGGAAGACAAAAAATTCATTGAAGACTTGCCTTTCGGAAATGCAAAGATGCCAAAGCTAGCAGAGACCTGTCTCGAGCTCTAAGGTAGGTTTTTGGGCACCCATCAAAAGCTTACGAGGCTTAGAAACTTTATATAAATCAAAGAGACGCACCATCGTGGAAGATCTTGAAGAAACACAATTAAAAAATGGAAACTTCCATAGAAGTCGCACACGTATATGTATATATAAGTGAATGTCTCAAGTCTGTCTTTACTCAAAAAACTCTTAAAGCAAAGCTAATGGAGCGGTTCATGCATATCGTTCGGTGATATGATCGGATTCCATTCCAATCATTGACCGAACCCATCCCTATCCTTTTACCCACCCGACATGTGAGGGAGCAAGAGGCTCGAGGGATCTTCATTTCTCACCTCTCTTTCCTTTTCCTTTCGTCTCCTTTTGGATAGGGGAGATCACGATTTCTCTATGTTGCCAATAAGGACAAAGAATTGTTAAATCTCCTATTTTCGCCACTTCCCCACGCCAAGACAAAGATCTGCATCCTTCCGGGAAAGATCAGTCCCAAGCCTAATAATCAAAGTCGAAGATAAGAAGAGGAGGATTACAATACTATTTTCACACTGTAATGCATTAGAGGTTCCCAGAAACACTATAGTTTAACCAAGAAGAGGCCAAAGAGAGGTACAAAGTGCTAGTACAACTACGCTCATTGTTAATGGATATTGCTTTTGGTTGCACTTGGTTAGTATGCTTTGACCAGTGAAAACCCTAGCTTTTTTGCCGATTATTATTGCCGACCCTTCAGCTTTTTGCGTGGTCCTCATCCCAACAAAATCTAATCCTGAATACCCGTTAAGCCTACTCAGTTTTATATTGATTGATCAATCATCTCCTGTGGCCCAAACGCATGATTAAAATTTAGATAGAAGAAGCAATCTCGTTCTTCCCTGTTCTCACCCCCCATTCAATGTCAAATTGCCGTCCTCTTGGGCATGGACTCAGCACCCACTGGGACTCACCTGTCCCAAAAGAATAAAGAAAGGAAAAAAGGAGACTCGACAATATCATTGGGGAATGATGAAAAGAGTTTCATCAGATCCACCGCAAAGTGGGGAAATGTTTTTAAATCAAGCACCGTGGATTGATCTTATGATGATAAATTCCTTGTGTTGTAAATATTGTGCAAGATTGTACAGTTTTATGGAACATTAGCTAAGGCTTCGTTAATTGTGCAAAACATGAATGATTTGGAAAATATTTTCTAAAAATGAATTGACAAAGTTATATTTAAACATATATTGTTCTTTATTTAAATAAATGGAATCTAAAATTATTTTGGCCAACTCTTCCATGTGATTTTTCATACTTCATTGATTAGATCAATGTCTATACTATGTGTTCATATGATAAATTTTAAAGTACATGAATAAAGCCAATACCGAGCAAAGCTTCGGCCAGCCAACTTCATCTATCCTCGTCACATCCTTGTCAATAACATTCCCCAAAATAATTTAGAGCTCTTTCTCGTGCTGGGTCCCAAAAATTTGGTGAAACAGGGGAAGAGGGCAACCGAAACAAAGAAAGCAAGAAGAAAAGAAAGACAAAAACCAAGGAAAAGGGATTGAATTCATTAGGGAAATTATCTACGCGTGCCCATTGAACACATAAAGTGAACCCCCACGATCGGTCATTCACATTGGATTTCGCCTGAAAGTTGCTATATCATACTTACTCTAAGTTGAAGCTATAAGCATGTATTAATCCTGATTTGTTATTGAGAAATGAGCATAGATAGCTTATTCTAATCTGGTCTTGACAGGTCAAGTTGACATGGAGCATCTGGCGACGAAAGTGTCGTTGGTGATGATATGAAAAAGAAATTTGTTAAGTGGCGATGGTATATGCTGTCTGCTATAGGCGCCATCTGAGGAAGTCCGTAGCTGAGGGTTTCCACATGTGAGGGATTATTATTGCATGTGGCGGAATCGGATTATTCCGATTTTTTCCATCTAATTGAGTGGCTGAATAGTGAATATCGTTACGTCGCTTCTCTGCTTTCTTTTCGAGTGAAGATTTTATCTATGTCATTAATGTGTTTTTTTTTGCAAAATGATTCTTGGATTTTAAGATTCTACCAATGCATCTTTTCAAATGAGTTGCTTCATTGAAGTGTTGAATAGGGATGCTGAAGGTGTCAAGTTGGAATTGGACCATACGAGGACTGACGTCGCATTCTTATCGGCTAACCAAATAGGTATGATGCTAGAAATGCCGATAATAGTGAGAAAAAGATTCATGTAAATTTATGAAATGGTTGATAAATTTAAGGAGATTGTAATAAATGCAAAAAAAATTAGCAAAAAGTTGGCAATTCCCAAATTGTAACATATTTAAAAATAATTTTGTAAACTTGTTAATAACTTACCAATGACTTACTAAGAAGTTGGGCTATCAATGATTTTTTTCCTTGATAATAGTTTTTGAATTCTACCAACTCTTTCAAAAGTATACTTGTACGGCACGAGACTGTAGAATCGCCCTGGCTCGATGCACGAATAATTGGACCTAGGGCGTCATTCGACATGATTTCCTACGCATGTTTAAGATAGAAAAAGAATCTGTGCTCGAGGAAACTTGATCTTTGTCTGTTAGTCCATCTTAGAACAAAAATTGATCCCACACGAACATAGGAATCATATCGAAGTTTGTCTTTCGTATCAATGCAGCTGAGGCAGGTAAGGTCACCCCTCCGTGCTCGCCTGTTCTCTAATTGTAGGCTCGAGAAAGGCCCTATGAGATCGACATGTCCTGCTTTCCTTGTGCTTCTTTGCTTTATAATGCGATGCAAAAACGAATATAGATGCGTCACCTTAACATCGTTTTCTTCCTCGAGCAAAGATGCAGATTAAACGAGCAAGTGGTCGCTTGGGCAATATGGGCAATGCTGTATGTGCAACTTCAATGGGAACCAGCCTTTTCTTGTTCACGAAGCTTAAATGGACCATACTTCAACTAGAGTCTAATTAGGCTTCCCTAGATCCAAGAATTTGTATGGATTGGACTCACATAACGTGGAATAGTACAAGGCTCTATCCATTTCTATTTGGCATGAATTCACATTAATAGCCTTTTCATGGAAAAATCGAAATAAAGTCTTATGTAGTTGATACCACTTGATCTTTCGTTGTGGTTCTTTGATATCCAAATTAGGAATTATGACATGAAGGGCATGATATAAATTATCCTAAGATTCATACCTGATTTTGATTGTTTCATTTTAAACTCATCAACAGTGGGTTCGAATAAGGTATTTATAGTATATCTAAGAAAAAAAAACGATTCAAACTTGTCATCTGTAACCACTTGCACACGTCATATGTTCTATACTTATTAATGTGTAAACTTCGCTTGACAAAGATGCACAACCCTCAAATATCTCCCTTCCTCCATCTCTTAGTCCATCCAAGGTGGTTGAAAGAGTATTTCTTTGCTCCAATATAACTTGAGATGGCCTCCGATGGTGTGTAGGGATGATTAATTTTAGTGTGCATTGATATCCAATTGCAATCTAAAAAATTAGAAACGAAAATTTTGAACTGACTAGTTTTTGGCTCTTGATAAGAACTCATGATTTTTTTTTATTACAAAATCTTAAAATTGCAAATTTTTAAAATGAAAAGAAACTAATCATTGTTAAGTAGTTAAAGGTCGTGAAGTTACATCTGAAACTAAGTCCATTCTGGCTGGTTTTCGATTGAACCGAACTCCATGCCTACGTGATAGGGTCAAGAACCCTTACCCATCCTCGGCCCAACCCAGGCAAATGGAAGTTCATGACAGCCGGCTGGGGACATTCCCCGGCCCGACAGGACACAGAGGAGTCGGCGACCACGTCGCCGTTGTTTCTTTCCGGCAATCGCGGTCGAGGAATCCTCACGGTCTCATCAGCGTACCCATCATCATCGTCCTCGTTGGCGCTACGTAAATTCTCAGCGTCGATTCCCTTACTACCAACCGGTGGGACCCTGTCCTTGCGGCATTTACCGATCTTTTGACTTTCTCCACAACTTTCCCTTCCTTCCGTCCTCCTCCTTCTCCTCCTCCTGCCTCTCCCTCTGCAACGATCGTTTACGCCGGTTGATGCTTCTTTCTTGACGGAATTCGTCGCCGGAGAGGTCTCGTAAGATGGCCGGCCAGTCCTCCTCGTCCTACCCAATTCTCTGCGCTTCCTTCAATCAGGACAACAGGTGACTTTCTCAATTGGGCAGTTGCTTGAATTTGTTTGCTTGCTCCGAACTCCCTAAAGTTCGAAGCTTTTCGCCTTTTCCGAACGAGGGGCGTGGTGTTTTTTCGATTGCTGAAGCTTGTGTGTCGTCGTGGGTGGGGGCGTTGATTTTGCAGTTGCTTCGTCATCGGCACGAGGGATGGCTTCCGGATTTTCGATTCCAACACGGGGAAGCTCTTGTATGAACGAGGTCAGCTTTTGCAGCTTATCTGATTCGTTATCTGTTCACGAGGAAATCAATATTGTTTGCACTAATTTATGATGGTCTTTATGAAGGAAATATGGAATCTCTTGTTTCCTTATTAGTACCATCAATCTGTCTAAGTTGTATGGAACTTGTGGTGTCGTGTTTTGTGTGAGTAGTCATTTAGGAATTCTTTTATGGAAAGATTGATTGGATGACAATGACGACCGAGGGAAAAGCCTATGACACCTTCACCAACTTAAGCTGAATCATAGGTGGGAAGTATACAGGCTGCAAAATGAGGACTCCTCTTGCCTTTTCTAGACAAGAAATAGAAATCCTTCCTCATTCTGTGGCCTGTATACTAAACAGCTTAAGTTGATGAAGGTGTCATAGGCATTTTGAGTGAGTAGTCATCTATTACGAATACTTAGATTGCCTGGAGTGGAAAATATTTAAATGCTTTTGGGGACACCAAGCTGCCTAACTTCTGTTGCTGTATTGTTTATTCGGTTATGTCCTAAGATTAATATGTTTCTTTTATGTTTATAGCTGTTGGAGCTTTCATCATTGTTGAAATGCTCTTTAGCACTAATCTTCTTGCCATTGTTGGAGCCGGAGAGCAGGTGCTTCTTAGTTGATGCGCCTTTGGTTCTTTTTTAAATGAGTCATCTGAAGTTCTATGTGATCATTCACTCATCATTGATGTCATTGCTGCAGCCATCTTTGTCCCCTCGTCGCCTGGTTTTGTTTAATACCACAACTGGAACTGCTTTTCGAGAGTTAAATTTTCTAACTTCAATTGTTGCAGTTCGCTTAAATAGGAAGAGGTACCTACTCCATTATATGTTTGTGCTGGGGTTGGCTATTGATTCTCCTTCGCAATCACTGGTTTCCGTTTAGTAAAATTACTATAAATGTCGTTGCAGACTTGTGGTTGTCCTACAAGACAAGACATACATATACGATGTGAATACTGTTGCAATACTGGACACAATCGATACCGTGCCAAATCCAAAGGGTGAGTTTTGGAAAAAATCTTTTGGTCTTTCAATGCTTACTGATTTGAGTGAAGGATCATTTGGCCTTCATAATTGTCACAAACAGGAGTTATATTTGTGTTACTTTAAGACAATATCATTCTTCTGTTGAGATCTTGAAAGATTCAGGCTATGGACTCATTTGCAAGAGTAGTTTGAGTGCATTATATTGTTGTTTTTTGAGCTGCATCATTGACTCTATGTTATGGGACTACTTTATATACAGGTAGATTTGACCAAGTTTCTTATGCCTTAGTAGGGCGGTTTAGCTGTTTGTCCAGGTAGTGACCTATCTTTTTGGTGCCATAGACATTATGCAGAGCTAGGCAAGTAAAAGTTGCCACAGAGATTTGGAAACTTAGCTATTTGTGAGAAAAAGGCACCTCTATGGTTGTAGTCTGTTGTCAGTCTAGGTTTTTGTCATCATCATATCATGTTAATATGCTGTTAATTGTTGAATATCTTATTTTTGGCTGCTGCACAAGCCACAAATTGTATAGTCCTCTTTAATGATGATAGTGACTTTGTCTTGTGTACTTAGCTCCTTGAGTTCTTCTCTGAACAGGAATCTGTGCATTCTCTCCCAGTTTGGATGGTTGCTTCTTGGCTCTTCCTGCAAGTGCAACTAAAGGAACTGTGTTGGTGTATAATGTCATGGAGCTCCATTCACACTGTGAGGTTACTTCCTCATACAAAAGGAACTCCACATTGCATTTCAACAGCATCTGATTTTCTATCCTGTCGGTTTATTAGATAGTTATCCTTGTGAGGATCTTGCTCGATGAATGAAGGCAGCTGTATACTTTTTGACCAGTGATATTCTTGAATCCCGTCAGTTAGCAGAATTAGTAAATACTTTAACCATGATCAAGCAAGTCACTTGCTCAGTTTCTGGTTTTTGTTTGTGTGAGCTTTTTTATTATGATGACTGATTCTATGGTGGCCATCCTCTTCTTTGCAAGAGATAGGTCTGATTATGATCCCAAAACTCAGGTGGATGTAGGAAAAATGATTAGGGGCTATCTACTGATTTAGGAGCAAAAAAGGAAATAGAGAAATGAGTGAATAAGAATCGAATCATGGTGCATAGATGGTTGTTGATTAGAGTATTAGGAAGAAGAGTTTGAGACACTGTTTAGCTTCTCTTCAATGCTTCAGAAGTTGAATGCATTTCGATTTTGACAAACAAATAATGGACTCTGGCCCTGGTAAACTTCCAATTAGACAAACTAGAAGATGAAAATAATTTTGTTCTTCCATAATTGTTATCGGACTTGATTAGTGTTATCCCTCTTGCTGTAATGAGTCACATTACTAACATTCCATTGGATTGCAGATTGATGCCCATCGTTCACCATTGGCTGCAATGGTCCTCTCGTCCAATGGGATGTACATAGCCACAGCATCTGAACATGGAACAATAATCAGAGTTCATTTGATCTCTGATGCAAGCAAGGTAAGAAATGCCAGTAATGTATCTATTTTTGCTGTTCATTTTTTGATGTCTTTAGCATCTACAGTAGTTTATAAATAGCCGTATGTTCTCTGTCAACGATAGATGTATGCACAGCCAATGCCCGCAAAATGCATGCATTTCAAAGTGCCGATACAGGGAGCCTGTTTCATATTCATGGAGGACCTGTTTAATCTTATAGTCTTGTGGAGAGCACAGTAGTTGAAGAGATGCTTAATTAGTCAATCAGAGCAAGTGAGTAGTTGGGTACATTTACATATTTATACCCTGCTTATGCTCCACAATGAACAACCAAGACTCCACTTAATCCCTTCTTATGCAGATGGGGGAGAACACATACTTTTCTGTAGCATTAGATTTTATTATTATTATTATTTTTGGGTTTATGCACCAGGCATACGCATTCTTTTGTGTCTATTGTTAGCAGTATTAAGTGAAGTGGTTTTGGAGAATAATACAAATAGTAGTGAGGCCTAAAAAGTCTTACTGTGTCAAAAAATTAACGTTGACTTTATAGATGCCTTGACCATGTTGCTGAACTGACTTTACATCCAGCATTCTCAGCCGCCTTCTGTTGTAGTTGTCTAATATTTAATTCATATTTTAGTTTTAGTTCTTGATCATTTTTCTGTGGCAGCAGCATTCATGTCATCTTTCTTCTCTTGATGGCATCTAACGATGCTTCATTGCAGTCATATAGTTTCAGAAGGGGAACATATGCATCGACAATATTTTCCTTGTCCTTTGGGCCATCATTGGAACTGCCGGACATTCTTGCTGCCTCAAGTTCCTCAGGATCTGTTCATGTTTTCTCCCCGGGTATTGCTGTAAACCAAAGGTGAATATTGACTTTCGATATTTCAAATTGAAGTTGGAACTTGCTTGGATATAAGAAATTTATTTCGGGTTTTAAAACATCAAATTGATGTTTGGCTAGTTATAGAAAGTTTCTATCTTGTATTTCACACTTTGAGAGAGGTTGTGCTAATTTTAGTAAGCTTGATAATCAATCTAGTAAATCTTAATGCAGTGTCATTTTTACTTTTGATCATTACACAATTTGTTTCCTAAGATGTTTTCATGCTCTTCTTTTAATGGCCGTGCATTACTTTCCCCTTCACAATCCCATGCAGTATTGATTATTTTCTGGAATGTTGTCTTTCCAGAAGCAAAAGATCAAATAGTTTTCTTGGAGCAGTCTTACCTGATTCTGTGAATGATGTACTTGATCCGGCTCATCATCTTGTACTCCATGGTGCTACTCCGGGTGGAGTCAAAAGGTAAAGTAGTTACTATTGATATCACTATTCAAGTTGGGGCAAGATGTTCGTATAGTATGGAAGATGTATTCGACTAGCACTCAATCATAGTGAAGATATGTGTCGACAGTTAGCTCTATGGTGGAATTTGGTTTTTTGTATATTAATACTTAGTCGAGGCTAAATGGGATTATTTTATTCTTTTTTTTGTCCTAGGACTAAAAATTATGATATAGATTAGTTATTATATGGTTTTCTTTTCTTCAAAAATTCGTGGGTGAATTGCAAAGTGAAGATCAAAATTGCTGGAGCGATACAGAGAGAGAGGAGGGGGTTTGCTTGGACGGAAGATTAATCGTTTATCTGGTGGGTGAAACTCAGAACTATAAATCTCAGGACTGTCGAGTCAGCTATTCAGCTGGATTCTGAAATCCCCATAGCTAAGTTGATGCTATTTACGTTGTTGAGCCGACTTTATGTTCTAGACCACCTGTTTAGACTCATTGAGTTCTTATGACTTGATCTTTTATATGCTTTTCAACTTATGAAATAAACATTTCTAATACAGCTACGCAGTGATTCGCAAAGTAGATAAGGATCCCAAAACATCTGCATCTGAATTTACTGCGTGTAGGTGAGTAACTCATGATATCTGGCTTCTCTTTCAGTGCAGGGTTCCTTCATCTCTCATCTGTCAGTTTTGCTCCTTCTTTATCCTTGTAATGCTTTTCTTGGTGTAAATCGTTGTAATTTCATCCAATAGATCAAATGGATTATAAGGGTATATGGACCAAGATTTCTTCATTCATAGTTACCCAATTCAAAATGTATTGGACAGAATGCCTAGTATGAGCTGCAAGTAGTACCTTGAGATGCCTAGTTTTTTTTTTTTTTTTTTTTTTTTTCCGAAGTTTCATGATTGGGTGCCACCTATTAGATCTGTAACCCTTTGAATATGACTAAGAGGCCACTATCTGGGTTTTCAAGTGTACAATTGCATTCATATGTCTGAATTTGTTGTTTGTGGCTGTGCATATTGGTCCATTAGATGATTGTACACAACCCATTCTGGCCTCTATAATTGAGCTCCTTAAAGTGACTGAATCTCTATGATAACTGAATTGAGGTGTGATTTTTGTTGCTCATGTTCCTGTCACATGATTTTTTTAATCTGTAGAGTTTTTGAATTGGAAGACATAAAGCCAAACAGGGTGTCAGTATGCTTGTAAATGAGTTCTTTTACTGGCTCACGGCTAGTGACCTTGAATGCTTATCAAAATAACAAGGAAGTTTGATCTTTCATTAACCTCCATGCCAGCGATGTTTCTGATCCTCCTTGTGCCTTTTTCAGGGCAGTAATATCCATCATAACCTTCAACGGTTACTTCCAGGAGTATAACTTAAGTATCAATGAACAAAATGAGGCCTCCTGGTCTTTGGAACGCGAATTCAACCTCTTGATGGTAAATTCCATGCCGTGACACAGCACAGGGAATTTATGTGTTCTTTTCAAGAGTTCTTTGGAGCACATGACTGGTTGGCAAAACTCATGTATCTGTCAGCTTGGCAGCCAGCTTTGTGCCAAGCATGCATCTCATGCCGACGGCAACCGAGTACTATGAAAGCAATGAAGAAAGATTAGAAGATAATGTTGTGGTCGTTGACTGAGCAAATGGGATTTTTCCAGAGGTAATAAAAGTCATAGCACACGCCATGTGCGGTCCTATTATACTCAAAATGTGTATTCTTCAGTTTCTGCTATCCATATCTGCTTGGGGACTCTAGGTCTGAAGATGTCCCGTTAGACTACTTATTGTGAAAGAAGACGAACGACCACGATATAGTCTTTTTCGACTGCGTGGAGTCAGAAAATTGTACAGCATACGACATCACGTGACTTAACAAAGATTGTCCTGGATAAAAATCCTCTCTCTCTCTCTCTCTCTCTCTCAAAGTAAATGTTTGCTTTTGGTGGAACGAGGGAAATGTTTACTTTCGAATGGTAACCCTTTCTCAGGGAATCAATCAACATCGTATGACCTTTGAACAATCTATTCAATGATAGAAAAAGAGTTCGTGATGAAAGCGATCATGCGCAAGCCAAAGTGGACAAAAATTGACGGCCGAGCCCCTCATATGCTTTCCTCGTGAAATTTCATCACATGATTGGCATTGAAGCAGCAACCAAATTCAATATAGTATAAAGTAGCTTAATCAACAACTACGGTGTGTTGCTCCAATAGTACCAATACGCAAGTTCTACTACATGGGTCCTCTGCATGAGCATGGTAAATAAAACATCTGTGTAAACGTAATACATGACATGTTTGAGCCCAATTGAGGCACCTTCTATGCAATTTTTAAGCAACATCATCAAAGCAGCATGCGTAGGGCCCGGGTTTGAAAGAGAGTTCAAAAGAAAACTTTGCATCATGCGGGCCTTCGAATGAACAATGTTAAAAAGGGGAACTCGTTCTTTTTATTAATATATTGCTTCTTTTGATTGTATCCAGCCCGTTCAATATGGGTAAAAACAGAACATTTCGGACGAGAATTGTCCCTGATGTTGCCACCAGAATAAGCAAGTCGACGAAAATTTGGATGTGGAATGAGTTCGGGCTCGAGCCTAAAAGTTGATTACTTCAAAGCCTCATATGAAAATAAAAAAAAATAAAAAAAAAAGTCCAGTGAACCCTCCCTCCTCATCCTCAAAAAGAGACGACCCTGCTTCTTCCATGATCAGTGCAACTCCTTGAAAAGAGATGGCTCTGTTTCTCCCTGGGTCCTGGTGATTCGGTTAATATTCGGCTGGCGTTCGCCCAACGGTTCTCTCTCTTTTCATTGGCGAAGACCTTCAACCCAACCAAAGAGGAAAAGGAGAGAACTTCAGCAGAGCTCTCGCTTCCATCTTCTTCTTCCGTTCTTTCTTCTGCTGCGGCGCTGAGTCTCAAAGTCGGATTGCCCTCGCCCCGCCCTTCGCATGGCCTCCTTGCGGAGGCTTCTTCCAGCCTGCTCGTCCCTCAAGGTCGGTGCTTTTGGTGTTCTGCTGCGTTTTCTTCGTGTGTGGGGCTGCAATAACGACTATCTCTTCTGACCCATGTGCCCGTTGCTTTGGATTCGCGTCCTCTATGTACTTGTGTCTATGGAGTAAAAAATCTCTGAGGGTTGCGACTTGCAATGCGGGTTTCATGCGAGTTAGTCGTTGGCATTTTCACAAACACGTCTTTCGTCATTGCAGGGGTGGAACGTTCTTCGCGATGAGGCCAGAGCAGGTGAGGTTTTTCGTTGTTTGGCTGCTCTGTATTGTATAAATCGTTTCATAGTCGTAAAGGTGGATCTGTTCGTGCTGAGTTTTCGGAAAGGGAAGAAGGTTGATACTTGATTTGCAGAGCTTGGAGGAAGCTTCCGGTGCCTCAGCTCGATTTGTTCGCCGGACCAGAAGGTCTTGAAATTGGAGGAGCATTGGCAGTCCAAGCATGACAGCCCGGGGCTCAGTGATGAGATAGCAAAGATTCGGCATGAATTCAATGCTGCCAAGAAGAGTTTTCTCAAGATTCCTGGGGCACTCAAAGAAATGCCGAAGATGAACCCTAAAGGTTGCAATAATTTTCTTTCGTTTAAACTCCATTGCTGCTATTCAAATATATCATTTGTTTACATTTGGGCTGTGATTAGATGCTGACTGTTATTGTGAATCACATTAGGAATATATGTGAACAAGAATATAAGACTGGATCATATACAAGTGTATGGATTTGACTATGACTACACCCTGGCACATTACTCTGCTGATTTGCAGACTTTGATATATGATCTTGCAAAGCAGCACATGGTTAATGAGGTCCGTATAATGCCTAAAATCTCTGCATGTTACTCCCACGGTCTGTAGCATGGCTGTTTTATGACGTAATTATTAATCACAAATTCCTTGCCTTTTTCTTTCAGTTTAGGTACCCTGAAATTTGTATGAATTTTAAGTATGATCCAAGCTTTCCCATCAGAGGATTATACTATGACAAGCAAAAAGGATGTCTCTTGAAGTTGGATTTCTTTGGCTCAATTGAGCCAGATGGATGCTACTTTGGTCGACGGAAGGTAATTTTATCATTCATTAGTCTTTGGTTGTTGCAAACATGTTTCTCTCCGATGGAAGAATTCGAAGATCTTCCATATGGTCTTTTGTATTCCTTTTTTTATGATTATTCTGAGAGACCAAAAATTCCGCATAAAGGTCATACCAGTGCAGTGGCTTTTTGACATATAAAGCAGGATAATTGAACAAATTCTGGAAAATTTTCTACATGGTTGTACATAGGAATTAATATAGCTTAAGCATCTCCTTTATCCCTTTTGATGCATGTATTTTGGTATTGATTGCACAGAATTGCTAAAGAACAAGTACAGGCTTGATGAAACCATGTCTTTATGTGCTTGTTCATATTATTTGTTAATTCAAATAGTTTGTGGTCTTTTTGGTCATGATTGAAGGTATCCTTAGCTTGCTATTGGGTGATTGGATTGTTGTAACATTTTCTTTTATTTATTTTTTTGCTAGTATGAGAAATATGATTGTTCCAGTTCATAGCTTTAAACACATTAAATGCAGCTTTCCGGGAAGGAAATCAATCTCATGTATGGAACGCGGCATATTGGCCGTGATCAGGCACGCGGGCTTGTTGGCTTAATGGACTTCTTCTGCTTTAGTGAGGTTAGTTTCAGCATCTGTTTGCTATTTTTAGAATCTCCTTGTAAAAAGCAAGTGGTGCAGTAAGAGTTCTGGTGGTATTTGAAACAAATCAGTATCCTACACCATGGCTCCTACTGCTGTCTGGGCTTGAAGCAACATCCTATAGATTGTGGGTCCAACTTGATGGATTGTGCTTTAATCTATACAAACCTGCTTCTCTGAGTGGTTCATATGTGCAGTGATCTATTCAACATTACTTCTATATCTTCTTTGGATCCCTCTGACTTTAAGTATTTTTAGCTTATGTCACCATATACTTGTCTACACTGCTGCAACTTCTAAATTGGGCAACCTTTGTCTCAAACAGGATTTTCAATACCTTATTTGTAGTACTAAACCTCATCTTATCAGCTTTTAGCCTTGACTTTTGCTCTTTGTTACTTCTAGGCATGCCTCATTGCAGATATGGTGCAATTTTTTGTTGATGCGAAGCTGGAATTTGATGCCTGTTACATTTATGAAGATGTAAATCGGGCAATTCAGCATGTTCATCGAAGTGGATTAGTTCACAGAGGGATTCTTTCAGACCCTCCTAGATACTTAGTAAAAAACGTGAGTTAGTACTTCTTGTATTTGTGTACTTTTTTCACTGGATATTATTCTAAATTTTATTGTTTGTCGGATATGTGGAGTTCATTTATTGGTATTCTCAACATAACAGGGAGAGGTGCTGCACTTCCTGAAGATGTTGAAGGAGAAAGGGAAGAAACTGTTTTTGTTGACTAATTCTCCTTTCTATTTTGTAGATGGAGGGATGCAGTTTATGCTGGAGGTTAGATTCATTCTTGAAACTATGCCACCATGTTTCTTGTTATAGTGAAAATGTGAAGATTGATGACTTCTATCTGGCATCCTTTTCCACTACGGCAGAGCTGCTGGTGTTTATGTCTTATGCATTAAAAGACAACAAACTGTTCTTGTTCTTTTTGCCTGTCCTTTATGAGTTATATGGAGGTGTTATCATTTCATGAACCCTGTCTTGAAATTCTTCTCAGGAATACGTGGACTGTAGAGATTCATGGAGGGAACTTTTTGATGTTGTGATAGCTAAAGCGAATAAGCCTGACTTTTACACATCTGAACACCCATTTCGGTTTGCATTTATACTTTTCTCTTTATTTTTCCCCTTTATATAAATAAAATTAAGTGCTATTTTACCTTACTATAGCTTTAGTTTGTTTCTGTTGGTAATATTAGGATTCATTGTGTTTTAGTGAGTAGAAGCATCTCTTATTGAAAATAGAAGAGAGGGAACCGGGATTGTTTTACTGGTTTAAAGATATTCAGAAATTGCCTTACCCAATAAAACTGCTTTTTAAGGCAGTTAAAATGTGCAAAGTTATCTTTCAGCCATTATGCGCTTGTATTAGTATATGAGATGCTTTTCATACTATACAAAGCTAGTGGTAAACCATTGCCAAAATCAGTTGCTTCATTGCATCTGCCTTCTGAGGAAAGAGAACAATTAATGATCGGACATTGCTCTGCCTAAAATTGTTCTCACCTCAACTGTTGATGCAAACATTGTGCTGCTATCTCAACTTGTGATGCAGCCTCAAGTCACTGGAAATTCTGCAATCCAAATTCTCAGTCATCTAATTTTGACAATTTTTATCTAAGTCATGTCAATGAATTCAGAATTTTCCCCTTTCTTGCATGAAAACAGCTAGAAATTTCGATTAATATCCTAGGAGACTGATTTTTCTAAAGAGGAATATCTTCTTCTATAGGACCAGAAAAATCTGTTCAGTTTGGGGTTAATTCACATGCCTAGTTCATGATTCCAACTGTATGACCAATTATGGCAAATATATGCTGCGTTAGAAATAGAGCCAAGGATTGTTCATAATTACAAATTGAGGCATTGGAAGGAAGGGAGGGAGTAGATTGTTTGCAGTGCTCAAATTATTTATTCTTGCGTTTCGTATGGATGATTCTCGCATTGAAGAGTCTAGGTACCCAGCATAAAGTTTATTATCTATTGAAGTGGCCTTGGTAGTTTATGTCCAATTAAATTTTGTCTATGTGATAATGTTGTTTTGGTGATTTTCCTCTGTCAAACATCTATGCAGTTGTTATGACTCAGAAAAGGATACCTTGGCTTTCACCAAGGTGGATACGTTGCTTCCTGATAAAATCTATTACCATGGCTGCCTTAAATCATTCCTTCAGATCACTAAGTGGAATGGTCCAGAGGTATGCACTAAGTAGTTGTACCATGTTTGCTAATTTATCAGACAGTTGATCGATTCATCCTCCAGTATATCCTTTTTGCACTGTGAATTAACTTGTAATCCCCTTTTCCTCCTTGTAAGGTGATATACTTTGGGGATCATCTATTTAGTGACCTAAGAGGGCCTTCAAAGGCTGGCTGGCGCACTGCTGCTATCATCCATGAACTAGAAGTATGTTGGTTTATTTAGTTGTGATTCTTTCTACTCAGAAAAGTTAATGGAGTTCATTGAACTTCTAGTCATTGCTGGATTTTAAATCATGCGGTGCAATTTGATTACGAAACATAATACTGAAGAAGCTGGAATGAATTAGATGGAGTTCGTTGAACTTCTTTCTTTTTGTACTTTATAGATCTGGAATCATCTATAATTAGACAAAAATCAAGATAAGACAATCAAATCTTGTCAGTTAGATTGTTGACTGCTCTGTATATACTGGGAAGTACTGCTTTAATTTCCCAGTCATGTTTTAGCTTTCTATTGGTTTACATACTCCTGTAGTTAGATAATGGAGCAGCTACTTTGTACTTATGTCAGTCTTCGGTTATATGCAGAATGAGATACATATCCAAAATGATGATCGCTACCGATTTGAGCAGGTAAACCACGATGGATATTATTTATAATTGTTTGTATACCCAAAAATAGTTTGAATGAGGTGTGTTAATATCTCTGATGATTTCAAGTTTTCATCATGCACACGCATTTTTTGAGCTTACCATCATAAAGACCGTGATGTGCATATAAATTGTTTGGAAAGACAAGACCCCTCCCTGGCACCCTCCCCTCTTTAGGTGTATGTCTGCTTGTTCATTTCCGAGTCATGCGACAGCAAGGCAGTTGAACAACTTATTTATATTAGACATTTTTGCTTCTGATTTTTTTTTTTTTTAATAAAACTCTCGGCATGTTTCCAAAATACTCATGGAGCAGTGCAATTTCCTATTAAAAAGATGAATGCATTTAGGATAACTTAGTGTTACCTCTAGAATTGAACTTGAGAGGGAGAGGCCAGGGGTAGTCACCTCTTCAAAAGGTTCGTCTAATATGATATACTTCATATTGTTAGATCATTGCCTCGGTATTTTCATTTCAAAGTGGATGTGGCTTTGCGGCTATTACCATATCAAGCCACTTTCAGGTTTGGATGTTTTGAGATTGCCACTTCTTGGGAGATGACTTTAACAAAAGTTCTCCCAACTTGAAGCTTCTTCACCTTTTATACATCCAGAAACCACAACTGTTCGCTTCTGTCTGATGGAAAACAGATTCTTTTGTCCTCATTCTTTTCATGATCATAAACTGGACATCATTTAATTTTGTTCCCATCCATAGATCACCTTTATTGTTTACAAGAACTATCAGAAGGCCCTACTTCCTGATTCCGTACTTTGCTAACCAGTCATTGTAATATAGGGTGCAATGAGGTTTCATGCTTTTATATTCAATTAAGGAAGGGTGTTTCATCTACTCTGGAAGCAACAAACTGAACCTTAATCTTTTTCTAATTCAATCTTGAGTTTACAGTCATGTTTAATTCATGTCATTGACCTATTCATCACTGAGGTAAACGCGTTTTATGAACCTTGTTGTTTATATGAGGATATCCAACATCCTTTTGAGTGCCCCAAAAGTTAATTCTTTTATCTTTTTTATTCTATTTAATTGGGTAGCCGAATGACAGTTCAGCTGCTTGTTTCCTCAAATCACTTTATACCCCAATTAAATTTAAACATTTGAACTTTGATTCAGATCTGATATATGATATAAGAGTTCATAATTGATAGACTTAACTGCAATTCGAATGCAAAAGTGTCTTTTCTTATTACCTATTTTACTTGTGGACTTAGGCAAAATTTCACATAATACAAGAGTTGCTAGGCAGATTGCATGCAGCTGTTGTCAGTAGTCAAAGTGAAGGGTACAAACCTCTTTTGGAGGAGCTGAATGAGGAGAGGCAGAAAGCGCGTCTCATAATGAAAAGAATGTTCAATGGTTCTTTTGGAGCTACTTTCCTCACCGATACTGGTCAAGAATCTGCTTTTGCTTATCATATTCATCAATATGCTGATGTCTACACCAGTAAACCCGAAAACTTCTTGCTTTATCAACCTGAAGCATGGCTTCATGCACCCTTTGATATTAAAATCATGCCACATCATGTGAAGGTATAGTTGCCTTTTCTCCAGTCATTACATCTATGTAAATGCATATATCTTGGGTGGATATGCACGTGCTCGTGCATGTTTTTTTCAGTTCTAAATTTACGGTCAGCAACTCCAATTCCCCTCCTGTGCAGGTTCCGTCTAGCCTGGTCAAAAGTGATTGATATCTTTCCTAGAGCGGTTGGCGAGTAAGAACAGTTTTGGCATCACTATTCAGTTCTCAAGTGTAAGATGAGATTGCTGGTTTTTTTGGTGATTTGATCATGTGGGTGATGATGAATACATGATTTGAGGGCTCATCTTGATGTTTCTTGGAGAATGTATTTATTCTTCCACATTACTGTAGACACAAATAATGATATTGTCAATTTTTTTTTACCTCAAGGTCCATGTACTTTTGAGGGTCACATGTACAAATTGAAAACCACTGTGGTTATTTCTTACAAATGGATCTTCTAGAGTGGGGGAAATAATGCAATTTCCTAATTAATAAGGATAGGGAGTTGTGCAAACCAATTTTATTAAGCTGCTGATGTTTCTTCAATCCAGTATGCAGATACCCGAAACGTAACATTCTCAATATCAACCTTGTGAGGAACAGCCAAGAGGTCCCTAAGAGATCGACCATGGACCAATGGTTATGGGATCAATCGATTCGATCGGTAAGGAATTAAGGATTGATCATGGTCGGATTGACCGACTAGCCATGAATTGGCCGAGGTGTCGATTATGAATTGGCCATTGACTATACTAGTGTGATCGAATCACTAGATCATAAGATAACTTTTGGATCATGAAAGTTGGTCACGGGATAATTTTGGATTAGCAAATAGTCATGGGTCGATCCAATCGGTCATGTTAATTGTGGGTGATTCTACCTAGCTATGTATTGATGTACAGACGATTCGACTTGACTAAATGTGATCGTCTTTCAATCAAAAATATATTATTCCCTATTTAATTCTTAGTAATCAAAAGAGAATCTTGAATTGGTGATGTTCGATATGCACCGATCATGAACCATGCATATTGATTAGGCGTCAATTGGAATGAGCTTCGGGATAGACCTGACAATTCCATCACTAATTCTAAGGTCCATGATTGCCTTGGCTTTGTGCTAAATTATGGATAGCTTTATAATTGACCTTGAGTTGATCGGAGGACCAATGACCAAAGGAAAATGGTCGCTGCAGGCCCAAGGACAAGCCCAAGGGCTCTTCTTGGATCTAGATGGACACGACCGTGTCAACCATAGGGTTGGCCAAGGTGCCGACTAGTAGGCCGACCCTTTAGGTCAATCGATCGCTTGACGGGATGGTTTGGGCAATCAAGGGGTGCGATGGCTGACCAGTGGGCCGACCCTTTAGGTCAATCGATCGCCTAACGGGATGGTTTGGGCGATCAAGGGGTGCGATGGCTAAACCTCGGGCACGTGTGATTCGGATTCTTAAGGGTGCACCAAGTAATCCCTTTTTTGGATACAGAACCAACTTAGATGACAAATCTCTCTAGATCACCTTCTTCAGGAAGAAAAAAACAAAGTAAGAAAGCTCTAGAACCCATTATTTAATGAAGGGGATGATGTGTACTTTGAACTTTCAAAGATCTGATTAGGTCAAAAATATCCTTAGTGGCCAAGAAAAGGACGGCACACATGTGGACCAACTAGAAATCGATACTTGAACCTTTCATTATGCCTAGAGTGCCAAGTTGGCAAAGAAGAATCTAGTTTCTTCAAGTGGTATTAAATGTTCATAAATGCAGAGATATAAGTGGTCCAATGAAATAATGAAAAAGGGGTCATCGTCGATGATGTCTAGAAACTAGATTGCTAAGCAAGATCAAATAGGCATGCCAACTTATTCTTTAGGCAAGATATTTAGTAAATTAACCTTGCTTATCAAGCAACTTAGGCGAGCCACTTAGAAATGAAAGATTGGATTGTTTAGCTGGTAATCATAATGCCGAGGAGTATAAATAGAAAGAACTCCTCCTCAATTCGCACCATTTGCTATCCACCTTCTCATTTCTCCCTTGGATGCCTCATCCTCCTCTCTTTTTTGCCCTCTCTTTCATTTGGCTCAAGCAAAGCCGCCCCTTTCCTCTCAAGTTAGTTTTTCTAGTTTCATGAAGTTTGTTCAAATAAGTATAATCTCTTACTTTTCATTGATATTGTCATTTCTATCGTTAAGTTTAGATAACACTCTTGTGACAAACCGTGATTTGTATGGGGGATTATGTATATATTGGCTTGTGCATGAATCTTATACATGTTTTTGAGTCTTTCACGATCAAGATGATACCAAGGTTCATGTTGTGTATTTAACGCAAGTTGGGAATGCTTAGAGCCATAAGGCTTGAGTCGGCAATGAGATATCAAAACTCAAGTCTTGTGCAATATGAGAATCGCCTAAGGCTACGAGGTCTTGAATTAGTATTAATGCGTGCCGAATCCTGTCTCGTTTAGTATAGGGATCGCTCAAATTCATAAGGTCTTGGTTGGCATTGAAGTGTACCAAGCTCACGTCTTAGATTGGTAAGGGATCCTTGGCACTTGACGGTTGAGCTAAATCTCGGACTTAAGGCCATTAATGTCATTAGAAAGCATGGCACACATGATTATGTATGAGCACATCAATGTTGAGTGATGAATGAGTTGGCTATGGGAAAAGACAAAGACTGGTATAAGTAATGCATTTATGTGATCACCCCATAAAAGATGGAAACGATAATGATACCCCCACCACGGGATGCTCGGGTTACACTTGAAAGCCTTGGGAAGCTAGCCCTACGAAGCCTTAGTTGAGTCGAGATGCCCTGGTTGAGCCAGGAAATCCAGCAAGAAACTGGAAGCTTCGGTTGGGCCGAGAGAGCCTAATTGAGCTAGGACGATACTAAGTAATCTACATAAATGCTAGTTATGCTCAAATATGGATAGTAGGTGTTTATGTATTAGTCAACGGGTGAATAAGTAAAACTCTTGTACATAGTGATGGCATCACATATGAGTTTGCTATTGATTGCCATCGATACTATTTGCATAAGTTGTTCTGGCTAGTCTTTGATGAAGAAATGTCTTACTAGTTGAGAGTTATGGGTTTTACTTATTGAGTTTCTCAAAACTCACCTCTTTACCTTTACAAATTTGTAAATATGGCTAGTCCTCCTCTTGCACATTTTGGTCTACCCATAAAAATGGAAGGATTGATTGTAGATCTTATATAACATACCGAAGATACATCACCACTGTGTGGGTTGATGAGAGACGAGTTGAGTTGGCTCCTCACTATTATGAAACTCGGTACGTCTGGTTCAATGAGGAATTTATCGGACCCCTTCGTGGTTTTAGAGAGTTGATGAACTTAAGTGGTGGGACAACGTCCAACGGGTTGAACTCTAGTTAGTAGTACCAGCCAATAATCGGAATGGTTCCCAATTTTGAAAGCTGTAGTTGTAACGGATATAGGGATACCTTGGTCTCTTGCAGCATGTAAAATAGAAGTTAGTTTGTAATGAAAAATAGTAATGTGTTATATACTTACATCCCATGCTCTTCTAGAGATGTTTGTCGAGGTCGTTGTTGTATTTACGCTTCTACATGTGCATATAAATAAGATAAAATGAATCGGGTTAGTGACAAGTCGGGATGTCGCAAAATAACCCACAGCATGGACTCTGGACGGGGGTCGTGACACGGACAAACTCTCTGGCCATTTTACAGTAATTAAGAAATAGTTTAAGAATTCAAACTTCATTAATGATCTGTGTCTTCCCGTTGCAAATGGGATTTAGACAGTCTCCTGCGACACGCCATCAGCAATAAGTAATTTTAAAAACAAGGTCCAGAAACAAGCGAAATCCAAAGCACGTTAGTCCAGCTTTAAGTGAACATATCCTGTCTCTTCCTGCAGTGTTCTTCTGTGCTGGTCTGATCTTGTAAGTTAAGTATATCCTTCAGTCATTAGCCTTTGAATTTCAGGTTAAGATTACTTCTTTTTGCCAGACTAAGTTTGCCGTTTATGGAGTTGGTTCCAGCCATCAGATTCTGTAGGCTATTCACAACTAACAGGTTGTTAACTGAGAATCTGTCAAAACTGCTCTGATGTGTAAAGTGCACCGGGTTTTTCTTATATGCATCTTACGAATTTCTGGACATGTCAAAGCCAGAGACAGTCAATCATTATTTCAATCTTCATCATGTTGGGCGTCTGCGCGACTACTGATTGTAGCATCTAATGAAAAAGTTAACCTATTATAGACCTTTGCCCATGTGAGCACAACAAATATAGATCTTGCCTTTGCAAGCAAAAAGCTTTATCAAAATAGTTGATAGTTATGAGAGGAAGTTCTACAATAAGTCGACAGCTTGCGACAAAGGAACTCCATGGAGGGTCAAAGTTGGAACTACCATAAGAATGAGATCGAAGAAAGGCATTTCTCTTGGAATATTGTTAAAGATCAAAGAAAGGCTAGTTTATCACGTATTATAGGAACTATTTAAACTTCATTTTCCTGTAAAAGTATGAGGGTTCTATCCCTTTTAAATGTCTGGACTCATCGTCACCAGGAATCAATCTGTCGGTGCAAGAAATATCAAATTCATTCTCAAATCCTTCCAAACTCAAGATAAAGAGACATAACGAGATAACTGTCTGATGTACGCATTGCACATGGCAACATCCCAACTGAACTGAAAACCTTCAACCAAATAAAGCTTTGGTTCCCTTTCTCCTCCAAACTGAGTACACTCCTAACCCTTGAATACGGATGCTCACCATTTCTAATCTATTTAGAGTCACTTATGATCTGAGTTTCTTTATTTACATAGAATAAATTGACTTTTCACTGGTTAGAGGAACCCAACAATCCTCTTCCAAGTGTAGTTCTTCTTGGTTGATCTTGCCTTCCTCTCTATTCAACTTTGCAGGTTTTATTTAAGTAATTCCATATCTTTTTAATTACCTAGTTTACGCCTTAAATGCTCTTCGCCCCCACCCAACATACCTTGCAGTTCAAAATATTGAGACTTTTTATACCCCAAAAGTGATTAGCGCAACAATCGCGAGTACGAGGTGCATTAAAGAGTCGTACCTCTGAGGAGAGGAACGCTTGCTTGAGAGTAGTTCATATTCGAGACTTCAGATGAAGGACTACCAACACTAATTTACGGATGCTCACCATTTCGAGGGCAGTGAACTCGCTCGGGGCCATCGCCTGGGGTTGGGGAAGGCCACCAAGATCTTGCCTAACCAGATCTAACGAGGGCATCGCAAGGGCCGCGATGCCCTCGCTTACCCCCAGTAAGCGCATCACAGCCCTCATCCAAAGCTAGTGAGGGTTGACTGGCCCTCCCCTCTGGTCAACAAGGATCAACCTTTGCTGAGCAAGTAAAAAAAAAGAAGAAAAAATCATAAAAAATTTAAAATATTATTTAAAAATGCTATGTTAGTATTTTCAAGTCAAAATTAATCGGATGGACTCAATTAGTAATAAGTGAAAAGATTAAAGATTGAATTGGCAAAAATGCAAAATGTTTGGAATTTTTTGGACAATTTTTCTATTCAAAATATCGAGACTTTATACCCTGAAAGTGATGAGTGCAATGATTGCGAGTACGAGGTGCACTGAGGAGTTGTACCTCCGATGAGAGGAATACTTGCTAGGGAGTCATTTAATTCTCCCTCTAGCCAACATAGTCTTTGGGTGAACTCATTAGAGTGAAGAACAACCCGATTCAATTATGGAAGTGCTTGGACTGGACGACAACAGGTCGTCTCTGGCTACAACCGGTTAAAGGCGCGACTCTTGAAGGTGACTCAACACCCCTACACTTATATTGGTGATCTAAGTTGGCACTCTGCAAGGCATAAATCTAGGTGGGTTTATGCTTTACATTCCTACAGCTGCATTTGAGAGAACGACTTCAGGAAATGGTGTAGTCACAGTCAACTCAGGTGTGGAGAGCTTAGTTATTTGGTCGAACGAGCTTACAAGGAGCTTGCTTCGGCAGTAAGAGACAATGATAGGACTCATGAGTCATGAGTCAGCTCATGTTCCCTGTCGATTTCTCTGAGACGCGCTTCGATTGTTTTGTTAGCAAGGACATCTAGGGCTTCCTGCCCTTACTTTCATTTTAGCGGGAGGCGCGCAGCAGGGACTAAAGGTGGAGCTTTTTTCTGCTGGCAATTGCAGGAAGTCACCGAGATTGCTCTTCGATTGGAATGAATGCTCAGCAAACTTTACAATATGGGACACCATGTCTTAGGGAGAGAATTGTGCTTGAGGAGGACGCACTGTGAACTCCTCGATGAACAACAGATCGTAATATCTTGAACGTTGTAAAGCAGGATGAAACGTGCACATATTTCACCAGCTATTGGTTCTAACCTTTGTTCATGTTAGTCTCTCTGGCCATCTTATGGTTTTGTCCACATTTCATCCTTAATACGGCTTGTAGCAGGTAATCTAGGAATAGCTTTTCAGCAATTCAAGCTTCCGTCAGTTTCATTAGCAAGTTTTATCTTAAGATCAGGAATACCATGTGGACACTCTGTTGCAACATTTGGACATGTTCATCAGCAAATTAGCAAGTTCCAAACCAGGTCCAGCAATAAGCAAACTTCAAATCACATTTTTCAAGCTTTAAGGGTATGTTTGTTTCATAAAAATGAATAATTTGAAAGAGATTTTCCTAAAAAATCGCTTGTTTTGCTGTTCATTCGGTATCATTTAGCACTTGAGTTAAAGGTTAAGATATATTCTTTTGCCAGATTAAGGTTGAGGTTTATCGACTTGGTTTATGCTGTTAAACCATGGTGCAGGCTATATAAAATCCATAAATTGTTAACTGAGAATCAATGGAAACTTCTCTCAAGTGAAAGCAACTTCAGTTTTTTATGTGCACCTTATAAAGGCAGAATGACGTCGTGTAAATTTCTCCATAGCCTAGGAATTGCCAGCACCTTCTGATCAGTGTTTACAGTCTCAAAAGCAGTTGAATTTCTCAATTAGAGTGAAAACAGGATGTGAAAAAAGAAAAAACTACAGACTTGAAGAAAACTCAAATAACATATGCATGAGAACATAGCTCATTGACCTGTCAAAGCATAGACAACCACTGATGATTGGAGGTCGCGATCCACCTTGAAGTGAGCATGGAAGAATCTCTTGACCTGCAATCGTGGATAGCTTGAATCATCAGGAACAAACATAAACCAAAGGAAAATGCACTGGCATCAAGATAGTAGGTGTTGAAGTTGAAGTTAGTATCTACCTCTTTGAAAGAATGCAGCAGCAAAAATTCCCTCAACGCTCTTTCTTCTGATTCAAATAACACTATGTGACTTGGTAGTGACCAATCATTTGCAAGCTCTTTAGTAAACCCCAAAGGATCCATCATAAAACTGTCTGACTCATCCGGAACACCCCTCTCTTCACTGTTGAGCAAATCCAAATGGAAATCCATGACTTGGACCTCAGATACATAGATTGGTTTTATACAGGAAACCAGAAATGATTACCTTGGGGAGCAGTCCAAGAAACGCATGGGCAGGTCCCGATGAAGGGTTGAATAGTAAGGTGTGGCATGGCAGGGCATAAGGAAAAGGACACTCTTCACTCTATCTTTTGCAGCTTCTCTCGAAAGAAAGTTCATCACATCCTCAGATCCTCTCTGTCCAGCATACCAAACTCAGATATTCAACAAGAAAAGTTCCAACATACATGTAATGATGAATAACAAAAAAGGCCCTAGTTAACATAGCCATTCCGGCATTCCAATAAACTCAATGTAAAAGGACAAAGAAAAGGTTTAATGAAACCAGAAGCATCCCACTTTTTCTATAGAAGGCAGAAAAAATCTGGAGTACCTGATGAACCAAGCTCATGTACAAGCCCATAGGAATGTTAGTTGCAAGCAAGAAGCAGATGGCCCATCGCATTCTTGAGGGGCATTTAGTGCAATGTTTCAAAGCTTCTGCTGTCTTGTTACCAGAACTGTAGCTTGTTGATATTGCAGCTAGAGAAAATCCCGAGAACATCAAGGTTATCGGAAGCACAGGAAGAACAAATCTGGGTCCACATTTCTGGTTACAAAGGAGGATAAGTCGGGAAAAAAGGAAGAAATTCAAAGCGGCAACTTAGCAAATACAAAGTGATTGCCTGTACCTGAATTCTTTGTGGCCCAGTACACTGTAAAGTACTAAAACCCAGGCAATAAGCCCAGAAAGCCTCCAATTTCTGGACATGATGATGCCGGCTAAGGAGAATGGCAAAAATGTAAAGAGCATCACTGTGAATCCCTGAGTAAAGTACCAATGCCACTTGTGCGTTCCATAGTAGTCGCCTCCGGAAGAAAGAAAATTGAACTTAAGAAAGTTCAGAGGTACTAAAATCCATGAGCCATATACTAGCTGATCGAGTAAAGTTGCCAGTCCAAGCACCAGCAACCTGTACAGTATTTAGATATGCACAAATCAATCACACAAAACGCATCCACAGTTGCATGCCCTCAAATAACCACAAGTACCAAAATTGATAGGTGCATGATTACTCACCCAACAGGAAGAACCTCCCGAAAAATGAATCTCACTCTATCGCGGGCTGAAAAAAGCTCTAGAAGGCCAACATACATCCATATAATGGCACTCGTTGGTCGAATTACACATGCAAATGCTGCCACTACCACACCCCATATCCTCATCGATGAGTCATCCCTACTGGATGAAACTCTCACACATGGCCAGTAATACAGCCCCATGATTGTAAGGACAGTTTCCAAACTATTTGACAATGTCCGTGTGATACAGAAGAACATAAACCAGTTTGTCAACTCTGAGAATAACTGACAGAAAGTTAAGGTCAATATTATTAAACTTAAAGCTGAAAATTCCACAAATCAACAATGTCGTCTGAAGGGGATGATACAGATGCTGCCAAGTGTAATAGCAAAAGGATACTGCCCATCTAGCAACAGGATTGCCAAAGAGAAGGTGAGAGAGTTTATATAAGTAGAGATCACCAACTGCAGAAAATATTGACTGGAGCAGCCTTGGAGCCCTCATCTGCAAAGCAAGAAAAGCAGCTTTGCATATAATAGACGACAGTAACAATATTGATTACTTTTGTAATTCTTCAAACTTATTATGGCAAAATTTTTAGTTCCCAGTATTTACCATGAACCAAGGTTTATCAAGACCAAGTACTGCGAGAACTTTGTAAAGCAGAGCAAATATCATCGGATGTAGATAACCTCGAATACCCTTTTTCCATTCCCATGTTAGGTGTCCATAGCTGGCAATTCATATATCAAACATTCAACGTTTATACTGTTAGCAACAACACATATAGAAAAGATGCAGCTATAAACTTTTTGAGGCTACCTTACCCAAATGCAATACGATGTGCAACTTCTAGAGCTTGCCAATGCTCATCTGGGTTGAAATATGTCTGTACAAGCAAGGAATTCAATACTCGCACAGCCAAACAAAGCAAAAACACTCTCTTTTCTGATGAGCATGGATATGATTCTTCTAAGTTTTCTTCAGGGAGATCTTTCAAATTCTGTGATATTTGTCCACCACCAGCAGTAGCAGAAACATGACGTCTCTGTCGCATGGTTGCTGCAAATGCATAGATAGTGATCACAAGGTTAGCAAAACTGAATAAGGGAAAGATGATCAGAGTTTAATCAGACATAGTGATGATCGAAAAGTCTACATAATGAAAGCGCATTCACCATATCGTGATCAGAGCAAAATAACCATGCTTTGGCCAAAACTACCATTATATCTCTTTTGGCTGGGAAATGAATCAACTTTCACAAAAGTTTCACATGGATAGCTGACAAAAGAACATGCAAATGTGCATATTTGTGGCACCTGAAAATTCATATCCACAAACCTCAACCATGCTAAAGATTTCTTCGTTTTTATTCGATTAAAATTTGGAGAACAATCCATCACATTAGCACAGCATAATTCAATCCATTTACATATGACAGAAAAAACTGCAAGATCATATCCGGTTGGTTCTCTCCTGCAGTAAAGTCGAACTATACCCGGTAGCCATTCAAGCATATATTTTCGTTTTCTTCTTTTTGGGGCAAATCTCACTTAATCCAGCTGCGATGTAATCCAATTCAAATTGCAGATGGTTTCAAAAGCTGAACTTTGAGCGCAATGTGAAGTGTGGAGTGGGAGATCCCAGATCACGAAATGGGCGAGGTCGCGCGCTTGCGCGGACGTGCGGGAGCGGAAGGGAAGAGGACAAAGAGGGAAAGAGAAATTACCTGCGACGGCGACCTCAAATTGAGCTAGCGGATGCTTCGTTAATTCACGAGGAGAGGAAGCGAAAGAAGTCGAAAATCACATAGAAAGGCGAGCGAGACCGAGACCCATACAGTGAGAGAGGCGGCGGAAGAGAGAGAGGGAGAGTAAATGGGGAGTGAGTGGCGTGGGCTCTCTTCTAAAGGCGGTGGCGTCTCCGGCCACGGCGGAGGAAGAGGCGGCGCGGCGGACCTGGGTCGTCCAATGCTTGCGTGGAACACTGTGAGAGAGAGAGAGAGAGAGAGAGAGAGAGAGAGAGATTTTACGTTTTCCTTCATAGAAAAGTTGGAGGTGACAGATTTCACGGCTTTTTGACAATTCACCGTCCTCGCCGTCGCCGCCGGCCGTTCTCTGAAAAGCGGGGCCCGACCGGGACACGTGTCAGCCGCTGAATGGCCCGGGACTACGCTGACGCCTAGTCCGATGTTTTCCTCCTCCGTGGAACCAACCAACTGCCACGTTCTTCTGCTTTGCTCATTAAAGTTCGGTCAAAGGGTTGGTTTTGCATGGTGGACGAAGGTTCCGCCGGACGTGTCGTGGGAAAGCTTCAGTCTTCTCGATGAACGCAGCTGAAGGTTTGGAGAGATTCGGTAATGGCCGATGTCCAGATTTCGGCGCACAAGAGGCAGCGCTGCCTGCTATATGTTCATCTTCCAGAGGTTGCCAGGCTATTTTTCAGATTGGATTCCACCGGATACCGCTGCAGATGGGAATATATACTGATGAAGATGAGATGCGTTGGCCACCTTCGAGAAGCTGGGATAAGTTTTTCCAAGTAATATTCCTCCACATTTACTCTTTCTCTTCCTATATTTGTTTGAGTGGATGCATTTAGTTTGTGCATCCTGTGGTCTTTTCAAGTCCTGAAATGATGGCAAGTAACTCCCATCAACTTCGTTCCAGCTTTCTTTAGTATCATCCTTGTTTGCTCAGATGTGTAAAAGTCAGGCTTATTCGTTTATTTGCCATTATTTCACCACTTCAAAAGACTTCAGAATGCACAGAATAAATGCATCCACTGAAACGAAAATGAAGAAAAGAAAGAGTAAAGGTGGAATCTTTACAATCTTTACGTGGAAAAACTTATCCCAGAGCTTGCCCAAAGGCGGCGAACCAGGGACTCAAGAACATAGAAGCGACTTTGGGCTTCTTTGATTCGAGGGGAGAGGTTTGTTTAGTATGTCCTTGATCACAACTCACTTCACTTGCGCTTCACTCTGTTTCTTTCTTGCCCGTGGGAACTATTTGTACTTCCGCTTTTCCCTTCCTTCCTCGTGGAAGCTCTGGCCATGGCAATCTGTGAAGATGATCACAAGCCTTGGGATTGGGAAGCAGAATCTCTCAATCTTCTTCTCTGCTCCAACATCAATCAAGCTTGAACAATACAATCTTCTATTCTCTCCTTCTCTCTTTCATATTGACTTCGCAAACCTTTTCTTAGTTTTCAGGTTTCAGAGTTGGGAATGAGATATCGCCATGGGGAAGAAACAAGCACAGGCAACGCTGGTTGGGGAAGCCAAGGGCGATTCCCCAATAGATTCTCAAGGTTCAGGACCCCAAATTCAGAGAAACTGCTCCATTTGCTTAGTTCTTTCCTTTCCCACGTCTACTCTTGTTCAATTCAAAGCTTTGATCTTCTCGTGATTCTGTTTACTGAAATTTTTGTCACTTGTCATTTGTCAACAGAAGAGGGAAGAGGACCGAGAGAATTGTTACAGAGAAGAATTGCTTTTGTTCCATTCTTGCAGTACCATGGCCATCCTGATACAGGTCATTGCTCCTACTTACTTTACTGTCACATTAACAATTGTATGCATAATGTCGCGGAATTTGAAGCTGAATCTTTGTTAAGAAACCATTTGGTGTAGATTTAGAGTATGATGAGTAAACGTTGTAATTCCTGTGATTAATGTCCTTGTTGTTTTTCAGGGTTCCACCAAAGAGGAAAGTTCAACTTTTTTGACTCAACTTGCTTTGCTCTCTGAGATTATTTAGTCAGCAGTCTGCAAAGGGATTTCTACGTTGGTTGGTAATTTTGCTTTGCTTGAAGATCGATTGGATGGGGAGTTTCTCTTTAATCTTGAAGTTCCAGTGAATAAAAGTAGTAGACAAGTTCTTAACTTTTTAAGATTGGGGAAAAGGAAAGGACTCTGATACTTTTAACATGCAGGCTTTGTAAAATCTGCTATGGCACAATGAAAAGAGAATCTAGTGTTCATTCTGTGGCACTGAGAAAGATTCTTCCCTATTTTCATCAATACTGCCAGTGATGTTTAGGTGATGGGTGGATCTTTGAGTTATGGTCAGTCTTACGAAGCAGGAGGTGCTCTTGATCTACAGGATGATGGCTGATGGTAGTCTAAATGAGAGAGCATGCAAGAGCCTTATCGATGTCATTATTCTATTGCGGGTAATCTGAAAGCAACTCAAAAAGAAGCATGTCAAGTGCTGTCTAATTCATTCTCATTATTATTCTTGTTGTCCCTTGTCTCAGTTAACTAATTGCTTCATTGCAGTTAATTGCAGCTAGTAGAGAAACTCAGCAAAAGCTCATGAACTAGGCTGCGGAAACAATCATCAGTGTCTGAAATTGGCTAATCACACTAGCATTTATCTTGATACGAATGATCTCATTTCCTTTCTTTTGTTAGTTCACCTGCATTGTTAACTCCTTGGTACCCTTAGTACTGTTCAGGTCCGCACTGGAGGTGTATGACAATGTGAGAGCTGTTGCCTTATCAGTGTTTGGCATTTTATGCCAGGTGCGTTCTATTTCTCCATGCAGCGAATCATCAATGACTTCGTCTGATCTCAGACAAAAGTTAACTTTTTCTTCCATATTAATGACTTTCTTGAAGGCAAGAGATTTAGTGCTGTCCAATGGACTACTGAAAATGAGGTGGTGGAAGTATACTTGTTTAGCGTGTACACTGGAAACAAACTCATAGAAGTGGTGAGAATTGCCATTCACGTTCTATAATTTCTTAGCATCCCTTTCACCTTTTGTCCACCTATTTAAGAATGGGCAAAGTCCCTGCGATTCTCAAATTCTGTTCTTTCTTTATCAGATTGGACTGCACATTGTTGAATCCACACTTCGGGTTGGCTTTGGAATATCGTATATATTCAGTCCTGCACCTGATCATCTGTTGCATGGACTGATGAGAACATGGGATAATTTGGAATGTCTTTTATCAGCCGTTGTGGCCATTATAATGTGACATTATTTTGCACAAATCTTAAAACTTCAAACTTTGAATTTTGTCTTTTTTAAAGGTAAATCAGATAGATGTTGTGCACGACTTCTCTCCTTGAATCCTCTTCACACCATCCAATGCTACACTCTCTTACGTTATGATGAAAGGTAATTTACCTCATTTCGCTTTTCAGTTGTGAAGCTGAAAGGTACTAAGTGAGGATTTCCTCTTTCATTATACAAATGCATCCAGTATGCACAACCATTGGATGTTTGTGAGACTCTGATTTATTGACATGAGCATGGTGCATTATAATTCTGTGCATCGTCAAACTGCTTGTGACGTAGTAGATGCTTTTGAATCTTCTAGTGCTTAAATTGCAAAATGAATATGGTGCTGCAAAGTTCTAACACTTGTTTTCCCGGCAAATATCCTACTGTTCTCAACTTATGTGGTGACTCCTGATTCTTAAGTCGAAACCTATCATTCATGTGTAGCAGAGGACATAATCTTGGGAAGCTGTTGCTCCTGAGTCCTTCATCAATGGCACTTTTCATGAAAGACTGAAGGAATTTGATGATAATTTAGCATCAGATTAAATTTTTACAAAGGATATGGAAATCTTTGAGTCATAATTTGTAGATATATATTGCAGTGAGTTTCCTGTAATCCATTGATGGCTTTTACAACTGCTGCTGATTGCTGGTATAAATGACTCATGAGCAGCTCCTTCAGTTCACGAGATCTCGTCATTAAGAAAAGAATCAGAACTAATGGTGTCGAGTGTTTCCCGAAGCTGCTGCATTTTGGGGTTTGGGTGTTATATTGCATAATGTAGCAAGCCGGTTCCTCAGATTATTACTTCAGAGAGAGAAATTACTGGATGTTAACCCGCATCTTTTGTTAAGTGTACAAAAACCTTCTGTAAATTGCATTTTTGCTTGAAATTCTTGGTCCAATCCTTGATCCTCAAGAATCTTTAACTTGTGTTTCCGTTTTCCATGTTTTACCGTCCATGATCAGTCCTATGTAAGATGACTATGGCAGGTTTGGCAGATTTTTCCGTTTTTTATATCTGATGATTAGATTAGGGAAAGGAAACAGCTTCCTGGTCTCTGGTTTGTCAATCCAGCCAGTGAGCCATATTCATTGATCTCTAATTCGGTTTTACTTTCGGAGCCCCAGGTAAACTAATTTAGGACATCAACTGATCATGGATACAAATTGTATAAAATGCGCAAATAAACAACTCTTTGATCTGTCAGTAGTCCTCTGTGTTTTTCGAGTTCGCAATGATAATTTGATGTCGATTATATTGGACAAAACCAGGCCCCTCCTTATGGTTTGGAAGGGGCTTCTTTGGCCGACAAGACGCACTGATTCCACACTTTCTTGCTCCTGGGCACGGTGATGGAGGCATTCTTGCTGAAATCGGGCGATAGGATAATGAAGCCAACCATCGCCTCGTGGCACTGTTTTCCCATCTTTACAAGCTTCTTACAGCAATCAGGGGTGGTGTGTTTCTGCCCCGTGAATATGTTGAAGAAGATGGCTTCCCCGCACTTCTCGCCCAGTTTGCTAGCGCAATCAACCAGGTAGTTATACGTCTGTGTCGCGGGGTCGGTCCGCTTGACCTTGACGGACAAGACGACGACTGCACTGGCAAGGAGCAAGAACGCGACAAAGCCGAAGTTGCGTGATCTTGCCATGGTCGAAGGATGGGGGAAGGGAACAAAAGCTGACGGTGATGAGATGAACGACGCGACCCGGTTCCATCTTATAGAAGATTTGGGAGGTGGGTTTGGAGGGGACGGAAAAGCATTCAATCTTGGCATTCAGAAACTGCCTGAATGATGCTGATTGCATCGCTCTTCAATTAATGGCTTAGTTTCAGTTACAGAGCGGGACTTAAAAGAGTAAACCTTGCTAACAGACCTTGGAATGGAATGGATATGGTGATGGAGTGACCACGCAAGCAAGCAAAACCAGAATGGAGATCACAGACTTTACAGCTGGGATACATGATGAAGACGACGACAGATGAAAAGAGAGATATCAGAAGTCGATATTCATCAAAATAAACATGATGGGTCCTGAGATTTCCTGAAGGAATTTGATGAACATGAAGATATAGGGACACGCAAGTTAGGAACTATAATCCACTGTCGTATTCAATGGAGGACGATGGCCATTGCCCGCCAAAATCTGGATACAACCCAATACCCGATCTCCAGCCCTTCAGCTGTGTTCATCAAGAAGACTATCGGCAACTGAGTCAAGCCTCGAGGACAGAGTTTCCCTTTTGGCCGTGGCACTGAGTCGAGACTCGACAAGTCGGAAGGCAACGCCATAGACCGGCCATGAATGAGAACTTCCGTGCAAAACACTAGTTTTCTCCCTTTTTGCTGTTGCAGAATCCCGTGCTACGAATGGATCTAGTCACCTAGCTCTGTTTGGTATGGAAATGGTTTAAGAAAGCGAATGACTAGGAAAAGAGTCGGCTTATCTTTTGACTCTGTCTTTGCATTTTTAACCGATCCTCTTCTTTATGAACGGTAATACCGTATTTAAGACAATACTGAAATGATAAACTCAATCGTTGCACGAAGGTTTATTCGAAGTACGATCTTGTTCATTGCAGCAAAAAAAATACTCTTTTTCGATTTTATGCGAATGGCTTGTTCTGCTCTAATCCCGACTCACTTCGCCGGGCGCTTTAACTCTGTTTCTTTCTTTCCCGCGGAAACACTTTGAACTTCTGCTTTTCCTTTCCTTCCTCGCGGAAGCTCCGGCCATGGCAGTCCAAGAAGAAGATCATCCCTGCATTCATAACTTGCCCGACAATTCTTGGGATTGGGAAGAAATTTCTCTAAATCTTCTTCTCTCCTCCAACGTCGATCAAGGCTCGTATTAAAGATACGATCTTTTTGCTTCCTCCCTCTCTCTCCATCGTATTGATTTCACTAACCCTTTTCTTGTTTTTCTTTTTCCAGAGTCGGGGGATGAGAAATCGTTGTTGGGAAGAAAGAAACATCGGCTACGCTGGTTGGGGAAGCAAGGGCGATTCCCCAATTGATTCTCAAGCTTCAGGACCCCAAATGCAGAGAATCCGCTCCACTTGCTCAGTTCTTTCCTTTTCCAGGTCTACTCTTTGCTCAATTCAAAGCTCCGATTTCTCGTGATTCTGTTTCCTAAAAACTTTTGTCGCTTTGTCATTTGTCAACAGAAGAGGGGATAGGACCGAGAGATTTATTACAGAGGAAGGTTTCTTCGGTTCCATTCTCTCGGTAACATGGCCATCTTGATACTGGTCATTGCTCCTACTTACATTACATTAGCATTTGTATGGATAATGTTGCAGAATTTGAAGCTTAATTGTTGTTTTTGTTTTTTGGTAAAGGTAAGTATAATATAACTTTCAACCAGGATTTACAAAGATAGTGTAGCCTGGCACCAGACACGCACTCAACGGGACAACAAGTCACTGGAGTGAAAGGGTACAAGGTTTACTGGAAAGACCAAAAAGAAGGCTAAATATGTATAGTCAAACAGGAGAAGACTGGGAGGTGACAGATCCAGCCTTTCCACAAGTCAAAGAGAAAAAATACAAGGGTCAATCTCCTAGGTACGCTGCAGTCTCCTATTCTTCGGGGAGTCAATCACAGAATTAAACGAAGAAGCTTTGTCCTTTACTGCTTTGATCGGGTATCACTTCTTACATAAGTTGGTAGCTCGGAAGATCATGTCATTCCTGGACTTCCAAATGATGTAACAGAGAGCCCCAAAAGAAAACCTGACGATGTCATAGTAAAAGCCTTTGCTTGAAGTGCTGAATTGCCAACGGAGGGTTTCAGCCTAGGAGAGGCTCCTCCAAGAAAGATTACACTTTGCAGCCCAAAAATAGGCGAGGGATAAGGAGACATGGCAGTCAAAAAAGAGGTGATTTATGGAATCAGGGGTGAGGTTACAAAAGGCACATAGCACCCGAGGAATTCTACCAAAAGACATAAGGAGAGCCTGAGTGGGGAGGCGCTTCCTAGAGATTAGCCACAAAAGGAATTGATGTCTAGGAATAACGGCTTTGTCCCATACACATGAAGCCCAAGAGACCCGAGCGACTTTTTGCGAATGATGGACCAAGCTGAAGTTAGGGAAAACTTACCCGAAGGATGATGGGGCCAACTAAAAGAATCCTCTCCTTGGGTAAGGTGGGGATTGTGACTTGCCACATATGGAGTTCCTATAGTACCATCAACCCGTCTAGGGAGAAAAGATCAGCTACCTTAGCATGTCTGGTGAGGCCTAATTAATAGATGTAGTTGTTGTCAAAAAATGTGTCAAGGGGGCCCATGTCTAGCCACGGATCAAACCACAAGGAACAGCATTCCAGAAATTTATCCTTTTAAGGTGGGTAGAGTGAACCCACTTGCACCAAATGGATTCTTTATCAGTGAATAGAATCCAGATATGCTTAAACATTGCAGCTTTATTACTGTCTCGAATTTTCCGAATCCCTAGTCCCCTTCTTGTTTAGGCATGCATACATTATCCCATGAGACTTTTGCACCTCCCGGGCCAAGGCCTGGTCCTTTCCAAAGGAACTACCAACAAATTTGTTATATTCTATCTACTATAGAAGAAGGCGGCCAGAAAATAGATGCCCAGTAAACTTGAATAGCATGTAGGACAAATCCGATAAGTTGTAGGCGACCCGCAAAGGAGAGAAAACAGTGCGTCCAGGATTGGACTCTAGCAGTTAGAAGACTTACCAGGACATGGCAGTCCACTTTGTTCAATCTCGAAGTAATGATTGGGACTCCCAAGTATTTGACTGGAAGAGATCCTAATTGAAAGTTCAACAATTGCAAAATTTGAGCCCTTATGTCTTCTGAAACCCCCGAAGTGAAGACTTCAATCTTGCTTGCATTTGGAGTTAAACCACTCCAACTAGAGAAGATGTTGAGCCCATCTTTCATGCACGAGATTGAAGCTAATTTTGCTTCACTGAAGATGAAAACATCATCCGCAAAAAATAAATGCGAGAGGGAGGACTTCTTGCATCTCCAAAAGTATCGATATTCTTGGCGACGTGATTATAACTCCAGGAGACCTGTGAATACTTCCATCGCCAAAGTGAAAAGGTAAGGTGATATTGGGTCTCCTTGCCTTAGCCCCCTACCACTCGAGAAGAAACCATGGAGTTCACCGTTCATTGATATCGAAAATTTAGGGATGCGTACACATACCATAATAAGCCGGGTGAAGTGGTCTGGGAACCCAAAAGCTTTTAATGTTGTCTCCAAGAAGTCCCAGTCCAGAGTGTCGTAGGCTTTGTGAAAGTCCACTTTAATGGCACACTTGGGGGAGTATTTGTCCGAGTGAAATCCACTGAAGAGTTCCTGAGTGAGGAGAATGTTGTCACTTATCCTTCTACCTTTAACAAAAGTCGTTTGAGCCGAGCTTATGATATCAGGGAGAAGAGCCACAATTATGTTGGATAGGATTTTGGTGATGCATTTGTATAATGTGTTGCAGCAGGCAATAGGACGAAAGTGAGTAACCGATGAAGCATTTTGTACCTTGGGTACCAAGGTCAAGATAGTGCAATTAATCTCCCTTAATAAGTGCCCAGTATTAAAGAAATCGATAATCGCCTCTATAACAGAGGGTCCTACTATATCCCAGTTTCTTTTGAAGAAATCTGAGTTATAGCCATCAGGACCCGGGGCTTTATCCCCTTGTAAAGCAAACATGGCTTCCTTGACATCCTGAGGAAGTATGGGATTAGACAGGAGTCTTACCTGGTCTTCATTTAAAGTATGTTTCAGAGTTTCCTTGACCTCCAAAATCGTGGGTCGGTAGGGTGTATTCACCGAGGCCAAAAGATCCTGAAAGTAATTGACAAATGCTTGTTGGACATCCACTGGGTCCGAAATCAGGTTGCCCTCATTATTCAGGATCGAGATGATCTGGTTACGAAGGTGCCTACTTTGTATAGACTGGTGAAAAAATCTAGTGTTGTGATCACCTTCCTTAAACTAGCGAATTCTAGATTTTTGCTTGAAGAAAGATTCCTCCATAGACCTCAGTTCATAGTACACCCGAGTTTGGCCATGCTCAGCCTCCGCCAAGGCACTGTTAAGAGGATCACCGAAGAGAGCTTCTTGAGAGATATTGAGAACCCTTTTGGCTTCTGAGGCTTGTTGGGATATGTCTGAATAGACTACTTTATTCAAATGCTTGAGCCTACATTTTAGTAATTTGAGTTTGCTGCATACCTTAAACATTGGCATACCTGGAATTTGACAATCCCAGGCTTGGGACACCATGGCAGAAAAGTTCGAGTGAGACATCCAGAAGTTGAAAAATTTAAATGGTTTTCGCTGAGGCCTGGGGGCCAAAACTCTGACTGTCATAGGAGTGTGGTATGATATTCCAGAGGCAAGGAAAGCTGCTTCTGAGAAAGAATATTCAAAAACTTAATCGTTGTTAAGAGACCTTTCAGTGTAGATTTAGAGCATGACGAGTTACTGTTGCATCCTTGTGATTAATGTCACCGTTGTTGTTAAGGGTTCCCACGAAAAGGGAAAGTCCGACTGTTTTTTCACTCAGCTTGCTTTGTTCTTTGGGGTTAATGGCCTGCAAAGGGGTTTCTACATTGGTTGAGAAATTCATTATTCTTGAAGATCGATTGGACAGGCAGTTTTCTCTTTATTCTTGAAGTTCCTGTGAACGAAAATAGTTGAAAAGTTTTTACTTCTTCTCTATTAGCCTGTAAATTGGGGAGAAGGAAGGGACTCTGATACTTTTAACGTGCAGGCTTTAAAAACTACTTCGGCACAATGAAAAAAGAATCTAGTGTTTTAAATGTGTGGCACAGCTGGCGATGTTTAGGGTGAGGGGTGGATCTTTGAGTTATGGTTGGTCTTATGAAGCAGGAGGTACTCTTGATCTACAAGATGATGGCCGATAAAAGTCTGCATGAGAGAGCATGCATGCGCCTTATCAATGTCATTATTTTATTCCAGGTAATCTGAAAGCAGCTCAAAAAGAAGCATGTCAAGCGCTGTGTTATGCATTCTAATTATTTTTGTCCTCCCTTGTTTCAGTTAACTATCTGCTTCATTGCAGTGCGTTGCAGATAATAGAGAAACTCAGCAAAAGCTCATGAGCTGTAGGCTTCGGAAACTATCTTCAGTGTCTGAAATTGGCTAATCACCCTCTAGCATTTATCTTGATACAAACAATCTCGTTTCCTTTCTTTTGTTAGTTCAGCCTGCATTGTTAACTTCTTGGTACCCTTAGTACTGTTCGTATCCACACTGGACGTGTATGACAAAGTGAGGGCCGTTGCTTATCAGTGATTGGCATTTTATGCCAGCTGCATTCCATTTCTCCGTGCAGGGAATCATCAATGACTTCATCTGATCTCAGACAAATTTAACTTTTTCTCCCATGTTAATGTCTTTCTTGAAGGCAAGAGAATCCAGTGCTGTCCATTGGGCCATTGAAAGTGAGGTGGTGGAAGTATGCTTGTTTAGCTTGGAGACTGGAAACGAAATCACAAAAATGGTGAGAATTTGCCCTTTGCGTTCTATGATTTCTTAGCATCCCTTTCACCTGTTGTCTACCTATTTAAGAATGGGCAAAGTCTGTGCGATTCTCAAATTCTATTCTTTCTTTATCAGATTGGACTACACATAGTTGAATCCATACTTCAGGTTGACTTAGGAATATCATACATATTCAGTCCTGCAGCTGATCTGTTGAATAGACTGATGAGAACATGTGATAATTTGGTATGTCTTTTATCAGCCACTGTGGACATATATAATGTGACTTCATGTTGCACAAATCTTAAAAAATTAAAACTTTGACCTTTGTCTTTGTTTCAGGTAAATCAGATAGCTATTGTGCACAACTTCTCTCCTCGAATCCCCTTTCATAGTATCCGGTGCTACACTGTCTTATGTCATGACGAGAGGTAATTCATCTTTTTACCTTTTGGTTGCGAAGCCAAAAGGTACTAAGCAAACGTTTCCTCTTTTGTCATCCAAATGCATCTGGTATGCACAACCAATGGATATTCGTGTGACTATGATTTATTGATGTATGCGTGCTACAATATAATTCTGTGCATGATCAAACTGCTTGCGACCTAGTAGATGCTTTTGAATCTTCTGGTGCTTCAATTGAAAAATGAATATAGAACTGCAAAGTTCTAGCAGTTGTTTTTGAGGCAAATATTCTACTGTTCTCGATTTGGGGTAACTCCCGATTCTTAAGTTGAGACCTGGCATTCATGTCTACCAGGGGACATAATCTTGTGAAGCAGTCACTCCCTGAATCTTTCATCAATGGCACTTTTCATGAAAGCCTGAAGGTATTTGCTGATAATTTGGCATCAGATTAATTTTTTACGAAGGACATGCAAATCTTGCAGTCATCCTTTGTGCATATATATTGCAGGAGTTTCCCATAATCGTAGATTGCTTTCACTACTACTACTGATTGCCGGTATAAATGACTCATGAGCAGCTTCTTCAGTTCACAAGATCTCATCAATCAGAAAAGAGTCAGGACTAATGTTGTGAGTGTTTCTCGGAGCTGCTGCATTTCGGGGTTCGGGTGTTTTATTGCATAATATAGAAAACCGGTTCCTCAGATTATTACTTTAGAGAGAGAAATTACCAGATGTTTACCTGCATCTTTTGTTGTACGTACAAAAAGCCTCTGCAAATTACATTTTTGCTTAAAATTCTTGGTACGATAGCTTGTTTTTCTACTTTTCTTGTTATACCGTGTCCATGATCGCGTCTGATATAAGATGACTTTGCAGGTTTGTCAGATTTTTCTTTCTTTTACATCTGATGATTAGGGTAGGAAACAACTTCCTGGTCTCTGGATTATCAATCCAGTGAGTAAGTCACATCGTTGATCTCTAATTCGGTTTTACTTCCGGAGATACCGGTAAAAAACTAAGTTTGGACATGAACTGATTATGGAAACATATTGTATTATAAGCGCAAATAAACAACTCTTTAACTGTTGGACGTTCCTTTATCTTTTTCGAGTTTGTAATGATAATCGGACATCGATTAAATCCGACAAGACCAGGCCTTCTTATGCTGGGGGAACGGCTCCTTCGGCTAACAAGACACACTTATTCCACACTTGCTTGCTCCTGGGCAGAGTGATGGAGGCATTCTTGGCCAAAGTGGGCACGGAGAGGATGAAGTTCACCATCGCCTCATGGCACTCTCTTCCCACCAACACAAGCTTCTTACAACATTCGTGGGTGAGCTTGTTCGGCTGGTCTGGCCCGATGAATATGTTGCCGAAGATGTCTTCCCCGCACTTCTCGGTCAGCTTGTTAGCGCATGCGGCCAGGTAAGGATCCGGGGTGGGTTCAGGTGCAGGCGAGTCCTCATAATCCGCCCTTGCAATGGACGACAGGGCAACTCCGCTGCAAATGAGCAGGAACGTGACGAAGCTGAAGTTGTCTGATCCTGCCATGGTCGAAAGAAGGGGGAAGGTAACAAAAGTGGAAGGCGATGAGATGAACGGTGCAAGCCGGTTCCATCTTATAGAAGATGCGAGAGGTGGGTTTGGAGGAGGAGGAGGAGGAGGAGGAAAAAGCATTCATTCTCACCATTCAGAAACTGCCTGAATGACGCCGATTGCATCGCTCTTCAATAAATGGCTTGGCTTCAGTTACAAAGTGGGACTTAAAAGGGTAAACCTTGCTAACAGACCTTGGAACGGAATGGAAATGGTGATGGAGTAACCATGCAAGCAAGCAAAACCAGAATGCCGATCGCAGACTTCACAGCTGGGATGCATGATGAAGACGACGACAGATGGAAAGGAGGATATCAAAAATCAGTATTCATCAAAATAAACATGATGGGTCCCGAGATTTCCTGAAGGAATTTAATTAACGTGAAGATATAGGAACGTGCAAATTAGGAACTATAATCCACACTGCCATCCCCACTGTAATCCACACCGTCAGTCTTCAATGGAGGACGATTTCGATTGCCTGCCAAAATCTGGATACAACTCATGCCCGATCTCTAACCCTTCAGCTGTGTTCATCAAGAAGAATAATCTGCAAATGAGTTGAGGATCGTGGACAGAGTTTCCCTTTTGGCCGTGGGACTGAGACAAGGCTCGACAAGTCGGAACGCAGCGCCATAGACCGGCCATGAATGAGAACTTCCGTGTCAAACACCAGTTCTCAGTCCCGTGCTCCGAATGAATCGAGTCACCTAGCTCTTTTTAGTATGGAAACGGTTTAAGGAAACGAATCACTATGAAAAGAGTCGGCTTATAATTTGACTGTCTCTTTGCATTTTTAGACATAGATGACCTCCCTATGAAACACTGAAATGATAAACTCAATCGGTGGTGCACGAAGGTCAAAGTACGATCTTGTTCATTGCGGCAAAAGAACTCTTTTCCGATTTCATGCAAATGGCTTTTTCTGCTCTAATACATGTGACTATTATAATATTCAACCCAAAAGCTTAAATTTAAGAGTGGAGGGATACCGCATGAATATAGAAAAACATATAAAAACATATGAATCCCGTAGAAAAGCTATCACCCTCTAGCGTGCAAGCCAGATTGCAAAGGACGCATGATACTTGATGAATGAGCAGCTGCACGCACAAAACAAATCAAGAGTAGAATTGGTTGTGATATCATATTAATTCTTTCGATCCAAGTCTCAACCTTTTGGTTCACAGTATATAATTCATATAGGCAAGTGATGCAGATTAACTGAAAGCAATAAAGCTTTGAAGTAAATGAAGGAATAAATCATTCCATTAATTTTCTAATTTATCGACTGATTTCTGCTTAGCGAAGAGAAAATCATGTAGAAAGTTTTTGTGCCTTATATTTTCATTAAGAGGGCATAACTTAGTCATTATAAGATGATGCGGTAAATAGGGACCACTTGGAGCAAGATTTGGTGCCCAACAGTTACAATTGGAGAAAAACAAAGTTTAACTTGATTACGAGGAAAATTAATTTTATTGATTAAGGGTTCATATAGATCATTTATTTTTATAACGTAGAACTCTACTAAAGAAAACCCCGCTACATACAATTATTCACACCGAGCTCATAGATAAGACGAAAGTCAAATCGAAGCCCAAGCGGATGGACCAAGGATTATTTATATTCGATGAAGTGGGGAATTGAACTTGCCCTGTATTTTTAGTACGTGCATATAATTTTAAATGACTGTAAGTTTTCGATTGTATATTTTTGTAATGCCGAAATTATGCACAATGTTCTTTTGCTAGCTAATTACATACTATAGTGGCATATCTTTTGACTTTTATCTCACATCTCCTATAGGATAATTTAATTCAGATTATATCTCTCTATATTCAACTTTAATCTATCTTGACATGCACCAAAATCCTGAATTTTATCTTGACTATGAAACATAACCTTAATTGATACTATATTATCACCTGAAGTCATTATTTGAGATTGTTTTGATCACTTCAAACTCTTATTTTAAACATTATTCACTTTGTGTCTTTTTTTAAAAATAATTACACTTTAAATCTTTATTTGAAAATTTCCTTACTTTTCCGAACATAAACTATGAATCTTCATTTGTGGACCTTAATAGAGAAGAAGCAACAGCAGTAGTTATGTGCCATTGTTTGCCAGGACCTGAACGAGATTTTTTTTTTGGTCTGTGAAAAAAAAAATTGAGATTGCACCAGCTAAATGCACCCACTGAAACAAACAGGAAGAGAAAAGAGTAAATGTGGAATCTTTAGTATGTCCTTAATCCCAACTCCCTTCACTGGGCGCTTTACTCTGTTTCTTTCATTTTTTCCCGCGGAAACTCTTTGAACTTCCGCTGTTCCCTTCCTTCCTCGCGGAAGCTCCGGCCATGGCAAGCCAAGAAGAAGATCATCCCTGCATTCATGACTTGCCCGACAATCCTTGGGATTGGGAAGAAATTTCTCTCAATCTTCTTCTCTCCTCCAACGTCGATCGAGGTTTGTAAAAATAAGATCTTTTTCTTCCTCCCTCGCTTTCCATGGTATTGATCTCGGCGACCCTTTTCTTGTCTTTGGTTTTCCAGAGTTGGGGAATGAGAAATCGCCCTGGGGAAGAAAGAAACACCGGCTACGCTGGTTGGGGAAACCGAGGGCGATTCCCCAGTTGATTCTCAAGCTGCAGGACCCCAAATTCAGAGAATCGGCTCTTCACTTGCTCAGTTCTTTCCTTTTCCAGGTCTGCTCTTTGTTCAATTCAAAGCTTCGATTTCTCGTGATTTTGCTTGCTGAAACTTTTGTCACTTTGTCATTTGTCAACAGAAGAGGGAAGAGGACCCAGAGAATTATTACAGAGCGGGGTTTCTTCTGTTCCATTCTTGCGGTACCATGGCCATCTTGATACAGGTCATTGCTCCCATTTACATTACATTAACATTTGTATGGGTAATGTTGCGGAATTTGAAGCCGAATCGTTGTTAAGAGACCTTTCAGTCTAGATTTAGAGCATGACGAGTTAATGTTGCAATCCTTATGACTAATGTCACTGTTCTTGTTGTTTTTAAGGGTTCCCATGAAAGAGGAAAGTTTGACTTTTTTTTACTCAGCTTGCTTTGTTCTCTGGAGTTATATAGTCGGTGGCCTGCAAAGGGGTTTCTACATTGGTTGAGAAATTCATTTTTTCTTGAAGATTGATTGGACAGGCAGTTTTCTCTTGAATCTTGAAGTTCCTGTGAATGAAAATAGTTGAAATTTTTTTACTTTTCTCTATTAGCCTGTATATTGGGGAGAAGGAAAGGGCTCTGATACTTTAACATGCAGGCTTTATAAAAACTGCTTTGGCACAATGAAAAGAGAATCTAGTGTTTTAATGTGTGGCAAGAGAAAAATTCTTTTTTATATTCATCCATACTACCGGTGGTGTTTAGGGTGATGGGTGGATCTTTGAGTTATGGTTGGTCTTATGAAGCAGGAGGTACTCTTGATCTACAAGATGATGGCCGATGGAAGTCTAAATGAGAGAGCATGCATGCGCCTTATCAATGTCATTATTTTATTCCAGGTAATCTGAAAGCAGCCCAAAAAGAAACATGTTAACAGCTGTCTAATGCATTCTCATTATTGTTCTTGTTGTCCCTTGTCTCAGTTAACTATCTGCTTCATTGCAGTGTGTTGCAGCTAATAGAGAAACTAGGCAAAAGCTCATGAGCTGTAGGCTTCGGAAACTATCTTCAGTGTCTGAAATTGGCTAATCGCCCTCTAGCATTTATCTTGATACAAATATTCTCGTTTCCTTTCTTTTGTTAGTTCAGCCTGCATTGTTAACTTCTTGGTACCCTTAGTACTGTTCGTATCCACACTGGACGTGTATGACAATGTGAGGGCCGTTGCCTTATCAGTGATTGGCATTTTATGCCAGGTGCATTCTATTTCTCTGTGCAGTGAATCATCAATGATTTTGTCTGATCTCAGACAAATTTTGACTTTTTCTTCCATGTTGATGTCTTTCTTGAAGGCAAGAGAATCCAATGCTGTCCATTGGGCCATTGAAAATGAGGTGCTGGAAGTATGCTTGTTTAGCATGGACACTGGAAATGAACTGACAAAGATGGTGAGATTTGCCCTTCGCGTTCTATAATTCTTAGCATCCCTTTCACCTGCTGTCCACCTATTTAAGAATAAGCAAAGTCTCTGTGATTCTCAAATTCTGTTCTTTCTTTATCAGATTGGACTACACATTGTTGAATCCATACTTCGGGTTGACTTAGGAATATCATACATATTCAGTCCTGCAGCTGATCATCTGTCGAATAGACTGATGAGAACATGTGATAATTTGGTATGTCTTTTATCAGCCACTATACCATATATAATGTGACTTCAAGTCGCACAAATCTTAAAAATTAAAACTTTGACTTTTGTCTTTGTTTCAGGTAAATCAGATAGCTGTTGCACACGACTTCTCTCCTCAAATCCTCTTTCATACTATCCGGTGCTACACTGTCTTATGTCATGACGAAAGGTAATTTATCTCATTTACCTTTTGGTAGTGAAGCCGAAAGGTACTAAGCAAGTGTTTCCTCTTTTGTCATCCAAATGCATCTGGTATGCACAACCAGTGGATATTTGTGACTATGATTTATTGATGTATGGGTGGTGCATTATAATTCTGTGCAAGATCAAACTGCTTGCGACCTAGTAGATGCTTTCTGAATCTTGTGGTGCTTCAATTGAAAAAATGAAGTGCTGCAAAGTTCTAGCAGTTGTTTTTGAGGCAAATATTCTACTGTTCTCGATTTATGTGGTAACTCCTGATTCTTAAGTTGAGACCTGGCATTCATGTCTACCAGGGGACATAATCTTGTGAAGCAGTCACTCCCTGAATCTTTCATCAATGGCACTTTTCATGAAAGCCTGAAGGTATTTGCTGATAATTTGGCATCGGGTTAATTTTTTACAAAGGATGTGCAAATCTTGCAGTCATAATTTGTGCATATATATTGCAGGAGTTTCCCGTAATTCGTAGATTGCTTTCACAACTACTACTGATTGCTGGTATAAATGACTCATGAGCAGCTTCTTCAGTTCACAAGATCTCATCAATCAGTAAAGAATTAGGACTAATGGTGCGAGTGTTTCCCGGAGCTGCTGCATTTCGGGCTTCGGGTGTTATATTGCATAATGTAGAAAACCAATTCCTCAGATTATTACTTCAGAGAGAGAAATTACCAGATGTTTACCGGCATCTTTTGTTGCGTGTACAAAAAGCCCCTGTAAATTGCATTTTTGCTTGAAATTCTTGGTACGACCTTCGAATCCTCAAGAGTCACTAGCTTCGTTCTTAACTTTTCTTGTTTTACCGTGTCCATCATCTTGTCTGGTATAAGATGACTTTGCAGGTTTGACAGATTTTTCTTTGTTTTATATCTGACGATTAGAGTAGAATACAACTTCCTGGTCTCTGGATTATCAATCCAGCCAGTAAATCACCTTCATTGATCTCTAATTTGGTTTTCCGGAGACATTGGTAAAAAGCTAATTTAGGATATGAACTGATGATGGAAACAAATTGTATCATAAGCGCATATAAACAACTCTCTTAACAGTCGGATGTTCCTTTATCTTTCTCGAGTTTGTGATGATAATTTGACATCGATTAGATCCAACAAGACCAGGCCTTCTTATGCCGGGGGAACAGCTCCTTCGGCTAACGAGACACACTTATTCCACACTTGCTTGCTCCTGGGCACAGCGATGGAGGCATTCTTGGCGAAAGTGGGCACGGAGAGGATGAAGTTAACCATCGCCTCATGGCACTCTCTTCCCACCAACACAAGCTTCTTACAGCATTCGTGGGTGAGCTTGTTCGGCTGGTCTGGCCCGATGAATATGTTGCCGAAGATGTCTTCCCCGCACTTCTCGGTCAGCTTGTTAGCGCATGCGGCCAGGTAAGGATCCGGGGTGGGTTCGGGTGCAGGCGCATCCTCATAATCCGCCCTTGCAACGGACAACAGGGCAACTCCGCTGCAAATGAGCAGGAACGTGACGAAGCTGAAGTTGTCTGATCTCGCCATGGGAAAGGAGATGAGATGAACGGTGCGAGCCGGTTCCATCTTATGGAAGATGCGGGACGTGGGTTTGGAGGGGAGCATTCACTCTTAGCATTCAGAAACTGCCTGAATGACGTCGCTTGCATCACTCTTCAATTAATGGCTGGCTTCGGTTACAAAGTCGGACTTAAAGGGTAAACCTTGCTAACAGAACTTGGAACGGAACGGAAATGGTGATGGGCAACCACCATTTTAGGAACTCGAGATCAAGAAGCTTTCATCACTCTCGAGCGAGACAAACATGGCGATGCACACAGGCAGGCAAGCAAGCTAAAGCACTGCGGCGATGGCAGACTTTACAGCTGGGATACATGATGGAGACGACGACAGATGAAAAGAAGAGGAAAGAGGTTGGGGCCCCTCGTCATAACCCGTCCATCACCGGGTCGTCCCCACCGCCGTCCCTATCATCTTCCCATCTTCCCAACGTAAGTTTGCCCGTTCGATCTTCCCTCATCAGATATCACAAAACAATATTCATCAAAAGAAACGAAATGGGTCCCGAGATTTCATGAAGAAAATTTAAGATAAAATAATTATCATTCACTTGAATTTAGCAACTGAGAAACAGGGATTGCTGCCTAGGATCAAAGCCCTGAATTTTCTTTACAGAACAGAAACAACAACAAGAGATGGGGAACTATAGTCACGAATCTGCGGCCCCCTTTCCCAAAATTTGTATCAAGAACTTCCGAACAAGAAAGGTGAATTAGGAGGAGAGGATCGTTTTCAGTGTACGGACTTGCCGCGATTGTAGCCGTAATACGACAAGTACCACTTCACGAATCTCTTCAGCCCGGTTCGCAGGTCCGTCGTGGGCTTGTACCCGAGCTCCAGCCGCGCCGAGCTTATGTTCGCGTGCGTGAACGGGACGTCGCCGTTCCCGGGCATCTCCACCTCCCGCCGCCGGGCCTTCACCCCAAGGTGCCCCTCCAGCATGCTGACCATCTCCGGCACCGTCACCGGCGACGTGTTCCCCAGGTTGAAGATACGGTACTGGGCGGGGCCACGCTTCTTGCCGGCCGACCCGGTGCTCTTGTCAGCAGTGTCCAGCGATGCCAGGCATCCCTTCACAATGTCGTCGATGTACGTGAAGTCCCGGGCTAAGTCGACCCGGTTCTTGCCCCGGTATATCGTGATCGGCTTGCCTTGGAGAATGTTTTGGGTGAACGAGAAATACGCCATGTCCGGCCGGCCCCACGGGCCGTACACTGTGAAGAACCTCAGGCCGGTGATCGATAGGCCGTAGATGTGGTTGTAAGCGTGGGTGATTTCCTCACCGGCTTTCTTGGTGGCGGCGTAGAGGCTGGCCGGTCGGTCGGTCCGGTCCGACTCGGAGAACGGGGACTTGTCGTTGAGGCCGTAGACGGAGCTCGATGAGGCCCAGACGAAAGCCGGCTGGGGGTTTGCCGACTTGGAGGCCTCGAGGAGGGCGACGAGGCCGGCGACGTTGGAGTGGACGTACGAGTGCGGATTCTCGATGGCGTACCGGACGCCGGCCTGAGCCGCGAGGTGCATAACGTGCGTGAAGGCCACGACGTCGAAGAGCTTGGTCAGGAGGCGCGCGTCGTTGACGTCGCCGTCGACGACGAAGACCTTCTGGACGCGCAGCAGCGACGCGCGGGACCGCTTGAGGGAGGGATCGTAGTAGGGGTGAAGTTGTCGAGGCCGACGACGCCGTCGCCGCGCTTCCTGAGGGCGAGGGAGACGTGGGTGCCGACGAAGCCAGCGGCGCCGGTGACGAGGACGGAGAGGGCGGCGGGGCGGCGGGGCTGGGCGGAGACGCGGACCTGCTTCTCCCACTGGATGCCGCCCCAGGAGGCGGCGAGGAGGCGGTTGCCGGAGGAGAGGAGGCCCTGGAAGCTGAGGTAGGAGGCGGTGAGGGCGATGAGGAAGAGGGCCCAGAGGAAGGTGGCGCTCGTGGAGGCGAAGCAGCGGCGGAGTTGGCGGTGGTGGCGGTGGAGGCGGAGGTGGAGGTGGTGGTCGGTCTTGAATTTACCGGGCGTGGACGGGAAGAGATCCTGCTGCTCGGCCACCACCAAAGGGGGCATCGCTTCTCGTTCTCGTTCTCTGATCACGTTCTTGATCTTGATCTTCTTCTTGTTCTCGTTCTTGATTGATTTCTCTCTCTCTCTCTCTCTCTCTCTCTCTCAAAAAGGAGAAAGTTGAGATTTTTATGTATCTTAGCAGCACCCTGCCGGCTGATGCAATAGGGCGAGTTCTAGAGGAGATGAATTATAAGAGAAAGTGGCCACCCGCAAACAAGGAAAGACGAGAAATTTCTACGCGTTAACCCCTGGTCAATAAAAATTAAAGTACAAAAACAGTTGTATTACTTGATTGGATTGGGCCTCTCATGAAATCATAAAAGCTATAATATTTCGAGTTAATCCCATAAAAATTTCAAGTTAATAAATGCACGCCGCGTTAAGAAAGTGTCCATTTCGAGTATTCTTAGATTTTATTGCCTCTGACGTTTGTCCGAAGGGGACGTTAAATTCCTTTTGTCCATATTTAAAAAAAAAATTGCTGCTTGACGTGGACCTCATTTTGCTCAATCGAAGCTAATTGCCTGCTTAAGCAAAAGGCCAAAAGCCATTAATAATTGGTCCAAGGATTCCCCCTCTCGAGAATTGTCAAAGCCTCGCGTTGTCGTTGTTGTCGTCCCCATCTTGGGGATTCGGTCAAGGTCGGGGGACATGGGGCGCTCACCTTTATGGAAATTTACCGCGTGAGAGCTCATCGTTATTCTAGAACACGTTATTCCGGAATAAGAAGACATGTGGGGATTGAGTGGTGCTCCTAAATCAATTGATTAATTGGCATTAACAATGGGAGGTTAATTAAGTTTTCATGCATCAATGCGCCCTTTTCTTGCCAGCTTGTAGATGCCAAATTCTTTGGCTCAGATTCCTTGCCTTCTTTGGAGCATATGTTATCTCCCCATGGAGATCTGGGCTCATCCTTTGACTGCGTTTAGCGGTCAAGATAAAATTTAAGATAGAAGTAGAAAAAAATTAATTAAAAAAAAAGTAAAATAAAATTAAATAAATAAATAAAAATAAAGTAGATAAGAGTGTTGGAGAAATTTTTATCATATCCATTCGTAAAATAATATATATGATATGATGTATATATTCTATTCCATTATTGTAATAACCAAATAATTGATAGGATATAACAAAATCCTCTAAATTTCATATCTTATCTTATCTAGTTTTATCCCGATTAGAAATTTGAACAATCAAATATACCAAACCCATAAAATGGATAAATCGGGTCAAATTTAAGCTTGAACGAAAATGATCCGACCCAAATTGATCCATTTCCATGCAATACAACTCATATCTAATTCAATTCATACCGAAATCATATTTGACTCGTCTTATATTACTAAAACACTTTCATATTTAAATCTAATTTAGGAAAACTCATACAAATCTAAGTGAGAGTGTCAAGTAAGCGAGTGCAAAATCAAGTGAGGGCAATGAGGAATTATAAAGGTGAATTGAGTCTAAGTAAGTTGTGAATCCATTTAACATCCATAATATTTTAGGTTTTACCATTCTAAACTCATTTTTTACCTATGTAATAAATAAAATAAACTCATATAACCACTCAACCCATTAAATACGGATTAAAAAATGTGTTTACAACCCATTTCGACATATCTAAATACCCCATATATGTATATGTATTGTATGATTTATTCACCATGCTTGATGTTTTTCTCTTGTAAGAAGATATTAGAGAGAAAATTGAAGAAAAGAATTAACGGCGGTGCTCTTTTCGGCATATAATCATCTTTCTAAGCATAATTATTGCCTTCAAGATACAAAGAAGCCCTACTAACTTTTGTTGGGGTTAAGACACTAGGAGTGCCATAACTTTCATACGGCGTTCACTTTGGTGTTAAAACTTTTTTTTCGCTCACTTGAGTGCCACATCGGAGTAAAATTGTTCGGTTAAGTGCCACTTTCGGCCAAAAATCGTTCGCTTAAGTGCCAAAATGCATACGTGGAATTTTTTAATGATTTTTATTTTTTTAATAAATTTTGACGCCGACGTGGACTTTTCGAGCAAAACGACGACATTTGTTTCTACTCTTTTTAAAAAATTTCGATTTGTTTTTGCTTTTTTTTTTTTTTTTTAGGGCTGGCAAGGGCCACCGGTGACCCTCACCGGCCTTAAAGAAAAAAAAAAAAAAAAAAAAATCAAAAAAAAAAAAAATTAATAAATATATTAAAATATTGTTCACCGGCGCCACGGCTTTTCCGGTGGCCAAGTCAGCTTTTCCGGTGGCCACGTCAAAATTGGCACTCAAGTTAACGTTTTTTAAAACTTGTGGCACTCAAGTGAACGAAAAAAAAGTTTTGGCACCAAAGTGAACGCCGTACGAAAGTTATGGCACTCCTAGTGTTATCCCAACTTTTGTCTCTATAAACATTGCATCTTTTTTGTTGACTTTCCAATGTGAGGCTTGTTCCAAATGCTTTTGACATCAAAAACTACATTAAAAATTTCTTCATTTGCCAAAAGAAAACATGCTTTGATCTTCACCGTTCGAAATAAACTACCAAAAAAATCTGATCCAAAAATAGAATAAACTACCAAGAGAAAGAGAAGCAAATCATAGGATTTTCTGAATTTATCGGAAGTCACGTTATGTGGGAGAATTCATCGTTGAAGGTCGATCATCTCGAGGCCATTTGGTTACATTAACATAAACAATTTAAATATGCAAGTATTTTTTTTATATTGAAAGCTAAAAAGTAGTTACTCACATGAAAACAGTTTGTATGGTTACCGACAAAATCAAGTATTTTAAAATTAAAAATAAACATGTTGTTTTATCTTGAAAGCAATATTTTTTTTTTTTTTCATAATCAGAAAAGTGGTTCCATTTATCTATAATTTTGAACTAATTGAGGGAAATTTCGAAGTCAAAAGCCTGCAGATTTCTTCTATTTAAGAATAACCTGAATCTTTTTCGCAACATAATTAATCACCTTAAAAGTACTTTTAAGATCACTCAAAAGAAAAAAACTGTCTTACTGATGCCATTTTTTTTTTCTTTTAATGAAAACTCGTCTAGTGAGTGATAGATCTGTATGATTAGGAAAATATACGAATTCATCAATTTTTCAATATGCGTTGCATGATTGTATTATTTTATAGCATATTCTCCTTTTTATCTTGTATTGTATGCTCAGGGCATTTTTTTGTGTCTAAGAATTAGAATTCTGGTTTGAGTGTTGATGAGGTTTTTTCCACATAATAATCCATGGTGTAGATAATAATCGATTTGTAATCATTACACTGGGTTAGATTATTATTCCTGTTACTGTAAACCAAGTGAATATGCAATGGACCAGGAGTATTACAGTTTACGAGTGGAAAAAATCATGGCGCAATAAAATAAACAAAGGATAGCTAATTGTCAAACGTATTATTTTTATTATTGTTGTTGTTGTGGTGGTGGTCGCTTCAAAGAAATTGAGTTGGCTGCAAGCAATTTGATGCTTGACTCCAGCTCCCATTGGCCGAGAGCTGCCTTTTCACGAGGGTAACCTTCTTCTTCAGTCGAAGGAAATAGATCATATCCATCACGGTTCTACGTTGCCTCATCGGTTGACTTTAGGAGCCAGACTGCTTCAGCATGCCTGAAAATCATCTTCTTCGACGGTTGCAGTGGTTTCAAATCCGAAATGAATCAGAAATTCTTTCGTACATATTAGACTCGCATCGGTCATCTGCTCTAGCAATGCCGATCTCTCGAGTTTCCCTTTTGGCACGCGCGTCGATAAACACTGGTGGACCGAGAATGTCCTGGTTCTGGACTTCGATGTCCTTTCGCGCGTTACCACCTGGCTATGATTATCATTGCCCAGTCGCACCTCAAATCTTACCTTGCTGAAGATCCTGAGCTGTTATGTACTGTGGACTTCAGCCCAAGAGAAGGCAAGAAGTTCATTTGTTTTAGTGATTTCACTAAGGATCTTGAAATTCATTTGCCTCAAACCTTTTCTGTTCCCGTTTAAATTATGATCTGTACTTTAGTTTGCGTAAGTTCTTATGTTGCTGCTGAACTTATTCCAAGCGGTTGTTTATACAGATCTAGGCCAGCTTCTGTTTGGCTCCAGTTAGTCTACTGTCAAGCCATAGGTAAAAATCTTATTGCCTCGGCCAATAGAAAAACACAAATGTTAGATCTAGCTTTGCATGCATGAATCTCGCTGATAATCTTTTGAAGTGAGGAAAAGGCTCAGCCATGTTTCCGTAAAACATCTCGTCTCGATGTGATGAAAGAGTGCAGCAATGGACAGATAATCATTAACGTTCTCTGAATCAAAGCAAGACGTAGACACTGAGATCAAACCCTAGAAAGTGGTTCAAAAGACATGAAATATATAAAGTGATCAACCACCACTGGCATAATCACGTAACTTATTTATTCATAGTCATTCTTGTACTGAACTGATACATCTGTGATTGAGGTGATGTAACAACACACCACATGCTTATTTTCCATGCCCTTGGTCGCCTCCTGACCCGGCCCTGGACCCTGCGTAGGAACCAGCATATGAGCCAGCTTCGGACCCCGCACCAGATCCTGATCCCGACCCAGCCTGAGACCCTGCGTGAGACCCGGCATATGAACCGGCTTCAGATCTAGCTCCAGACGACCCAGACCCAGAGCCCGACCCCGAACCTGATGAAGATGCTGACCCCGATCCTGAACTAGACCCGGATCCAGAACCGGAGCCTGACCCAGCACCCGCTCCTGAGCCGCTGCCGCCGCCCCCTAGCCCAATGCCTATCCCGACGCCAGCACCAGCGCCAATCCCCAAGTTTCCAAGCCCGAGGTCCAGGCCAAGGTCCTTCCTTGCCACCCTACTTTCGGACAACATAAAAAGAGTGGAAACAAGCAGCACCCCGAGGGACAAACACTTGAAACCAGCCATTGCGAAGACCCAAGTGAAACAGTATACCTGGGGATATACCAATGGGACTCAAACGCATGCACTGCTCTCCTATGTCTTTGTACCAACTGCTGAAGTTATGCTGTGAGATGGACAATGTGGGGGATCGCTGCTTTATATAGCAAGAAAAAGAGAAGTTGGTAAGGTATGAATGGTGGAGCACTTCGAAGTGATGGTACGCGTGTAAGGAGCAGCAATGAAGAAAGTGGAGAGAGCATGCGGATTGCTTCAGCTTTTTGTTTGGTTGGCGACGGTGCTTTGGAGTTTAGCTGGCAAAATTTTGTGGCCAAGAAGGCCTTGTGTTTGATGGAGATATGCCAGTCATGTAATAATATATTGTGATCAGTTTTGGATTTGGATGGTGCGTAACACCGATCCATTTGGTTCCCACAAACCATAGTGGAAGTATGATGCATAAGCTCGCAGTTTGTACATAGAACTGGAGAAATGCACAATGCATTGATAAGATGGAATTGAGATGCTCTAAAAATTTATTAAATACTTTTGGTAAGTCAACGCTTAGGATAAGAGATGATGATAAGGGTTGATTGCGGTATTGCCTCTTTGAATCGTGGAGCACCATATCTTCCGGAGCTTATAATTGTTTTCTAGGAAAAATGTAAAATTAATCTTAAATCTATTACATAGATGCCGATTCAGTCATTAACGGAGTGCATGACAACATTTTTATTCCTCAACTTTTCTGTTCTTTTGTTTCTCGGAATAGAAAAAAAAACATAAATCCATTTAATAATGCTAACTGAATAGAAATTTTCTATTCCTTGCAATAGAAAGTTGTTCTTGGGAATAGATTAGGAGTGAAATGAAAAGTAAAAAAAAATAACTTATTATTCCTAGGAACAATTTTTAGAAACTTATTTCTTAGGGAATACTTACCAGCTGTAGCCACCACTGGTCATCGACTACAGGTCATTGTAGCCACCTCCAATTGTCAGTCGCCGCTGTCGTCACAGGATACCAGTCGCTAATTGCCACCACCTGCCACCAACCCCCTGCTCGCTCATTGCTGGCCAATCGCTAGTTGCTGGCCTCTCACGGCCACCCTTCGCTCGGTGGCTAGCGACTCGGCGTGACCAGAGGTGACTAGCGTTAGTGGCGGCGACTAGTGACCCAACACGATCGGTAGTGGCGATCGGCAACCTAGTGTGATGGGCGGTGACTCGGAGACTAGTAGCAGCGACTGGCAATGGTGACTCGGTGGCGGTGACCGGTCGCTGCTGTCGCCACCGCCCACCAATCTTCGCCGCCATCAAGGAAAAAAGAAATAAAATAATTTTGTCGGTACCAAATTCATTTATATTCTTTTTCTATTTTGAGAATAAGAAATTTTTGCAGTTACCAAATGTCTTATTTTACTCAAAAATTGTTCCAAGGAGTAGAAATAGAAAAAAACTATTTCTCAAAAGAAATTGTTCCCAAGAGTAGAAATGTTACCAAATGCACCATAATCAATTTTGTCAATTTAGTCGTAAATCTTTGGGTGAAATTTTAATGTAGTCAATTCCAATCAATTTTCATTGGATATCACTGATCTAATTAGCAAAATTAAAAAGTTATGGACAAAATTAACATCTGTGTAATAGATGTAGGGTTGAATCTTATCAAATAGCTCATTGAACTGAATGTTTCCTTGGTGTAACTCAAAGCTTTCTAAAATTTCTATATGTATACCCGAAGCATGTATTGTTGGACTATGTTTCTCCAAGTTGATATATGATGAATGTCTCAAGGGGGGACTTGGGGACCAAGGTTGAGTAGCACCCTTCTACATCTAAATTAAGATTATCAAAAATGGTTGGAAGCATTACGTAGATCTGTCGCAATAAAAACATCTAAAGCATTGATATAGTTCAAACGTGATACTAAAGCCAAGTGCTTAGGGCCTTAGGGAACACTTCTTAACCATCCTTGATAAAAATTACTTTCATCGTTCATGCGATTATTGATCAGGACACGAAAAAGAAATACTTTGAGAACGATACACTTTTGTCTTTGTTTAAATGTATAACAAATACCATTAAAGCACATCTTGCCTAGTGTGACTGTGAAGGCCTTGGGCAAAGATATTGCAATTTTACCGACCATGAGCGAGGTCATGAAAGCCCTTGCCAGCTTTGGCTAGCCATGGGCAAGGCCACCTCACCCAAATTTGATAAGGGCCTTCACAAGGGCGAGGGTTGCGTAGCCAGCGAGAGTCGCCAGTGACTCTCTGCGGCCCTAAAGAAAAAGATAAAACAAAACAAAAAAAATCCACGTAGGATGATCTGCTAAAATTGGCACTTAAATGATTGATTTTACTTCGATGTGTCACTTAAGTAAGTGAAAAAAAAATTATGACACTTAAGTAAGCGCGTATAAAAGTTATGGCACTCTTATTGTTTTTCTCCCGGAGAAAGTTTATGCTATTATTCCTATATTTTTCATACAGGATGCGATGAAATTTTTTTTTTTTTTTTAATGTATATCAATCATCGGATGATCCTATGCTATTTGACCCTCAAGTCAATTATCCACTATCCATTCTTCTATTAGTCTATTTCGTGGAAAACAAACGATTTGAAAAATGTTTTCCATAATATAATTATTTATATAGCTCAAAATAATTAACCGATGAAAAGTATTTTTATTCTAACAATTTATGTCTAAAAAATTTCATGAATGATCAGAATATTTTGTCTTTATTCAGTTTTGTAACTGATACAGACGGTCAATTTTTAAGGAAAATATTTTTTAAATCATTGGCCCATATCTTTGATGGGCTTGTTAGGCCTCAGTTTCAAGGTAACGCCGAACCGAGCCCATTTGTTCAAAGTCTTCGGTCTTCGGTCTTCGGATTCGGAGTCTCCCCCGAAAGAACAAAGAACCCACCTTTGAATTTGATCCTCCCGGCGTCAGCATCTGTGCGCAAGACTCTCTCTGTCTCCTTCTCCGTATCGAGCTTTTACTCATGGCGGAGGTAAAGATCTCTCTCTCTCACTCTCTCTCTCTCTCTACGCTTGACATGGGTGTTCGTGCTTTTGCCTGCTTGGTTCCGACGTAAGTATGGCTGTCAAATTTGACTGGAGATGGATGAAAACGAGAAAGAAACGGCGAGGCGATAATCACGGAGCTCCGATCTTGATTCATATACAGTTATATATGTTGAATAGGATACAGTGGCGACGAAAGCTTCGGTTTTTCTTTTTCTTTATGTTACTGCCTTTTAGCTTGATGGGTGGGGCGACTTTCAGTTGTGACTTGAATATTATGATCAAAGTTTTTCGCTTTATATGAATTAAGCTATTTATAGAGAATTTGCTCAGCAGGTTTGGTTGGGTCGAATTTCTCTTGGTGAAGATTGATAGGATCGATGAGTTCTAACTTCTGATGGGTTTATGTAGAATGCGAGCATTGATTTTTTTATGATTTTCGAATTGGCTTCAACATGGATGTTCCATATTGCAAATGAATTTCTCTTAGTGGAAACCCTTTTACCACCTTGTATCTTTTATGAGGGCCACTTATTCCGGATTGTTTCTGCTTGTGACCTTTTTCTAGATTTCCGAGAATGCAAACGCAATGCGAACACTCTAGCAATGAATGTGCTCCTGTTGTTTTATCATCGCAAAATATCTCTTAGCTTGCCACTACTGTTAGCATTCAAATGATCTTCTGTTGTCATACATGATGATCGTCGGGGTTCTGCTTTGGGCGGAAGCATGGTAAAGGGTGGTACTAATTGATAATAGATATCAGGTGGCCCCTGGCCGATCAATGGTCTACCAGGGCAAGCCTACTAATTTATCCTCCAAGCATTTATCTGTTTGGATTTGATATGCATGGGTCCTTGAATAGCTGGATAGGTGGCTCAGACAGAGTCTTGAGCTGAGATGATATCAAAGGGAAGAGCATCCACAGAATTTCTCGGCCTTTGGAAGATATTGCAGCTATTTGGTGATTCTTTCCTTATATATCTTCTATGCTGCAGACTCTTTAAGTAATATTAGTAGGTTGCTACAAAACCTTTATCTACTAAATATCGAGGCAATCGACAATGTCCTGGCTCAAGTAAATTTGAAACTTTCTCACTTAATACTTTTCTCTCCTTTGAGGGTTGCAGATGGTGGCTTGATTGCTATCTCTAGTCACCTATGACTTAGAGGAGGTTTTTTCTTGCAAATTGTCTTTAACATGAACATGTTAATTTCAGGAATTCCTGTGATTGAACCATCAGAACTTTACAGTATGTCTTCAACAAAACATCCTCGAACATCCCTTGATGGACGATCTAGTCAAGCACCTGGTTTAATGCGGCATGGTCCATATCCTGGCTTAGTTCCTCTTCCTCCTAGCAATCGGCCATTGGTACCATTACCTCCTTCCCTCAAACTATTGGAAAATAAGATTCTGGCCCAGGGTACAGAAATTGATCAACTTGCCAGAGAAAATCGTAGATTGGCTGCCACCCATGTAGCATTAAGGCAGGAGCTTGTTGCTGCTCAGCAGGAGGTACACCAACTTAAGGCACATATCAAAAGCACACAGACTGAAAGTGACATCCAGATGAGGGTGTTGCTGGATAAAATTGCAAAATTCGAAGCAGACATAAGAGCAGGGGAGAGTGTGAGAAATGACCTACAGAAGGCACACAAAGAGGCACAAAGTTTAGTTGCTGCAAGACAAGAGCTGATTGGGCAAATTCAACTGGCAAAAGAGGAGCTAAATAAAACACTGCTCGATGCCGAGAGCTTTCACCATTTGCATGCTGACCTGGATGGCTTGATGCGAGAACACCAGAGACTACGGTGAGTCATGAATTTGCATTATTAACTGATGCCTAAATAGAAAAAAATGTCATGTTAATGACGGACTTGGAAGGATTATCTGTTTTAAGAAGAATACAATTTTAAACTAACAACTAATTATCAGTAATTTCGAGTGGTGCTGCTGATTATAAGTGAGTAATGACATGTATAAAGAGTGGACACTTTCCCTGCTGTTCAGTTCACCCTCTCTGTTAATACACATATTAGTAGACTGAAATGGATGAATAGGCCCTTTTGGTTATTGAAGAAAGGGTAAGAAAGATTTCAAAAAATAAAGTACCTAGCATTGGTCTATGTTCTTTTCCATGAATTTGTTGTATTACTATCTTTTTTAAGGTTGTTCTTTCATTCATTATTTTCCATTTGTGTTCTGCATGATGAGCGTTTTATCTTAAGTCCTATCTAAACGGATCAGTTTGGCCAGTATGGCTTGTGCATCTTGTTGATATGAGTGTAAATATCCTAGAAACAAGTTGTAGAAATTTCTGGATGCTTCTGATAATTTAATTCTGCTTCCATCTGCAGCACTACATTCGAGTATGAGAAGAGTTTGAACATAGAGAAAGTACGGCAAATGCAAGCAATGGAGCAGAATTTGATTTCAATGGCAAGAGAAGTAGAGAAGTTGCGTGTCGATGTTGTGTATGCCGAGAAGTTGGCATATGGTTAGTAGTGTTGCATTTGTTTAATGGGCTGATTATATGTCTCAAAGTTCTTCCAGAATTTTCATATGCTCCACCTAACAAATCTTTGTCGTTAATATATAACGAAGCACCAAATCCCCAGGGTGGTGTCAGCCTTTCAAACCCAGGTCCTTTGAGTGTGGCCCGACTGCAAAGTAGCAGCCCCTATGTTGATGGTTCTGCAGCTCATCATGGCCATATGGGTCCTCACGTTGCAGGAGAAAGACCCATTCCGTACAGTGGGAGCAGTGGTGCAGTTTCTGGCAGCGGGATGGGTGGTGCAACGATTGCTAGTGCAAGTAGTGGTGTTGGCTGGGCAGGCACATATGACCCTTCACTCGCTGGGAGATGAAAAACATTGATATGAGATGTTCGACAATGCTTCTTCTATTGTCTTGCCTGTGTTGGACATGACCTTATGTATTATAGTATCCTAGATGTTTTGATAGCTCAATCTTTTGGGGTAAACAATCCCATGCCATTGTCCATAGCTCTCTTTCTCTCTCTCGCAGATTTTGGTCCATAGTTTTAAAATCATGCTTGTTGCTTATTCGCCTACTGAGCACCTTTCCAAATCATCATCCAAAGAAAGCTCTCTACACTAGTATTCGACTTCCTGCGATAGCATGCTTACTTCGCTCTTTCATTGCAGCTGGCAATGTGCCAACGAAGTTCATGTTCTTGACAATGACAGCATCAGATCGTCTTTGCTCTGCAACGCTATTGTTGGCAGAGAAACTCAGCTGCTCTTCGCCTCCTCAGAAGCACACTGATCATCTTCGCCAAGCTTCTGCATTATGAATTAACCCAGCGAGGTGGATTGGGCAGTTGTTACTTGGGTGGAATTGTGAACCATGAAATGAAATGAAGATCTCTAGGTGACGATAAATTGAAGAAGTACCAAAATTGTACCAAAATTATCTTCTGAACCGTGTTGACCCCTTTGATCATTCAATACTCTTTCGAGTTGGAGAATGAGATCCTGGCACTTTGTTGGATGATATATGGACACTAGGAAAAGAAGATGGAATTAGAAATGAAAGGCACTGAAGAAAAAGTTTTCCTTGGCATTACACTAATACCGGGATAAGATGAAGAATTCTGTATGTACTTGTTGGAGTCATCGAGTGTAAAGTACGCTTGCAATAACTTTATTTATCAATTTTATTCAATCCGACAAAGGGAAAGTGATATATTTGAACTTTGGTTTAATATGTAGTATCATTTTTGAATTTTGAATTTTATAAATGTTCAATTTAATCTATAAATTATATGAATATATTCAAAGACGTCTTTTTGGTAATTCAAATTAAAGATATATGCTGATGTGACTATCAAATGGTTAAGTTTGAATGGTGAACGTATTGATTCATCACAAATCACGATATAATAATACATGTCATCAAATAACGGTGGATATGTTAACTTTCTAATAATTTCTTTTTCCTTTTTTTAATATAGATGAATACAAATATGGACATATCAATTTTATAATAATGAATAATTTATATATGAGCAAGTGGATGGACTATATTGAGTATTTATTGAAAAATCACAGATCACATTAAATAAATTAAAAATGTAGATACGATATTTTACAATAAATTAAAGTTCAAATATTCATGTCGTTTTCCGTTCCAGGACCAAGCGGCTTCTTCAAATGGGCTTGCTCTTCGGCCCAGAGAACGGGCCTCATGGTCACACGTGGCGGGCGCTAATTGGAGGCCGTGCTTCCTCCGGGTGGCGAAGAGCAGGCCAGCCATTTTGGTTTCTCTGACAGTAAACGAAGGAACACGAAGAAAGAAAAAAGCTCCCGACTTTGATCTTCTCTGCGCGTGGATCGGTTCGGTGCGGCGCTCGAGCTCTCTTCCAGATCACTCATGGCGGACGTACGATCTCCCTCTCGCTCCCTTCGTCTGATTCGAATGTTCTTTCTTATACTTGCTTGGTAGCTGTAGCCTGTCGTGTCTCCCCAATATATAGTGAAGAGGGCAAATTCGGGGAAAAGGAAAAAAAATGCGGCCGTCGTGAAGCTCGGCCATCGGGCAGGCCATGAACGTGTTGGATGTGCGATTAAGTCAGATACGAGGAGATTATTAAGAAAAAGATGCGGTTTTTTTTTTCGGCTGTTTCATGAAATTTTAGGATTTCAGTGGCGCGAGGACGATTGGGGGAGGATGTTGAATTTCTTCTGGCTTTCCCGCTTAAAAGGAATGACTGACAACTCTGAGTTGTCCTTTTGATTTGATGAGAGAAATTTCTTGCCTTTATGAATTGGGTCGGTGTTTGGTTGGGAAGTTGCTGTACCGAGAGAATTGTGCTGACCTTTTGAGGTTGACGATGAGTAAGGCTGATGAGTTCTGATGGGAATGTGCTGGATATAGGTAGTGCCTTTAATGTGACCTCTTGCTTTGAGTTCGTTGCTATGGGTGAAACTTGTTGCGCAGGTTGTATTGTGGGGGTGACCGTAACGCTGAATCAGTACCATTCGGCATGATCTTAGCTTGGCTGTATCTTTTGCGTGTAGCATGTTGAATGGGGGGGATTTGGGGATATTGATGACCTGGACAGGCAGGAAATGGTAGGAGTTCCACGTTGGGGAAAAACTACGGGGGAACCATTTTTAGGCAACTCTCTCGTGCACTGTGCAATGAGATGTGTATTTTAAAGCAGTCTGTTTGTTTGAAGTTCAGGGAAATGGAGGATTATTTGTGATTTGACTGATTTCCTTCGATTATCTACATGGAAATTATTGATTTAAGGACCTTCTTTCATGTTTCAAATTTGCTTTTTGATGCCAAATATGCATTGGAGGCAATATAATGTTATTAGTGCTACTGTGTAACCTGATTCTGTCCCAATAAATAGACAGCTTGATGGCTCTTACTTTTTGCTGTAGAATAATCTATTATAACTAACTCATGATTCTTACCTTGACATTGAAAAAATATTAAATTTTTTAATAGTGCTCGTTTTCATATTCTTGTCCTGCAACGCTTCTCTTTGTGCTAATTTTGTTAGCAAATTTTCTTTCCACTGTGTATGACACATCCTTTATTAGTAATCGTTGTTTTTTGTTTTCCAAGAAATGGGATTCTGGGAATCCCTAGTCCCTGTTCTAAAAATTCTTGTTTTAAACCCCTTTCTCAATACTCTTTCCTTGTATTTCCAAGAGAACTCACTCATTGTAAAACTAACATTCTGTGATCATTATTTGAATGAGTGTTTTTTTCATGTTAGATTGAACTGAAAACAGCACCAGCTGATTTTCGATTCCCTACAACAAACCAGACCAGACATTGCTTCACTCGCTACATTGAATTCCACAGGTACGTTCAGTTTTGATGGTTTTGATGATTGCATCATGGAGTTTATCAGGCATGAATTGTATGTGGTCATTCTGCAGGTGCATTACAGCAAAAGGTGAAGAGTCTGGTGACTGTGAGAAATTTGCCAAATACTATCGTTCCTTGTGCCCTGGGGAATGGGTGAGTCTGTCTGCTTGTTCAATTTTAGCAGAGATTGTGGCTTTGAGTAAGCTTCCATATGGCAGTGGGGCACACAGTTAGTGCGGGCAAAGTTGGTCCATTTTGTGATGACAAACGATGGGATTTGATATATGATCATCTTCGAAAAGTTCACATATCTTACACACATTTTGCATTATAAGGAAAAATCTTAGGAAATTTTTAACTTTTTGTCCCTGTACTTTCAGTCTTTTTTTCTATTCAAGTCTGTATACTTTTAGTTTGTCTTTCCTTTTACTTTCACAAATTTCTAATCAAGTCCCTCTGATACCTAAGCCAGCCAAATCTATCTGATGTGCCCATTGGCCAACCTCATAATATGAAGTGAATAAATTTTTTTGAATGTTGATGTCTACTAGGGCATCCACATTGGCTAAAATTATGCACAGCATACTTCAAAGATGTCTCCATTGGCTAAATTTTTTCGCATGTCCACCTGGGGATCTGCTTGTTTTGTCCCCACTGTGTTTTGCTGTCGTCCAATGGCTATTTCAGCGGATTTTGGTTGGATTTAGTGTCAGAGGGACTGTATTAGAAAATTGGTGAAAGTAGGAGGTGTCGATTAGATAAATTAAAAGTATGGGGACTTGATTAGAAAAAAACGTGAAAGTATGGGGACAAGTATAATATTTCCAGAAACTAACAGAAAAGAAACTCTCTCCTTGGTCACGTGTTAAATTTTGGAAAAATACCGAAGCTTTCAGATTTGTTTGTTTTTTCAGAAGTATACTCATGTCAGACTTTGCATTCTTGTAGACTTATTGCATGTTTATATATGTGGTGTACATCTGAACTTTAGTATAGAACTGTATTTTGGGGGATTTTACTGTTTACCCCTTTAATAACCCATTGTTTGCCTTATTAATAAATTAAGCTTGCTATTAAAGAATTTTCTTCTGCCAAGGATAATGAGGTTTTGATCTCTGCACAATGCATGTCATTAGATGGCACTTGTCACAAATTCTAGTTAGGCCACCCACCCTCTCCATACAGAGGTGCAAAAGTAGAGGGCATGAGAACAAATATTCATTCTCATCAGCTCAACTAACAGTGACCTGATTACCTCTTTCGGAGCATATCACACTCAATCTTAAAATTCGCCTACTCACCTGTTTCCTGCAATCCCATCTGTGATATCATCTTTTGTAGAGATATTAATAACATGATGCTGGGGATTGGGCTGGTTATATATTATACAGACCAACTTCTCTTAGGTTGTTTAATCATTAATGGATGTCTGAGTGATGGTACCTTACTAGGCATTATACTCAATTTGTAAGCTCCTCTATGCTTATCTTGGTGTAGGTTGACAAGTGGAATGAGCAGAGGGAGAACGGAACTTTCCCAGGACCTCTTTAATTTCAGAGTTTGGCCATTCAATGTGGCCCTTGTTGGTCACGGACGTGCAGATTGTTATGTTTGTTTCTGAAACTTGGCCCTCCCACATGTGGATTTGATTCTAGAACAATAAGGCATCAAATGGAGCTTTTTGAATTCACCGAAGTTACTTTGATTTCATCAAACAATACTCTTTTATCTTTGTTGAAAATATTACCTTTCTTGGTCTGAGTTTATCCATCTTTAGAAGGTTTGGGTTTTGAGATAGAATCACAATACTCACCTTAACTGCTGTGTCGGTCACCCGACATGAGATATTTTTACATTCTAATTTTCTGTTCGAGCATTTGAACCACTGTTGCCACATGATAGTAGCATCATTGCATCGAGCACAGATGGCAGTGCTTGGAACTCTGTGTATCGTGCTGCAGCATTATTTTCTCATCCTCCTAAAATTCAGGACTTGACCAAGAAATTAACTCAAGCTAACTCACGAGAGTATGATGGAAGAAATGTACGTGGTTTGCGCGCCTTATCATTTGACCTTGACTCAGCCCATACGCAAGGGCTTCTTCAAGCTTCTTGTTTGTACGCAAGTTTGAAATAAACGCCGTAGATCCATCAGAAACTGTTTAGGTATAAGTTGTTGTTGACTGATTAAAATACTTTCTGTATATTGATTTCTATAAGCAAGATAAGATAAGATATTCCTTTACAAAAACAAACGCAATCTGCAAGGAATCTACTTTCTTTTTTCAATCGACATCTGTGAAGTCCGAGAGCAAAAAGAAATTGCATCAAGATCAGCCAGCGGACCCGTCCTGTGGCTTATGGCAAAAACAAAGGCTAATCATGGCTAATGGTAGTTGGAAAAAGTCAAACATGTATTGATTCCTAACAATTTCACCAAACGTTTGCTTTATTTAAGATCAAAGGCAGAATAGAGAAATGGTTCTTTAATCTTAGCGATCGTGTTCGAAGAAAGGCTCGGACCGCACATGCACGCCGTGTCAACACTACTATTAAGTATTTCATATTCCGCATCACATGATATCGAAAGGCGCGGCCTTCACATCACATCACATCACAGTTCAGTCAACCCCATCTCGGGTGCTCCCAATCTTCTTCTTTAAGAACACAAAGCTGAGAAAATACATGGATCAGCTATTGCTAAAATCTGTGTTGGCAAGGAATGAGCAATATCTCAACGATTCGACGCATTGAACAGTTCTTCAAGACCCGTTCTCGTGCTTGCGCGACTGATATTTCGACCAGTCAGGCTAATCTGTTTTCTAAACCATAAAACGAAAAGAAGAAGAAGAAGATCATTTTCCAATCCCGGTTTGCCAAAACACTGCCATACGTTTCAAAAATTTGAGAACAGCACAATCGACCAAAAACAAAAGAAAAAAGTTGGAGAACAGCACAGGTTGTTTCCTCGTAAATAATATCATATTGCAACCGCATCATCGAAGTTCGAGAAAACTCAGTGAGACAGGGTCGTCTTGTCTGTGTTCGTACATGCTCGAGTTTGACCGAGCACATTTCCCCAAATTCAGCCTTAAGTTTCTTTAAAGATTGTGTTTAGGGCACTAATTAAGTAACTCAATATCTTGAGATTATACATTAATATACGATTAACGAAGATGAGATTTCGCCCCACGTTTCTCTGGTCCCACGTTGGATGACCTTTTCAACTTCAGAAAGCCAGGGAGCTTTTTCTCTTTCTTGCTTTTGCGCTCCCTTGACGTCGGCTAAAGCTGTGATTTTTGAATTAGTCACCGCCAGTCACTCCTCAATCCAACCCCAGACTCCAAAACCGTCCCACGCCAGTTCTCGCCTCTTTAAATCGCCAAAGATCGAAACTTCCCACACGATTCTTGCATTCACTCGTCACCGTCATCACTCCCACCCGCGTCCGCGTCGGTTTTCGTCCGCCACCGCGTGCAAGCGTTGCAACCACCGCGCACCCACCAGCATTATATACCGGCCTCTTCGCTTGGTCGGTCCTTGGAGAGAAAACCCACCTCAAAGATCGCGCCTTTTCCGCCGCCGACGCCTCCGCCATGGTCCGCCTGAGCAACAACCTCGTGGGCATCCTCAACCTCGTGACCTTCCTCCTGTCGATCCCGATCCTCGGCGCCGGCATATGGCTCTCCAACCGGGCCAGCACCGACTGCGAGAAGTTCCTCGAGCGGCCCGTCATCGCGCTCGGGGTCTTCCTCATGCTCGTCTCCCTCGCCGGCCTCGTCGGCGCGTGCTGCCGCGTGTCGTGGCTCCTCTGGCTCTACCTCCTCGTCATGTTCTTGCTCATTGTCCTCTTGTTCTGCTTCACCGTCTTCGCCTTCGTCGTGACGAACAAGGGGGCGGGCGAGGCCCTCGGCCAGCGAGGGTATAAGGAGTATCGGCTCGGGGATTACTCGCATTGGTTGCAGAAGCGAGTGAGCGGCACCAAGAATTGGAACAAGATCAAGAGCTGCTTGAGCGACAGCAAGGTCTGCTCGAGCTTTCAAGACAAGTACTTGAACGACACCATCGAGAAGTTTTACACCGAGCACTTGTCTGCTCTTCAGGTGAGTTCAGATCTGTCCGTCTTTAATATGTCAATGCTTCTAGTAAACTAAAAATATCCTTTTTCTGGATCTTTGTTATTCGCTCTGACTGTTAGGTTCTCTCGTGAAGATGTGAAAGATGAATGTGTAATATTGCTGTGCTATCTTCTTGTGGGCGGTTTTGATTAGGCGTCTGGAGATAGTAATGTTTCTTGGTCTCTTTGATTGAGATCTGACCTTGTGGACTTGACCCCAGTGAATGATTGATTGTGATTATCCGTGTTTGATTATTATGAATTGTGGTTAAAAGCTTAGACCTTTTTGGGCTTATTCCTGTTTCTTTTTCCCTCTTTCATAGATGATGAATTTTTCATCAAATTTTTCTGTAGGTAGTTTCTTTGTGTTTTCTTTATTTCTGGTCCTCAAAGAACTCTTTCCACAGAAAGATGGAACTGCTCTGACCATGAAGTCTTGACACTCTGCACTTTCCAAATTTCTCTGGGCATTACTTTTTGAACTTCAATGATACATCTTCAGAAAAGCCAGCGCCTTTCCTCTATAAGAATGTCAGGTAGTCGCTTTGTGCAATGCCTATTGAGCGTTATAATCCAGGGACATCCCTATGCCATGACAGGTTTACAGATAATTTCTTTGGAATACATTGTACGAATTCCTTGTGCTATTCTGATTATTATATGGTGGTTCGATATGTATGAGTCAAATGAGGCCATGGCCAATTGCAATGTAGCAACACATCTGCCTCCAATCTTCTAATCTAAAGTACCCACTGAAAATTTGAGCACTGCGTTTGCAAATTTCATAGTGTGATTCTGATTGATTGCATCTCACTTTTAGAGTCCGAGCTTGTGCACACATGTTTGTGTTTTGGTTCTGCCATTTAGCTGCACTTGTTTTATCTATCAGAATATGACATTCCAATGATCTTTGTTTCTTGATGTGCAGTCTGGTTGCTGCAAGCCATCGAATGACTGCAATTTCACCTATGTGAGTCCGACTGAGTGGAGCAAGCCCGCTGACTCTGTCTACTCCAACCCAGATTGTGATGCGTGGAACAACGACCCCAAGGTTCTGTGCTACAATTGCCAGTCGTGCAAGGCCGGGCTGTTGCAGAATGTCAAGAGCGACTGGAAGAAAGTTGCTGTGGTCAACATCATATTCCTTCTTTTCCTCATCGTTGTGTACACGGTGGGTTGCTGTGCGTTCAGGAACAATAGAGAGGACAACTATTATGGTAGATACAAGGGGCCTTACTAAAATGGTACACTATAGCTGGATCACATGCTTGTGTACATGAGTGACTAGTGGACGGCACTGTGTTTTAATTTCTGGTTCAGCTGCTACAATTCGATTCAGTCGGTCCTGTACAGCATCCTATCTTCAGGATTTGGTGATTACTCTTTGCTTATTGATTTTGTGTTAGGCAAACTTTTCGTGCCATGCGTTTATTCGTATGCCTACTTCACCGTTCTACCTTAAACCAGTGTATCACTAGCCAGGGAAATTCTGGCCAGCGGGCAACCACTAGTGGTGGCACCCTGTGGTTGCGGTGGCATCGCTGGTTTTGTGCATTTAGTCTTCGGTGTGCGATAGCTTATTGTTACTCGATCTAAACTGCCACCTTTCCTCTTGAGAGATGTTTTCTTTATCTCCAGGTCAACTTCATTTTTTTTAGTGGGCGTCTTTATTTAATGGAAACTACGGTGTCTTAGTTCATCACTTAAGCTTCCATTTGTTTAAAGTAAACGTGTAGGTGACTAAACGTGTAGCTGAGGTGGAGCGGAAACGGTAGGTCAAAAGAGGAAAAGAAAAGGGTTGAGTGCAAATGAGAAAGGAGGAAGCAACCGGCTGAGAAATTCTTTTGTGGTTGATCTATCCGATTGAGTCAGCTAACCTAACCCGGCAAATTCATTGCGTTCAATAGTAGCAATTGATTGCAGACTTTCATAAGCAAATTATCTCTGAGGTGCTAGTTTCATGTATCTAAAAATGGGAACTTTCATTTGATAAGCAACGACTTTACAGGGAAGTTGGGCTTAGCCAAAGATGTAGAATTCACGAATCAGCCTCGACTATGGCTGGAGAACACTGCATCCGCATTTTCCTGTCAAACGGGTCCACTGGTTACTTCGAATGCTAATTTGATACTGGTTAAACCCAAAGAGTTGTTTTGGTCTTAAAGATAATAATTGGGTTGCTTGGTGGGTGAGGACACAGATGAGAGAACACGGTTTTCGGAGTCTCTAAATTAACATCATCTTGTTTTAAATCACTGTATACCTCATGAGATTGATGTTTGTACACTCTGCCTCGTCAATTTTTTAAACACCGCACTTTGACATCTTTGGACAGAGCTTTCTGCATTTGAGGGGTTACCATCTGCATAAAGAAAAACTTTGGCTCGAAGGTGACTACTGAGTACTTACCCCGTTGGCAGAGCCAGGGCACCAGCCAATCTTGTTATCGATTTTGACAGGTCCATAATATATAATTAATTTTGGCGAATCGTGCTGTGATTTGGCTCTCGATAATTAGGGGGTTCAAGTTTAATCACAGATTTCGTTGCTGATTTGTCATTGAGGCACGCTTTATGAATTATGCCTTGTTTAATACTCGAGTCTTGGCAGTTAAGAAATGGACGATACGATTTTACTGTTGATCAAGTCCTGTTGAAAAGTTTGTGGTTCGCGTTTTTTTTCTCCTTCAATCGTGCACCTATACTAAATCGATTTCCTTCTCCTGCTGGCAATTCAATAGTTGGTACAAGTGACAACTGGAGTCCAGAATGTTACAAGGACAATGAAAAGAAAGTACAGTGCTGTTATTCATAAACAGAAGGGAAATTTGTAAAACTTGTCGATCTAGATGGGGCTTATTTCATCACCTGATTTATCTGACAAAAGAGGTTCTGATAAATGACATTTACCACTTGACGGCTTCTCCAGTAACAAATCATCCGCGGTTGGTTTCGAAGTGTGAGCACAATCAATTTGAAACTTGGGCATTGTCTCTCCAATGATCTCAACGTCTGTAGCTTTACCCCACAGCACTAAATATAAACCAGCTACTACCCCAATTGCACCTACCAAGCTGCAGTAGAGTAAAACATATCAATTTCTCTGTCAGACTAAAAATTCAAGATCAAAGAATGAAGATCAAACTGTGGAACAGCAAGTGATTTTTTTTAATAAGCAAAATTGTTCCTCATAACAGATAGGACTGACTCTCCAAGATAAGAATGAAGACCCTACCTTCCGATATATATTTCTTCGTGTAGAAAAATAGCAGCCAAAATGGTTACTATAACAGTGCCCAGAGGGACGAATGTTGAGGAGAACATAGGGCCTCTTTGGGAAATGCACCACGACTGGACGAAGAAAGAAATTCCAGATCCCACTATTCCCTATTCACAAAGAGCCAAACAAAGAAAATAAAACATCAAACTTGAGTAAATCGTACGAATGGTTCCAATTATGACAACTTGTATGTGGTATCTCGTGTTGAGATGAACAGCTTTGATGTAGTTACTTACAGAATACAGAATAGCAGCTATTCCGAGCTTGGAATGGATCTTCCATGCTTCACGATCTCGTTCTAGAAATAATGTAATGACTCCACATTGAATTGTGGACATAAAACACATCCAAGCCGATAGAGAAAGGTGGTCAGGATGGCTTGCAGACATTGGGACCTGATTAGAAAATTATTGGCTACTTCAGTGATCCTAATGGCATGTATGCGAGTTTCAATGGATTACAGTTCAGTACCTGCAGAATCAACCAAATCGACCAGCAGCAAGCGCTTCCAAGGAGAAATAAGCAACCCAACAACCAGCTGTCGGCTTCAGAAGCAAAAATAGACCTTGCGCGTAAATGGAATTCTGCATTGAGAATCTTTGGTCCCCTGAGCAACGCCATAACAATCGCTCCGCCGACACAGACTGTCGTGCCCAATATCTTGGCAAAGTTTCTTAGACTTCTTCCATTAATCTTCTCCATTCTCGGGTTTCAAAGCAACATAAAAATGTGGAATGTCAGTGATTAGATTTCCTACATCAGAACTTATGTTCCTACTATCCACATTTGAGTTTCAAAGTACTTCTATGGGGTGTGTGATCATTCTTTAGATATCAGTCATTGATTCGATATCTTCGAGCTCAAAAAAACGTTTCTTTCTCCTTCATTAGCTTAATTCAGGTCATTGGCGTTTAATTAGTTTTGACTATAATTATGGGGACTGTGGAGGGCAATTATTTCCTATAGTCTGCTTATTTGAATTCCTCAAGAATAATCAGAACACAATTGTATGCACTTACCCAATAGCAGATGCCATCAGAAATGTGGTTGCAGGGATAAGATTATTTGTTGCACTAGCAATCGATGATGAGGCTAAGTAGATACCCTCATAGTATATGTTTTGATTAATTGCTACCCTGCAAATATCCATTCTTATGAATCAAACCAAATAATCTAAGTTTCGAGGGAAACTCACCCGATGAGAGATGCCAAGAATATCAAGGAGAAACTCTTCAATCCCAACGAAGTTCTGTGAGACTTCCTGCAAAAACTCAAAATTGAGAGAGAGAGAGAGAGAGAGAGAGAGAGAGTCCAACAGAACAGTTCAGTACCTCCACAGGAAGGCAACAGGTGAAATGAAAAGTGTGGCTGTGGCTTGTCTATACACGACAAAGACTCTAGGGCTCACGCCTTGTAAAAAAGAAGCTCGAGCAAGCAAAGTAAGAGCTGCATAAAAAAATTGCAGGGCAAGCATGGCCATGACAGGCTTATAATTATCAAAACCACCCATCCTTTCTTAGCTTCTCAGGTGATATCACTAAGCCTCAATATGAAGCCACACAGGCTGGAGAGATATGTAGGGTGGAACAAGGGGATGGCGTTTGGATTTACACTTCTTTGCGTACAAACTTACAAATCACAGACACAGAGAAAGTTGTGACCCTTGTGTTCCTAAGAAGGTAAGCAGATGGAGGAAAGAAAAACAAGACAAAAAGAGAAAACTGTAATATTTATACCTTAAATCTTTGCAAAATCAGGATTTTACTCCAGCTGGCATCGGGTTTTACAGTAAACTTTTTTAATATTTGGAATGATCTACGTTGATGGCCAGCCAAAAAAATAACTTATATTATCAAAATACCATAACAGTACCGATGATTCTCATGAAAGATGCCGTCTTTACTCATATGAAATCTGTCTTTCCTTGTTTGGGAGGTTGAATATCAGAGGAAAGAATTAATTAATAGGGATAGCGAGACGATTTACTTCCTTTTCTAGAAGAAGAGATAATGTAGAGAGTGAAGCAAAGAGAGCCGTTCCATCCCAAGATGCAGTCAGTCATACATTTATTGGGAAAGTTGGGTTGGGCTAGTAAATTACCTAACCTTATATACCGTGGCTTTTGAGAGTTATTATTCAAATCATATCGTATGATTGTCTATAATATCAATTAAATGTTTTGCCTACAAAAATTTTGTACACGTCACCTTGACTAAGCCACACAAATTAACATTAATTGGCATGTTAGGCGGCCTAATATAAATATCCCCATTAAGCTGTACCAATGGAGTCACTAGGCTACATTTCCAACATTTGGCAATTTTAGACCAATTTGATTTGACAGATTATTATTATCAATTTGGTTATCTTGACCAATATTACCTTGATTATACACATTATTCTGACATTCATTAGATGATTCAGGCCTTTGCATAATTCTTATAGGAGTTCGATTATTCCGATGAACATGGAACCCCTACTTAGTTTTGGGGCCAAAGTAGTTGCGACGGCATGCTCTATCATCAAGAGAGTATTTCTATGATTATTGTTATTGAAAACACCCTATGAGTTCAAAGGAAGAAAGCCACATATATCCTACTTCCACATATTCGGCTGTAGATATTATGTGTTGAAAATGCAAATGACAATCTTGGTAAATTTCAACCGAGGTCAAATGAAAGGTATTTTTTTCGGTTATTCTACTACTAGCAAGGCATATGGTGTGTTTAACAAGATTTCACAAGATGTAGAAGAATCGATAAATGTTAGGTTGGATAACACTTCGAATGGTATCCGAAACATCAATGAAGATGAAGATTCATCGCCAGTGCAAATTATGAAGGCTTCTCATAATCTACAGTCCAAATCTGAGTAGGAAACTAAAGTTGAAATGCCCAGAGACTAGAAGTTCAAAAAATAACAAATTATCAATGATACTGGCGAAGGTATAAGGACTAGATCCTCTTTCAAAGAGCTCATGAATTCATTAGCATTGATTTTTAAAATTGAGCCACAAGAGATTGACTAAGTCATCAAAGAAGAAAACTGGATTGAAGCAAAGCAAGATGATCTTCATCACTTCAAGTCCATGAAATCTGGAAATTGATTCCTAGACCAAATGAAAACTAAGTTATTGGTGTAAGATGGGTATTCAAATGAAATGTTATAAGAAACAAAACCATATTATTTGTAAAAGGCTACTTTTAAGAAGAAGGTATTTATTTTGATAAAATTTATGCACTAGCTTTAAGGTTTGAAGTTATTCGCTTATTGGTATCTTACGCTTGTTGTCATGATTTAAAAATATATCAAATGGATGTAAAAAATGCATTATAAATGATTTTATCAAAGAAGAAGTATCTATCAAGCAACCCTAAGGATTTAAAGACCCAAAGAAGAGATACCATGTATATTAACTAAGAGAAGCTTTATATTGTCTTAAGCAAGCACCTTGAGCATGGTATAAAAAATTTATCACATTTTTAGAAGAAAACGATTTAGAAAAGGGTGAGGTAGATACTGCATTATTCATGAAGAGGAATGGTAATGATATCATACTGATTCAAATAATACATTGATGATATCATTTTTAGTGCTACTAACGATGATAATGCATGGGATTTGCAAACGTGACGCAATGCAAGTTTGAAATGAGTTTGGGAGAGCTAAATTTCATTCTTGGACTTCAAATCAAACAACTGAAGGAAGAACCTTCGTATTTCAAGAGAAATATGTAAAGGAACTTGTGAAAAAGTTCGAAGGGCAGAGCAACAAAAAAGTAAAAACTCCTATGTCATCTTAATTGAAGCTAGACAGGGATGAAACAAGTAAGTCAATTAATCCTAAACTCTTGGAAACATATAGGCTCACTATTATATATGATAGCTTCAAAACCAAACAAACTATTGAGCGTATATATTTGTGCTTGTTTGATCCTAAAGAGTTACATTTTAAGGCTGTTAAGCATTTCATCAAATACATTGCATAGCATTCTAAGCTGGGACTATGGTATCCTAAGAATTCAGATTTCATACTACTTGAATATTTATATGCTGATTTTGAAAGATGTAAAATAGATAGAAAGAGCACCATAAGTAATTGTCAAATGATGGGTTGTATGCTAATTTCTTAGTTCTAAAAAAAAATAAAATTCAATAACATTGTTCAAAACTGAAGCTGAATACGTTGCACACACAACTACATGATTTCGCTAAAAAATGCTCAAGCACAATCATCAAGTGTGACAACACTAGTACGATTAATCTCACGAAGAAACCAATTATGCAGTCAAGAGCATAAAATATCAAGAATTGTGATCACTTCATCAGAGAACATGTGGGAAATAGAAACATTGACATTGAATTTGTTGACTTAAAGCGTCGACTGACAGGTATCTTTACAAAGCCACTCAACAAGGTTACATTTGTAAATTTAAGGAATAAACTTGACAGTGCAATCCTCTTGATTATATAATCAGTAATGCAATGGTCAACACTCCAAGGGAAATTAGGTCCGCAATTGCACTACACTACTTGTTATCCTTTGGAATGTATCTGCATTGCCATTATTTGAGCATTTATAACTGGTATTAATTGGCTTTTACTTTCTTTACTCTCCTCACATTACTATTATCTCTAATTTACACGGAAATTCTGGCCCTATAATTACTCCATAGCATAACAACTTCTCACCTTTTCTCACACACATGTGCCTATTTTAAGCCCTCAAATATGTCTACTCTATTCATTATCCTCTCACTTAAAAAATACATGGCTCCTAAAGCAAAGAGATTGAACCGATCAAGAAGAGTCCGACTATTTGCACCCCTGAGTCACACCTGAAGGCCTTGCATGAAAGCACGGTTGTGGATTTAAATATTTTGACCAACGTGAGCACGGTTTATTAAAATTATGAGTGACTCCTAGTTGATAATAAAACAGTTGTTTGGAGAGTATCAGTGCCTTAATGAAAATATCATATCTCATTATAAATTAGCCAAAAGTCTCTTAGATCATTTTGATGATTTTGAATTGATTCATGTGAGAAGAAATCAAATTGCGGAAGCCAATGAGTTGGCTCAAATGGCATCCAGCTATAAAATATCCAAAGAGCTGGCAATATCATATTATCCTCCAAGTTACTACATTACCTTTGATGGATGTTGATTCAAGATACATATAAAACAAGTCAGAATATGGAAACCCAGGATTAAAGAATTCAGTTTATTGAGTATTTGAAAAATCTAATTGCCAATGATAAAAAGTTCAAAAGAAAAGTAATTAATTACTTACTAATCCACCCCTTCGGGTGGATATCAAAATGCTGTCCAAATTTTCGAGAGGAAAATCTTGCCGATATATTCAATCCCATCCTTCATCATTCAATTCCCAGCAGCAGCGGTAGGAACAGCTCCTTTTCCTAAACTAACAGCATAAAGCAAGGCCTACACAAATAACACATCATATGGACATCCCAACTATTGCAGCAAAAACACTTTTGTTTTTCTCACGTTGCTGAACAAATGCCGAAGAGGATGAATTAGGGGAAAAACTATAATATGACTCGGGTGCATAGGGGAAAAGACTCTAGTTACAAATAAAGAATAAATAAATGAGTAGAGTGGATGTAATACGCATGATGCATGAAGCTGGCACGACAATGCACGAATAAAGATAGTAAAAATCTTTTGTGATATTTTTGCCACTTCAATGGCCCTCGCTAATAAGATTGAAGGCCCTTGCCATAAAGAACCGAGTCATCAAACCGGAGCATATAAAACAATCCGATCCTGCTCGACTTCACATGACTCCACCTCCGACCAAACCGCGCTGACTGTAAATCCAACTATCTCTGTTCCTTGGGGCGAATATTTTATTTTTCGTTATTAGGGGTCATTATGGCCGAGGGAGACGATCGCATGCCTAACCGAGGTGATTAGACTACGGCTATCATGGTTCACCTCCTGGTCTAGTCTAACACGTGTCACGAACGCCGCGCCTGACTTCGTTCCTTCGCCTCATCATGCACACTCACCCCGCCATTTCTTAGATGAAGCAAAGACAAAAAGCCGCGGAAAAAAAAAACACGAAGATCAGTATCAGGATCAGCGGCGAAACAATCAAAGCAAACAAATCTCCACATGTAAGAATCCAATTAATCGACGCTCGGTTCTCAGTGCATCAACCGTGCGTTTCCTGTAGAAGCATGCGACCATTAAATTCATAATCAGTAACAAGTCCGCCAATAGCTTGCAGAAAAGCTGCAAACCCCCAAAATACCCCATATTAACCAATTTTGAGCCATAACAAAATCTCATTGTAAATCAAAAAAGAAAGAAAAATGCAGCCACTATTTTGCAGATTCTTGAGCAGAAGCTTTAATAATTTTGAAGATGTAATTCAAATGAAGGGGAACTATAATAAGATTGGCAAAAGAATCTGGTAGAGTTTGGACCTAAGTGATTTGAGATCGTAGTTTCTCCTTCTTCCTTCCATCTTCTACAAAGATGCCATCTAAATAGTTTACCCTAACTAACCATATAGTGTCATATTGACAAACTGTACGTAAAAAGTCAAGCTTGAGTATGTGGTCATCCATGACGATTGAAAAGGCTACACAATGAAGAACAAGATAAGCTTTTTAGTTTCTCCATAGTCCAACCTTGTCAAACCATGAAGGATTTCATTGGCAGATTTAAAAAGATGATTTGGTACTTTGTGAAGGTGTTGCAATTCCAGTCCAATTGTGTTGCGTTCAAATTTGAGAAGTGAATGCTCAAATTAGATAAAAATTTTTTATCTTTAGTAGATTTACAATATTTTATTGCCTAGTTTGAGTGTTATTAAATAATGTATATCCACGAATACATTTGGTCGTCCAAATTTCTAACCAAGATAAGACTAGATATAATAAGATATGAAATTCATGGATTTTGCTATATTATATCTACTGTTTGATGATTGCAATAGTACAATCAGATATATTCACATTATATTATGTACATTATTTGGTATAAACGTTATATTAGCATAAATGAACAAAAAAATTTACCAAATGGAGGTAAAGATCTCTCGCAACACTTTTGTCTACTTTATTTTTATTTTATCTTCCTCTCTTTTTCCAATTAATTTCTTCCTTATTTCTTTCTCCCCTTCCACCATTCTCTAATAAAATTATATTAAATAGTAAATTGTACTAATATGCCTAAAATACTAAAATACCTAAAAATATTTAATAAATATACCTAACTTATGTAATAAATATAAATTTATATTTATATATTGAATTTATATTATAAAATAGAATTAAATTCGAATATATAAATAAAAAGATTAAATTACAATAAATAAATTTTTATTTTAAATTTCTTATATTAGAATTCGAATGTTATTTATATTAAAGTATAATTTTAATTTTGTTAATTTAAAAAATTTATTATTCGAGAAATATAACTTCATGTCATGGATTTATAAATCCTATCTACTTTTATCCTACCTTCTCATGGGATAATTTTATCCAATTTATGTCTATTTATATCTGACTTTATCCTATCTTGAGTAGGCACAAAATGCAAGATAGATTTATCCAATCTTGAATTTTATCTTAATTGCCAAACGTAACCTAAAAAGTCACCCTTTCCTAACTTAACAAAGCACTTGGATAGTTGTCCGATCTCCAACTATGAGATACAATTGCCCGACGACATGCAAAATATTTTATCCTATCCATAATTATTTGGGTATCATAGTTGATTTACCCATTTCCAAATTTAATAAATAATCTTTCATCAATATCCGTAACCACTTGGATATGATTGTTAATTTATTTCGTTTCCAATTTAAATAAGATAATCTTTGTGGATTATATTGTTTAATTCTTTGTGGATTATATTGTTTAATCGAATATCTACTCATTGTTTGATTGTTTCCATAAAAAAAAAAATCCTAAAAAGATAGTATTTGATTTTATCCTTATTAATGACATTTCCTGCTTTGAATTAGATTGAATGTTCAAATTAGGTAGAATCTTTATTCCGAATTTTAAATAAAAAATAACAAAAGCGTTACTTTAGGATAGATTAGATTTCCTTTTCTTAATTTAAATTTAAATATTAGGTATTTTTATTCCGAATTTTAATTAAAAAGAAAAAAAATATCATTCACGTATCACATGGGATTAGTTTATCCATTGCACATCACTTGGTCAATTGCATATTTAGGTTAATTTAAATTAACACGCGTGACATGTTAGAATAGTTGCATTAATATTTGCCCATTATTAGAATTATGACATTTAATTAGAATTGTAGCACATATAATTTGGACCTTGGAGGTTGCATATCGCATGTCATTTAGTATAATTACATTTTGTATGTCATTACATTTACGTTGCATGTATTGCACGTAATTTTTATATCTCATTAGATAAGTGAAAACCCTAATGATTGAATATTAATTAAAAATCATATTTAGGATTGTTAATATGATTTTTAAGCTAACATTGCAGATGCTTTCGTTACTCTAAGATAAGTTTTGCAATTTATTCACCACTTTATTGGGTGTTACATTGGTGGTTCGCGCACTTGCATGATCATCTCACATGATAGGAAGTAATAAAATAAATCAATGTTGCCTACAATATATATATATATATATATATATAGGCATAAGTACAACCCAAGTGTCAAAACTTGGCACGAGATGATAATTAATTGCCAAAAGTTACAAAATGTATACTTAAGTGCCATTTTTTTTGAAAATTGGATCACTTAAGTGCCAACTTCGACGAAAGCTATTGGAAATTCGACATGACTTATTTTAATAATATAAATTGCTTACGTGGCTCGTCGAAAATTGAGTCAGTGAAAACTCAGCCAAAACGACATCGTTTTGCACTGATGTGACATTTTAAAAATATATTAATTAAATAATATTAAATAATTTAAAAACATATTATTTTAAAATTGATTAATTAGAAAAAAAAAAGAGGAGGAAGGGGAAGATCCAATGAGGGCTGTGCAGCCCTCGCCGTTGCCGCCCCACCGTCGCTGGCCATTCCCCGCGATGGTGGGGTGGCGACGGTAGCAGTAGCGAGGGCTGCCAAACCCTCCCCTCCCCTTCCTTTTTTTTTTTTTTTTTAAATGAGATCTATTTTTAATTTTTTTCTAGTCTGACTTGGACAATTTCTTTTTTCTTAAAATTGTCATGTGGATTTTTTATTTTGAAAAAAATGATCCGTCAGCAAATAAAATCGCTGGAAAATGGGCACATGGTAGTTTGGTCGGATTTTTTCACCGTTGGCACTTAAGTGATCCCTTTTACTCTGATTTTGTTATTTAAGTGTATTTTTTGTAATTTTTGGCACTTAAACGTTCCCCGTGCCAAGTTTTGGCACTCTAGGGTCTATACATACATACATACATACATACATACATACATACATACATACATACATACATACATACATACATGCATGCATGCATGCATACATACATACATACATACATACATACATACATGCATACATACATACCTACATATATATATATATATATATATATATATATATATATATATATTGTAAAAAGAATGGTAGCGAAAGGGTATTAAAGAAATTTTGTGTAACCAAATTTGTATACCCAAAATCTTTGATTTGTGGGAATAAAGTATATCGTCCGGTACTTAATTTGGGTTTCTAATTGACTATCATAAACAGATTAGTGGCAACTCCATATTGAAAATGATTTGCATGTTAAGAACTTGAACCCTAAGTTGCAAATTGATATGAGTTTGGGAGAGTTTGAGTTAAGTCTAGCTTAATAATCCATTAGCCAAACCATTAGGTGGTCCGCCCGAAGTTAGATCGTAACATGCTTTTGCCCAAAGTTGGTGTTGTTTATAGCTAAAGCTATAGATCACACTATCGCATACCCAAGCACTACTACAATATTAGTACATTCTTCACTCAAATTACAATCATTGATAAACACTCTTGATAAATGAACTCTTGCTGAATGACTCAACAAGAGTATAAGTGGATAAAAATTTCTCTATTTCATGGGTCCTATCTTCTTCAGTGTAGGTTGATCTTCTTATATAATCTTCATACTCCAAACTAGCGGTTCAATGATCTTCAAGATCATCAATTTAGCCGTTGAAAATAATCAATCAAGTTAGTGGGTCACTTGACCCATATTTGACCCATTTAATTTTTGTTTCTTTTTTTCCTCCTTCCTCCTTCCTCTAGCCGATTGAGGGAAAAAAAAATAAAAATTAATGAAAAATTTGAAAAAATAAAATGTTATTGAAAAATTGTCCACGTTAGCATATGTAGTTGTCAATATGGGTCATAAACCCATATTATGACCCGCTTTTAATTAAATTGGTCAAATATGGGTCAAGTGAAAGTTAAATATGGGTCAAATATGGGTCAAGTAAAAGTTAAATATGGGTCAAATATGGGTCAAGTGAAAGTTAAATATATATCAAATATGGGTTGAGTGAGTTATTAGGTAAACCCATTATCTCTCTTTCCATCCTCCTCCTTTATGCGTTCTCGTCCTCCGCTGCCGATCCGATGAGGTTTACTCAACATTAATTAAAAAATCGATTTTTTTTAAATTATTTTCCTCCAACTATTTCAATTTAGAGGTATCCACATATTTTTATTTACTAATTTTTTATTATTTAATTTACTTTATAAATTTGATGTGAAATTTTTATTCAAATAATTTATATGTAAAAAGTTAAAAGTGGACTAAATAAGTAGGAGTAGATTTTCTTAAATTAAGTTAAATATTAATATGTATTGGTAATATGGGTTGGGTATGGGTTATGTATGGATCGGGTCGGGTATGAGTCATTAAATTTACATTGCATGAAAATTGGTCAAAATGGATTAAATGAGTCAATGTGGGTCGGACCATTTTTGACCCGACCCAATCCCGACCCAACCCACCCATTTGACACCCCTAAGTTGGCCGACATATGCCCGATAGACTAAATTTACATAATTGCAAAAGATTTATAATTTAATTGGCAAAATAATAAATGCAGCATTGAATTGAAATAATTACAATAGATTTAATACTTTTTTTGTAATTCTCCTCCGTGTTAGGAAATAATCCATATCACTAAATGATTAAATTTTTCCTTGAATAATCTTTTTTCCCAAATCTGCACTGTTAGATTATGGGGAGATCTGAGGTTATAATTGGATGATTACTTGTATATATACAGGAGTCCATTTCCCCTTATTTGTATTATCTCACCAGTAACAAGTGCTTCTCTCCGTGAGTTTCTCGCTCTAATATTCTCGTGAGTACGGTGAGAAAGGCTAATTTGAAAGGAAATTCTCAGGTGCTTCTCTCTATGAGATTCTCGCTCTAATATTATGGTGAGAAAGGCTCATTTGAAAGGAAATTCCTAAAACCGCACGGTAAGGAAACGCTAAATCAATCAAAATCAATCAGCTTGATACCAATTTCCATTCCACAAACTTCACTCAGTCTCTCGAGAAAACTCACCTCAAAGATCCCGCCTTTTTCGACCCCCACATCATGGTCCGTCTGAGCAATAGCCTCGTGGGCATCCTCAACCTCGTCACCTTCGTCCTCTCGATCCCGATCCTCAGTGCTGGCATATGGCTCCTGAAGCGGGCCAGCACCGAATGTGACAAATTCTTTGAGCGGCCTGTCATTGTGCTTGGCGTCTTCCTTATGCTCATCTCCCTCGCTGGCCTCATCGGCGCTTGCTGCCGCATATCCTGGCTCCTCTGGCTCTACCTCTTCGTCATGTTCTTGCTCATTGTCCTCTTGTTCTGCTTCACCGTCTTCGCCTTTGTCGTGACGAACAAGGGAGCTGGTGAGGCTCTCAGTGGCCGAGGGTATAAGGAGTATCGGCTCGGGAATTACTCGCGTTGGTTGCAGAAGCGGTTCAACAGCACCCAGAACTGGAACAAGATCAAGAGCTGCTTAAGCGACAGCACGGTCTGCTCGAACTTTCAAGCCATGTACGCGAGTGACACGATCGAGGAGTTTTACACCGAGCACTTGTCTGCTTTTCAGGTGAGTTCAAATCTGTCCATCTATGTTTCTGGATCTTTGTAATTCGTTCTGACTTTTGGGTTGTGTCGCGAAGATGTGAAAATTGAATGTGTAATCGTGCTGTGGTTTCTTTTTGTGGGCGGTTTTGATTGAGATCTGACTTCGTGGACTTGACCCCAGCGAATCATTGATTCTGATTGTCCGTGTTTGATTATTATGAATTGTGGTTAAAATCTTAGACCTTTTTGGACTTATTCCTGTTTCTTTTTCCATCTTTCAAATGATGAATTTTTCATCAAATTTTTCGGTAGGTAGTTCTTCGTGTATTCTTTTTAACTGATCCTCATGGATCTCTTTCCACAGAAAGATGGAACCGCTCTGAACAGGAACTTTTGACATATTGCAATTTTTAAATTCCTCTGGGCATAACTTTGTGATGATACATCTTCAGAAATGCCAGCACCTTTTTTCGATAAATGTCAGGTAGTCGCTTTTTGCGATGGCTATTGAGCATTTTATTGCCAGGTCATCATGCATGCACTATGCCATGAAAGGTTTGCAAATATTTCTTTGCAATACAAGTACAAATCATTGTGTCGTTCTGAGCATGATATGGCGGTTCCAGTTGTACGAGTCAAATGAGGCCGTGGCCAATTGCAATATAGCAACACATCTGCCTCCAAACTTCTAAACGAAAGTATCCATTGAGCACCGGGCTTGCAAACTCTGTAGGGCGATTCTGATTGATTGCATCTCACTTTTAGAGTCTGAGCTTGCACACACATGATCGTGTTACAGTTCTGCCATTTAGCTGCACTCGTTTTTATCTATCAGAATACGACCTTCCAACGACATTTGTTTCTTGATGTGCAGTCTGGCTGCTGCAAGCCATCGAATGACTGCAATTTCACCTACGTGAGCCCGATCGTATGGAACAAGCCTGCTGTCTCTGTCTACTCCAACCCCGATTGCAATGCGTGGGACAACGACCCCAAGGTTCTGTGCTACAATTGCCAGTCATGCAAGGCCGGGCTGGTGCAGAATATCAAGAACGACTGGAAGAAAGTGGCCGTGGTCAACATCATATTCCTCCTCTTCCTCGTTGTTGTATACTCGGTGGGTTGCTGCGCCTTCAAGAACAATAGAGAGGAGAACCGTCATCGTGGACAAGGGGCCCTACTAAAATGATTTTTAGTACTTCTTTGAGGCATGTGATCATTCTTTAGATACTGGCCAATGATTCGACGTTTGCTGGTTCTTCATTAGCTTAATTCAGGTCATTGGCGTTTAATTAGTTTTGACTGTAATTATGGGGACTGTGGAGGGAACTTATTTCTTATAGTCGGTTTATTTGAATTCCCCAAGAATAATTGGAAAGTAGTTGTGTGTACTTACCCAATAGCAGACGCTATCAGAACATTGGTTGCGGGGACAAGATTATTTATTACGCTAGCGATCGATGATGAGGCTAAGCACATACCATCATAGTAAATGTTTCGACTGATAGCTACCGTGCAAATATCCATTCCCATGAATCATACGATCTTCAAGGTGAAAAGCACAAACGTATTATTTGACATGACCCAAATAATTTAACTTCTCAAGGAAACTTACCCAATGAGAGATGCCAAGAATATCAAAGAGAAGCTCCTCAATCCCAACGAAGTCTATTGCCACTGATTTTATTTTAGGCCAATTGCTCATTGTCAATGATTTTATCGATCAACCTCAAGCCTTGACGAAGGCTCATGCCGATAACTATGTCATTGATGACTCCTAGACATATCATTGATTTCCTTCAAGTTGTCAATGATTTTATTCATTGATGACCAAACTTTGTTCTTGTCGATTAAGACAAGACAAATCCCAAACAAAGAACAACTGCAGAACAAGACAAATGCCAAACAAAACTAGCTCTAGATAAGAAGATGGATTATCTGAACAATGTTAGGGGTTACAAACTCAAAGTTCAAAGAAAATCAATTGCTAATCACCGAATCCATCTTTAGCCATGAGTACGCACTGAAATCTCCATTTTGTTGTTACGGCTTTACTTTTTGACGGTATGCGCCTAGGTTGAGTGTCTCTAACACCATTACCATTCAGAGCAACAAGGTTGAACGTGCACAAGTATGATGACTTGTAAGAGCAAAACCTTCACGAAACTCCTCTAATTTCCTTCAAAAATGAACTTTTACACCAATGAAACCCGAGGAAAACAAAACTTCAAAATCATTCGTGTCAAAAACCCAAACTCTAGACAAATCATAATAGAAACCTCCTTGAAATTGGAGAGACAAACTTCTAGATCTAGACTAGATTAGAAGAGAAAGTGCAACAACCCGGTCCTATGAGAGATGAGAATGCAGCTCTACCTCGAGGATGGCAAAGAGGGTAAGAATGAACGGAATCCCACATCGCCTAGGGATGTTGAAGTGATGTGCCATATAAGGTGTGTCGTTAGTCTAAACTCACAATGAAGCCTTTTCAGAGTAAAGCCCAAAAGAACAAACTCAAGGATGGTAAAGAGGGTAAGAATGAACCGAATCCCATATCACCTAAGGATGTTGAAGTGATGTGCCATATAAGGTGTGTCATTAGTCTAAACTCACAATGAAGCCTTTTCAGAGTAAAGCCCAAAAGAACAAACTCGTGAGGGTAATAGCAATGCAACTGTGGTCTAAAGCGAATAATATCATTGCGAGTGGGGTTAGAGGTTGACTTTTACGGATGGTATTAGAGTTAATATCCTAACCAGAGGGGAAGCTAGTGGGCCCGTAACGACCCGTTTTTGCAAAGGATGGGAGTATGGCTATAAGGACTTGGGGTTCGTTGAGTAATATTATCTGTTTTGGGCCGAGACCTGCACGCTTTAAAACACGTTACTTAGGGGAGAGGGGAAAGGGATCCCAACCTTATTAACCAGCCCAGGACTTTCCCACTAGACGATGTAGGACAAGAGACATGTGACCCCCTCCCTTGCGCACGTTCGAGGACTGAGGCGTGGACGCAAGACTTGTACACTGAATGTATCAAATACGTGATGGATGGATAGGAATTATGGCCTACGTTTAGATCAATACGTGTCGGTCGCAAGATTTGTACACTGAAACCTCAACGGACTGAGGCAAACATGCGGCGACGAGCATGATTAGCGCGCATGTTGAGATTGAGATCTTGCTTGCAAGATAGATCGATCTAGGCTTATAAAAATAGCATAACCAAAGATAACAAAAATATAAAAGGATCGAAAGCTATATAAATAGATTGCGTACGTTCATCAATTTTATAGGGTTTCACGCATATATTTACATTGGAATTATGTGAACTTGAGTTTTGCTCAATCCTTACCGTGACGTTTGGCTCGCAGAAATAGCTTCTATCCCCATCTATTTCTGGATGAAATAATCCTTCCGTTGCTTTCTTATTTATAATTCCACTAATGGAATTAAAAAAGATATCGGGCTAAACCCAGTCGAATGAGCTTGAAATTGGGCTGGTCTTGTTCTGGCTCGGGCTTGGGATGTCCAAGCTCGAAAGTTTTGGTGCAGGCTAGTTTTCAAGAATACGCCTGGCCTATCCCGCCCCGTTTATGCCCCTACATGTAGCAACCTAAAGTAATTTCCTTTACTTTGGCCTATTTGTCTAAATTCTAGAATATAAAATACAGGGGTATTCTCACCTTATTCAGAAAAAAAATATACAACTTCGAACAAGTGCCACAAGGCGTGCGAAAACCAATACATTAAAATAAGAAACGCGGTCAGGTAGAGTGCCCTCACTAAAGAGACTACTACTGGCAGCCCTTGTAGGTAGAAACACATCTGAAGGAGGACAAGTCGGTGAAGTTAACTTCAACTTTGCTTCATTGTGAGAAGAGTAAGCCCAACCTGGCCCACCTCGTTTATGCCCTGCATGTCGCAACCTAAAGTAATTTCCTTTACTTCCGCTTGTAAAGATAAGAGAATGAAGGGATGAGTGATGGATATATAAGGTCCTTTTATCCAAGTGAGAAGTGTTTTCCCAAAACGTAAAGCCCTAAATCTTTGGAATCATCGGTTCATACCTTACCCGAGACTTCCCACATGTTTTGTGTATCGCTTCTTAGGACCAATTCTCTATTTTCTCACGTAGTTTTATAGTATTGAGAGTGCACGGTAGAAGCCCGATATCTTTTACCAAAGGAGGTTGCCAAGATGAAACCCAAATCTGAGTTCGTCAACATATCTAATTGGATTTGCCTCGCTTAAAAAGTTAAGCCAATAAGTTATGAACTAATTTGGCTATATTAACTACTTTAAACTACATAAATTCTTTAATGTGGAATTTCTTTAACACAACTCACAAGTGTATTTTAATAAATAATCTCTTGAGCCGCTTGAACGTGCGAAGACACTTCATGAACTCGATTAAATCTCAGTGGATCCCGTCAAATAATCCAATGTCCTTTTGGTTACTTATGATGAGAATAAACATGACACATCATCCCCAAATAACCTAGCCATTTCCACATTCAAGAATCTTAAGTGGTGACATACATCTCTGCTTTTTTTCAGGGTTTCATTTTAACAACCAATAGCATGCATCATGGTCCTTATACGGGGGAAGGCCCGCGGACACAGTGGCCAAAGGGGTTTCATGTGCATGCCAATTGCTAAATTGGATGGAGGAGGACATGTTTCATACTGAATTCAAAAGATGGGACCATCTCTCTTTCTCAAAACCAAATAAAGATAATGACAACTTTGAAATTTTGGAATAAGTGCACAAATTGGAGAGAGAAATTTTTCTTAGAATACTTTATGATGACTTCTTATTACAACACTCATCCTCACATCCTTATATAATAGTAGAATATCTACAATACAGAAGACAAACATCCCAAACACTTAAAACACACGTTAAGTGAGTCATGAAGTCTTCTCCTTTTGGCAACATTAAATGAAGCAACAAAAAGTCTACAAAACTAATAAAAACTCTTCATGATTCATTAAATGGTTATAGCTTTTGTCTTCATCCTCATCATCCTACAAATCCATATCGCTAGACATGCTGCTAAAGCTAACGCCATGTATTCTGCTTCAACTGTCGGGAGTGCAACAACTTGTTGCTTTGTGGAGGACCAAGAAATTACTCTCAATCCAAGAAAGAAAGCATATGTGGATGTGCTCTTTTGAGTTCTGGTATCACTTGCCGAATCACTGTCTACGTATAAGAATAAAAAATTCCTTGGTCATGAGTTCCACTAATATACTCTAAATCATTTTTGCTGCCTACAAATGTGATTGGTACGGTTTTTCCATAAACCTGCCAATAATTCCCACTTTATAGGTAATACTCGGCCTAGTGGAAGCCAAATATTTCAAACTGACAACAATGCTTTTGAAATAAGTGGGATTTGCTGGGATTTACCAATTCACCGATTCCTTATTTCTTCAACTCCAATCATTTCACCACAAGGGTTTGGATTGGTTTGAGCAATTCCATTTTTGATTGCTTCAAAATATTATTAGCATATTTTTGCTGTGAAATAAATATGTCATCGTTTGTTTGCTTCACTTTAAGTCCAAGAAAATAGGACATCAATCCTAAATCTATCATCTCAAACTAGCTAATCATATCCTCCCGGATTTAGCAAACATCTTTTCACAGCTCCTTATAAATATCAAGTTATCAACATAAAGTCACACAATTAATTTATCATTGTTAGTATTTGACTTAATATACAATGTTTGCTCATATGGGCATTTTTGTAAACCATGCTCTAATAGGTACATGTTGATTTGTGTATACCAAGCATGAGGTGCCTATTTTAGCCCATACAATGCCTTCTTTAACTTGTACTTGATTATCATGCCTTATCTTCTTGTAACCCTATGGTTGCTCCACATAGACTTCTTCTTCAAGGACACCATTGAGAAATGCTGATTTCACATCCATTTGATAGATTCTCTAACGATCTTGAGCTGCAAGTGCTAGGATCATCTGACTAGTATCCATTCAGGCCATTGGTGCAAATACTTCAAAATTATCAATACCTAACTTTTGCTTGTAGCCCTATACAACTAGATTGGCTTTGTAATCGTCCACTTGACCATCGGGTTTATATTTCATCTTGTACACCCACTTGACACTAATGGGCTAATTACTAAGAGATAAAGAAGTTAGAACCCATGTGTCATTCTTCTCAATGGAGTAGATTTTTTCATCCATTGCTTGGATCCACTTCTCATCTATAGTTGGTTCATCATATGATATAGGGTCACATTTAGTAAATAGAAAAAATTTACCATAGTTTCATCAATGATTCTGTCACTATCATTTTCATTGTCTCTTGTGACCACATAATCCCTAAATTTTACTAAAGTCTCTTGTAATCATTGTGAATAATGTAATGGTGGTTCTAAAGGTGTTGTTGGTGAAGAAGAAGCACCACTAGTCAAAGATCATGGAGACTTTTCTGTTTCTCCTTTCAATGGTTCATCCTTGATAGTGATACTTTTCTAGTCACTAGTTTGGTTCTAGTCCTAGGCTTTATCTTCTAAAAATTGGACATCTCTCCTAATGATTACCTTTTTAGTGACTGGATTATACAACTTATAACATTTTGTTGTGTCACTATAGCCAATAAAGATGCATTTCTAGCTTTTGTCATCCAATTTCTTCCTCCATTCATCTGGTATATGTGGATATGCCACGCACCTAAATACTCATATGAATGAAACTTTGGCTTCTTGTCACTCCAAGCCTCCAAGCCTCTTTTGGAGTTCTTCCATAAACACATAAAATGAGCCATGAAGTCTTCTCCTTTTGGCAATATTAAATGAAGGAATAAAAAGTCAACAAAACTAATAAAAGCAAATAAGTAAAGTCAATACAATATGTGCATTTGAAAGTGAAAAAATTATTCATGATTCATTAAATGCTTGTAGCTTTTGTCTGTCTTCATCATGTGCCTGCTAATATTTAATGTGATCTTCATAGAGACATCATCATATGCAATCCACCTTGTTGATTTCTTTTTGTTTTCACGGAGAATTTGTCCAACACATCAATCATTTTTATTAATACTTTAACTGTCTCTCTCTCTCTCACCACCATAACTAGTTATTCATGCCATTATCATCTTTTCTCAAGTCACTGAATATCTCATGAGATTGATGTTGATACACTTTGCCTCGTAAACTTATCAGGAACTGCGCTTTACATCGTTGGACAGAGCTCTTCTGCATTTGAGGGGTTACCATCTGCATAAAGAAATCTCTCTCTCTCTCTCTCTCTCTCTGCGACCACCATAACTCATTATTCATGCCATTATCATCTTCTCAAAGTCACTGAATATCTCATGAGATTGATGTTGATACACTTTGCCTGGTAAACTTATCAAGAACTGTGCTTTACATTGTTGGACAGAGCTCTTCTGCATTTGAGGGATTACCATCTGCATAAAGAAATCTCTCTCTCTCTCTCTCTCTCTCTCTTTCTCTCTCTGCGACCACCATAACTCATTATTCATGCCATTATCATCTTCTCAAAGTCACTGAATATCTCATGAGATTGATGTTGATACACTTTGCCTGGTAAACTTATCAAGAACTGTGCTTTACATTGTTGGACAGAGCTCTTCTGCATTTGAGGGGTTACCATCTGCATAAAGAAAACTTTGGCTTAAAGGTAGCTACTTGGTACTTACTATATTGGCAGAGCCAGGGCATGGGCCGTTCTTGTTAAAAACTAGTTTAGAGGTCCCTTCAACATAAATGAATTCGGATGATCATGCTGTGATCTAATTCCTTGCATAATTACTGCGTGCAAGTTCAATCACTGATTTTGTTGCTGATTTGGTAGTGCACCACACATTATGAATTCCGTCTTGTTTTACAAAGCCTTGGCAGTCAAGAAACGGACAATAGATTTTAAAGTTGATCAATACCAAGTTCGTGGTTTGTGTTTTTTTTTCCCTTCAATCACGAAACTAAATGATATTCCTTCTCCCTCTGGCATTTCAATAGTTGATACAAACAACATTTCGAATCCCAAATGGAAAAGGACAATGAAAATAAGTCCACTCTGTGCTATTCAAATACAGAAAGGAAATTTGCGAAATTTATCGATCTAGACGGGGTTTGTTTCATGAGCTGATACATCTGATAATAGGGGTTCTGATAAATCACATTCACAACCTGATAGCTTCTCATCAACAGATGGTTTCAGGGTGTGACCATAATCAATTTGAAGCTTGGGCTCTGTCGCTTCATTGATCTCAACAAGGTCTTTAGCTTTACCCCACAGTACTAAATATAAACCAGCTACTACCCCAATTGCACCTGCCAAGCTGAAATAGAGTAAAACATGTCAATTTCACTGAAAAGCCTTAATTTGTCCATCAGACTGACAATTCAAGATCAAATTATGAAGTTCAACTTTTGGGATAGTAAGGCAAAATCATTCCTCATAACACAAAAGACTGGCTCTCTGAGATAGGAATAAAGACACTACCTTCCAGTATATATTTCTTCGTGCAGAAATATAGCGGCCAAAATGGTTACTATAACAGTGCCCAGAGGGTTGAACATGGCGGAGAAGAAAGGGCCTCTTTGGGAAATACACCACGATTGGACGAAGAAAGAAATTCCAGATCCTACAATTCCCTATACACAACAATTCAAACAAAGAAAATAGGAGATCAAAATTCAGTTATTCTTACCAGTAGTTCCAATATGAACATATGAACCATTCATATATTATCTCATCTTGATATGAACAGCAGATTTAGTTACTTACAGCATACAAAATAGCAGCTATCCCAAGCTTGGACTGGAGCTTCCACGCTTCAGGATCTTGTTCTAGGAATAATGTGATGACTGCACATTGAATTGTGGATATGAAACACATCCAAGCCGATAAAGATAGATGGTCAGGATGGCTTGCCGACATTGGGACCTGAGTAAAAAATCATTGGCAACTTAAGTGACCCAAACGGCATGTATGTGAATTTTGATGGATTACAGTTCATTACCTGCAGGATCAGCCAAATCGACCAGCAGCAAGCGCTTCCTATGAGTAATATGCAACCTAGCAACCAACTGTCATCTCTAGAAGCAAAAGTAGACCTTGCAAGCAGATGGAACTCTGCATTTAGAAGCTTTGGTCCCCTGAGCAATGCCATAACAATCGCTCCACAGACACAGACTGCTGTGCCCAATACTTTGGCAATGCTTCTTGGACTTCTTACATTAATCTTCTCCATTCTCAAGTTTTAAAGCAACAAATAATTGCGAAATGTCAGTGTTTAGATTATCCACATCAGAACTTATGTTACTAATAACCACATCTGAGTTTTTAAACACTTCTTTGAGGGATTTGATCCTTCTTTGGATATTAGTCATTGAATTGATTTCTTTAAGCTCAAGAAAATGTTTGTTTGTCCTTCATTAGCTTACATCAGGTCATTGGCGTTTAATTAGTTTCAACTTTCATAACGGGGACTGTGGAGGGAAATTATTTATGATGGTCTTTTTATTTTAAATTTCTCAGAATAATCAGAGCAAAGTTGTGTGTATGTACCCAAGAGCAGATGCCAACAGAAATGTGGTTGCAGGGACAAGATTGCCTGTTGCACTAGCCATCGATGATGAGGCTAAGTACATACCCTCAAAGTAAATGTTTTGATTGATTGCTACCCTGCAAATATCCATTCTCATGAATCAAATGATCTTCGCACTGAAAAGCACAAACGTATTTTTTGACATCACCTAAGTAATTTTACTTCTGAAGGAAACTTACCCAATGAGAGATGCCAAGAATATCAAAGAGAAGCTCCTCAATCCCAACGAAGTCCTGTGGGACTTCCTGCAAAAAAATTCAAATTTGAGAGAGAGAGAGAGAGAGAGAGAGAGAGAGAGAGAGAGAGAGGTTCAGTACCTCCACAAGAAGGCAGCAGGGGAAATGAAAAGTGTGGCCGCGGCTTGTCTATACACAACAAAGACTCTAGGGCTCAACCCTTGTAAAAGAGAAGCTCTAGCGAACAGAGCAAGAGCTGCATAAGTAAACTGCAGGCCAAACATGGCCACGACAGGCTTGTAATCATCAAAACCACCCATCGTTTCTTAGCTTCTCATATGATATCACTCAGCCTCACTATGAAGCCACAGGTTGACAGATATAAGTAGTAGTGTGGAGCAATGGGATGGTGTTTGCATTTATACTTCTTCATGTACAAACTTACAAAACAGACGACAGAGAAAGGTGTGACCCTTATGTTCCTAGGAAAGTAAGCACGTGGAGACAAAATAATAGATGCAATATTTATACCATCCTAATAGGTTTGTTAGAAAAACCAGGACTGCCTCAAGATGGCATCAGGCTTCACAGCAAACCCATGTCCCATGCTCTTGTTCAAATTTGGAACCATTATGTTGATGGCCAGTAAAAAAACTGACTCTAATTTTAAGAGTACCATAACAATACTAACGATTCTCGTGCGAGATGCTCTTTCCATATACTAAGCTTTGTCTTAATCCGCTTGGAAGGGGAATAACCACGGAAAGAATTAATAGGGAAAGCAAGACGGCTTAGGCCTTTCATTCTGGAAGAAGAGAAATTATAGAGTGAAGGGAGGAGCCATTCCCTCCTCATACACTCGTCACGAAAGTTGGATTAAAACTTGTAACTTACTTGTTCTTATATGATGAATGGATCAGAGAGCTGAAAATAATTAAAGTAAACAGCACGCCTAATTCAACCGTGGTTTTCTGGAGGCATTATTACAATCATATCTTGTGATTTACGATTTGGATTAAATGTTTTGTCTAGAAAAGTTTGTACACGTCACCTTGACTAAGCCAAGCTAATCAATATCCGGTTCTTTCATATGGCATCTAGCAAGGCCTAAAAAGAAATCCTTTTCCTGTGCTAGCAGATGGACATTGCCGTCTCTCTTCTAATTAAAAATTAAGACTAACTAAAGAGAAATGGGAAAGAGACGTGTTGTCGACGAAACTAGACGTTGGAAGCCAATCGGATCTTGGATCGAGAACGTGGCTTTTCTTCTGACAGGAAAGCTGCCATATAATATGGAACAAAGGTTTGGCTTTGCCCGTGTCGCAGTTTTGAAGCGGCGTGTTTTGGCAGCTCACAGCTCACGGCACGCAATCATTCTTTCCTCCCTCATCATGCATGCAACAGTACAAGGGCATTTCTCATGCAAAATACGATCGTCCCTCAGATGCGTGCCAACACTAGTCCATGTGGGTCGAACTTATTATAAGCTGTGTGATGAATGAGTGATGTGGTTTGGGATATTCGAGGGTTTACCGAAAAGAAAATGCCTGTCAATGGGGGATGGACGTGGATTTCTTTGACGTCGATCTTGCTAGATTTAGAGTTCGATGATCGTATGAGGAATTGGGATTTACACCTACGGTTAAAAGTTTGATTACCAAATCATTCTGATTTATTGTTGCATTTTCAGTTGCGCTAATCCATCAAGAGTCAAGAATTTTGATCCATGTTGATCTCTCTCTTTGATTAAAAGAGAGAGAGTTCTCTTATAATCTCCACGCTATTGTTAATTTTATCCTTCATAAATAAATTTCTGAGATAGATATATGCAATATTTCTTCGATCCATATGTAAGCAAATTATGTGGTATTGATACATGTCAAGTAGCAAAATATTTTGATAATTTGCCAATATAACTTATCTAGCCAATTTTGGCTGAAAATCACTCAAATTGATGCTAGCATTTTATATGGCATGAGTGGCGTTGACATGAACAAAATTTACGACTTTGTAATTTTTTTGAATTTTATATTATTTTGAAGTTCTTTTCTATTCTTTTCTAAATTATTTTTTCTTTGTTTTTTTTATTTTACAACTTTAGTCCAGCGAGGTTGCTGACCATTGCCAACCATGAGCAAGGAGTGGAGCCCTTGCCCAAATCTAGGCGAGAGTACCATGGCCCTTGCCCAAACAAGGTGAGGGCATCACATCCCTCACCAACCCACAACTAGGAAAAAAAAGAAAAGAAAACACAAAAGTGATAAAAAAATTTAGAAAAAATAAAAAATATTGGCATCAATGTCGAACATGTCATATGAAAAGACCAACGTGCATGTTGAAAAAATTGACCAGATTGGCTATATTGAAAATCATCAAAAAGTTTATAATTCAATTAACACAATTAAAAGTTAAAAACTAAATTAGTACAAGCTACAGTAAATTTATGACTTTTTTGATATTTTTCCTAATCTTTAAGTATCAAATCTATATCATTGAATTGACGAAATTAGGTCATCTTTATTATGTCTTTTCTATTAAAAAAATAGAAGATAACACGAATAGACTCCACCGGTAGATTCAAAACAATTATATGTGTTGGCACCAGAGTTTGACTATTATTAAATGGAGAAAGTTACAGAAAATTATCTAACTTTTTCGTTAGTTATATACTTCGCAGAGCACTTTGGATATTCTAGTTTCAAGGTCCGAGATTCCCAAGCTTAAGTACACGTGCTAGAAAAGTTTAAACGTGTGGCAAGCATCATGATCACACATGTTGAGTTGGAGATGTTGCTCGCCCAGTTAATCATTAAGTTCACTAACATAGATAGATTGATAGATCTAGGGTTGCCCCAAAAATATAAAGATCCAAAGCTAGATAAATAGATCGATGAAAATACATATATAAATATAAGTGTGTGCTCCCGCGCATTATCCGCTCCTCATAAGTTGCTCCAGTAAGTAGGTCTGAATTTTCTATTTAATATGCAACATTGCACTTATTTAAACTAATTATAATAGTTATTCTGTATCATGTTATATCTCTTTCTTACTTGGTCTTAGGGTTGGTCTGGATTTTGACTTGAAGCCCAGAGCATCCCGTTTCACCTTAAATCGACCTCGAAGAGACCCGCCCTCGAAATACTTTGATTTGGTCAAGCGGGCTCATGTTAAGTTAAGTTGACTGTGACTTTTTTTTTTTTTGTCAGAAAAAGAAGTTTTATTGACAGACCATGCAATACCAAAAGAGCCTTGATTTGATTACTCATTTAGTGAACAATTGCATAACAAATTAGGAACTAAACTTTAGCCCCTAAACAAAAATAATATAATTAAATTGTATACCATATAGTTTTTAGGAGCATTCATCTTTATAGTTTAGTACATTAACTGAATTTGCATTGGACAAACAGAGGTGAATGAGCTTAAATTAATCACGTGAGCTTGGGACTGGAGGTAAAATTCAGCTAAAATAGTGAGGGATAGCCGAAATTTTTCAGCCCATAAATCAGAGTAATTGAGTTTTAATTGAGTTGGGTTTAGCCCATAAGGTTAAAAGGCTTTGAGTTTAATTAGAATAGACTCTACAAGGAACCAAGCCTGTCGTCACTAAGCCCACAAAGGGGCAAAATTGGCCAGCCCATTGGAGGACATGCTGGGCGAAATTCATAGAGGGAAACACGGGCCGAAATCATGCTTAATTAGACCAATTTCAGCCCATTAGACTTAGGCCTGAATGAGCTACACTACAAAAAAACAATGCAATGAAAGATGAGTAAATTGCGCATAATGCATACATCAACCACAATATTGAAGTAAAAAAATTCACAATTGTGAGGATAATCTAAGGAAATAAAGTAAACAATTTGCAGATAGCACTGACATTTCTTTACTCCGATGTATGATTAATGCTTGTTTGGACTACAACAATGGAGAATAAGTTCATAGAAGGCAAACATGAATGAAATAATGAAATGTAACAGGTGTGGAAGAAGTGGCTAGGGTGACAAAAAGTTGTTTGAAATGGATGTGGGCAGTTTCATCTTTTAATAAAATTGAAATGAAAGAAAAAGAAAGAAAAAATGGTAAGAAAATAATCTTAAAGCAAGAATGAGATCAGTAAAAAATAATATAATTAATTCAATACGATAGGGGGTGTCAAAAGCCAATAAGATGGTGAAATTAGAGGGAGCCAAAAAGAAATGTGACATATGACACTATTATTAACATTGTTACATTTTGAGATGTTTGAGATGTTTCATGTTATGTAAAAGACGAATTATAGAGACTTAAGATTTAAAAATATATAAAAAGCATAAATAACTTGAAATAAAATACAACAAACTTTGAATGGAGTTCGAAAGAAGGTGTCAGTGAATGAGTGATGAGCGTGGATTTCTTTTTTATGCCGATCCTCCTAGATTAGAGTACAATGATCATATTAAGGAATTGGTCTTTACAACGATAGTTCAAGTTTGATGACTATATCATTATGATTTAACATGCATTTTCAGTCCTGTCAAGAATTTATTGATCCCTGTCGGATCTCCCTCTGAACAAAAGAGTTCTTATAAAATCTCCACACGATTGTTAGTTTTTATCCTTGGTATATTGAATTTGGAAAATCCGATATAAAAATATTTGTTCCATCATCCGTATATAAGCAATCAATGCAGTATTGACAATTGTCAAGAAGATAGATCATAACCAAAGTTGGCGATTCTCGTTTAGTCTGCGTACAACCTTTGCTAATCAAATCTTTGTCACTAGATTAATGAAATTAAATTAGTTTTATAATGTCTTTTCTATAAAAAAAGAAAAAGAAAAAGAAAAAGAAATACTAGACTCCGTGAATAGACTCCAGCAGCAGATTCCAAATTATAAGGTGTCTTGGCACCAGAAGTTAGCTTCATATTAAATGGAGAATATTACAAAAGACTATCTTAAACTTTTTCCTTGATTATAAATATTTTGCGCAGCACTTTCCATAATCTAGTTTTAAAGTACTAGATAATACATCACAAGCTTAAGTACATGAGATTGATGTTGATACACTTTGCCTCATGAACTTTTCAGAAATTGAGCTTTACATCTTTGGACAGATCTCTTCTGCGTTTGAGGGGATTGCATCTGCGTAAAGAAAACTCTGGCTCCAAGGGGACTACTCGGTACTTACCCCATTGGCAGAGCCAGAGCATGGGCCGATCTTGTTATCACTACATGAAATGTTCGACATAAATGAATTTGGCTGATCATTGGGTGATTTAATTCCTTGCGATACTTCCTGGGTGCAAGTTTAATCACTGATTTTGTTGCTGAATTACATCTTGTTTTACTGTAGTCTTGACGGTCAAGAAACCGACAATGTGATTTTACTGTTGATCAATATCCTTTTAAAAGTTCGTGGTCGTGTTCTTTTTCTTTTTTTTTCGATTCAATCACGAAACTTTACTAAATGATTTTCCTTCTGCTGGCATTTTAATAGTTGGTACAAACAACATTCTGAACCTTAAATGCAAGAGGACAATGAAAAGAAGCACTCTCTGTGCTATTTAGATACAGACAGGAAATTCCCAAAATTTGTCGATCTAGACTGGGTTTGTTTCATCAGCTGATATATCTGATAAAAGTGGTTCTGATAAATCACTTTTACAACTTGATAGCTTCTCCATTGACGGCCGATCCACAGATGGTTTCACGGTGTGAGCACAGTCAATTTGAAGCTTGGGCTCTGTCTCTTCATTGATCTCAACAAGGTCTTCAGCTTTTCCCCACAGCACTATATATAAACCAGCTACTGCCCCAATTCCACCTGCCAAGCTGCAGTAGAATACAATGTCAGTTTCTTTGAAAAGCCTTAATATGTCCATCAGACAAAATTCAAGATCCAAGTATGAGTTCAACCTTTGGAAAAGTAAATCATTCTTAATAGGAAAAAATATTCCGTAACACAAAAAGACTGACTCTCCAAGATAGCAACTAAGACACTACCTTCCGGTATATATTTCTTCGTGCAGAAATATGGCAGCCAAAATGGTTACTATAACAGTGCACAGAGGGTTGAACATTGCAGAGAAGAGAGGGCCTCTTTGGGAAATACACCACGACTGGACGAAGAAATAAATTCCAGATCCAACAATTCCCTATTCACAACGATTCAAACAAAGAAAATAGGAGATCAAACTTCAGTAATTTTTGCTAACAGTTCCAATAAGAACATACAAATAATTCATATGGTATCCCATGTTGATATGAACAGCAGGTGTGGTTACTTATAGCAAACAAAATAGCTGCTATCCCAAGCCTGGAGTGGAGCTTCCATGCTGCAGGATCTTGTTCTAGGAGAAATGTGATGACTATACATTGAATTGTGGATATGAAACACATCCAAGCTGATAAAGATAGATGGTCAGGATGGCTTGCCGACATTGGTACCTGAGTAGAAAATTTTTGGATGCTTAAGTGACCCTAATGGCATGTATGTGAATTTCAATGAGATGGTTCATTAACTGCAGAATCAGCCAAATCGACCAGCAACAAGCACTTCCAATGAGAGATACGCAACCCACCAAACGTTGCCTCCAGGAGCAAAAATAGAACTTGCAAGTAGATGGAACTCTGCATTTAGAAGCTTTGGTCCCCTGAGCAACGCCATAACAATTGCTCCACAGACGCAGACTGCCGTGCCCAATATTTTGGCAATGCTTCTTAGGGTGCGTTTGTTTCGCGGAAATCGTACCATTTTTTTGAAAATGTTTTCCAAGAAATCATTTTCCATGAAAATGATTAGTTTTCCTATGTTTGGTGATATGTGATTGAAAATGTTTTCAGACGTTTGGATGGCATTTGGAAAATGATTGAATAACATTTGAAATTCATCGATGATGAAGAGCAGCTTTTCTCTGAGAAAAAAAAAACAGAAAGATTTTGGAGAGTAAAAGAAAATGACAGAGATGACCTAATAAAAAGGAAGGACTAAAGATCTAATAAAGAGGGAAAGTGTTTTCCCCTTCCCATGCATTTAATTCATTTTCCTTAAATAAAACATAATATTTCTATTGACCGGAAAGTATTTTCCATTGACCAAATCATTTTTGAAGAAACAAGCAGCGGAAAATCTGGAAAACATTTTCCAGAAAAATACTTTCATTGAAACAAACGCACCCTTAGACTTCTTACATTAACCTTCTCCATTCTTGAGTTTAAAAGCAACAAAGAAATGCGGAATGTCAGTGTTTAGATTACCCACATCTGAGTGTTCAGAACTCACTTAATAATAACCACATCTGAGTTTTGAAATACTTCTATGAGGCATGTAATCCTTCTTTAGATAATGGTCATTGAGTCGATTTCTTTGAGCTCAAGAAAACGTCTGTCTGTTCTTCATTAGCTTAATTCAAGTCACTGGCGTGTAATTAGTTATGACTTTAATTATAGGGACTGTGGAGGGCAATTTATTTTTAATAGTCTGCTTATTTATATTCCTCAAGAATAATTGTGACACAGTTATGTGTACCTACCCAAGAGCAAACGCCATAAAAAACGTGATTGCAGGGACAAGATTGTTTGTTGCACTAGCGGTCGACAATGAGGCTAAGTACATACCCTCATAGTAAATGGTTTGGCTGACTGCTACCCTGCAAATATCCATTCTCATGAATCATACGATCTTCGAGGTGAAAAGCAAAATTTTTATTATTTGCCATGACCTAAGTGATTTAAAATTTAAGGGAAACTTGCCCAATGAGAGATGCCTAGAATATCAAATAGAAACTCTTCAATCCCAACGAAGTCCTGTGAGACTTCTGCAAAAAATCAAAATTGAGAGAGAGAGAGAGAGAGGATCCAACAGAACAGTTCAGTACCTCCACAAGAAGGCAACCGGTGAAATGAAAAGTGTGGCTGTGGCTTGTCTGTACACAACAAAGACCGTAGGGCTCAACCCTTGTAAAAGAGAAGCTCTAGCGAACAGAGCAAGAGCTCCATAAGTAACCTGCAAGCCCAACATGGCCACGACAGGCTTGTAATCATCAAAACCACCCATCCCTTTTTAGCTTCTCATATGAAATCACTCAGCCTCACTATGAAGCCACACAGGTTTACATATATAACTAGTCGGAACAATGGGATGGTGTTTGCATTTACACTTCTTTATGTACAAACTTACAAATCAGACAGACACGGAAAGTCGTGACCCTCATGCTCCTAGGAAGGTAAGCGCATGGAGACAAAAACGTAAGATGCAATAATTATACCATCCGTAGAGGTTTGTTAGGAAAACCAGGATTGCTTCAAGATGGTATCGGGTTTTACAGTAAACCCATGTACCATGCTCTTGTTCAAATTTGGAACGATTATGCTGATGGCCAGTATGAAAACTGACTTTAATTTTATTAGCACTATAATAATACTAATGATTCTCGTGCAAGATGCTGTCTTCCTTTATACTAAGTTTTGTCTTTCCCCGTTTGGAAGGGAGAATAACAGCGGAAAGATTAATGGAGAAAGCAAGACGACTTAGGCCTTTTCTGGAAGAAGAGAAATTATAGAGAGTGAAGGGAAGAGAGCAGTTCCCCCCCAAGATGCAATCACTGGTACATTCATTACGAATGTTGGATTAAGACTTGTAAGTTACCTATCCTTATCCGATAAATGGATCGGAGAGCTGAAACTAATTGAAGGAAATAACACATGTAATACAAATGTGGCTTGTAGGTCGCATTATTACTATCATACCTAGAAAAATGTGTACACGTCATCTTGATGCCGCACAAATCAATATCCGGTTCTTTCATTTAGCATCTAGCAGAGCTAAAAAGAAATGCTTTTCAAGTGCTTGAAGATGGACACTCCTGTCCCTTTACTAATTAAGAATGTGAAAATTTTTTAGAATTCAACTGACATAATTAACATGTTTATAACTAAATTGATATAATTGTAACATATTGAGACTTTTTGGTACTTCTCCAGTGCACGTGTAGTGGTGGATGAGGACTACACGAAGGTGAGTGGGGCTCGCCTGGTGATTCTATGGTTTTTGCTCCTTGGAGATGGTGGTGTGACTGCCCCTTATGCCTGATCATGAAAGTTTGTTTGAAGGAGAATCCAAAGAATCGATCCAAATGGCAAGAAATAGAGACATGAATCTTGTAAAGGAAGGATTTTCCAAGAAATTACAAAAGGAAAATTCAACAGAGATCATGGAACTCGTTAAAGTAAAGATTTTCGAAGGGGCAAAAAAAGACAAATAAGGGAAAAGATTTGAAGGGGTTAAACAGGTGTAATAAAGCAATTTGCGGAGCTTGATGGCGAGCTTGTCTCCTTCATCGGTGACGTTACTATGCTTGAGGTCAGGGCCGAAACCTAAGTTTGGAAAATGGTAAAGAGACGTGTTGTCGACGAAACCTAAGGTTGGAAGCCAATTGGATCTCGAATCTGAACGTGGCTTTTCTTCTGACAGGAAAGCTGCAATATAATATGGAACAAAGGTTAGGCTTTGTCCGCTTCATTGTCATGAAGCGGCATGTTTTGGCAACTCTCTTGTCACGGTATGCCATCGTTCTCATCCTCCCTCATCATACATGCAACAGCACAAGGGGATTCTCATGCACATACGGTATTTCCGTGCCAACCATGGTTCATGTGCGTGGAACTCATTATAAGCTGGTGATGAATGAGGGATGTGGTTTGGGATTTATAACAACGGTTAAAAGTTTGGTCACCAAATCATACTGATTTATTATTGCATTTTTAGTAGGGCTAATCCATCAAGAGTCAAGGGGAGTTCTCGTGCAATCTCCATGCTATTGTTGATTTTTATCCTTCATATATTAACTTATGAGATAGGTATATGCTATATTTCTTCTATACATATGCAAGCAAACTATGTGGCATTGACGCGTGTCAAGCATAAAAATCTTATCCAAAGTCAAGTGATTCTTACTTAGTCCATATTTGATTTTGATGGGAGAAGTATGAAAAAATCATAAACTCATTGTATTTGTGCCAATTCAGTAACAAGCTTTTAATTGTACAAATTGAAACTTAAACATTTTGACAATTTGCTAATATAGTCCATCTAGTCAATGTTGGTTGGAAATCACTAATATGGACATTGGCAATCTTACTTGGCATCACTAGCATTGATGCAAACAAAATTTACAAATTTTTATCCTTTTCTTTCTTTTCTTTTCTTTTCTTTTTGCAACTTTGGCCCAACGAGGTCACCAACTGACCATTACTAGTTGCCTTGCTCAAATCCAAGCGAAAGCCACGACACCCTCGTTGGCCACGGGTGAGGGCATCGTGGCCCTTTTCTAGACTAGGCAAGGGCATTGCATCCCTTATTAGCCAATAGGTGAGGGCCGTGACCCTCTCCCGGATCTAGGCAAGGGCTTGATGCCCTTCCTAGTGGTCGACAAGGGTGTGGAGGCCCCGCTGGCCCAATGTTGGGAAAAAAAAAAAGGAAAGGAAAGAAAAGAAAAGTGCTCGATGCCCCCTAGTGGTCAGCCAATAGGCTAGGGCCACGGCTCTCTCTTGGATGTGGGTAAGGATTTGACGCCCCCCAGTGGTCAACAAGGGTGCAAAGGCCTACACCAATCCACGGTTGGGGAAAACAAAAAGAAAGCAAAGGAAATAAAAATTTAAAAATAAAAATTTTAAATTATTCATGTAAGAGTCAACCATGCCACATAGGACGGTTGGCATTTATATTAACAATTTCCCGAAAAAAAATTGGCCATACAAAATATATTGGCAAATCGTCAAAATGTTTATAACTTAATCAGTTTACAATTAAAATATTTATGACCAAATTAGCACACATGCAATAGGCTTAGGACTTTTTGGTACTTTTCCCTATCTTTGAGTATCAAATTTATAAAATTGATTAACTAAATTAGATCATTTTTACAGTGCCTTTCTTATAAAAAAAAATAGAAGTATTGACACTCAAAATTAACATTGCTGTCATATGCTTGTCACAAGAGGAAATGAGACAAAAGACAGACTGTAATCACATTTATGTCATATGGGTAGTGTTTGTTACATGCTTGATTGTCGAAAAGCATAAGGATAACTACCTAATGATCGATAACGAAGGTAAGGGAATGTCAGGTGTCTAGTTATTGAAATATGACGACGGACGGTTGATGGCTGCCCGAATGGGTTCTGGCAACAAACTTTTCGATAGAAACACTTATACTATTACTCAAGATACGAAGATAACAGGCATCAAGGATGCTGCACATTATTAAGGAACAATTGTTATTTGAAGACACAATCATGGAAGGATCATCGATAACCACTTAACCTCTGGAGCACGATTGAGATGGTGTAAAGGAAGTGGGTGAAGTAATTTGTGAAGAAAAGGGGACATGGACAAAGCTAGGAGTGGTTACTAAAGGATACATAATTACCCGGCAGTTATCAAGTTTTGTTATAAATACTATCAGTCATCCAAAAAAAGCCCTTGACAAATCAATCAAAATGTTATCTCTTTATCTTTGATTTTCCTATATTGCACTTTAATTTCCCTAATCGTAGCTTTCTAATTACCGTCATTAATTAGATTTCAACGTGTATCTATATTTCAATGCATCATTGTTGATTAAATTTCAGCATTATGTCCCCCTGTCCTGGTGCATCGTCATTGATTAAACTCTAGCATTGTGTCTCATTATCTTAGAGTAGTGTCATTGATTAAATTCTAACATTGTATTCAACTGTCCTCAATCGATGTCGTTGATTGAATTTCGGCATAATTCAAATTTGGTGGTGTAATCTTTGGGCCTTGCTATTGATTGAATTCCAACTCAGCCCAGTATTGTACAGTGTTGTTTGGATCCAAGTATCAAATTTGACATTACATTAGATATCCTTTATTTGGAGTTGGCGTGAAACCTTTGTCCCTTTTAATAAAAATCGGAGAATGACGCTCGATGAAAATATTATATCACAGGAGAGATTCCGGTGAAACAAGAAGATAACACGCATAGACACCACCTGTATATTAAAAAAAAATTAAATGTGTTGGCACCAGAGGTTATCTCAAATATTAAATGGAGAAAATTACAGAAATAATCCAACTTTTTCGTTAGTTATACATTTTGCCGAGCACTTTGAAATTCCAGTTTCAAAATCCGAGATTCACAAGCTTAAGCACAATGCACATGTGCTAGAAAAGTCCAGAGGTGTGACAAGCATCATGACCACGCATGTCGGGATGGAGACGTTGCTCGCCCTGTTAATCGTTAGGTTTACTGATTTAAGATAGATTGATAGATCTAGGCTTGTCGGAAATAAAAAATAAAAGATCCAAAGCTAGATAAATAGATTGATGGAAATATTGGTATAAATATAAGTGTGTGCTTGTGCTCGTTTACCCCTCCTCGTAAGTTGCTAAAGAAAAATTATTTAAACTAATTATAATAGTTATTATGTATCATGCTATGTTTCTTTTCTTATCGGGTCTTAGGTTGGTCTGGATTCTAAATTGAAGCCCAAACCATCACGTTCGACCTGGAATCAACCTTGAAGAGATCCGACCTCAAAACACTTCGAATGGATCAGCTCATTCTTTTGTCACATTTCATGCTGAACTAGCTATTCAGGCATTATTTTGTGAAACTCAAAATAATTTGAGCGAATTTTCCATGATTCATATAGTTTTTAATATTTCTAATAATATATTATTAATATTTCTCATCCTTAATAAAAAAAAATTTGAAATTTACAAGTGAATTATGTCGGTTGAATTAATGAAATTTCACAAGCAAAAGATGGTTAATTTGTTTAATTTTACCGACCAAAAAAAAAAAAAAACAATTTGGGGCTTGGCCCGGCTCCAACAAAACAAAGCCTCAAATTTTCAGGCCGGGCTAGCCATGTCCCAAGCCCGAAAGTTTCGAGTTGGGCTAGTTTTGGAGAGTAAGCCCGGCCCGCCGGGCCCATTTACACCCCTGCCTGTAGTAACCTCAAGTGACGGAACCACTTTCCCTATCTATTATTAACCAAAAAGTTCTGTGAAAAGTCTCTTGGGTCGCCTTCCTTCAAGAAAGTTGAATGTCGAAGACACTTCCAAGAACTCAGATTAATCTCATGGAATCCCCGTCTCATAACGCCATGTTCTGTAACCCCAAAATCGAGGTTGCGGATGACGAGAATATGCATGGTGTGTCATCCCCATGTGGCAAAGCCACCTCCACATTCAAGGATCCCAAGCAATGAAATATCTATCTGATTTTTGTTTGTGTATGAAAAATGACATAAATGTTCTTCAAACTTGATTTACCGTCCCTGAACTTTTAATTTATTCTCTATGATCCATGAATAGTACATGTTCAATTTAATCTTGAACCATATGAAAATATTCAATGTTTTATTTGAATTTGAATTAATGAAAGAATAACATTGCAAACTTTCATATAGTTCAAGGGTCAAACTGAATATTTACCAAAAATCTAATGATCATATTGAATAAATTAAAAATTCAAGAACAACACACCGGGCTAAAGTTCATCGATCAAATTTTTTTTGTTAGGAACATCGACCATATTATACAAATTAATAATTTATGGATGACATTGTCTGATGAGTCAACATTCAAAAGTCGTTCACATTGTTGTCCCTTCATTTTTGCAACGGACGGCATGCATGTTGGGTTCATGGTCCTTAAACAAGAAAGGCCCACGGACGCATAGTTGCTAGAGGAGTCTCATGTGCATGACCAGATACAATGAGGGAACGTTTAATGCTAAACTTGCAAACAGGGGACCATCTGTCTCTCTCTCTCTCTCTCTCTGAAGTTGAACACCATGACTCATATTTTTCATGCCATTGAGGCAAAGGAGATGAGGGTTTGGCCCATCTGGGACATCGCTGGGAAATGAGCATCATTATCAGTTGCATCGGCATTGAAGACATCACCTCTCTCTCTCTTCTCAACCTAGGCAACTCGTCCAGTTTTCTTTTTTTTTTCCATTTTTGAATATGAGGAAACGTGTGGATGAGCAATGTCATTGATGACAGATCGAGCTGTAGCTGGACCTGGACGCGCAGGTGACTCTCTCTTCTCCAGTGGCAGACACTCCTCTTTATCTCCACAAGTTTTTGGGCCCGAAATGCAGGTCGAGCTTGTCAACCTAAAGGGCAATGAACCGCGCCAATCTTTTCTTTCTTCCTCTTATTTTAGAGTAGTTCGTTGTGAAATGTATGCTCGTAGAAGACAAAGAAGTTGGTGTTTGGCATTTTTGTTTGTTTGTCTGAATTTTACTTCTTCTTCTTTTTTAATTAATTTAAATCTTGCGACTGATAAATTTTGACTTTAAGAAAGAAACCGAAGCATTCCAAACTTTCATAGCTGATAATTATTGACAAGTAGAGCCATATATAATTTTCTTATGATTCAAAATTTGAATAGCATTTTGAAATTTGGCATAAAATATATTTATTTTTTACTTTTGCTGAATCTTACACAAACAAGCAAGCAAATTGGTTACTTAGTAACTACCAAGCCGTACTTAGGATATAATTCATATTCTTAAAAATCAAAAGTTCTACATATGATACTATTATTAAAATTGGTACATTTTCAGGTGTTTGAGATGCTTCACGTTAGCTAAAAGTCGAATTTTAAAGACTTGATATTTAAAAATATATATAAAAGCATAAATAACTTCAAATAAAATACAAGAAACTCTGAATGGAATTTGAAAGATTTGTTAAAGTTCTCTACTCCATGACAATTAAGTCCTCAGACCCCATTATCATTATCTTTAGATTTTTTATCTGTTATGAACACTCAAAAATTTATTAAATATGTGTAATGAGGAATTGCTTAATTTTCAAAATACTAATCATGCATATCACAAAAACAATCGGTGGATTAAAAATTCATTATCTCATTATTATTTTTCTTTAACAAGTGTCTCAAAACACTTTCAATGGAATCCTTTACATTTAAGATTGTATTTCTCATAACATGCGCCTAAAAATCATTGGCTCATTTAGATGACATTCTCACTACATCTCAATCTGATTTCTGGAGTTTACAATCTTGGCTTGGCATCGACATTGAGCCCTCACCAAGATTATTAAAGGGCCTGACTATGTCATGTATTTGCAAGTCGGCAACTTAAAACATATTCTCTTTTGTCGCACCTTCTATCATTAGTTGGCTCTTATTGCTAGTGTGTAAAAGTAGATGGGATAATGCGATAGGGGGAGCTCAAGTGGGAAATCTCTCCATCTATGTTCTCATTCTGATACCTACCCCACCTTTGCCCAACCATGCATTAAACCTTTTCACATTATATCCAGTCGATTAACATCTTAATTTATAATCATGGTCCAATTGTTAGGTTCCGAAGTCTAGCTATGCGAGAGTTGGCAAGAAAGTGACGTAGATAGGGATAATAATAAAGCGGGTTCAAGATGATTTGACTTTGTCTCAAATTTGAATTTGATAAATTTTGTTATATCCTCAAGTTGAGTTTATGTTTGGGACTCTTGACCCGTGACTATGTGTGAAATAGAAAAACCCTTGTCCTTAGTTTGAATTTTTCCCCTGCTATACAATTTTTTTAGGTAAATGTTTTACCTAGTAAAAAATAAATGATGAATCATTTCAAGTTTCTGTCTGACCATAATTAGTCGCAATAATTTGTATTTGGAGGTCAGTATACTTTTGAGCATAATCTTGTGCCTTCTATAGGACGGATAAGGAATACGCTCCTTTAATAGGAAATATTTATATTTGGAGATTAATTTGGATTCTAGTTTTGAAAACCCAGCAAATAATTCAGGGCAATATTTCCCATTGAATCGAAGTTATTATGGTCACGCGTGGAGAGGAGGATTCAGACAATCCATGAGACTAAAAGATTAGAGATAAAAGAAACAATAAATAAAACTCAGTTATCCCATAATTCGATGGTTTAAATTTTTAAATGAAATTAAGTCCAATTAAGTATGTCTATATTTCTTGATTTTTATAAATTAAGTAGCACTTAAAATTTTGGGGGGGAAAATGTGCACTTTTTACTTTGGTTGAATCTGACACAAACAAGCAAGCAAAATAGTTACTTAGGTGCGTTTGTTCATAAAAAACTTTATGTTGGAGGAAAGTGATTGATTTCTTCTTGTCTGGCTGTGAGCATGAAAATGAGAGGAAAGTAGTGTATATTATATGTATATGTATATTTAGAGAGAGAGAAGTGGAAAAGTACCAAAAAGTCATACACATATTACATTAGTATCAATTTCGTCCTAAACTTTTCAATTGGACTGATTTAGTCTTAAACATTTTCACATTAATACCAATTTAGTTAACCCGACCAATTTAGATTGGAAATAAGTGACGTGGATGTTGGCGATCTTACATGGCATCATCAACACTAACGTTAACATTTTAAATTGATTTTTAATTATTTTTTATTTTTTATGTTTTCCTTTTTTCTTATTTTTACTTTTTTTTTCCTATTCTTTTTCTTTGCCCTGTATCAGCCATAGGCAAAGGCTAGTGAGGGCGTTGTGGCCCATGTCTTGGTGAAAGTAAGACCCTTACAACCTGGGCGAGGGTGGCCCTTGCCTAATCGGGCATTGGCTTCCCCTCGCCGGGCCCCTCCTATGGCCGATCACCAGCCATAGGCCAAAGAAAAATAATAGGAAAAAAAGGAAAAAAATTAAAATAATAATAATAAATCAAATAATTATCAAATAATTATTTTAAAATATTCACATTAGCGCCAACGATACCACATAGGATTGCCAATGTCCGTGTCATCGATTTCCAACCTAAATTAATCGAATGGATTAAATTGATACCAATTTGAAAAGATTTAGGACTAAATTGGTTCAATTGAAAAGTTTAGGATTAAATTAATATAAATATAATAGGTTTATGAATTTTTTAGTACTTTCCCCTAAAGAGAGAAAGAAAGAGAGGTGCTCACTGGTATTGCATCAGTAGCACCTCAATGGTGCCCCAAAGTAAATAATTTTTCCCCTTTCATGAGAACAAAATTCATTTTCCAAAGTCTTTGCAAGCTAACTTTGCTCAATGGAAAATATTTTCTATTGATCAATTCATTTTCTTCTGTCCAACAGGTGAAAAGTTTCAAAATATTTTCTTGAAAAATAGTTTTACTCCAAATAAACACGCCATTAGTAACTTTCCTACCCAAACTTAGGCTATAATTATATTCTTAAACCAAGTACTACATATGAATCTATTATTGACATTGGTACTTTTTGAGATGTTTGAGGTGCTTCACGTTAGATAAAGTTCGAATTATAAAGACTTAAAGATCAAATAACTTGAGATAGAAATATAAGAAATTTTGAATGGAATTTGAAAAATATTTTTTTTTTAAGTTCTCAACGCCAAGACAATTTAGTCCTAGAACTACAACGACTACTTCCAGTTTAGTCTTGACCTTATAAATGGGCTCGTGCTATTTCTATTTTTTATTGGCTTTTTACACTATCCATCACATTAAATTGACTACATTATCACTTGAGAGTTTTGTTCTTAATTTAAGATTATTATTTATGTTTCTTCTCCCACCTTTTTTTTTTTTTTTTTTTTCAATTTCACTGAAAGAAAAAGTTACCCACATCCCTTCCAAACAATGTTTTTCAGCCTAGCCGCTCCTTCCGCACCCATCTTTTTTTTCACCCTAGTGGCTTATACACACATTACATTTCAATGTTTTCTTCATGTTTGTCTTTTATCAGAAATTATTATTTATTATTATAATCTAAGCAAGCACCAATCATATATTGGAATAAAGACATGTTAGTTGTATCTACAAATTGTTATTTTATTTCCCTAAATTATCCTCATAATCATGAATTTTTCAACTTCAATTTTTTGCATAAATTTATGAGAATTTACCCAAATAACATAATTATTAGTTAGCTAGCTACCAAATAAACTATTTTTTTGGAAAAGAAGTACACCAATTTTGTTCCAAATGGAGAAAAAAAAGAAAAAAAGAAGAAGAAGCCAAGCAATAGTCTTAAATCAAGAGTAGGCTCCACATATGACCTTATTTAATGCTACTCTAGAGGAGCATGGGTCTAGCAAAACTGAAACAAAAGAAAAAAAAATGTAAGAACTAATCTTAAATCAATAGTAAGACTAGTAAGAGATAATGTAATTATTGCAATGTAAAAAGGGTGTCAAGAGTCAATCAGAGAATGAAAACAACGTTGGCCGATAAATATAATTTTCTTTATATGTAGTACTGTTCAGTAGTGATCTTGAAAACTCATTAAATTTTCATAATTAGAAAATATTTAATTTTCAAAATATCGATTAATTATACCGTGAAACATCCAAAAGAAACGGTGGCTTTGTCATTTGGTTGGATTTTTTAAATTCCACTGAGTGAGATTTCATAAATATGAAGGAAGAAAGAACAAAGGAAACATATATTATCGGGTCCGATTTGCTTGGGGCAAGCAAATCACACCGAATGTAATTTAAATAAACAGTAATTTCTATGATCAAAAAGATAAAAAAAAAAAAAAAACCTAAAGAAAAAATTATCAAATTTCGAAAATTATTAGAATGAAATAGGGTGGCAAATCATCTCATATTATTTGGGCTAGGATTGACCATTCATGTAATTTCAGGTCATGATCAAAATATTCCAATGTCATGATGAAAGGTCTTTTCCTTAAATTTATGAAAGATTGTCAATTTCAAGTGGCCTACATTGTATTACGGTGAGTTCAATATATGTTTGAGTTTCTCAATAAATTCATATCATATTCAAGTCAATTTTTTTTATTGTGTTGTCAATTATGATCCCTAGTATTAATTAGTTTATATTCATTTTACTCTCTAACATCACGTTGTACTTTGATTTTTTTTCCTATTAAGTATGAAAATCCAAAATCAAGAGAGATAAGTAAATTTCTTTTTCAAAAAAAGAGGTTAACTTGGGTTTTAGTGTGCAATTAACTACCCCATCGATTTCTTTTTCTTGAATAATGTTATTGGATTCGTTTCATTAAACATTGCGCACATATAGAAGCAATGACTTTCCATAGCAAATTAGTATCCGGTTGCCCCACATAACCAACAGTCCAAGTTGTACTGCTGTTTCACTGAGAGTCACGGCCGAATCCGACCGCTACATTAAAGGTTTCATTATTTCCTCTCTTTTTTTGCAAGCGTCTCGAGATACTTTTCAGCAAAATCCAATGCATTTAAGATTCATGTCTCTCCCAACGACCATCTGAATATCATCGCCGCATTTATTTTCAACATCCGATTGGTTGAAATATGACTTAAACGACATAGACTTCATCTTTGCATCAAGATTCTAGGCCTCTATAGCGACATCTTCAATATCTTTTACTAATATAAGAAGATTGTCATCAGCACCACGGGTATGTTTATTTTGTAAAAGATGAATAATTTGATTTTCCTAAAATTGATCACTTATATCACTTGTAAAAATGAATAAATGAGAAATATTTGCATCATCCATGAAAGCATTTAGATATAAATTGTCGGGGGTAATGAATATATTTTTCATTGATTAATTTTTTTTTTAAATATGAACAATTACTTTTAAGAAAAATATTTAAATAGAGCCTGAACACCCTGCAATTGCCCGTCCGCGTCATGAACATTTCCTCTCTTCTTGCCCCTCCTAGAATTAGCTGTTTTCAAGCGCTGGCGTGGAGAAGTAGCTCGGAGATGCGTCAGGTGGGAGCTCAAGTCGGGTGACTCTCCATCTATGTTCTTATTCTGAAATCTACCGCCATGGGATCCAACTCAATTATACTTATCCTCTCTCCCTTATCCCTAGTTATATCTAATCAATTGATAGCATATGTTAAGGGTCCAATTAATACGTTTCTAGCTATATTAGAGTTGGCGAGAAAATGATGTGGCTAGGGATGATCATGAAGGAGGCTCGAAATGAGCTGACAGTGTCTTGAATCCAAATTTAAAAAATTCCATTATATCCCTGGAGTTGAGAATTGAGATAATGCTTTGGATTTCTATGTAATTAGGATTTCTAATTCGACTCTTAACGATGTGCCAAACGGAAAAACCCTTGTCATCGTTTATAACTTTTATAGTGAATGTTTTGTATAGGCAAAATAAATGACAAATCCTTACAAATTCCTTGACGCATTCTAATTGTAATTAATCGCAGTATTTTGTGTTTAGAGGTTTATGAAGTTGCGAATATAATCTTATCCCCTGCCTGCTATAGGACGAAAAACGGATATTTTGGTTTCATAGTGAAATGCATATCTCCTAAAGAAGTCACAAATAGGAAGTGTAGCGTTGAAAGGAACAACCGATAATACTTAATTGTTTTGCAACATAATGACTTAAGCTTTTGGGTGAAACTGATTTAATTAAGTACGTCACTATATTACAAATTAGTGGATAAATATACTCCTTGAATCCTTGATGGTTATAGGTGTCCTCACCAAGAAGCAAGAGTCTTGCGATGCCATTGAGGGTCGTTCCACCTATCCAACGAATATTCCATTAGCGGGCTAATGGGACTATGTTCCTTATTTCAATGTGCCGGTACTCGGACGCCTCAACCCTCCAATTCCCCTTGTATTTTTATCTTCCCCAAGAGGAAGGACTACCCCCTAGGTTATTTTAACGTCCAATGAATGTTGAGGCCCACATGAGACCTTAGACAAAGTAGTTTAAGGTCATACCTAAAATCGTATTCACCAAAATAGGGTACCCAAAAAGCTTTTGATTTCATTAAGTTCTCTCCAGCTACTTGACTTTTATCAGATGAAACGGCATCAAAGCCATTGTCATTTTAGACTATTTATTTTACAGAATATAACTTCTAAGAAAATGTTTTTTGGATTTTTCAATATTTGTTTCATGAAAAATGAATTGATTGGGGAAAAAGATTTTTCATCAACAAAAAGAAATCTTCTAAAATATTTTCAAAAGAATGAAAACATTTCCCATATCTTCTTTCACTCCCCTTTCTTTTACCAAACACTTTTATTTTTCTTTAATTTTTTAATTTATTAAAAATCAATTTTTTAATTATTTTCAATTCCTTTTTTGTCTTTTTCTTTATCTTCTTCCTTGGTTGATTGCCAGCCATGGTGGTGATCGATGACTGACCACAGGTGAGCTCAAGGCTCATCACAAGCTGATGAGGCTCGAGCTGGCCAAATTTTCAGGAGGTTGAGCCCCACCAGATCTAGTGAGCTGGTGAGATTCGAGCCTCACCCAAGGTTGCCAAACATCTAGTTAATTTTTAGATTTTAGCTGAATACTAAAAAATGTTGTCATTTTTTTGGAAAATAACTTCTTGAAATACATTTTTCAAAAATATCATATTTTTCGCAAAATGAACGAAGTCTTAAACAATCAAGAATGTAGACAAGCATGAGTTTTCGTTTCTTCCATGAAAACCTGTTTCAACGACCAACCGCCAACAAAGCATCTCGCGCACAATCAAGTAAGTGCACCACGCAACAAGTAGCAAGTTTTGAACGAGTACGCTGTTGTTTCTTAGATGTTAGCTCCGAGTGAAATGGAGCTCTCTTTTTTCTTTTTCTTTTTCGTTTTCCCATCGAATGACACAAGGCAAAATTTTGTGGTTCCATATATAGAGAGAAACCTGTTTTTGCATGTCAATCAAATTTCAATACATATTGATAAGTGACAAAAGTTGTTGATAGAAAGGCCTGATCAATGACTTTTTATTTTTCAAGTAGAAGTGAGCGATATCAGGTTTCGCCTAGAACCTGAAACTTACCTTCGGATATAGATTCTTTATTTTTTAAAATCTAAATTTATCTGTCAGAACCTAGAACCTAAAACCTATCATGTTACAAGTTTCAAGGTCAATTTTAGGTTCTAACAGGTTCTTTTATTTATTTTTTTCATATTTAGTTAAGTAAAACAAAAATAAATACAACAATAAAAATGAACGAAGATTTTTTTATCAATTGGCTAAAATCAAGTGTCCATATGCACTTGTCGAATAGTATTAAGAAAATTTTATGATTTTCAATATACTGATTGTTGTTGTATTACATAAAATAATTATCTTGAAAGAAGCAATTGCCTGAATATAACTACATCAAAAAAGTAATTGGAGTTTTCATTGGTCTCACGGTCTACGAAAATATAATTCTTAATCATAAAATGAAAGTTTAGACTAGTGGTTCCGAATTATAAACTTATCATCAAACGTCATGGAATATCTCATAATCGCATGAAGACTTAGACTAAGAAAAACATAAAAACTTATTCTAGGTTCTAGGTTACAGGTAGGTTCTAGATTACAGATTCTATCAATCTAGAACTTAGAACTTACCTGTCGAAATAGGTTTCCTAAATTTTGAAAATTAGAACTTACCTTACATACCTTGAAATCCAGAACCTATAGGTTCCCTTCAGTATAGTTCTCATATTCTAGGTTCCACCATGGAATCATACGAACCCCTGTTCTCAAGTAGTTTGTTGGTAACTTACGAATAATTCCTTTGAAATTTCTTGTTGGTTAAAGTAGAAAAAGTCAATAACTCGCAAACCGTAAGAAAAATGGCTGTTAATTGCCATGAAAATGATGGCAAGCTATCAATAAGCTATCAAAAAATCAGGCGATCGATAATTTATTATTCTGCAAAGAGTAGCCTACTTTTTCAAAAACCTACTAACACAAAAAGAAAACGTTTTCATATTTAATTCAAGATTACATGCGGGAAAACTAATCGAAGAACAATGTTTCCAAAATTTAAAAGTAAATACTTCAATTGCAAAACTTCCTTCCGCAAATATCATTTTTTTCCAGAAGACTCGAGACTTGGGAATTCATCTCTGTCAAGACAAGTACATGTGAAAACGGAGACTTTTTGAAGCATACAAAACGTGTAGATGAGGGTTTGGTACAAAGAACTTTATCCTCCTATGGTCGGCTAGCTAAAGGACACAGCAAAGGGCCTAACCACTAGTTGCAACTATACAAAGGACATCTTTATAATTGAATTGATTTCGAATTGTTTGCAGTTAAGGTGGTCCTGCATGCCCATGCAGATATACTACGTGTACAAAAGGAAATCAAATCCTCCAAAAAATGGCTTCACTAATCGACTCACGTTTTTGGGGCTTTGCGAATTGCAAGTGGGGGTTGAATTCATATATCCGTTATGGTTTTTAGGTATTTTACCAATTCAATCTCTAGCTCTCCATCTCTTCCATGACCTGTTTTTAACCCAAGGATGGCACCTAGGTAAGATTATATGATAAAGGAAAATGTTACCCCATCTTTCAATGACAGAAGTTTTCTTGAACCTTTTTAACTTTAAGATTTCGTTTATTTAGCGAAAATGAATTATCTTAGAAATATTTTTCAATAAAATTGATCTTATGTATCTTTTATAAAAATGAATGAATGAATAGCATTTTCATCATCCATGAAGGTGTTTAAATAAAAATTATTGTTAACAATGAAAATATTTTTTATTTGCTAATTATTTCAAAAGATATAAGTGATTTTAAAAAAAAAAATTAAATTTAGTTTTTGCAAAATAAACAAAGCCTAAAGGTCATGCACTTCATCCTATGTACGACTTGGGAGACTACCTAATTCTCACACATGAATTATGCAATTGGAGACTTATTAGGCCGGCAAAGAGGTGACAAATCTTAAAACCACAGGGGAAGATCACGTTAGCATCCCTTAATTTGGTTGGTCTACGGGCTCATTTTGGGAACCAGACCTTGCATTCATTACAAGCATCTCCAAGCAAATATGCATTAAATGCTCTCGTCCAACCTGTCTCTTCTAACTTGGGCGGTGAAAAATTGGCCACCGCCCCTAACATCAAAAAATATTAGGTGCCCAAGTGATGAGCATGCCAATTTTACACAAGCCCACTCAACGGCCGGCACGTGTCACTTTTGGGCCCACATAGGAAAAAAAACCTTGCATCCTCAATCTTTTCAATTAATGCTTTTACAATTTTTTTTTCTTCTTTTTCCTTTTCCCTTTATCCTCCTTTCGCTCTGCCAAAAAAGATGGTGCCTCAACTCAGACTCACTGTCAACTTAACCCCACAAATTACCTTCCACTACCAACTCACTGCCGTCATGCTAAGTGATTCTATGTAAAAACTAACCAGAAGAATTATATTAGTAAATCGTCAACAAGCTTATCAAATTAAAATTTTAGTACTAAATTAATATCAGTGTAATAAAGTTGATGCATCCTAAACTTTATTACACAAATATTAGTTTAGGAAATTTTTTGAAAATTTTTCCTACGTGGATCTTATACCGATCAGAACTCACGAAATTCAAAGACTAATCGCATTTGGATCCGTGAAATGGATTCACATGAAAAGCTTCTCTAAAATGCCTTCGGTAAATCAATTGGCGTCTGTCATTATCATGTAGCATGTAACGTGCTTCTCCGGGACTTCTGGACACCCTGCCTAGCTACAAGGGAAAATATAAGACATGCATCATATGCTCCTCCTTCCTATGAGGCCGATGAGCTGAAAATTAAATTTCAAAAGGATTCTGAATACATACGGAATGCAATCAAGTGTCAATCAATTCAACAAGTGTAATCGGGTGTTAAACCCTTCATTTAAAATGGCAATATTCCTTTTCAATCAATATTATGTCTTGCCACTTAAGGAGCAATTTCAAGTTGGAAGACTTGATTGTATTTCAATTACTACTTAACTGAAAATAGCTATGTCCTTGACTGTAAAATTTTATAGTGAATGAGGTGAAGTGCCGATAGAGGAGAAAAGTGGTCCATAGAAAGTCATTATTTCCGGCGAATAGAAAGAAATCCATTAGCGAATCTCATGCAAACTTTAACACTTTTGACCTGACTTCCAATCAGTTGATTAGGTGATTACAAACATAGTGTTCGACTTTATTAACATGCACGCACGCACCAAAAACCATTGCATAGATTTAATCTAGATAAACTTACACCATCATAGCATCAAATGCGTTGGGCCTCATAAGGGGTTGTACATAATCAATGGCTACAATTATGTCGGTCCACATAGATAGTAAACTAACAAAATGGACTTCTTCCATTTTCTCGGGTCGTGCTATGTACTTGTGTCCTACCCTCGACGCACTTTTCAACATGATAATTAGCATCTCAGCAAAAGTTTCCAGACATTGACAATGGTTGGGAGAGCAGAATTAAGCAGAACAGCACAATCATAGAAAGAAGCTGACATGTGACAACATTATTTACCAATTGCACGAGACGAGGATGTTAGAACAGCGCCCAGGGGAAGCGAACGGATCGAATGTAAATGACCAGGTATGAGGATGGAACCATGAACTGTATTCTTGACTTGTTCTCCGATCAATCTGCCCGTGAGTAAATATCATCTCTGAGCTCAAGACAAGAATCCAAGGCATGAGTGTTACGGCACCTCACAGAATTGTGTCATGTCGGCGAGAATCCCTGGTGACTCTCTGCTCGGTAGAACCACCGGCACCCAAGGATGAGATTGATACAAAGATGGTAGTACAAGGGCCATAACCCCATGCGTCCATGTTCCATGCGAACACCTAAAACAAGAGAGATCGCTGAATATTCAAGGAGAGAAAAAAAGCTAAATGCTAACATGGAAAAGTTGGGTAAAAACTGGTCCCAGTAGGTGGCTGAATCCTGTGTAACATAATGCTAATCCAACCGAGGTTTTAAGGGCTCGACAAATACATGCTTGGAAATATAAATCAAGCAAACAAGGTTACGAAGAGACATTCGTGAGTAGGGACATAAAGAAGGGAGGCGACAACTCATTATCGGTGCGTTCCCCATCCTTGCTGTTTACGGAAGAAATACTTAAGGAAATGCCGCATCTCTATCGTTTCTAAGAGCGATCAAAGCGGGAAACAACTCCCTTCAAAATTGGCTCAAAAATTGATAAAACATTTGTATATTAAATCACAATTTCATCTAACAGCTTAGAATTTAAAACAGTTAGCAATGGTCTCACAAAATCTTACATGTTATCAGAGTAAAAGATCTTGAGTTCAAATTTTTCTGGGCTTCATTTGCTTTCCATTTGCTTAGTAAACCAAACTAAGCATAAAGAGGAGTGATAAAATATTTAAATATTATACCACAATTTTATTTAACAGCTTAAACAAAATTGTCCCCTCCCTGCATGCCACAAATTCACCTTGGTATCACTCTACTCTACACCAAATTTTATTGTTTTTCCACATGGCCATAGATATAAATATTCTAAACCTCATGGAAGAGCACTCGTTAGAGTTATAGTGCAAGAAACAAGATTCATAGTGTTGTTATTATCATTATACCAATTGGAAACAATTGGTGCAGACATATTTTAATATTTTTTTTTTTTTCTTTCTCTTTATTTGTTTCCTCTCCTATGACTAGGGAGATTGACCTTGCGATGAGCCCTCACCAGCAGGATGAGCCTTCACTAGATTTGGCAATGAGCCTTTATTTTTTAATTATTTCTCTTTATTTTTCCCCTCCTATACCCCTTGCAATGAGCCCTCACTAGCAAGACGAGCCTTCACTAGATTTGGTAAGACCGACCTCACTCAGCGACGACAAGGCAAGCTCTCACTAGTGACTGGGTGAGGTCAACCTTACCTTGATCGAGCAACCGACTAGAGAAAGAAGGAAGAGGGGAAAAAATAAAGAGAAAAAATTTAAAAAATTTAAATTTTTTGAAAATAAGTAAAATATTATTAAAAACTATCTACATCAGCACTGACTAGCCATATAAACCGAATTGATACAAATGTAAAAGGTTTAGGATTCAATTTAAAAAATGGTTTTAGATTAAATTGGCAATATTATAAGAAGTTTTTTGATAATTCTCCCTATCTATGAATGCCCCACTTGATAAGGAAATTTCTAATCATCACAACCACAAAACCTTATGGATTCTTGGCCAAGAAATAAGAGTACCTCTTAGTATAGAAGTTAATTTCACTTCCACATGCATTCTCATCAAAGAGGTGAACTGCCGATAGAGGACATAAATTGCATATCTTTGGATGAGGTGAGCTAACCTACACTGAAAGCAATCATTTATTTTGGTATAGTAAAAAAAATGACTATTGGGGATCCAAGAAATACCTTGCAATTTATGAATCGATTAATACAAACATGTGGGGGCAGTCCTGACTCAGATTAATATATATTGGTAATCAATCATATCTAGTCTCTAATTCCAAACTGTATGAAGCTTAAAATCTACCTCGTGATCAACGGAACTCCTTCTAACATTGGGAATATATTGTTTCAAATTATGTTAGGGCACCTTATACTTTTATCAACTTTTATTTGGAAAATTCCAAATAAGAGTTTCAACATGATATTAGCCGAAACTTTCTTGTCTCTTACTCACTTTAAAGAAAATGGGAGAGGGGCTTTCCATGCAACCATTGAACTTTTACAAATATGGTTCCTCTCCGACACCAAAATTTTTGGTATTTACATGGTTATTTTTAAAGTTGATGATTCTCGTCACCGGATCCAAAGGTTCATAAAAAGAAAGGTCTAGCCCCTAAAAATTCCTTTTCTGAATGGATATATTTTTTGAAAAGTCCAAGCCCTAAGGATTTTCGATGGTATGCTGGCTAGTTTAGAGTCCGTGTGGCACATCTCACTCACAATGCAAATGATCCAATTCCATTATTGGGATTTACTGGCATTACATACTACTATCCGGTGCGAGTTATCTGTCAATATCAGTCATTGCAAGAAATTCCATCCCCTTTGAAGCCGAATCTGTCTAGAGTGGATTTCATCCAGAAGAATCGTGGCTACCAAACTAAAGTGGAAGATAGTGTAAATAATTGGGATGATTGTCCCGTACAAGAGATCATTTGGCCAGAAGTCATCAAAGGAAAAGAAAAATTATATCATGCTTCCTTGCGCTACATCCGTCATCATCAAATTGATCCCACTTTGCTGCCAGTCATACCCAAGGTGACACCAAAGCCCACTCTTCAAGTGCGAACTCAACAGCTCGAGGAGAGAGTGGAAAAAGCTGAAGCTCGCGTAGCAGTTTTGACTATAAAAAAAAAAAAAAGCGGCCTCGTAGCATAGTCTCTAATTTGTATTCAGATCATGCTGTTTAAATTAACTAGCAAGTTTGATGTCTTAAGAAGTTTGATTTCATGTACAAACAGATTTTTTCTCAAATAATAAATGCGAGTTGTCATGGATCAACCTCATATGTTATGATGCTTATTGTCTTATTCTTGATATAGGTGGGAGTAATTTTGGTACATCACGGCTCACCCAAGATCATCGATTTGTACTCATTCTAGAGTTGCAATAGCTGACAACACTGAGCAAGCTTGCTCACTGCCCTTGAGACGAACATGGAGCAAGTCATGAATGTCCTAGAACAACTCTCCTAGCAATCAATTCTGTCAAGATGAACACTGCCCCACTAGCTTAGCAAGTTAAAGTGGTTTTACCACAATCCCCTCCTGTTGTTGACTTGACGTGGGAGCAGCATGAAAATTTGAAGCTGCTTACTACTAAGCAAACTATCACCATAAACCTTAGTGACACTAAAGACATCAAAGAGGTTAAAATTGGGGCAAACCTAACTAAACTTGAAGCTAAACTTTTGATCCAGTTGCTAAAAGAATATCAGGATGTCTTCACCTAGACCTATGCCAATATGCCAAGTTTAGACCCATCTATCGTTGAGCATTGTCTCCCAACCAATCAGATATGCCTCCTAAGAAGCAGAAGCTATGAAGGACTAAGACAAAACTCTCCAAAAAAATAGAGGAGGAAGTCATGAAACTCCTTGATGTGAAATTCATCGAGGTCTCGCAATATCTTGAGTGGGTAGCAAACATAGTGCTAGTGATGAAAAAAAATGGACTTGTTCAAGTTTGTGTTGACTATAGGGACTTAAACAAAGCAAGCCCAAAAGATGATTTTCCATTGCCTCACATTGACGTTTGGATAGATAGCACGACTGGATTTAAACTCTTTTCTTTCATAGATGGGTTCTCTGGATATAACCAGATCATGATGAATAAAAGAGATAAGGAAAAAATAGCATTCATCACTCCATGGGGGACCTTTTGCTACAAAGTTATGCCTTTTGGCCTTAAAAATGCTAGGGCAACTTATCAACAGGCCATGATAGCACTTTTTCATGATATGACACATGAGGAGATTGAAGTGTATGTTGATGATATGATTGCCAAAACCCGTGAAGGAGAGGATCACCTCAAAACCTTGAGGAAGTTGTTTAAACAACTTCACAAGTTTGAATTACGCCTCGATTTGGCAAAATGCATTTTTAGAGCAACTTCTGGTAAACTATTGGATTTCACCGTTAGTAGTAAAGGCATCGAAGTTGACCCATCAAAGGTCAAAGCAATATGTGATTTGCAACCACCAACAATGATGAAAGAAGTTTGTAGCCTTTTGGGAAAGTTGAATTATATAGCTTGATTCATCTCCCAACTCTTTGAGACGGCTAAGCCTTTTTTTAAACTCCTCTAAAAGAATGCCCAGATCAAATGGGATGATGAGTGTCAAAAAGCATTTGAGGAGTTAAAACATTACTTGATGAGCCCGCCAGTATTGGTTCCCCAACGCCAGGGCAACCCCTCATTCTTTATCTCACGATTAATAGGGAATCATTAGGAGCAATGCATGTTCAAAGAAGGCTTACGGATAGGAAATAATGTACTATTTACTATCTAAGTAAAAAAAAATTGCGGCAAAAATGAACTACTCTAATGTTGAGAAGACATGTTCCCCCTTAGTTTGGGTCTTACATAGACTAAGGCAATACACCTTGCATTATCATATACATATATATATATATATATATATATATATATATATATATATATTTGGTTACCCAAAATGATCCTATCAAATATTTGCTAGAACAACCAAATTTACTTGGGAAATTGGCAAAATGGCAAATCTTGATTTTCGAATTTGATGTGCAAAGTGTCATAGAAGTCAGTGAAAGGTCAAGTAATTGCCAATATGTTGGCAAATGGTTCCGAAAAAATTTGAAATAAAGATGAGTTGGACCTACCCGACGACCGCATTTCAACGATGGAAAAGGAATCATGGACCATGTATTTCGATGGTGCAATAAATTTATCCAAGTCTAGAGCTAGAGCAGTTCTAATATCTCCCAACGGACAACATTATCCCGTGACTGCAAATTTGGTATTTCGTTGTACCAACAACATAGCAAAATATGAGGCTTGCATTCTTGGCCTTTAGGTAGCCATTGAGATGGAAGTCAGCAAGTTGAAGGTCTTTAGTGATTCAACACTTATCATCCTCCAAACCATTGGGAAATGGAGAACTCGAGATGCTAAACTGGTGCCCTACCACGAATTCTTAGAAAGTCTCATAAAAGAGTTTGATAATATATCATTTGAGTACCTGTCGAGGTCTCATAATCAATTCGTAGATGCATTTGCTACACTGTCATCTATGCTCCGAGCCATAAATGGTCTAGAAGTCGAGCCCTTAAAGATTGAAGTTCTTGCAAAACCAGCCTATTGTATGATGGTAGCTAAGGAACCAAATGGAAAACAATGGTATCATGACATCATGATGTATATTCGAAGCCAAAAGTTCCCTAAAGGTAGTAGTCTAACTGATAGGAAACACCTTATGAAACTTGCCTCCAAATTCTTTATCAATGGAGATATATTGTATAGAAGATCCTTTGATTTGGTGTTGTTGAGATGTGTGAATGCCAAGTAAGCCGCTCAACTAATGGAAGAAATACACGAAGGAGTGCGGTCCCCACATGAATAGTCATATGTTGGCTAAAAAAATTATGAGATTAAGATACTTCTAGTACCTAGAAAGCAATGGCATCCAACATGTCCGACACTGCCACCATCGCCAAATCCATGGAGACAAGATAAATGTCCCTTTAAAGGAGTTACACTAGTTATCTGAACCATGGCCATTTTCAATGTGGTGCATCGATATAATTGGCCAAATTAATTCAAAAGCATCGAATGGCCACATTTTCATCCTTGTGGCCATTGATTACTTCACTAAGTGGATAAAAGCAACTTTATATACAACCGTCACTATAAAGAACGTCATCAAGTTTGTATGACAAGATATTATTGCTTGCTATGGTGTACCCGATGCTATCATCATTGATAATGGGTCAAATTTAAATAACAAGCTTGTTGATGATTTATTGAAGGAGTTCAAAATTTGCCACTTAAATTTGTCTCCTTATTGTCCCCAGATGAATGGTGCCGTCGAGGCAGCAAATAAAAACATTAAGAAAATTCTAGCAAAGACAACTAACAATTATCGTGATTGGCATGAGAGACTCCCTTATGCATTGATGGTGTATAGGACTTCAATTCAAACATCTACTAGGGCAACACATTTTTCTCTAGTATATAGCATGGAAACAATTTTGCCTATGGAAGTGGAAGTCCCTTCATTAAGAGTGTTATCTCAAATCAAGCTACCAGAGGTCAAATGGATGCAACAAAGATATCACCAGCTCAACATGATTGATGAGAAGCGCCTAAGAGCTGTATGTCATGGTCAATGTTATCAACAGGTGGCTAGGTCCTTTAATCGGAAGGTTCACCCAAGACACTTTGAAGTCAATAATTTAGTATTACGAAAGGTACTATCGATCATTCCTGATCCTCGAGGCATGAGAGACTCCCTTATGCACTGATGGCATATAGGACTTTAATTCAAACATCTACTAGGGCAACACATTTTTCTCTAGTAAATGGCATGGAAGCAATTTTGCCTGTGGAAGTGGAAGTCCCTTCATTAAGAGTGTTATATCAAATCAGGCTACCAAAGGTTGAATGGATGCAACAAAGATATCACCAGCTCAACATGATTGATGAGAAGTGCCTAAGAGCTGTATGTCATGGTCAATGTTATCAACAATGGGTGGCCAGGTCCTTTAATCGGAAGGTTCACCCAAGACACTTTGAAGTCAATGATTTAGTATTACAAAAGGTACTATTGATCATTCCTGATCCTTAAGGCAAGTTCACGCCAAATTATAGTGGACCATATGTTGTGAAGAAAGTACTTCCTAGGGGTGCTTAATATTAGCAGAAATGGATGGACGGGAATTCATGAATCCTGTAAATTTTGATGCTATGAATAAGTGCAACCATGAATGAAAACAATCTTTCTTTTGCCCAAAAACATGATAATTTGGGGCAAGGAAGTAATCACTGGTTGAAAGTTTATGCATGATAATTTTGCCTGTCCAAATCACCAATTTTATTTGAAGCTTATCTTGTCAAATAATTCAATGAATGAAGTGTGATGCCCAGAATGCCAAATGAAACATGTCATGATGATGAAAGGCAAGCCATACCCTATACACATCCCTTATCCGTTGAGATGTGGGCATAGAAAAAAACTCATGATTTTGAGGTAAAGAATTTTCTTACAAAAGGTACACAAACTGAAATGATGAGGGGCATTTCATTTCTCTTTCTTAAACAGTATAGATAACCATTGTTTAACCCCTTTGAGCTTGAATGTTAGAAGAAATTCTTTCAAAATAGCCCTATCAAGAACCATCCCGTATTGGGGCAAATTGGAGGTAAGGGTGCTATTACAAGGTAAAAAAAAAAGGATAGGACTTTCTTGCCTTCATTTGTATCAATCTTCGAGTGTCTTTAATGCAAATGAATTCAAATGTGAATTTAAGTGCCTTAAAATGATGAAGAGCATTCATTTCTCTATCATACACACATTTTATCTCTTGTGTAACCCAATTGAGCCTGTAAATTCATTTCTGAAAATCAATTGGCGATCATTCCCCACAATGGGGCAAGATAAATGAGTTATCACGTTGAGACAGTGTGGTTTGGAGCGTAGATTGAAGATGTAGACCCAAGAGTTCAAACGAATTGAATTGTCCAAGAGTTGATGGCGCCATAAAAGCCAAAGTTTTTCTAGTCCATTGGGGCACTACAAGAAATGTATCAAAAAAGGGGAAAAGAATGAAAAAAAAAAAAAGGGGTGAGAGAAAAACTATTGAAGCCCAATTTTTGAGGTCAAAGGCCAAGTTTCTGAAAATCATCCTCTAATGGAAAGGCAATGATTTTGTAAAGATCAATGTTGGACTTTCATGGTCAATAAAGTGTACACAAGAGGACAACCCAAATGAAGGAGAAGACTAGTAATGATGCCAAGATGATCACCTACTTAAAAAACCTCTTCGGTGAAAAATATTTGAGCCTAACAAATCCTTTCACCTAGCCTACATTACATCCCTTTAAAGTCTCTTCAGATCATGGCACTTAAATTAACGTAGGGGTTTCAAATGTTGGAAGTTTCACTAGAAGGGGTGCGGGCAAGATTGTTTTTATTTCATTTGTAGGGTTCTTAATTTGTAAACCAAGTGGAGATGATGCATGAAGAACAATCAAAGCCATAATTGAATATCCTTTTAGCCTTTGACCAAGCCTACATTACGGTCCTATTAAAAGACCCATCGGATCGGTAAGGTTGTACTGCTTGCAAGAAAAGCTCGGACCCTTATTAACATGATGACGATAGTGAGATAGAGTGATCATTTCATTTCCCACAATAATGAACGGGACAAAACAACATCTCAAAGAGAGAGTGAGTGAAAAGTCTTTTCAGACTGGAAGTCTCTTATTTGGCATTTTGAGTAAATCCATGTCGTGAATAAAGGTTGTCTTGATAATGACTTTCTCTTGTGAAATTTGGTGATGCAAACATGGTGAAATTGATATGCTTAAATCTCAATTGAATAATTTAATTAGTTTTTTCAGAGATATACATGGGTATTTAATCTAATAGAGACAAGAGCCATCTAGCGAGTACTTTGCTTACCTTTCAATCATTACCCGATGAAAATTCCATGTATATATCATCAAGACAATTCATATACCTGAGGTGAGTTCCAGATGTCTATTTAATACCTGAGATGAGTTCTAGATACCCTTCCAAACTATATGAGGCGAGTTCTAGCAATTTGTCTATTATACCAGAGGTGAGTTCCAAGTACCCTTCAAGGTGATCTGAGGCAAGTTCCAGATGTTTATTTGATACCTGAAGTGAGTTTCAAGTACCCTTCCAGACTATATGAGGCAAGTTCCAGTAGTCTGTCTATTATACCTGAGATGAGTTCCAGGTACCCTTCAAGGCAATTTGAGGTATTTGTCTAGACTCTCAACAAATAATTTCATACCTAAATACACTTTTCTAGGACTCTAGATCAACCTTGATAGGTACACATTTTATCTTTGTACTAGCATCATTCTTAATGCATTCCCCCCCCAAAAAGAGCATTTGCATAATTGAAATTTAGGTGTCATGAATCTTTGAAGGAAACCTCTGCGAGACTCCCCTTCAAAGAGGGGTAGCTATTGACATCTAAATTTTGACCCAGCATGTGACCATATTTGCAAGCTGACTCGACCCTTAAGCAAAACTGGCATTGTGTAATTTTATATCACAAGAAAGATACCTTTGGTTGATGTTTTATAGAAAATATGTTTAGCCTAATAAGGGACCATGAACCTCGCCCATAATATGAGGAAGGGGACAGACAAATTGCACACGTGAGGTTAGAAAATTCAGAAGGAAATCAATTGGATACTAGGCGGTCGCAATTTCCACAAAGAATCTTCTCTCCAATAAATTTCAAAGGAATTCATGGGATAAGATGGACAAAATGGAGGGAAGAAAACAAAAACATTTGTGGAAAGTGTGGGCTATTGGAGCTTACAAAAGGAAGTTAATGAGCTGGAAAATAAGGGAAAGAATCAAGCCACTTATGGAATCATGAATGGAGACGAGCGAATTGGGACGCATTCGCAGAAATATGAAATGGAAATCAAAAAATGTGAAGCACTTCCATGATCGCCCTTGCATAATGACTTTCTCTCTAGTCAACTCCTCTTGTCAATCAACCAAATATTTGGTACAATATTCCCACCGAAAATAAGAAAGAAACCTTGTCAAAGTTGGGAAGACAGCTCAATGAGGAGAAATGAAACTGCAAATATCCTTCATATTGCTACGTGGAACTCTTTTGGCTATGGAAAGAAGTGCCAATCAGCCTCCTAAAAAAAATGCAAAAAGCAAATCATGGTCAATAAGAAGTCAATCGTAGGAAATCATAAAGAATAAAGGAAAGAAAGTAAAACAAAAAGGAAAATAAGAGGGGATCAATCTGATTGGCTATGCAAGGAAGGTGGGAATCCTAGTCAACCATTCTTGTTCTAATGGATATTTGGATTTTGGTAAATAAGGATCCAAATTTCTGATTAAGAATCAAGAGCCAAAAAATCAGGTGAACAGGAAGGCAGGAAATTTGATAAAGGAATGAATCAAAACGTTCGAGTCTTAATAGCTTACATGAAATAGGAAAGATTGAGTTGGCCACAAAATTGTGTGCCAATTTACAAACCATGAATTAAGGCAATGAGAAAAGGAAACTCAGAAAATTGCTCATAGAAAGAGACGCTTGTGGCCGTTATAAAAAAAAAAGGGGGGGGAGAAGAGCACGAAGGGATCATGAGTTTTCTCATCACCATACTAAGCTCTCTCGTGATTTCACAATGTTGTAGTGCCTTGCATACATCACAACGTAGTCCATTTCTTGAGTCCTCAGTCTTCATATGAGTCTCCAATAGCGGCTGCAAAAACTCTGCCATCACTGAAGATCTCCATTATCGCTACTTCCCGTTATTGCTATTCATTGCCAAGTTTCGCTAATCATTGCTGCTGTTCATTACTTCTTTGTTGTTGGTTGCTACTGTTTTGCTGACGTTTGTTGCTCCTCTTGTGCGTCATTGTTGCTGGTCATTGCCACCGCATCCCTTTAGTTGCTTCCTATAATATCGTGCTTCCGGTTCATGCCAATCTCTCTTAGTTTACTCAAACTAAGAAACCTTGTGATAATGATAATAGCACTTTTTTTAGTACGTTCAGGTTCATAATTTTTTCATGATCATGATCGTTGGACGTTATTTTATTGTTTGCTCAATTGCTTGGTCATATTTTACATGTTAATGGTGTAGTATTATAAAAACCAGCAAAGGTTGTGTGCAAAACATTTTTTAAAATAAGGAGAAAAAGTACAAGTCCCTGAACTCATGATTTTTCGTTCGCGGACACATTTTACTTCGGTGTCTAATTGACCCAAAACTGATTAGTGGTGGCTCCAATAGGTAAGATAAATATCATGGCCGAATCGAGTACCAAGTTGTGATTGGTAGGACTTAGGAGAGTCCATGCTAAGCATTGCATTTAGTAATCCATTAACCTCCTTTAGGAAAGTTGCGACAATTATTATTTGCTTTTTCTGGTTTTTCTTTCTTCATTGCTAGTGGCCAATCAACCATTGGTGATGCCTAGAGAGGGTTGAGCAAGGGTTGCCCTAACCGACCATAGGTGAGGGACAATCTCACCCTGGGTGAGGCCGCCCTCACAGCCTAAGGCAAGGTTGGTCCACACCAAATTTAGGCAAAGGTTGCCTTGCCGGCCAACGGCTAGCAAGGGATGGCTCGCTTGGGTTAGGCAACCCTCGCCTTGGGTGAGGTCACCCTAGCTAACCCTAGGAGAGGGCTTGCCAACCCTTACCAACGACTATCTAGGATCACCAAACTCTCACCAGAAATATATATATATATAAAGAGAAGAAAGAAAAGAATAAAAAATAATTTAAAATTAAAATTGTATCTAGATGAAAATGCCCTTGGACTAGTCAGAATATTTAGTCAGGTGGCTGCCGGTAAGGTCAAGTCCTTATTTGAAATTGCTATTGCCACTTCATATTCTTACTTGAAACAATATTTATTTGAGCCTCTATTTGAGAAAACGAAAATATTTCAAGTCCTTATTTGAAATTTTCTCATTTTTATATGTCAAACAGAAAAAAAAAAAAAAAAAAGGGGTATTACATGCACATAAACAACATATGTTTGTCGTGAAAATAAAAGCCAATATAGCATAGTATGAATGATTTTATTTATTTGTCAATGGGAATATCTTTTCAAGGGCAATTCAAAGTCATAAAATTATTGATCGAATTCAAATATAGACAAGCGACAAGATATCATGAAGTCTAAATGGAGCATTAACTCGTGCATGCTTTTCCTTTCCTATATACGCACTAAACGCGCTTCATCCTTAAGTTGCATCTCCAATATGTTGTTAAATCATGTGTCTTCTCTCTCAGTATTTCGTACTTGGAGAAAATAGGTTTTCATTATTGGGAAGAGAGAAAATAAGGAGAAAATTTAACGAAAAACGAAAACAATATTTCCAAATTAGAGAGAAAGTCGGACGAAGGCAAGGAAATTAATTCCTTTAACTTTTGAATTGGCATTTTGAATACCATTTGAAGGAAAACAATGTGATATTTCTACTTTCAAATTTTATACTTTTTCCATTCCCAATACTCCTCTTCATCAAAATAAGACCAGAAAAAATATTTGTATCCTTTCTCATTTTCTTTTGAGCAAAAAGCCACAAAAAATCCTAAGTTATGCCCAATATATTATATTTATTATAAAAAAAATTTGTGACATCAAAAATTTCAATTTGTGTGACACATTTACCCTCCATCAAAGTTATGTTGATAAGAACTGTTAAAAATCTAACTACATGAACATTAGAAAGAAATAGTAATAAAAATAACGAAAATAATTATATGACAAAATTTTAATGGATGTTATATAAATATAAGTTTGTGGTCATAGAGTGTATAGTTTGAAATTTTTTTATATCATGAAAAAAACTAAAGATAAATGTATTAATGTAAGTTTAATTGAAAGTTCTTTTTGTGACATTTTCCTCACTATTTTTTCCCGTTTGATTCCTTTTCTACCTACCAAAGTAAACTTTTATTGGCAATACCTATCAAGGTAAATGTGCAAAGCTCGATCGTGCAGGTCAACTCAGATGGCTCTATTCATTTCATCTGTCGTCTCCGAGGGGCGTGTGATCCTGGTAAGGACACGTCGTCTCGTGCGTGACAAGAGATTTATTTATTTTTTTATCGAATAATGTTTTCATACATTCCCATTTCTTATTTTCTATTTTTTGATTTTTATATTCTTGAGAATAAATTTAAAACAGAAATTTATTTAGTATTGTAATTTTATTTTTCTATTTATAGAATAAATTTATATGCCATAAATAGATTTGGAATAAAAATCAGAAATTAAATTTTTTAATTCTTTATTTCTAGGACAAAAATAAGAAATAAAAACTTTTATTATCGCTCACTCTTGTCACTGCTCATTACCCGCCATCTGCCGTTGCCAATCACCACTCGCCAGCCCCCATTGCCTGCCACTACCAATTGCCTCCCACCACCTCTCGAAGTAAGTAATTTTATATTGTTATTAAATGAATTTTTATTTCAAAAATAGAAATTTTAAATCAATATCAAATGTTTATTTTATCTCATAAACTCATCTTAATAAAAGAAATAAAAAAAATTAATAGAAATTGATTTCTGAATTAAAAATTTTACTGTAAGTGCCTGAATCGAATCAAGAACTCATCGTTATCATTCAACTTGTCTTGGGCTTAATTTAGCTGAGATAAGTACATCTACCTATGACCAAAACAAAAAATGTACATCTTATTTTTTCTGCTGAAATATCAAAAAAATGGGGGTCCCTTCTTCAATGTCGTGTGTCGGAGCCTCTTACGTACAAGCTATTGTCAGGACATATAAATAATTATCAGCATTTATTAGTGATTAACATTTTTGTTATTCATTTTACTCTACGCCCTATTTTAATTCTACTTCAAAATTTAGACTTTTACTCTACTTTCATTTAAGACGTGAGAATCAAAATTCATTCTTAAAACTAAATTATCTTCATCACAATCCTTTGAGAATGTAAGAATTTGAATCTCTCATCTCTCCATTTTTATGTGAAAAGAGTGGTCATTGGAACAAATCCTAATGCTTTATTGGTGATTGATATCAATCGTTGAATTTTCGAGCGTTGAACTTCGATAAAGACCATAAAAACTCCTCCAAATTGGTATGTTAATTTTTAATTGAATTAATATCATGAAAAATCATTAATCGATAATATGACACCATGTGTCATCCAATTCAGTAATTTAATTATAAAATTTAATGAAAACTAAGTGATGGTAAATTTGTCACAAATTTATTAATTTGAGATTTTTTATGGTCAAAAAATTAATTTAAGGTAAATTTATCACTTGTCAACTATTTTAAAGTTTTTTGTGCCACTAATTTTTGGGAAAAAGTCATCAAAAGCCCTAAACTTTGCCCACTATAATACATTTACCTCAAGCTATTTTTTATGATGCAAAAACCTTAAACTTATATCTATATGATACATTTATCCCAAACTTATATAGCGTGACACATTTACTCCAAAATTTCTCTTGTGATATCAAAAACTGCAAACTCGTATTCGTATAATATATTTATCCCAAAAATTTGATATCACAGGAAAAAAAATTGGATTTCTTGTGTCACAGAAATTTTTTTTGGAGTAAATGTGTTATACATGTATAAATTTTGAGTTTTTTGTGTCACAAAAATTAGTTTATGGTAAATATGCTAAATATGGGCAAAATTTGAAAATTTTGGTGGCTTTTATACTTGACTTTTTAACCTTTTATCCAGCCCGATAACTTCACGATGAATTAACCCATCATAGACAAGATGTACCGATTACCATGATCCAAAGCAAAAAGGGCAAAAGCATGGATAGAAACTCAAGTTAGTAGGGCAACCAGCAGAGATCTAAACAGGTTGTGATCATTGCATGGCTATGAGAAACCAATTCATGTTAATGCATCATGCATGCACAGATCATTATAAAGAGACCGCAACATGTCATCTTTACCATCTTATTGGTTCTCTTTTTCTTTTCTTTTTTGCTTTTGTGGTTTTTAGTCAAATCGTCATTTTAGAAGTTGACAAGCACAAAACGTGAAAATCATGACGTGCAGAATAGAAACTAAAAAAGAACGGACCAGAAGAGAATGGAGTAAAAGATGCATGGGGCTAAATTAGGCAGGAAGCAATTAAGGCACCAGCTTGGCGGTTGGTACCGTACCCTTGCCACGCGACGGTCATGATTCTCTCTCTACTTTCTTTCCTATTGAATATTCTATTATCTTTTAAGAATCCATTTATTTTGCCAAAAATAAACAATTTAAAAACTATTTTCCTATAAAATGACCGATTATATCATTTGAAATAATTAATTAATGAAAAATAAATTTATCGTCTATAATAAATGATAACTTTTTTTTGTCCATTCAATTTTATAAGTGACACTAGTATTCTTTTTTTGAAAAATATTTTTCAAATCATTTATTTTTCAAGAAACAAATGGAGCTTAAGAATCATTTTCAGTATATTTGTCCCTATAACCACAATTTTTTATTTCAATCATTAACTTTTAGTTTTCAAATTTATTTCGATATTTTCATCTTATCAAAAAATGCCCAACATTTCAAATTCGTCTTAAATCTATCCCAAACCTTTTAGTCAATTTCAAATTCCAATTGTGCCCCAACTTTCACTTTCTCTAATTTTTGCAACCTTTTTCTTTCATTTATCATCTTTTAAATTGGAAATATATATAAGGCTTTATATTGATAATTTTTATTTTATTTTAACATTTTTAATTAATTTTAAGTAAAAAAAAGTTGAAAGTAGGTTTTTCTTTTTAGGGATAATGCCACGAAAAACCCTAAACTTTACCCCCTGTGACAGATTTACCCTAAACTTTTTTTGTGACATAAAAAACCCCAAACTTTGCCATATGTGACACATTTACCCCAAACTTTGCCTCGTGTGACACATTTACCCTAAACATTTTTTTTTGTCACCAGAAACCCTAAACTATGCCACTTGTGACAATTTTACCCTGAACTATATTACTTATGACAAATTTACCCCAAAGTTTTTTGGGCCGAAAGGCATTTTCGTCATTTTCTATTTTTTTCTTTTTTATTTTTTTTATTGAAGTGGAAGCCGGCGAGGCCATCCTCGCCGGCGCCGGAGTCCGACAAGGGTCGCCCGGGCACGGGCGGCCCTCGCCGACGCCGGGCGAGGGCCGCCCTCGCCCGGATCCGGCCTAGGCGCTCGACGCCGGCGAGGGCGGCGTCGAGCCGCCCGAGCCTCGCCGGGCGAGGGCGAGGGCCGCCTGCCGATCCGGCGAGGGCCGCCTGCCGATCCGGCGAGGGCCGCCCGAGCCTCGCCGGGCGAGGGCGAGGGCCGCCTGCCGATCCGGGCGAGGGCCGCCCGAGCCTCGCCGGGCGAGGGCGAGGGCCGCCTGCCGATCCGGCGAGGGCCGCCCGAGCCTCGCCGGGCGAGGCGAGGGCCGCCCAAGCCGATCCGGCGAGGGCGGCCCGAGCCGGATCCGGCCCGGCGCCCGCCCGACGCCGGCGAGGGTCGCCCAGACCCGCCCGACGCCGGCGAGGGCTGCCCGGCGACCCTCGCCGGACTCCGGCGCCGGCGAGGATGGCCTCGCCGGCTTCCTCTTCAATAAAAAAATGAAAAAATGAAAAAAAAATGAAAATGACGAAAATGCCCTTAAGCTAAAAAAAAAAAATTTGGGGTAAATTTGTCATAAGTAATATAGTTCAGTGGTAAAATTGTCACAAGTGGCATAGTTTAGGTTTTTGGTGGCAGAAAAAAAAGTTTAGGGTAAATGTGTCACACGGGGTAAAGTTTGGGGTTTTTTGTGTCACAAAAAAAAATTTAGGGTAAATCTGTCACAAGGGGTAAAGTTTAGGGTTTTTCGTGGCATTAACCCTTCTTTTTATAAAGAAAAAATATGACCTTAATAAAAATTTCGTAAATAAACAATGTGAAAGGGCAAAAAGGGTAATCAAATTATAGTTTTAAGAGGGAATCTAATTTTGGGATAGATTTGATATGAGCTCAAAAGGTGAGGAATTATCTTGATAATCTAAGAAGATAGGGGTAAAATTGAAAATGAAGAAAATGTGAGGATTTTATTGCAATTTGGCCTTTCATCTGTTTATGATACATCTAATCACAAAATTGTATGTTCTTTCCAGTGGTAAAGCCCCTTAGCCTATTTGTGGAGCCTGCATTGATTCATCCGACGTCAATTCCTGCTTCATAGGCAAAAATATTACCGAAATATAACATTGCTTACAACAACAATGACAACAAAAGTCTAGTTATCTCATAATATAGCTTAATTTCCTTAAAAAACCCCTCAACTTTAGGTCTAGTTTCAAATTTGGCCCAAACCTTTTTTTCTCTCATTAAAAATTCCAAACTTTAGATCAAGTTCCAAATTTGCCCCAAACTTTTTTTTGTCTAAAAAAAACCATAAATTTTAACTTCAGTCCCAAATCTATTTCAAATTTGTTTTGTTATGCTCCATGATTGCTCCTTGTCATCATCTATGTGTCAATGCTTCAGTTTAATCGAAGTGGTTAGGATGAACTTATTCTAATCACAAGGACCCAAAAAAGGTGGGGGGGAGGGGGAGGGAGGATAGGGCTAAGTGCACAAAAAGGGTTTTCCATATGATATGATATGAAATGAAAATTATTAGCCTCACAAGAGGTTTGTTGATAGGCGGTGATTGTCTGAATTATTTTGAATGTAACATTTTAAGAAGATTATAGTAGATGAAGAAATGACTAAGAATAGTGACTGATTGGTTGCCCTAAAGGGGGATAGAGTTAAGTGGTGCAAAAAGGGTTTTCCATGTGATATGAAATGAAAACTATTGCCCCACATGAGGTTTGTGAATAGTGATTGTGTGAATTCTCTTAAATGTAACATTTTAGGAAGATTATAATAGACGACTGAATGACTAAGAATATTCTAGGACATGCATATTGGTATCAGTTTCTAGCTGTACCTTTGATAAATTTGAAGTTCATGACATTAGAATACTTCAATAGGAGGTCACATTGGTATCCTAATTGATTGCCCCAGAGGGGGATAGATGAAGAAATGACTAAGAATTTTCTAGGTTGTGCATATTGGCACCGGTCTCTAGTTATGCCTTTGATAAATTTGAAGTTCATGACATTAGAATTTTTCGATGTGGTGAGGACATGGTGTCCTAATTGATTGCCCCAAAGAGGGATTGAGCTAAGCAGCGGAAGAAGGGTTTTTCATGTGTTTGAAATTACAACAATTAACCTCACACAAGGTTTGTAAATAGGCAATCGTCCAAATTATCTTGAACGTAATATTTTAGGAAGATTATACTAAATGAAGAAATGACTAAGACTATTCTTGACCGTGCATATTGGTAGCGGTTTTTAGTTGCGCCTATGATAAATTCAAAATTCATGACATTAGATTTCTTCGATTCGGTGAGGACACGTTGGTGTCCTAATTGATTGCCCCAACCGTTTCGACTTTGACTTGGGATGTGCACGTCCTTAGAGAAAATGACCGATTCCTGCACAGGAAAATGTGCACTTTGTTTTCTTCTGAGTTTTAGTAAAATTGGAAATTTGTTTGCCATGGCCTTCTTCTTTTTTTCCTATTTAGTGTTCATATCATGTGCGATGGCGACTCCTATCATGACTTTTGGACTTGGTGAGTGCAGGTGGTTTGGTCTATAGATCAATGTGAACTTAACGTGCATTAATCTTCTCATAGGCATGATCCCTAAAAGGATTTTCAATCCCTCACGTAACAAATAAGCGTGGCTGAGTCCAATCAAGGAAATAGCTTAGACATGAATCAGGTAATATAGAGTGAGTATAAAGCTCAGGAGCATCTCGAACACTTCTAAAATCAAGGTCCGTACTACTAAATGCTCCTTATCTTGTACCTCGTAAGAAAATTTATTATCTTTCATTCCCATCTCTATATAGTTTTTACTTAATTTTCCATTTTAATGTGTTGTAGCAAGTCTTGAAAAAGGGCTACCATTTATTTCGACGGTATTTGTCTAACTTGTGCACTGATCAACGTTGGTACAATAATACAATTCATTTGAAAGCAATGAACCATATTCATGTATGGACTATAATATAGAGGCATAGCACAGATGTCATTCCACCTCGTATTCGATCAAAAATGGAATTAACGCATAGTGTATTAACGAGTCGAAAATTCGAAACAACACGTGGTACATGCGAATGGAAAATATACTTTGAGAGTCATGTACTACCACACTCGATCGAATGTTCAATTTATCTGATCGTCCTGGCCTCTGGAACTGATGAATTTCTTGAGGATCGCAACCTATCACCAAATAACAACTTTTTGCAATTAAGCAAAGGCGGTGGGCCAAAATGACTATAGTAAGAATAACAGTAGTTCTGACCAAAAAAAAAAAAAAAAAAAAAAAGAAGGATAACAGTAGTGACGAGGGATGCTCCTCTCTTCATATTCCCAACCAGGAGTAATTAATAGGTGGGAGACTCCCTGCCCATCTCTCCAGCTGTGCCTGTAAACAGGCCGGTACACAAAGAAGAACGCGTTGGGTGTGCATTCAAAAAACCACGGCTTTCGGCCTCTCATTGATGAACTGTCCATGTTGTCAGACTCTAGGATAGAAAGATTTTCTCTTCTTTGATTTTTTCGTTTTGTGAAAGTCAGTGATAATAACGAGGGAGGGATAGGAACTGATTATGAGATCTAACTGCATTGGTACAACTTCGCTTGGGTGCTTTTGGATCGGTAAAGTAGGTGGATATGGGTGGTGGGCTGAGTAAAGATTGTTGTTTGACTTGTTTAGACTTTTGAAGCTCTTAAAAACATGGGAGATTGAGGCCAAAGCAAGAAAATAACACCAGAAAGCATTCTCGACTTTTACCCAGTATATTTCCAAGACTGTTTTTTCTCTGAGGTGTCCTTCTATGTGGGGCCCGTTATCTTCTGCCTCGTGTCTCTTTAAGTACTGCGTTTTCTCAACTAGCTTGGTGTCTACTGCCTTTTCTCAACTAGCTTGGTGTCGTATCGTTTGGTGCTTGCTGGTTTTGAAGAGGCACGCTGAAGAAGAAGACCCAGAAGCGGCTGCATCAGAAACAATTTGAGAAGAGTTTGAGACTCCGCCACTGCTCGGTTCAGAGAATGGTTGCTCCCTTGTCTGTCTGGCCTTGGGAAAACTTGGGACTTTTCAAGGTAATAAAAAGGACATCAAGAAGCCCTCTTTTTTTTTCTTTTTTTCTTGTTTTGAATTTTACCACTTCAATGTTGTTGGTCATGCAGTTCTTAAAGTTGGTTGATCCATATAGAATATCCAGTCTTAAGCTCAGCGGGCATTGTATTAGCTAAAAGTTTTTGCCATTTAGTACCATTGCTCAAGTTGCAACTTTTGAATTTTTTGTTTTTTTTTTTCCTGTTTGGGGCGATCAGTACCTGCTCTATGGACCTTTACTTGCGCAAGTGCTCTACTCAAGGATGAGTGAAGACAATGCAAAGAGCAGCTGGTGCCTACATCTTCTCATTATATGGGGACTTAGAGCTTTCACTCATGTGATTTGGGGCTCTTTTGGTAACATGCTGTTCCTGACTCAAACCCGCCGGATCATCAAGCATGGTGTAGATTTTAAACAGATAGACAGAGAATGGGACTGGTAAGATTTCTGATCTGGGATCATACTTCTGCATGTATCTGTGTGTCTATCTTTGTGAGGGACAATTTTTAGTAATCTCTCTCTGTTTTTGTTCTTTTGGGTTAATTTTGCCAGGGATAATTTTTTGATTCTTCAAGTTTTCATGGCTTCCATGGCCTACTACATCTTCCCATCACTGGCAGACCTTCCTCTTTGGAACACAAGAGGCCTCATCACAGTCCTAATGCTTCACATAGGAGCTTCAGAGCCACTCTATTATTGGGCGCACCGACATTTCCATGGGAAATACTTATTCACCAATTACCACTCATTGCACCATGAATCTGCAGTCCCCCAGCCTTTTACAGGTGAGATAAAGTAATCTGATCCCATGAAATCTGTGAGAGATTACTGTGTATATTCATGCCTGCATATTAATTGGAACAATTCATTTGCTGCAGCTGGACATGCAACATTTTTGGAGCATCTCATATTGACCACAATTGCTGGAATTCCAATACTGGGGTCTATTTGGCTGGGACATGGATCACTAAGCCTTGTTTATTGCTATCTGGTCATGTTTGATGCTCTGAGATGCTTGGGGCATTGCAATGTCGAATTCATTCCTTATCGCATCTTCGAGAGACTTCCCTTCCTTCGATATCTCATTTATACCCCAACGTAAGTTAGATTAGACTGCCAATTTGCAAATTGGACACGTTTATTGTGATTCAGTACTCAACTTTGGTAGGTTCTGTTATAGTCAATTACTCCTCATTTTTTAGCCCAGTAAAGAAGCTTTCACATTCTTTAGCCTCATATTACCCTAAAAGGGAGAAATAAATTGTACTTTTACAAGCCCTTAAGATATTATTGTTGCCAATATGGCAATTTTGAATTCAAGCTTTGAATGTTCTCCATTTTATTAGAAGCCCTTCACCTGCATTTTTAAGTTATGCAGTTTACACGTTTACATCTTAAAAGAAGCTTCTTTGCCCAGATGGGGTAGTAGCAATAAAAGGGTTCACCAGTGCAAAATTTGAATAAAAGAAGACAATTTGGTTTTCATTTTTAAGCAACTAATTTTAAATGTTCTTAGTTATAACGCAAATGTGTTTTCTTTTGGCTGCTGATTGTGCAGATACCATAGCCTCCATCATACAGAGATGGACACAAACTTCTGCCTCTTTATGCCCCTTTTTGATGCAGTTGGGAACACACTAAATAGCAAATCATGGCAACTTCAAAAAGAAATAAATTCTGAATGTGGTAGGTCTGAAGGTTTTTCCCTTATTGAGTGATCAAAATATTACTTAATTATTAACACCCCTGTCCAGATTGATAATTTCATAAAGCAATTGTAACTGTGTAACTTAAGGCCAATAGGACTTTCAATCAGATCTCTATTCATCACAAGGCGATCGTTGCTCCAGCTACAGCACATTTCTGTCTGTGTGCAAGACTATGAATGTAGCATTTATCAGGTGGCCCCCAGGACTGAAGAGTTAACCTAAAATAATTGAGTTCTCATTGTTGCAGGAAATAGGATGGTCATCCCAGACTTCGTTTTCCTGGCTCATGTTGTGGACCTAACATCTTCAATGCACGCCCCCTTCGTATACAGATCACTAGCATCATTGCCGTACACCACTCATTTCTTCTTGTTACCCTTTGTGCCCATTGCCTTCATGGTGATGCTGGCGATGTGGGCATGGGCTAAGACTTTCGTGATCTCTTTCTACAACCTAAGAGGCCGTCTGCACCAAACATGGGCAGTGCCGAGATTTGGATTTCAGGTACATCTCATAACCATTGAGCGATGAATAATAGAACAATATAATCTAACTTTCTTTGTCATGCCGAAATTTCATGGTAAGGCTAAAATGGAAACTATTTTCTTTTTTTGCAGTACTTCTTACCATTTGCAGCTGCTGGCATTAACAAGCAGATAGAGGAGGCTATTTTAGATGCTGATAAATTAGGCATTAAGGTCATCAGTTTGGCTGCATTGAATAAGGTGGTTGTTTCTTTCCTCTTCTATCCCCACTGTTATCTCGTCAGATTTTCCTTGTCATGGTTATTGCTGGAATTACAATCAAGCTCCATCATCCATGTGCTTAATTCCGATATAATAGTAATGGAGCGTGGACCATATAGGCTTTGAGAAGTTTCTTGAAAAGCATGCTGTCTTGGAGGTTTTGATCTATTCTATTATCTACATATGGACCCCCACAATTGGCAACTCTTTCTAGTGTTAAGAAGATGTCTTGGAGTTTCCGATCTATTATATCATCTGCATGAGGACAACCACAATTGGCAACTCTTTCTAGTGTTAAGAAGACGTCCTGTCTATTTGATAGCAAATTTCTTTACCAACCAACCGCATGACTAGTTTTTTTTTTAACTGCGGGGAGCCATAACATTCTTAAACATGTCAAAAACACCTAACTCGTTTACCGTTCTGCTTTGCCAAATCACGAGTAAGGACTCTTAGAATTACTAATAGTAATAGCTGCCATAAGCTGTAAATTGAATGTGCTTTAATAGAACGTATCTGCCGTTGTTGGCTCACTCTACTAATTTCAAAAGCGCACAACAGGATAAATAGTGATTTTTTTCAATTGTTTTTCCTAGGAATCAAATGATTATGAATCCTCTCTGGTTACTTCGATTATAAGCTGTAGGTCTTCCAGAGAAACAGATGTTGATTTGCTGTTGTGTTGGTAATGATTGCTTTTTACCCTTTCCAAAATCTCTTTGCAGAATGAAGCGCTTAATGGAGGAGGGACATTGTTTGTCAACAAGCACCCGAACCTCAAAGTCCGTGTCGTCCATGGGAATACCTTAACAGCAGCGGTGATTCTCAACGATGTCCCTAAAGATGTCACAGAGGTGTTTTTGACGGGTGCCACCTCCAAGCTTGGAAGGGCCATTGCTCTCTATCTTTGTCGAAGGAGAGTACGAGTCCTTGTAAGTGCAGTACATTTCTCTCAAATTGCACTAACTGGTCCAGATCCTGATTGGAAATCAATTGGGTTTGGAGATCTGGTTTAGATTCAGGATTATAGGATCAAAAAGAGTTCAAGATCGATGTTTTCACCTTATGATTCTAAACCAGCGGATAGAGACCTCCAATGCTTGTTCACACTATGCTCACAGATGGTTCCATATGATGCAGATGCTAACTCTCTCGACAGAAAGATTTGAGAAAATCAAGAAGGAAGCGCCAGCCGATTGTCAGAACTACCTTGTGCAAGTAACAAAGTACCAAGCAGCTAGGACTTGCAAGGTATGTAAAATTACGAACATTTAATACTATAACCTAGCAGTTTCAATCTTCCTCTTACACCATGAATGATGAACATCGAACATCTTCTGATAAATTGTGGTTAATCTGTGGTACGAATCTTAGACTTGGATAGTTGGCAAATGGATCACTCCAAGAGAGCAGAGTTGGGCCCCTCCAGGAGCACATTTCCATCAATTTGTGGTGCCACCGATTTTGGCATTCAGAAGAGACTGCACCTACGGTGATCTCGCAGCTATGAGACTACCAGATGATGTCCAAGGACTTGGAAGTTGCGAGGTGAGTAGATGCTAATGTTTCTTAAGAAAACTCATAAAGCTTGAGTATCTAGAGAACGATCATAACAGTGTGATTAGTATCTTTTGAACTCTCCACAAGAAAAATAGTTGCATTCCTTATAGCTTGGGTTTGTTCTCTGACAATTTATGTGGACTGCATTTCTCGGATACCCTGCCCAATTTGCTTGTATTCGTAAAGCAAAGATAAAGTACTTGCTGAATCGGTGTTCATGCGATGTTGGAACAGTATACCATGGACAGAGGAGTGGTTCATGCGTGCCATGCAGGTGGAGTGGTGCATCTCCTGGAAGGATGGACTCATCATGAGGTCGGCGCAATTGACGTCGACAGGATCGATCTGGTGTGGAACGCCGCATTGAAACAGGGATTGAAGCCGGTGTCGACCAGCAAACAACGTCATCCAGAAAAAGTAATTTGATAAGTTGAGGAAGCACTGGCTGGAGCTCCTTCTTTCCATTTTTTTCAGCTTCTCTTTTTGGGCACTAAAAGAAAGTCATAAGACGACAATATGTCCATTCGTATTAATTTCACCTTCAGCTGTTGTGCCAGATATAAAAATCATGTAACCAAGGTTATTTGCATATGAACATGTGTTGTTTTCTTTCTTTTTGGTCGGAATCGATTAGAATCAAGTCGCCCTTATGTTCCTGGTTGCGAGTGCAACGGATGAGCGAATAACCAATCAGTGATGATATACCCGTCAAATGACTTAGTCCAATTTATCAGCTGGTCATGTTAATCAGACAACCGACTGTTTAGATCCACGTCATCAGTTCCTTTCGTTAGAGAAAAGGTAAATCTAACAGGAACCCACAGCAAAAACTCATGCACTTTGTCAAAAATCAAGAACACTTAAAAGTACTTCATGTAGCTGAATTAGACTTGAGCTCCAATTGCACCAGTTCCTGGCATACCCACTACGTTTAAACTAACCCGAGAAGACCGTCGCTTTGTGTACTCCTGAAGTATCTGTCCAATTGAATCAATGTCAAATCGGATTGGTTGTTCCATTCGTCAAAATAAACATTGATGGATAGAGTAGGACGCTCTCTATTCGTTCACCGGTTTGAGAAAAGAGGATGAGATGTCGTGAGATGGCTTGGGACACTTCGACATTGTGGCTGGTTTTATCTCCACGAACTGCGGCATTGAACGGGCCCGAGCCGAAGAGATGTCCATAGGTCCGACGGGAATTGCAAGTGAATAGGACATCCCATTTCTAACGTGGGAAGTGCAGTGACATTTATTGTCAACCGCTTTTCAAATGTTTGCCGATTGCGTTTCATTGTATTAATTGTATCCATTAAATCACGCCGAGCAATCTTGTTGGGCACCGGAGATTATGAGGACCACAAAGGAATGAACTTGCATCTTGCCGTCGTTTCAAGTGTGCACCTATTGGTGGATACTCTCTCTCCCGGAATGAGAGCTTCTCTCCCTTCAATGGGAGCTTTTGTTGGTGCTAACAGTACCACTTTGGGTGGGATGAAAAGGTGATTTTGAAAATAATTGACAATTCAATGTGGAAAATAAAAACAATCAAGAATTTTATCGGACTCAAGTGAAATCTGAGTCTGAATACTGATTTTCACCAATGCAAAAGGGTCGAAGTCTGAATATTGACCATGATATGATGATATTTATCATTGTGCAAAAATAGAAAACAAGAGTTTAGAGATAGAGTAAATTACATATAGAAGTTATAATGATTTGGCTTGGTAAGCCTAAGTCTCACTGACAGCTTATTTCACTAATCAATCAATAAAAGGTTACAAAAGTGAGTGATATCTCATAAAATCACACAGTTACTTTCTCAATACCTCTTAAAGATTTACAATTTGTAGCTCACAAACGACAAGTAAGTTTGAAGTTCTCTTGAACTTCAGAATTTTTTATTCTGAATCTCTATTCTTTTCGGTAGTTTGGTTTCCTTTTATATTCCTCCATTTTCAATCTACTCGTTGGACAATCTTTAGCAGATCATCCTCCAATCAACCCGTTAGACAAAATGTGCAAAAAAAATTGAGTGACCATTGTGAGATAAGATCTGAATACTCGTTGACTTAGTCACAAGTATAAGCAAACCTCTAGTTTTCATAAGTAGAGTTCTTTAGTTGTAAGGAAAGTAGCTTGTCTTTGAAAATGATTATCAATCAATCAAAGAGACCTTGTGTAAGGATTTTGTTGCAAGAAATATTTAAGATTGAAGATCAATCAATATTTTCTATATTAGAAATCCAAACTAGATCACTAACTACGTCCTTCAAAAACAATGGCCTTGTGTCTAAATATAGATGTCCACCTAGAATTTCATATTTAAATATTGTTCAGCTATCGTAGACTTTGAAAATATTTCACAGTTTTGATGATCTCTGCATATAATCTTTGCCAACATCCTTACCATTGATATTTGATAGTTTTGTTGTTGAGATACTATCCAAGACATGATTATTTTCAGTGATGATATTTGAACAACATTAAATAGAGTTTGAATAACTTCAAGATATAGACTTTTAGTCGTGAAAAAATTGGATTGGATTTTAATAAACTTCTCTCCATGAGTAGTTCCTGCAAGAAGATATTTCTATGCACTTATCAGATTCAAGATCAACTAAGGAAAGTTTGTCAACTTTAAAATCTATTGGGAGGTTTTCTCAATAGCTTTCTAGCTCGATTTCGATTTGAGAGTTTTTCCACCAAATCTCCTACATCTCCGGTCCTGCATCATCTCCCCCACCCCCATGACCTTGTGCTTCTACTTTCGTCGCACCACGCTGCCCTAACATTCAGCCACATCACTGTCCTATTGTGCCTCCTCACGCGACAAGTGCTTAAGAATGGCCCTTGGTCATTGTGCCTCCAGTCCTCTATCGTCTTCATTACCTCATGCTTCACCCATCGCGCCGTTGTCTTGTTGCGTTCCTTCTCCATCGCTGGTGAAGCTCCTCCCTGGCTTCGACCATATGTTTGACAAAATGCCTAATAGAGAGAGAGGGTAGGGACTTCATTATGGAGTCTTCTGAGGTTATGCCGCTACAATTTTTTGGGCTTTAAGGTTCTGTTTTAAGTTGTTGTTTTGTTGTCTTTTGGATTGATCAATGGCCTTCTGAGGAGATTAAGATTTGTTGGTTAGGATAGTAGTTTTGACTGGAGTATTGAATAGGAAGGCTAAATGTATCAAGGTGCCATAAATATAATAATCCGATAACTGTCAAGGTATTGTTGGTGTAAAATGGGCTTTGATGACTAGCCCTAATAAGTCGCCAGTTTGCAAATAAAGTTATGTTAGAACTATTAGGGGTTAGGCACACCCTAAACAATCCAAGAGTGGAGAGCCCTAGTGGCTAAAAGAAAAGCCCAAAGTAGTACTCCTCATGGAGACAAAAAAAACAAGAAACAACTACCCAAGGAATCAAGAGGAGTCTCTTTTTTTTAAAACTGTTTGATTGTGAATCTAGCAGGTATTTTAAGGGGATTAGTAGTGATGTGGATGGATGATGTAGCGGTGGTACTGATTCAACAAAGAAATACATCATTTACATATGATACAGGGAGGGGGGACAAAATTAAGGATGACTTTCGTCCATGTAATGTACCTAATTTATTCCAAAGATTAACTAGCGTTGTGGAGGAACTGAATAATGGAGGAGCAATAACTTAACTTGGGTTGTCATGGGAGCTATAACAAAATCCTTTATTATGGGAAAGATAGGAAAGACAGCACTAGAATGCTACCATCTAGTGGCTTTTCAAGATTTTTTGAACGAACATTGCATAATGGATATGGAGAGTAAAGGGTGTGCGTTTACATGGACAAATAATAGAGAAGGGGAGAGTTTGTGAAGAAAAGACTTGATAGAGTATTAAGTAGTGTGGAGTGGAGAGTGAAATTCCTAGAGGCCAAAGCCTACACCTTGTTGGCTCTTGGTTCAAATCATAGCCCACTTCTAGTATCCTTGAGCTCGAGTTTGGTGAGAAGGAAAAAAGAGTTTAAATTTGAAGCTTTTTGAATTGTAGAAGAGCAATGTTTTGAAGTTGTGAAATAAGCCTGGGAGTCCACAGAATTAGAAAATAATAGACATTGCAGGTAAATTAAAAAGTGTAGTGGATACACTAGCAAGTTGGAATAGATACAAATTCATGAATCTCTTTCCATGCTACTACCATTCAAAAAAGGCAAAGGAATAAAATCACACTATTGAAAAGTCTTGACAATTAGTAGATTTGAGAGATGGGGCAGTTGAAAGAAATGACTATGGAATTTTTCCAAGACCTGTATTGTATAATAGGTCCCACGAACTTCTAGCCTATCATAGATCAATGCCCCAAGATCATCTCGAGTGAAATGAATCATGCCCTAATAGCTAAAGTCACCTCGTAAGAAGTGAGAGCTGCAGCTTTCCCACTAGGATAAACCAAGGCATTAGGGCGTGATAAGCTTAACGAACCATTTTACCATAATCATTGGAAGGTAATAAGCCAAGATGTCTTTAAAATGGTGATGAATTTCTTTGAAACCGGCTCTTTTCATCCCCACTTGAATAGAACCTACATCTTCCTAATTCCAAAGTTGTACAATCCAAAAAGCCTTGATCAATTTCACCCAATCAGCTTATGCAATTTTGGATATAAGATCATTTCAAAGTAATGGCATGGTGATTTGCCTTTAACCTCTTTTACTGAACTTGATTGCTAGAGAGCAAAGCACCTTTATCAAGGGGAGGAGGGGAGAGACAAATACAAGACAACATTCTGATTGTACAAAAGGTATTACATCGGCTTAGAGTTCAAAAGAGGAGAAGAAATTTCAAGTTGTGCTTAAACTAGATATGAAAAAAGGCTTACGATAAGGTGGAATGGGATTTCTTGGAGGCATGTATAACTAAAATGCGATTTGATAAGAAATAGGTTGCTTGGGTGATGTATTAGGTATCGTTGGTGTCTTTGAGTATAAGCCTTAATGGAGAGCTCCTAACCTACTTCAAATCTTCAAGAGGTTTGTGTTACAGGTTGGCAGTTCCTTGGCCGCTAAAAAGACCTGTGTAGTGCATAGCAAGTAGAATTAACTAGGCCATCCATCATTTATTAGTTGTTCCAAAGAACAATACGGCAAATAGTTAGGGGTGAGCTTAGTTCCCAAGTAGAAAATTGAAAAATTTTTGAGATGGAAAATTTTACCTAAACATTTGCCATGAAAACCTAGAAATAGTAGGGCACTTGTTCCTGTGTAGGTGGACAAAGGAGATATGGAGTCATCTAGCACTAAAAATAAAAATCGTTATTCAATGGTTCTGACACTTCATAACTTGGTTGCTAGAACATAACAAGGGTGTTAGAGACTTACCTTTATTGGCCGAAATGCTCTTGGAGATGTGGAAATCAACGAATTGATTGTGTTTAGACACCAAAGGCTAGAGGCAAATCCAACTTGGATCATGAAATTTTCCCTAGCCTTTATCCAAAACTTTGAGCTCCGAAATCCGAGAAAAGAAAAATTAAAGAGGTGCCATGCAAACTCACTTGTGAAATGGCAACCACCAAAGAAGGATGGCTCAATTGAGGAAGGCAATGTTGGTGGCTAACAATACAACCTAGAAAGAGCGGAGTGTGAATTGGTTGTTTTAAAAATTTTGGCGATTTTTCATGAAAATTAGCTAATCGCTAAGTAAAGATTAGGTCCACGTGATGTTTTGAAAAACTATAAAGAAATTGAGTGCAAATAAGAGTAAATAGATGAAAACAACAATACATAAAGAATTATAGTTGTTCGGTTTTATCCACAAGTATACATCCACTCTTTAGACTAACAGCTGCAAAACGAGCTAGGTTCTATCAATAATTTGCTTAGAAAGTTACAAATGGCTAGCACTGATCCTTTACAATATATCAGGACTCAACTGTTGCTCTTACACTTATACACTTAATCCTTAACACGACATTAAATTGCGTGAATACTGATTTTCGAGAAACAATACAACAAAGAGCATATAGCTAAGAAAAATAACATGAAATAAGCTTTCTTGATACGAACTCTAACACATGATTTTGAGGTATTTTCTCTTTTATAGCCATCTTCCATCTATTTGTTGAAGATGAATTGAGGATATAAATAGCTATTGGAGTTATCGTTAAGCTGCTGTCCGTAAGTGGAACTACCCATACAACCATTTTCCTCGAACATTTGCAAGATATGTAGAAATAGCAACTATTGCTGCCTTTGATAGACGTGTCAAATATCCTAGTTACCCAGTTACATGTTTCATCTAAATTCTACTGCTATAAAAATCTAAAGCCACAAGAGCTATTTTGCTAATCTAAACATCATCATATATATATGGTTGTCACAATACCATCGACCCAATATTTATAGTTGCGATATAAAGACCACACTTGTTGATCTTTTAAGTCAACTAATACTATTTTCGTATCAAGACATCATGTGACATCTTTTTCAATGAATTACACCATGGATGTTATATAGTCTTTTGGTCCAAATATTTGTATACATTATAGTAAATATTATACTAAGGATACTTTGAACACCATCAAAATCACTTCGAAATGTTTCTCCAACTATCTTCCCTATTTTTAATTATGACAAAACTATCCTGCAAATGTGAGTGAATTTGCAAAAAGATTTACAAATAGGATCTCCTCAAGATATTTGCAATGAATATGGATATATGAACTAGACAATCTTATAAATAGAAGATGTTAGCAAAGAGATCTTCTAGTTAGAGTGTATCATCAATTGTATAGCGTTTGAAGACGGTTGAATGTTCACCCTATTTTGATAATACATTCAAATGCTCCCCTAATTTGATGAGCTGTTATCGATAACTTAAAAATTTTGCAATTAGTAAAATTCATCAGGGAATAACCAGATATTTCGCATCAAATCAGCAAATATTCATGCTAGGTTAACATAAGCAATTAGCATGAGTGAGTAAATATTATGAGCAAACATTCACATCAAGTCAGCTCTCCCCCCTTTTATCATTAATCAAAGAAATAAAAAAATTCAAATTCATTGAATACTAAAGAAAGGCCTATACATATGGGTATGGCCTAAGTGACAAAAGAAAAACATGAGCACATAAAGACTGAGAAATGTTTAAGTGAGAGAGCGTTTGTGTTGTTGCAAGAAGGTGGAGATTTCAAGTTCAATTGGCTTAGGTTTAGGATGGACGGGGTTGTAACAATCCAAACTTAGGAGAGTGCGCTTGATCTTTACCATATATCAAGTCAAAAAGAAGAGAGTGCTTTTGATTTTGCAAAATATCAGTTTAAAGCTAAGTCTATAGGAAATGCGTATATGTCTACAGTAAGAAATGCTAATCTTTATGGTCTTGGTAGATGAGGGGCCTTAAGCTGTATTGATGCTTTAGTGTGCTTCTTCTTTTCTTGCTCAGTTAGTTCAGTAAGTCTTTCTCTGATTTTTGCAACAACTCTCTTATCATCTCCATGTCCAAAGGAGATTATCTCTCCTTTCTAGTTAACCCATCCATCGAGTGTCATCCTCAACATCTCTTGTCCAATGTCTTCTTCCCAATCTCAACATTTGGCATATTCAATGGGGGTAGCATCGAAGAAATCAATTTTTAGGTGCTTGAAGGTGCGAGTAAAGAGAGCACCATAGGGTAGCTAGCCCGTCTTTCTCTTTGCTATCTAGTACATGTGAATAAAAAGCACGTGGAAAATGAAAACTCTTTAAATTTGTTGAAAATGGCCGAGATGACACTAACCTCATAACAAGAAACACCGTTGGTAGAAGATGTTTTGGGATAGAGGCAGAGGGTTAAGATCTTTTGAATGAAATTTATTTTCAAAGGGAGTAGACTCAAAGGCACAATTTCTCTAAAACCTTAAGAAAAATTGGGAGATTCCAAAACAAAATAGTAAGCCTCATCAAGCTCTATTGGAATCATCATATTCTGCTTGGATTATGTAAGTGAGTTCATCTAGTGTCACAACATAATTTTATTTTAAAATATGAAAATGAAAGAGTCCCTATTTAAAAATGCAAATTTGAGTAAAACAATGCTACTAAGGCATGAACTTCTTCTTTCATAGAATGGAAAATTTTGAGTTTGAGGGGTTTTAAGAGTTTAGACAAAAAATGTCATGGTTGTCAATAAAATTAAAGTCAATAAACCTATGAGGAGTGACTCCTCAGTCATAAAAAGCATCATTAGCTTTTTGATACTCTTGAGAGAGAAACATTTTAAAATGAAAGTTTTTGTCTTTCTCAAAACTAATAGTAGGTTTGAAATTTTGAAATACCTGGTTATTGTCTTTCCTACGACATTTATCTCCAAGGGCTTTATTTGTCTCTATTTAGACTTGACTTCCTTCAAGTTGTATGATTATAGGTTTAGGGACTATTTCACGTTTCTCAATGACTTGCTTGCCTTTGTCTTTTGAAGTGACAAACTCTGCAAGAGCTTCTTCTTTGGAAGAGAATTTTTTAGGCAAGGGCTAAACAAATAGTTAAGATGATTCAATACCTGTTTATCTTTGAGTATCCAGTAATTGCTAGAGCATTTGGGCCTATACTTCAGTACTTTCCACCTAGAATAGTTAGTTGAGTGCTAGTCCATGCAATGTCATAAGAGTAACTAATTCTTTAAGTAATTCGCTTTGTTTTATTATGATAAGAGCTAACGGTGAAAAATAACAAGAGTCAATAGTGACATTAGTGGCACATCTTATGTATCCTTTTCAATGTTATGAGAGCAATCAATTCTTTAAGTAGTTCTTTTTGTTTTGTTGTGATAGGAGCTAATGGTGATATAGCAGCAAGAGTTAGTGATGACATTGGCGATATTCCTCATGTATCATTTTTAGTTGGCAATCTCGACTTAGAAGTTTCTGCTACTAGAGTCACTCCTTCAGTTGATGATGGCAGTGCAGTGCTGGTAGTAGGAGAGCTTTCCCCCATTTTCCACCCTACTCTTTTCTAGATATTCTCGACTATTCACGGAACATGAGAAGGAGATGAAGAATCATCTACTTCCGGAAGAAATCAAATAATTTCTTAAGAATCCTACAAGATCCATTCTTTCTTTTTTCTCTAATAAATAGTCAAAGTTTCATCTGGGTTCGAATCTTACTGAGAGGTCCACTAGAGATCAGAAATTGTTGAAGATGCTCTAATACCCAACCAAAGGGCTACTATGGTACCAATCAAAAAGACAATTGTCACTACTGGATGATGAAATGGATTTTGAAATTTATTAACATTCTCCAAAAAATGTACTATTAATAATCCCGCAAGTACTGAAACCATTAAAAGAACACCCAATAACTTATTTAGGTACTGCACGAAGTATTTGAAATCCAAAGAATAATTCTTTCAGTAGTATCGGCCATTTATCCCGCTTCCCTCCACTATTTCTTTCATGAAAGTTGTCATGCTAAAGACATAAACAGCCATAGATAATTATGAGATGTGATCTTTGCCTAGTATTTTATTTGCCTTGAGGCTAGGTGTGGGATCGATTTAATCGAAGGGTTAATACTCTCGCTATTAGAACTGATAGTTGAGTGGCTAAGAGCATGAGGGAAATATTCGACTTTAAAAGACCGGATAGTTGGCTTATTTGATGGAAATTGATTCTTCTAACAGTGCTGGTGTCACTCCTTCTAGTAGATTTGAGCTGCATTCTGATTTTGAGTGCTTCAATTGATCCTTCTAGCTAGTGGGCGAGCAGATTTTGCTTGGCCTTGGTGGTAAGGTGAGGTTTGGAAGCCATGGTTTGGAGAGAGAGAGAGAGAGAGAGAGAGAGAGAGAGGAGGATGTAATGTATCAAAGAGAGAGAGTTTCCATTGTATCCATATTTTTACTAAATATTTGATTTAAGCAATCAAAAATTAAATGAGTAATAAAATCATATTCCTAAATCCCAACAAAATAGCAATAACAACTAGAGATAATAGATATCATGAATCAAAATGGTAAAATAAGAGAAAGAAGAAAATACTTAACAATAACATTTTTTTAATAAACAGTAGGTGCGTACATGTATTCTACAGTGTCTTTAATCTTTTATTTAATGTTAAGTAAGTGAAACATTATCCAAAAGAAGCTATTCAAGAGTATTGCAAATCCCCAGTTCACCACAAATATATTTGAAAGCTGGCTTGTCCAATGGCTTAGTGAAGATGTCTACTAGCCGATGTTTTGATTCTATAAATTGTATGCATCTATTTCCATTGCTAACGTAATCTCTGACAAAAAAAATATCTTACCTCGATATGCTTTGCCTTTGAATGTAGAATTGGATTTCTGATGAGATTTATAACACTTGTGTTGTCACACATAATTGAAATGCATTCTCCATTCTCTCCAAAATCACTTGACTATTGTTTTATCCAAATAAGTTATGCACTGCAACTTCCAAGAGCAATATATTTGGGCTCAATAGTTGAAAGAGCAATTGAACTTTGCTATTTTGAGAACCAAGAGATTAGCATACTTCCCAATAATTGACAAGTATCTGATGTATTCTTTCTATCGATTTTACAACCTACAAAGTCAATAACTGAGTATCCAAGTAATATAAAATCTCGTTTTTGGGATACCAAATTCCTAACTTTGGATATGAGTCGATATATCAAATGATCTTTTAATAGCAGATAAATGAAATTCTTTTGGATCAGATTGAAAATGGGCGCATAAACAAGTACCAAATAAAATATTAAGTCTAGCTGTTGTCAAGTACAATAATGACCCTATCATGCTTCTATAGATTTTAGAGTTGATAGACTTATATTAACTAATAGCTCATCTTGCATATCCTCAATCCAGTTTTTATCCTTGATGGCATCTGCATTTCCTTTGGGTTCCAGTTGAGATATGAAAGCCAAGGAATTCAACATGTTCTTGAGAGATGACCTTGTCTTGATTCCTTCATCCACTCTCCTAATAATCTATTCCTTAGGATGTTTTGACTCGGATCTCCAATCCTTGGAAGTTTGTCCTTAGTTTGAAAGATTTGCCGATGGTTGCAATTGCTTCTGTTTGCCGATGATTTATATAGATTTTGTGTGATGTCTTTGCAATTATCGATTTACACTCCTTTTTTTATCATCCTTGAACTTTACACTTATGGACTATTCTACTATCTTGAAATAACTATTGAAAACACGATAGCCTTTGTTAGTAGTTGAGTATTCAAAAAAATACTTTCACTTATTCTTGTATCGAACTTCCTAATGTCATCATTCGCATTCATGAGGATGAAAAATTTGCATTCGAATACATGAAAATAATCTAGGGTATAGGCTTTTTTTCTTTTGAAGATCTCATATGGAGTCTTTTCTCAAAGGGTCTCAACAACACTATGTAGAGCACATAACAACTGGTTGCAACATCTTCAACTTAGAAGTAAATGGAAACTCCACTTTCAATCATCATGGTTCTAACCATTTCTTGAAGTAATAGATTTTTTCTTTCAACTACACTATTTTATTGAGGATTAAGCAATTTAAAAATTATGTTCCACTCCATTTTCATTACAATAATTAACAAAGCCTTGGTTGTCAAATTCTCTTTCATGATATGTTCTAATGGTGGTGATATTGTATCCTTTCTCATTCTGAATATATCAAGCAAATTTCTCAAATGAGTGAAATGTTTCATTTTTGTGAGATAGAAACATCACTCATGTGAACCGAAAGAAATCATCCACTACCACTAGATAATATTGTCTTCCACCTAGACATGTTATTCAAGTTGGTACAAATAGGTCCATATGCAACAACTATAGAGATATGTTAGTAGTAATAATTTTTGTTATTTTGAAAGAACTTCTTACCTGCTTATCCAAGGTATACACATTGCAAGAATCGCATTTGCTGTAGTTGATATTAGGTAATCCACGAACAAGATCTTTTGAAGATATTTTATAAATCTACTTGGCATTGACACGACATAATTTCTTGTGCCATAGATCACATTCTTCCTTGATAGACATTAGGCAATAAAATTCTTCAAAGTTGATATTCAGTAGGTAGATATTGCTATATATTTTTTAGTGAATGATTGAAAGTTGCCCTTTCTAGTGCCAATACTTACTTTCTTTGAAGCTTATATTGTATCCCTTGTCATAAAGCTAGGTAATGTTTATGAGATTGTATTTCAATCCTTTGACAAGTAAAACATCCTTAATGATTAGATTTCCCAACCTAATGTTTCCTTTGCCAACAATTCTACCAATGTCTTTTCCTCCAAATGGTGAGTGTTATAAATTTGGTGCAATCTCCAATCATATGTCTGGAACACCCGCTATTTAAGTCACAATTGCTCTTCTTCAAAATAACTTGCAATCAAAGAAAGTCTCATATTTTCTTTGGTACCCACATAAAATGAGCCTCTTGTGGTTAGGCTTTGATTTGGGGCCAAAGGTCCGGCTAGTCTTTTTAGACCTTTTCTGCTGTTTTGGACAGTTCATTTTGAAATGGTTATATCAATCGTAGTTTGAATACTCAGGGAATCTTTGGCTAATAGCTCTTGTAAATTGTTTATCAAAATGATATTTATAAAAGTGTACGGGAGGTTTGTTTTTCAATCTATTTTTTGCTTTTGAAAAACAATTCTTCTCATCTTCATTTCCCTCACATCGCAAATCACTTTTGTTATAGTGAGGAATTTGAATTGAGAGAATGTGTTTCAAAGTTTTTGAATCGAAAGAACTTGGTGCTAATTTTTGAAATCCCATCCTTGAGATTCTCATTTTCAGCTCGAAAAAGTTTTGCTTTGCTCACTTAGAGATCATATTTACTAGAGAGGTCTTCAGTAGTGTGATCAAAACTTCCTTTTTCAAAGTGAAAATCCTTTATGAAGCTTTTTGATGTTCTTCAAACATTTCCCTCAAAAAATCCTAGAACTCTTAATAAGATGGTTTAGAATCTCTTATCTCATCTTCTTTCTCACGTTCTAAGTCAACTATAAGGCAAATGTTGGCTTCCTCTTCATCACTTGACTCACAATCAATGTCACTTCATGTTTCTGCCTTCAACGCTTTTTTTTCTTCTCAAACTTTCCTTTCTTTTTCTTGAGAGATGGGCATTCTGGTTTATATGACCTAGTTTCTTGCATTCATACCACACGATGTCCTTATCTTTGGATTCTTCTTTGTTCGTGTAAAGCTTCTTGTCGTATGGATGCTTAGATGATCTTTTTCCTTTGTAGTTTCCTCTTCTCCTCATGAACTTCTTGAACCTCTTTATTGGTAGTGCCATATCTTCATCACTTTCTTCTTCATTTAAAGACATTTATCCATCTACAACATCATGATCAGCTTTAAAAGCACTAATCTTCTTACCTTTTGAGTTACTTTCCTTATTTTGAAACTCAACTTCATAGGAAATGAAGGTTCCTATCAACTCATCCATCACGATTGGTTGAATCCTCATTGTTTCTCATAATGAAGTTTTTATGCTACTCCATTCTTTGGGGTAAGGCTTGCAATAGCTTGTTCACCTTTTCAACATCAATATACATTTTTCCTTGAAAAGCAAGACCATTCATTGTCTCAATGAATCAAGTGAACATGTGTTACTATTTCATCAGATTTCATCTTGAACAACTCATAGTTTCTAAGCAGGATGTTCAACTTTGGTTCCTTCACCCTATCTATTCCCTGAAATGTCAACATGACATGATCCTAGCTTTCCTTAGCTGTAGCACAAGAGAAAATTCTATTAAACTTAAATGATGATAAAGAACAGTATAAAATATGTTTAGCTTTAGCATTAATAGTAGCACTTTTTCGAGCTTCTTCCGTGTTGTTAATGGTGACGGCTTCTTGACCTTCTTGGCAAGTAGGAGCTTGTGCAAGAGTTAGTACTTCTACAACCTTATCAACTACATCCCACAAATCTAAATTTGTGGCTTCAATGTATGATTGCATTATTTGCTTCTAATAACCATAATTGCTTCCATCAAAATAAGGTGGCTTGTTAGAAGCTTGAGTATTCATTAGTAAAGAAACTGCCAAGGTTAGCCATAAGAGAAGATCTTTGTACTTAGAAGAATTACACTCAAATAACGAGCAAGAACTCTAATACCAATTATTAGTGGCTAACAAAACAACCTAGAGGGAGGGTGAATAGGTTGTTTCAAAAAATTTAACAATCTTTCACGGAAATTAGCTAATTGTTAAGTAAATATCATGTCTACGTAATATTTTGAAAAATCATAAAGAAATTATGTGCAAATAAGAGTAATAGATGAAAACAACAGCACATAGAAACTTATAGTGGTTCGGCTTTATCCACAAGCTTACATCCACTCTTCAGACTAAAAGCTGCAAGACAGGCTAGATTCCACTAGTAATTTGCTTGGAAAGTTACAAATGTCTAGCACTGATCCTTTTCACAATAAATGCCACTATCAGAACTTAGTTGCTACTCTTACACTTCTATACTTAGTCCTTAGCACAACTGTTAAATAGCACAAATACTAATTTAAGAGAAAAAGTACAACAAAGAGCATATAGCTAAGAGAAATAATAGAAAGTAATCTTTCTTGATCATTTGAAGTTGCACACTCTAATATATGGTTTCTGAGGTCTTCTCTTTTATAGCCATCTTCAATATATCCATGGAAGATGAATTGAAGAAGCCAATAGCCATTAGAGTTACTGTTAAGTTGTTGTCCATAGGTGGAATTGCTCATACAACCCTTTTTCCTTGAACATTTACAGGCTAACTAGAAATAGCAACTGTTGTTGTTATCTCCCTGCAATATTTGATAGATGTGTCAAATGACCTAGCTATCCAGTTATATGTTTTATCTGGATTCCGCCGATACAAATCCAAAGCCACTATAGCTATTTTGCTAGTCCAACGAACATCATTAGATATAAGTGGTTGTCACAACATCATCAACTCGATGTTTACAACTTCAATATAAACATCATCAATTGCTGATCTTTTAGATTTACTAGTATTGTTTTCGTATCAAGACATTTTGCAACTTCCTTTCCAATAGATCACACCATGAATGTTGCACTACCTTTGGTCCAAACATCTGTATACATTATAATAAATATTATACTAAGGATAGTTTGAACATCATTAAAATTACTAAAATATATTTCTCTAACTCCAACAAGCAAAACGAATGGGAGAATAGCGCATATCTGTAGAGACTACTCCGGGAGGCTAATCGATGGTTTTGCGAAAGAAGGTGAGGGCAACTACAATTAAGCAAATAGAATGCATGTTTACAAGCCGCAAAGTTCCTATGATCAAATGGCTCTAGTTGTACCCCTTGTGTAGAGTTGGAGACCAACAACTTGACTTGGTTAAGAGTGATAACAAATAGTGCTTTGCCTTCATGATAAATAAAATCTCTTATTAGGGCCTGCAAGTATGAGTTTACCTATTTTGACGATTTGAGCTTAGCACACTGCTTTAAAAATGTAAATTAATTTGTCGATTGGGTTGCAAAGGCCCACATGCACAATTTTCTTCCTAGAGATTGGCTTTCTAATCTGCCCACTATCCTATAAGACCTCATCTATTCCAAGGCCCATATCTCATGTAATGATGAACCCATTTGAGAAAATGAAGGAAGTTGTTTTCTGACCAAAAAAAAGAAACATATCAACTTAATTAATAATTAGATGGTCTAACTAAAACAATATCTTCTGCAAGAAAAAAGGCAAAACATAAATGTGCCATTTTATTGTCCCTCGTTCTTCTCCCCTCTCTCTTCATTACTTTACTATTTAATTGTAACTCATGTGCATTTAATAAATACCTTTCATAGCATGATAACATAAATCAAAGGCTTTCCCACATCAATTAACAGAGAAAAGCTTCTATTGTTTATATGCACTTCAAAGATAGTATAACATTCACGATATATGTAATACTTTGAATTATGGTCACATTTGATTCGGCTTTTGGGGAAAGAAAGTTATTGGCTAGAAATATATACATGAAGAGTCTTTCAGTGTGATCAATTTAAGTTTTTAATTTTAATTTGTTTAAAATTGAAAAAATACAATGGACCATAACTTTTATAATTTAATGTTAAGATTAATGTAACATAAACATATTAACAAATTTATAAATAGAAAAATGATCTTTTTCAATTAAAAAGAGAGCAGTATCATAAATCATGGTCACATCTCAAGAAAAGAAGTACGTTATCCATAAAACTGACAAATCTTTCTCAACTATTTTTTTAAACTCCTGGCTATTTGAGCAAAATTACTCAGAAGCCGTGTTCCCCAATATGTAAAGCAACACAAGGGTTCCTCAACTGTTCTACAACTATGATAAGACTAAACTAATATAGGCTCTCTACATCGTTGCGTGCCTGTTGATCCACGAGCCCATCACCATCGGAAAAACCAGAGGAAAAGCCCAGTTTTCTAGCAGCCGCTAGTACCCCTCTCTGTCTGTCTCTCGCTCTCTCTACCACGTGTCACTCAGCAATTGAAATGGACCTCTTTGACCGCCACGTGTGTTCCCCTTTGGCAAACCGAGCACCGCCCGGCGGAAACTGCTTTTGCATGGAGACGACGAAGGGCTTGTGATGTTCCATGTTTGAGCCTCGGAGATGGAGAAGAAAGCGTCGCTAGGAGTTCTGAAGAAGAGACCCACGAAGCGAAGCCCGAGGAGGGGTTTGCTGAGTTACCTCAGGAACGACTCTTACATGTTCGCCCCTCTGATCTCTCGTTCAAGTTCTCGTCTTTCCCCGCCAAAGACTCTGCTTTTTTCTGATACCGGTGAGTGATTCCGTGTCCAAGCCACGAGATTGAACTCCCTTTCGTAATCTTTATCATAGCTAATCGGTTATTTATCTCTTGTCATTTCTCGAAAAGGGGGGAGAGCAAGAGAAGAAAATGAAAGGAGTTTGGTAGAGAAAATAGAAGGGTACTTGAAGTCCGATTCTTACATGTATGCGCCGATTGTAGACTCTGAAGAGAGTAAAGATGCTGTCGCAGGTACTGCAGATTACCCTTTTGTGAGTTCCTTCGATAGTTATGAAAGCCTTGTTGTTTCGCTTGGGGTGGCCCTGTTCCAATTGCGTGCTGAATTTATGAAAATTCACTTGGTGCATAGTGGTAAGGGGAGATTCACGTGAGTGTTGTTATGTCATCCGGCCAAATTCACAATTGGCAATTTGTTCCTTTGACTGTGGTGCTGAGATTAAGTTGTTGCGTGGTTTGTTGAGCTTTGCTGCTATAGCAATGCCTTGCAAAGCCGAAGTTCTTAGGCTGCTCAAATTTTGTGCCACTGCGATTGGTGCATCTGTGATATGGTTCCGAAGAATGAATTGGCTGTGCATAGCGACAGGTGTGCGAATTTGGTGCTGTTTCTTTAATTGACAACCTTTGAAACATCTAATCGTGCCTCTTTAGAACAGATCAAACAGAAGCCTACTAGCGGGATTTGGTCTCAATAAATTAATGAAATGGTGCACATGCAATCCATCTTCATCATCGACTCTGCCATAGTTTGGAGTTTCAATAACTTTGGAAGGATATTGGGGCCCTATAGCTTCTTTATCATATATTAAGAGCAACTTGGCTTGATGCTTCGTGCAGTTAAGGTCCATTACACTGTTGATGTATCTTTATATAAGTGTATGAGGTTATCGGGACAGGGTGAAGTAGGATTTAATAGGCATAGGCAGATTTGAACTGGCTTGATTGTGAGATTTCATGTTTGTGGTTGTGAATGCGCCCAGCTACTGTAGCAAGTAATTCATTATTCAATCATGCCATTGGAGTGTTTTGCGAATCTGTGATTGCTAAAGCTCCCTTGTAAATTTGGGTTAGTAATTTTACTTTTCATGCATTTTAGCTGACATTTTTGTGCATGTTTGTTCTGTAATTAGCTCTGTGGAGTGATTGGGTCAAACTGTCAAGCTGTTGTGACAGTCTAAGTCTGCCAGAGCTACATGCTTCTGTTTCTTGTCATTGCATTGCTGGCACGTAATATTTAATCCTAGACATAGCATGGAAGTTGGCCGCATGTCTTCTGATAGCACTGGTTGACATAACTTCTAAAAAATAAAGTCATCGTCTCAATCTGTCAAGCTGTTTTAACAGTCAAAGTCTACCAGAGCTACATGCTTCTGTTTCTTGTCTTTGCATTTGCATTGCTTGCACGTAATATTTAATCCTAGACACAGCATGGAAGTTGACCGCATTTCTTCTGATAGCACTGGTTGACATGACTTCTAAAAATAGAGTGCCCTCGTTGAAGAGTTGGAGGTCAAGATATTGCAAACTGGTGGAGTTGACCAAGTGAGAAAACTACCATGTTAAGTGGGTTAACAAGACATAGCATAAGAAAGTGGCTAACAAAAGTAATGTCAGGAATGCAAATTGATTATTGTCATTGCATTTCCATCCCTTTTGATTCTTTGCGCTTGCTGAGCTTTCAAGCATGATGAATGTTACCCTAATGTCCAGCTTAATTCTTTGCTATATTATGCCTTTTACTGCCTGCCTTTTTTATTTCTCAAAGCCTTTGCTTTAAGAGTGTAAGTTTTCAAATAGCTTTGTCATTGCAGGTCCAATCAGCCAACTTGAGAGGGCATTTGATGTTTTTTCAGCTAGGAAAGCGACAACGGATCACCAGTTGACAAATCAATCAGCAAGCCTAGCGGTGGAGAACAACCTCTTTAAGGACAACCATCCTGAGATTAGTCTTGCAGACCATAGTTTTGGACAAAGGGAGACGGTTAAGCACATGGTTTACCAGAACTGCCGCACATCTACAGTGTCAGGTGGTACCCAGCAACACTTAAATAGACTTATTTCGGTAATTCTCGTATATGACAGAAGGCTAAATGCTTAAAGCTAGTCATATATCCAATGATTCGTCAATGATTCTTGTTTGGTGATATGGTTGAAGGGAAACAAAGGCTGAATAAAGAGTTCAGGAAAGTTGTCATTGACTGAAGGGCGTTCTAGGAGTCCCATGTTCGACGACAGAGGAAACCTTTTCTTCTCTGGTACGACCGAAAATCCCTCCTCTCTTCTGTGAGCTGCTTCTGGATTTTTTTTATTTTTTTTGTTTTGTTTGCCAGGTCAAAGGTCTAGTGATTATACACTCGGTATGTATGTTTTTATGTTTTCTACACGTTCCACAGTACAAGCAATGTGTACATTTGGTTTCAGTTTGGATGAGGTGTATTCGACTATCATGATTCCTACAACAAATGTTCTTTAATTGAAGTAGGCTAACTATGAGACCGAGAAGACAAATGTGGATGAACATTCCAGACACCTTTGAATACTTACGTATTTTGAGATAGTTTTTGGAATGGAACCACTAAATTGATAGGTGCGGTTGCTCCTGACTCACCAAAAGAACTTACTGTAACATTTTATTGTGACTTGAGTTTTTTCAACCGGCATTGTTCGTAGGGTAATGGTGCTGGTCGCTCAGATGCCGACTCTGGTTTGATGTCTGAACGCACATGACCGATGAACATCTCATAAACTAAAACTTGGCTGGATGCTGGACATTTTGTCATTTTGGTCCCCCCTTACAAGTTCTTGTCTGTACTGTCCAAATCAAGAACACATGTTGGTTGGATATGATCCGAGTTTTATCTAATCGAGCAAGTCAAAACAGTGTACAGATGATTTGCATGCAGACACATACCAGGAAAGATGCGAACCGTTTCTTTGCGTATAGTTGGTGACTGCCTGTCTCTGAGAATAGAGGAGCTCTGGTGAGAAACATGACACGTTTCTGCACGATGGAAAAAGTGGGGACACATACATTTGGCATCGTACATAACGCTGTCAATTAAGCAAGGAGCACCTTAGAAAATTTAGTAGGCCTGTCAAAGCCTGTCAAAATGGGTCATAGATGTATTTTTTATATAGCTAGGCCTATCAAAATGGGTAATTCCTATTTGACGAGTTTGGTTGTTATTTTAAGTAGACGGATTGTAAATGGGTTTAGACGAAACTTTATGAGTCATGAATAGAATTACTATGGGTGTGAGTTCACAATTTATTTAGATCCGACTCTTTCCTCACTCTCTTTCACATTCACTAGATTTTGTGCTTGCTCATTCCATGCTCTCACATCAATTTAAATATAAGATCAAGTTGAATGTGGTAGTGTTTTAGCAATATGGATCCGCTTGGGTCAGGTATGAATTTAGCATGGAATTGGGTCAAATTAAATAAGTTAATTTAAGTTGGACTATTTTTATCCAAAGTCAAGGATGCACATGGCCACTTGTTATTTTGTTCCCTTATGACGCATAAAATTGCATTGAGAGATGAGGGAGGTTTATTGTCAAAGCTCGATCAATCAAACCCATGGTATGAATTTAGTATGAAAGTGGTTCGGGTTAAATAAGTTAATTTGGATCGGACTATTTTTGACTATTTTTATCCAAAAGTCAAGATGCACATGGTCACTTGTTCCCTTATGACGCGTAAAATTGCGATGAGAGATCAAAGGGTGGTTTGATGTCAAAGATCAAAGGGTAGTTTGATGTCAAAGCTCGATCAATCAAACCCATGCATGCACGTGCGTAGCACTAAATGCGCCCCCACCAGATTGAGTCCCCTTTCTCTCTCTTCCGCTCCCTCGCTCTTTTCGTGTATCCTTCATGCGAATGGAATAATAGCAATAACAACACGAAAAGAGAGGACCGATAGTAGCCCTGGATAAAATTCTTGATCGATATCGATTAATCATAGTTCAATCTTTAGACTCAGCATCTCACGACAAATGCCCGGATGGGATAATAGCAATAACAACATGAAAAGAGACAATCGGTAGTAGTCCCATATACAATTCTTGATTGACACCAATTAATCATAGTTCAATTTTTAGACTCGGCATCTCACGATAAATGCCCGGATAGAATAATAGCAATAACAACATGAAAAGAGACGACCGGTAGTAGCCCCGTATACAATTCTTGATTGACACCGATTAATCATAGTTCAATCCTTAAACTCGGCATCTCACAACAAATGCCCGGATTGTTGTCACCACCGCCCTCACCTTTATGTGGAGCTGAGCTAGGCTGTTTCATTGGTCCATTTCAACCGGGGAAAACTCCCCAATCGTCTAGGTACGACCGGGGCACTCACCCGTGTACTAGAGCCTAGGGTGGCATGTTAGTCAAAGTTTAGTTAGGGGAAATCGAAATAACTTTGGACCATGCAGGTTTCAACTTTAGCTGGTATGGTACTTCCTATGTTTCTACGTCTTTAGTACAGAAATGTCATAATGAACTTAATCATGAGGAGAAAATAACTTTAACTTAAATGGTTCACACCCATAAGATATGTTAATTAATCTTGTGACATCACATCATCAAAAAGAGTTGCTAGGAAATTTTTGGAAATTTTAATTGACTTTTAAAACTTTTCAATCGGTACAATCACGTCTTTATAACCATTGTTGCTTTATGTTTCTCCCATGTGGCGAGCTCTAAGGCAATTCTCATCACCTACATGAGCTAATTTTTGGCAAAAGCAATTGACCGATACCCTTTCCTAAAACGTCTATTATTTAGATTATTCTAAAATTAAAAGTAAACACTTCATTGCATTCCTTATACAAGGTTTAAAAATCCAATAAGTTTTAACCCTTGACATATCTTTTTCAACCGTACCAATTACACTTAGACTGCCTCGACTTAAGAAACTGTCTCGACGAGTCAGCAATGCAATACAACCGTACCAGTAACATCTCTCAGAATTTGAAAATCAAAACACGGGTTGCTATAATGTCAAGTAATAGAAAAGTTTTATTAGGCTGGTGGTCCCATTATAATAGTACGCATGGTACTTTATTTAAGTTGAGAATAGCCCTAGCAATCCTTTTTTTGCAAGCTGGTCTCCACGACTCAAATTCTTTTACCTTTTGCCCCATATAAGAATGAGCAGGTGCGATTAGGGTTCATCAATTGTCTCTTTCAAAGTATGGTAGGCGTTTAGGCTCGACTGATCGGTCCATTTCCATGCATCAAACAAGCAACCACCCCACGTCTAGCCGACTTATATAATTTCTTACGTCAGAAATTATTTTTTCAAAGGAGAAACATGAGAAGGCAAGACCTAGTCAACGACACGGCTTCAGAAATATAATCATCCTATTTAATTATGAAATGATGCCTCTATAATGGAGAAATTTGTCCAACAAATCTTAATTATATTTTACAACGATCAATTCAATTCTAAAATTTTCAATTTGACCAATTTAGTTTTAAATATTGTGACAATTTGCCAATATAGTCATTTCTGCCAATTTTAGCCGAAAGAATATAACTTTATTTGAGTGATCTTGGTGCATGCTTTAGCATGTGGGATTAGGCGAAGAATTTTGGGTTGAAATAGTGAACATGGCATGCTACCTAGTTAATCGATCTTCATCATCTTCTACCAAGTGGAAGACTTAAGAGTAAGTATGGTAAGGGAAACTTGTTGATTACTCTAGATTGCAAGTATTCAGATGTCTTCCATATGCTGATCAAAGTGATGTTAAGCTTAAGCCAAGGGTGAAAAAGTGCTTATCTCTGGGTTATGCACATGGAATGAAAGGCTACCGGCAATGGTGTATTGATCCTAGATCACATGATTTTCTAATGAGCAGATGCATCATCTTCATCAAGACTACAATTCTTCAACAAAGCAATCCTGAAAAACAAATCAGTAGAGCAAACAGACCACGGTGTTAGTAGTAAGGTGGAACTTTAGGTGGAAACCTCCGAGATAACAGAGGTTGAGATTGCAGATGAGGTCTCAGTTTCTAAAGTCAATGATATTGATCAACAAGCAAAGCCGCGAAACACAATAGTTGCGAACGAACAAAGAAGGCAAATCAAACTATTGATTCTTTTTGGTAATACAAATGTTGCTTATGTATTGACTATAGGTGACAAGGTAGGGACAAATGAGCCTTCATCCTACTTGAGGCGATGGCTAGTACTAACTCATCACACTAGGTCAAGGTTATGAGCAAATAGATTGAATTACTTCATCGAGAGATGGTCAAAGCACCAAAAAGCCATAATATTATTGGAAGTAAGTGGGTCTACAAATGGAAAGAAGGCATTCCCATTGTTGAGGCAACAAGGTATAAGGCAAGACTTATTGCAAAAGGGTATACACCATAGTAGGGCATTAACTACAACAAGGTATTCTCTCATGTGATAAGACATACTTTTATTTGTGTATTACTTGCCTTTGTCACTACACAAGATCTCGAACTATAGCAACTAGATGTGAAAATGGCATTTCTTCACAGTGAGCTAGAGAAGCGAGTTTATTCAAGACAACTAGAGAGATATGCTATTTAAGTAAGGAAGACTATGTTTGCTTTTTGAAAGTCTTTTTAGTGGCTGAAACAATCTCCTAAGCAATGGTATAAGCTTTTTGATGTATTCATTGCTAGCCAAGACTATTCAAAAAGCCAAATGGATAGATGTATTTACTTTAGAAGATTAAAGGATGGGTCTTTGATTAATATGTCATTCTCTGTTGTTGGCAAGTTGATAGAAGCTAAAAATATGTCTAGTGTTAATGTGCTGATGAGGCAATTGAGTGCTTAGTTTAGATTTAGCTATTGCAAAGAAAATATTGGGTATGGATTTTTTTTGTGTTAAAATTGCAGGAATTTTGCATTTGTCTCAAAAATATATATAAATTGAGAAGATTTTAGCACTTTTTAGCATGCAATTAGCGAAATCCATGAGTGCACTTTTAGTAAAACACTTTAAACTTTCTGATAAGTCATCACCGTAGACTGAGAAGGAGGAGGAGGAGCATACATCCGACGTTCATTATTATACTATAAAGGGTAGTATTATGTATGTTATAGTATGCACTAGGCCTAATATTTGACAAACTATGAGCATTGTTAACTGTTATATGAAGTGTCATGGTAAAACTTATTAGGAAGCTACGAAGTGGATCCTTAGATATTTGAAAGGGACAATAGACGTTAGTATAGTGTATTGAAGGGACAAAAATGGTAGTGAGACCATAGAGTATGTGGATTCAAATCATGCTGGTGACTTGGATGAGCGCAAGTCTTTATAGGGTATGTATTTACGCTAGCAAGTGGTGCACTGAGTTGGAAGATGTTCTTACAATACCAAGTTGCATTGTCTTTGACCAAAGTAGAGTACATGGCACTAACCTTTATAATGAAGTAGGCAATATGGCTAAAGGGTTTGCCCTCAAACTTTGAATTAGAGCAGAAAAGTGTTGGTATATATTGTGATAATCAAGATGTGATATATCTGTTTTGTAATCCAGTTTATCACAAGTGAACAAAGCATATCAACATTAGGTACCATATCATCTGAGATGTCTTGGCATATAATAAGGTTATTGTGAAAAAGATCGCCACAGCATAGAACCCCGCAAACATAATGACTAAGCCCATTCCTTTGGTGAAGCTCAAGCTTTACTTGAACTCAATTGACGTATGTGGAGAGTGAGCATATGTTAGGACATTGAGAGAGCTAACATGAATGATGAACACTATAACTTGATTTTACAGTCAAGCCAAGATGAACAATTATTAAAATATATCTCAAGTTTAAGGAATGGTATAAAACCCGACCTGTCATTAATCAGGAAAGCTCCAATTGTTGCTGTACGTGCAAAGCAAGAAATTCCCCTTAGTCCTTAATTATGAGAGGGCAATCGGCAAACCTTTGAGAAAATATCAAAATTGGATGTTTCCTTCAAGGTTCGACCAATTTAAATGTTGTGGGCACGTATTCTTTTTTAATATATTAAGTGCGTGGGATATTATGGGTGGGCTTGTCAGGAGAAAATGGAAACTTGTGATTTGTGTGGCTGTAGATGTGCAAGTTGATTTCTTCAAATCGCATGGTGTAGGACGACTTTATGGGGCATACAGAGAGGCTCACGTTTCAGCCGTTAGTGAGTTTATTTTTTCATTAACTCTATATATCTCTGGTGTCCTTTATCATTCCTCGTTTTTTTATTTAGTGATTCCACATTAATTTAATTGCAAGATCCTATCAATTTTCACATTAATTATACAACATTTGGTTGAAAGGCATAAAAGAGAATGCTGTTAAAATATACGGAGGGTGAACCCGTAAGTAGCACTACTTGCTTACAATTACTTATTTTATTTAATAAACTCATAGTTTGGTATTATCCTTTGTTGTAACAGGTTTGAAGGAAACATAGTTACAGACATTTGTATGCCATCCTCAAGTATTAACCCGAAATGTCACTGGAAATTACCAAAACATGACCAGACAAAGGGACAAAAGGCATCTTAATCCCAATCTAAGTTCACAGCAGTAGACAGAGCAGATTAGGTCAGATCTAAACCAATGAACAGTCCATTGTTTTGCTTCTTAAGATGCCAAAGCATCTTGCTTAAAATGGGGGCAACACTACAATTACTTTCCAACTTGTCTTCGAACTTTATAAGAAAGATAACATGGGGACCTAGATCTAGAACGGTGCTTTGGATGCGCATATCGCATCGCTAGTCAAAAGGCCTTCTTTCGTTCCTTAGGCTTTTCTTCTCTCCAATTAGAGCGGATTAGAGAAAAAGATGATAATAATGTCCAGGCTTGTGGGATAAGCTCAGACGTCGATAAGAAAGCGAAGTCCGGCGTCGAAATCCTAGCGACTGTTCCTTGACAAAGGCTTTGGTTTCTCCATCGACAGACAAGAAAAGGACGTTTGTCGTACAGATTTAGGTTATTGATTACTGATTAGTTTCCTTAATCATACGCCAATAATGGGTTCCAGGTGGATATTTTAGTCATAGGATCAGTTTCGTTCCTTTAGCTTCTGTGATCAGTACATTTTATTAGCTATCATCACCGCAAAAGATTTTCTCTAATCGCGCAGCATGAAGTAAGAATCGTCTCTCCCTCGAAGGAGTTGCCTCCATCAGCACCTGAATCCGCCAGTAGCACGATTCTTCCTTTGACTTTCGATATTAAGTGATAAGCGACTTAAGTGAAAGCGACTTGGTCAATGTTTCAAAACGTGCTTAAATAACATGACAATGATATGGCCAAGAATTATACAATAAAGATAGTCATAATATCATTAACAATAGTGCCTTTGCATACACTTATTAAGTAACCTATTTGGGAAATTGTATGATCTCTTGAATAACTATTCTTATGCTCTTTTGGTGGATACTTATTCGTTGACGTACAGACCCCAGAAAAGCCATAACTTGGCACGGATGGACACTTAAGTGTCATAACTTATAAACGATACACTTGAGTGCCAAAATCGGAGTAAAAGAAATCACAAGTGCCAACGGCAAAAAAAATCCGGCCAAATTGCCATGTGTCCATTTTTCGGCGATTTCATTTGCTGACGAAGTATTTTTTTTCAAAATAAAAAATCCACGTGACAATTTTAATAAAAAAAATTATCCATGTCAGATTTTAAAAAATTTAAAATTGATTTAAAAAAAAAAAAAAAGAGAAGAAGGGGATCGGCGAGGGTTGCACAGCCCTCGCCACCACCGCCATCGCCGCCCCACCCTCGCCGAGAAGGGCCAACGACGGTGGGAAGGGTTGACTGGGGTCGCCGGGCCCACAGGCCCTTGCCCCGCCAAGCCAAGGGCCACCGGCCGCCCAGACCGTGCCGCTGGCCCTTGGCTTGACGGGGTGAGGGCCGACGGCCCTTGGCTTGACGGGGTGAGGGCCGACGGCCCTTGGCTTGATCCTGAGGGCCGACCCGACGACCGTCCCGGATCTGGGCGAGGCCCGGCCGAGGCCTAGCAACCCCGGGCCGACCCTCCCCACCGTCGCCGCCCTTCCCAAAGGGGTGGGGGCGAAAGAACGGCGCAGCGACGAGGGCTATGCAACCCTCACCAATCCCTTCTTCTTCTCTCTCTCTTTTTTAAATAAAATCGATTTTATAATAATATTTTTATTAATATTTAATATTATTTAATTAATAAATTTTTATAAATCCATGTCAGCCAAAATGACATCGTTTTGACTGATTTTTCACCAATTTAGTGTCTCCGGCAAGCCATGTAGGACAAAAATTAATAAAAAAATGCCACGTGGGATTTCCGACTAAGTTCCGACCACTTGGCACTAAAGTAATCTATTTTTTTTTTTTGAAAAGTGACACTTAAATATACCGTTTGTAAGTTATGGCACTTAAATGTCCCTTCATGCCAAGTTGTGGCACTCCCGCTGTATTTATGCCCTTATTCGTTGAAACAAATGCTCTCTAACCACTAGGGCAAGACACCATTCTCACATGAGAAGAATGACGTGAGATGACTCGAATCTCCATCTTTCAAAAAGGTTTAGGTTGAGACAATTAATTTCAAGTATGAGTTTCGATTTTCATGTCCCGCAAAGAAATAATAAAGGCAGTCACGACCACGACAATGACCGACATTCATCATCTAGCCCAATGCTAGCTTGAGAGAAAGAGATGTTAGGATTCAACACACGATCACAAAGATATATAATGAGAATATGAGATACAAGAATTTATCATAATTCGTCCTTAAACTAGAGTTGCATTTAGTAGAAGATTCCATTATAATTAACTCTCTGTACCCCTTTATTATATCCCTCAATTACAATAGAAAAAAAATTAATTATATGTGTATATATATATTGGGTAAATATTCATAGATACAAATCTAATCTATCAATAAAATGTAAATTCAAACTATAAAAGCCCTTTGGCAGCTCGAGGGCATTGCTCTTGTGATTCTCGAATTTCTGTGTCATCTTATTGATGGAGAGTATGAATTATACCTCAATATGACAGTGGTCGAGTGGGTGGGGCTAGGCGACAACGGGCTTGCATAGCGATCTCAATTGGGGGGAAGGACACAGGAGATTGGAGTGCGGACCAGCAGCAGAGGATCCAATCCGCCACCCGAAGCAAAGGAAGGCGGGGAGGTTGCTAATTCCACCACAACTTTTGGGAGGGGGAATTTAATGCTCCTTCCCACCCAAAAAAAAAAATTTGCCATCATGATTGAAGGGATGGAGTGAGGGGCTGTAAACCTTTGTGTAGGCAGAGCGGGGCCCATCCATGTGTGCACATGACATGCCCGCTGGCGTCCCCACTCGTTCGCGTGCGCGCACGAGCACGGCCACACCAAACCGCGCCTTTCCCAAATTTCCCTCCCCCGCGGGTCCGCCTCCCCCTCCTCCTCATCGACGCGCGGCGGGTCGTCGCGTGTATCTCCACGCGCTCTTTCTCCATGGCCCGGTCCCAGATCTCAGAACCCTCCTGTACTTTCTCACGTTGATTTGCCAACCTCCCCCCCCCTCCCCCGCCCCGCGGCCCAAGCAACAGCAATCAGCTTCCGCTATTTTCGGCAGTGGCCAGCCGTCGCCATCTTTGACACGGCTCGCGCGGAGGTTGGCCGCCCACAGGAGAAAGCAGCGGATTGGGAAAGCATAATTGGGTCGATAACACTAGAAAGAAAACTTTAATTTATATCGAGGTGATACAAATAATTCGATTTTTCTTTTCTTTCTTTTTTTTATCATGGAAAATCTTATACTTGCCCATTATAATACAAAGGATAAAAACCATAAAAAATTAAATTTGTAAATGTGTTACAAATTTATCTTAAGCTTTTTTTGTGAAACCAAAAATCTCAAATTTTTAAGATAAATGTATCATATAGGTAGAAGTTTGGCATTGATATAAATTTAAGATTTTTAGTGTCAATTGGGATAGATGTGTCACAATGGGCGAAATTGGAGTTTTGGTGGCTTTTTCCCAAACACAAATACCCAAAAAAAAAATTGTCATATAAAATCAAGAATTTATACAAGACATATGTATAAATTTAAGTTTTTTCGTGATAAAAAAGTTGAGAATATTTATGTTATAATAAGCAAGTTCAGGATTTTTTTGTAATAGAAAAAAGTTTGAGTTATTGGTATCACAATAGATATATTTAGATATAAAAAAAAAAAAAGATATAATTTTTTTTTTTTAAATTATGGTATTTGTCCAAGAAGAGAAGCAAATGAAAAAGGGGGCAAAGGAGGAAATAAAAAGAAAAGGCCAATATGGACTATCCAATATTTCTTTTTTAGGCTAATTTTGGCTGCTGCTCGCTCGGTAGTGCTTGTTCATCGGAGCTCTTGTTATCCGCCGGTTCACTCAACCCCACCACCATCGGTCGTTGCCGGCCTTGGGCGACCCACATCCGGTGTCGCCGAAGACCGGCGTGTCATTCATGACGGTGGCAAGGACACGGCGGCATGGCTCACAAGGATGGAGAGGGACGAAGACAAGGGCTAGACAAGGATGCGACAGACGATGCTAGGTGACGACTGGACATCACGACGGCGTGGTACGAGGCCGGTGGGCAATGGCACAGGGCAACATTGATGGCTTCACTCAAAAGGGTGGCGGCAAAGGCATGCCGTGATTGTAGGCGGGAGAGAGAGATTGGAGGGAAAATCAGGCTAGGTGTTTTTCGGCAAAATGATTGTGCGTAGTGACTGCACAAGTGCACGATGGGAAAGATGAACAAATGAACGATACGCAGCAAACAACAGTTAATTGCTGCTCAAGTACGAGGTAACTCTTGTTCTTTTTCCAAATCGATATCTCTACTAGAAAGATAAATTATACATTTTAATTCACGCGATGCACCCCTAACTATACAGACAAAATCTCAACTTCTATCGGTCGTTAATTGAGATTCATCGAGGCACCGTCGGGACACTCTTGCTAGGAGCAAGCGCGTGTAAAATAGAGGAAACGAGAATGAGAGGCAGCAAAGGTACGCGGAGACGGGGACATGGGGACATTCATTAACTTCCCCTGTCATTTTTTTCCTCATATTTGGTTGTTCACATGAAATTGGTAGAGAGACTTTCTTCTGAAAATATGTGTCCAAGGATGGGCGTAAATCACGGGGGCTGGCCGACCGTTTCGGCTCCCATTTCCTCCTCCGTGTCCGTGCAAGCTTTCTCATCCACGAGACTTCCTCCCCACGATTACCGTACCTTTCAACGCCCGACGTTTGTTCATCCATTTTTTCCTTAAAGCATCATGTGAAATTGTTTATGCGTAAACCGGTTTGCGCATCAGAATCCTAACCCCTTTGGGACGAAAAGTCTTTTGAAGATTGAACGAGCCTGACCCTCGTTTTCCACGCTTCTGATGGCTTCATACAAGGGATCTTTCGTTCCATGCTTTCGCAAGCATCTGTTCTTGTAATTAGCAATTAGCCGTTTCGCAAGGACCATGCGCAAATACCCTTTTTTGGATCTCATTCAAGCGAACGGGATCTTCTTCATCGATCGGAGTTATTGGTTGCCCGCCATTTGGGAGACGAAATTGCTGTACTTTTATCTGTCTGCGCGCTTTGTCGTCGAGATATAAAGCACCATGGAAAATGGTATTTTAGGTGCAAGAGTGTTTCTCAAGAAAAATGACGAAGCAAGATGACGATTTAGATTCTTCACTACTATCTTTGTAATTTTACTGGAATATTAATCGTATTACAACGCTAAACTGTAACCGGCGGAAAAATCTAAAATTTACAAACTCAAGTAGGTTTTGCCGTGTTTTCATACTCAAATGTGTCGGCATAATTAACAGTAATCATATTTTCAATAAACTGTAATTTGCCTTAGGACGCCACAAACCTATTCAAACCAAGGGGATAAGATTGAATGCGATGTTTAACTAACGAGGAGGCGAACCGGCGTTTGAGGTTCAATTCAACAATCTATAAATCTTTGACATTGAGATTCAAACTTTGCCGTCCCCAGTTCGCAGAGTACTCGTATCGTGATAATATCTCGGATGGACTTTTGAACAGGACAGGACCGTCCCGTCATGTCGTAAGTTCACGTACGAGAAATGCATGCGCATTGTCTTCCCCATGAGTATGTATGTTGAAGGTACAAATTTACTTTGGGTTGCTGCGGTCACTACTTTTCTTACGTGGCGTACTTTTTTTTGGTATTTGCATACCGCAATATGAGTATAGTTGGAACGTCTCTATTATTCACAACATTGTCCGTATGATTAGCAAGTTCGCACCATTAGTCGCTTAATGCTATTAACCTTGCACTTGCCATCTATGTACTTTGTGCTCGGAGGCGGCTTTCAACCTAAAAATTCATCTAAAATATTCACACAAAAATTCACATCTTCTATTCGGATCAACTAGCAATCTTCTATTATACATGATGTACAAAATCTTAATTCAAAAAGTCCTTTTGACACCCCATATCCTTCATGAAATAATCTTAAATTGAGATTTAAATTTTCCTCATCTCGAACCCTTTGTATTCCTTCGTTTAGATGATTCATGTCTTCAATTTTTCCTCCCTTTTTGCATACACTTTGATGAATTTCTTTTCTTTTCACTCTTTTTTTGTTCACCCATGTCGTCCACGTTTGCTCTTTGCTGGCGAGTGATCTAAAGTGAAACACCTACCTAAAGATCCGAGTAACAATAGTTTGTGCCCTCTATCATTTGAAATTCAAAGGGCTTCGTTGGCGCACTCAATCCATCCCCACACAAAGCACAGGATTAAAAGGTGGAAGAGAACAAACTAATCAGGGTTGTATGGCGATTTGGAAACAAATTGTTGTAATCCAGCATAGGGGGACACCCATTCAACGCCATTGACAATGTGGTCCCACTAGTCCACATGAAAGCCAAAATGCCACAAATCAAGCGACTTAAAAGGAAGGAGAGAGAGAGAGAGAGCTTGGAAGTTGGAAACTTTCTCCTATTTATTTCTCAATCACTTAGGCAAATCCAAAACTTGTCTCGGTGGTAAATAACCGTACGGCCATCCTAGCCAGAATTTTAAATCTAGGGTTGTTTAAGGGAAAATTGTTTCTAAAAATTATTTTCCGACTTTCCGATATTAGGATGACGGAAAACTAATTGACGTGCGAAAAAGAACAAGCTTTATTAAGGAAAAACAACTTCCCCTTCTTAAAAAGAAAAGAAAAGAAAATTACTTTTCCTAGACCACTAAACAAATGAAAGCTAACAATTTTCCTCAAAAATGATTTCTATGGAAAATATTTTTCCTTTATCCTTGAGTTTTCAGTGAAATAAATGCACTTTCAAGTTTTCTATATCCATAGAATATAAATCTCGACACAACTCTCGACACAATAGATGGTTGAGATAACGGATTCACTTATAAACACTATTACAAAGTTAATAGTTTGGATTCTTTTGTTTGGACAATGTATCACAGTAAACTTGAGGCGATTAAAATAAAGTATAAAGCATTTTAACCACATTTCACATGGAGGGGTTCTTACCAAATTTGTTTTACAGAAAGGGTACATGAGAAATCAGGACAAAGGAAAGAAACGATGGACGGGGGGGAAAAGTCCAAATATCCCTCTTTGTGCAAGCAGAAGAAATCTAATTATTGAACGAGATCTGTACTTTGTGCATGGCTCAAAGGCCAGGTTTTGAAAACCCCATGTGGAGACCATGTGAGGGAATTTTTTTTCTTCCCTCCTTCTCTCCCATGCCCGAGCCCGATGCCCTGGAATTTCTCTCAATTGTAGGACCCGTTTGTCCTCTCATCATTACCATGTTTTCCGGATCCTGCCAATTCTCTCCTCCCAATCAAACCCAATTAAAAAGCCCCCATTAGTCCGAAAAGAGATTGAACAAGACTTACACTCGCAACTAAGATTCCACCATGTCCCCTTTTCTTTTTCATGTTGTGTCATCGAAACATCGACCCATGTGTCTATATTGAAGCTTTTTATTTCTTTATTCTTTCTGGATATAATTCTTTTGGTACTTAAATATTTATCAATGAGACATGTTCTTCTTTTCCAATATCGGGTCTTGCGCTATTTAAAGGTGGTGCACTGTTCACATGGGGTACGGATACAATGGATGTGGCAGATGGAGATAGAAGTAAAAGTGGGAGTAAGAACAATGCCCAAAACAATTGTAAAATTCGTTTGTTTATACTATTTGGGAAAACATAATGTTTACCGATTCACATTGCTGTCTAATGAACAACATTAATGAAAAGCAGGCGCAATCTTCACATGGGGTACTATGGATGTGGCAGATGGATATGGAGGTGAAAAGGCAACCAGAATAATACCAAAAAGAATCATTTGACTTTTGAACCTCTCCACCATTTAAGGGAAATTAATATATCGAACATGCAAAGAGGTACTTTGTATGATGATGCAGATGGAGGGGAATCATATAATATACGTTGATATTAATTCCGGAATTGCTGAACGCTTGACGCGCACGATAGAATTTTTACTTGAGTTCTATTGTTTCACGCGGGGAAAGGAAAACGACGAATTCCATTTTTATTAAACCAAGTTGAGACATTTAAACATGTTGTAAGAATATGCAAGTATAAATTAGGACTGTATAAACAAGCAGCTATCCATTACTTATATCTCACATGCACAAGTACATCGGAGCACACTCCTATGGAGAGTATGAAAAGTGTATATTTTTATCCTTCAGTTTTCTCTGGCAATGGTTTGTGTGGGCATTTAAGTATCCATAAAATAATTGATTTTCGCAAGACCTCTTTTTTTCTTCCTTTTTTCCTTCTCACCCACAGAGTTGGCGTAATTAGTTTGGGGGCATTGAGAGATTTAGAGGTCACCTACTCGAGTCCTACCAACCGCGTACAAATCTTTCTATATCAAAGTCACCTGCATAAACCAAAGGCTTAAACTTAACCGGTTCATGAGACTTGTAAAGTGTTTCATGGGTCATAAATAATCAACTCTCTGCACTTGCCACTTTGAATTATTGATAAAACAATTACTTTCTTCCCTCTTATAAAATCTATTGATTTTTTTTTTTTAAATAATCCTGGGCTAGAGTTTATCTATCAATATTACCCCCAGCAGATAAAACCTGCAACATGAGATTGCCGAATCAGGGTGTATGGGCGTTATCTGGTTGGAAGGATGTGCAAGGCAGATATAAGGTTCTGTTGGTTACTTATCATTTCCAAACACATGCATGTAGAAAAAGAAGATACTTAGTTTTCAATGATACACACATTATGTCAACTCATGACAAGTCAAAGATGGAGCAGCGTGGTGAAAAACTTGGTCCAAGCCATTAGTTATGCAAAACCCCACAAGTTTCTGTACTGAGAAAGAAAAAAGATATAGTCACTCTCTATTCTATTATGCTCCTATATTGCCCACTTCACAACTTCCAAAATAGGGCCAGAAAGCACATTTAGTGAATTTTGTTTTTATTAGAAGTAAGTCACAAATGTTAGGTTTGCATGACACTAAGGGGACCTTTTTTCTTCACTATACATAAAATAAAACCAACAACAACAATGTGTATGTCTATGAGGCTGCTGTTTTTTTTTGGCTTTCTTTCTATTGTATAGGGAAGGTTTTAGGTGGCGGGCCATTGTCACCATGTGCATGCATGTGCTGTGTCTTTCTCTGGGAGGCCCACCACTTCTCTCCTTTGAGCAAATAAATGGGTGTTTCTTCACATTCTTCACCTTCTCATTCCCTCTTTCCTCTCTTCAAAAACTCGCCCAAACTTTTCTTAATTTTGTTTTTCTGGGGTTTCTGAAACTTGTCTGGATATCTATCTTTCTTGGATCAGGATCTGTGACTTGATCCTTGTGGTGCATCATCTCTAGTCATCTTACTTCTCATGGTCACTTCCCACAACACTGAAAGAGGTATGTTCCATTTTGCATATGTTCTACGAGCACTTCTTTTTGCCGGGATTTATCCAAAAGAAGTGTTGATGAGGGTTTCAGCCCTCTATTCATTCGCCGTAATCATTTTGAGCTTTGCGTAAGGTTGTGTCGATATTGTCTCATGAATCATTTTGGAGAAAAGCAAGAAAACGAAGTATACATTTAGCTGGTTCAAGAATTCACAAATTAGCTGGACAAAATTCCTCATGAAATGCATAGGATGTAAACAACAAGCATTTCCAAATCAAACTCAAGAACCTTCCCTCTATGTTGAAGCTAATTTCTTCATTCATCTCTATGCACTCAAAGCCTTACATAATTGTTCGTTGTACATTTTTTTTTTCAGAATGCACAGTGCTAGCTCAATAAAGCAAAAGTTCCTCAAGAAATGGATCATGGGTCTCCAGCTATGCAATTCTTCAAAGAAGAATATGACGATCATGGAGAGAAGGAAGGCCATAAAGCTCTCAGCAGACCTCGCATTGGCTTCGGTCCGCAATTGCACAACACGTTGGAGTCGAGCCCTAGTCGCAAGTGCCTCACAAAATGATGACAACAAAGCTCTCCTTCAACATATCATCGGCTCTGATGCTGCAAAGCACAAGAAAGCTTCTATTGATGTTGTAGCAAATTCACCAACTTCCGTTGCCAAGAAGATCACCAGCAAGAAGATATTGAAAAGGAGCTGGGGCATTAGGAGAATGAGAAAGCTTAGCAATGGTGCTCTAAAAGATCCACCAAACTCTATTGCCAAGAGGTTGGTGAAGAAGCGAACACAGTTGCTCAAGAACCTCGTACCAGGAGGAGAATCGATGGACGCCATCTCTTTGATCGAAGAAACCCTAGATTATATGGTGTGGCTCCGAGCTCAAGTTGACGTCATGCGTTCTCTCGCTCATGCGAGTGAGCTCCTAGATGGTTAATGAAATCATCGTCTATGATGATTCAAGTTGATATATAGATTTTGCTTGATCTCACTTTGCAAGATTAGGTGGGTTGAGGCAAAATGTGATTAAGCTATATATAGTTCAATGCCTGTATATGCAACTCAACGCGAGTAAAATTTGAGTTTCTTCCGCATTTTCTGTCATTTTACTATTTACTCGTCAAGTTTTCAAGATTTAGATTAATTGTTTAGCGTTACCTCCACCTACTAATTAATTTATTTTCTTGTCGAGGATCTTGCAATTTCCAAATTTCATCTCTAATCTTCAGTATTCTCGATTAAAATGAGTTCCATATCGATGAAGGAACGGCTCAAATTATGTTGCTTTAGAAGAGGAATTACCCATTGAGGATAGTGCCCATTCTAACATGAAAAAGAAAGATGCTTGTACTGACCAAATGAGGCCTTCCTCATTCGAGTTTATTGAGGTAATGCCACACATGTTTTAAGCGCATTTCACGGAAGTTCGAAGTTTAAATATCTGGGACAGAGTAGAGAACTGCCTAACATAACGTTTTAAATCCCGACGATTCAAGTTCGCTACGCTTATGTAGTTCCCTAACAATTTTGACAAATTCATGTCACACGGTCAATGAAGAGTTAAAATCCTCATGTCTGCAGAGGGAGACGGATAATGAAGGAGAGATTTGAGTGTCCTAGACACCTCAAGGGACGTTATATGTTGTTTTCACGCCGCATGTGTTCGGTGTGCATGAGAGAGAGAGGCACTGTGTTGTATGCATTTCAATGTGGCCATAAATGAGGGATGACTTCTAGACGTATGAAATGCTTTTGTCGAGCTGAATTTGGTCAAGAGTAGCAGAGATGGGTCTCTTGATTCATGGAGAAATCCGAGTTAGAGAGCAAAGTTGGTGCTGACCCGGGAAAAAACGCTTAAAAGGAAAGCGAGAGGGGGGTCCAAATTGCGCACCCGTGCACCCACCCGTTTGCTTAGTCTATTTCCCCGAGAAGGACAACTACGAGAGAGGGGCAGATAATTCGGGCCATAAATCGATTCCAAGCTCATTAATGGCCATGTGTGCTTGTTGCGACAAAAGGTCCTTGATTGGAGCCTCTTCTTTTGCTTTGATTACGCCCTCACGCTCTCTGACAATGGAAAAATCACACTTTGAATTGAATTCTCCCCAATCAAGTCCTTGGAGGACCTGGTCAACTAGAACCAATGGAATTTGTACCATTAAGTCAGCATTTTTTTACCTTAGGGGAAATTTCAGGTGTTTGGTAACTGTTCTCATGGGGCTTTGAGTGTGAAAGCCAGTAATGCGAAAGTTGAAAACTCAAGATACCAGTTTTGAGCTTTCAGCATTTTTAGAATGCTAAAACAAGTGTTAAATGATTTTTTTTTCTTCTTCCAAAACCATCATTGCCAATTTTTTATTTTATGATTTTGCCCCTCATTGCTATTATTCATCTTCTTTGTGCGAGAGCAAACAACGAGGCTAGATTAGATCAGCTAAGGGCCAATGAGGTCACACGACTGCCTAGGTGATAGTCAATTGGATCACGTGACTCGAGGCATTGTCGCTTGGGGTCGCACAACCCTAACGAGGGCCACTTGAGGTCACACAGCCCTTGACGGGGGTCGCCCGACATCGTGCGACCTCAGTTGATGATCACTAATACCAAATTTGGCTTGCCAACAACCTTAGCCTTTTGCTAGAGCCAACAAAGGATTTGATTTATTTTTAATTAAAAAAGAAAAAGAAAAATTGCAGCAAAAGCCCTTTGTAAATTGTTTTTTACCAAACATTACTTAACTCAAAATTACTTTACAAGGAATTTTTTACAAGATGCAATTTGCATTTCTTGAAAATCCTTTAAGTTAAACACCTTTGCATTTTTCCAAAGGGCTTTTAAAATATTGAACCAAACATACCATAAATCCGTCCAAGACGTTTGAAATTATGCAGTAATTCGTCAATTGTTTACAAATAACCTTTTAAAATCTTCCCAAGTTCGTGGTTGCAACAAAGTATAGTTTTACTAATTGATTGAGAATGCTCGTTTAGTCATTCAAGTTTGAAGTTCTAACATGTCCTGAGCTAGAGAACTTGAATATGTTCTCTTACTGGGAAACGACGGAACGGATTAATCTCGTATTTGAGTACTTACTTGGAAAAGAAAACTCGCACAAATCGATTTTGTTGGAAAACGACACATTGTTATGTCATTGAACAACATATATTAGGGGTGCCTTTCTTGGTCTCCTAGCTAAGATCTAGTGTAGATATAAAATTAGGGAATCCGATGTGAGTAATTGGGCTGGACGGCCTTTTCCATTTTGTCCTCCCTAGTTTGGGTTTTATGCAATGGAAAGCCCAAGGAGTGGGAGCACTTATGGCCCATTCTCATTCTATATCCCAATATATAAAAGTATTTTATTGAAATGCTGCATGCGTCCTATGGTATAACGCGCTAATCACATAGATTGCAATGACCTTTCCGGCGGCGAAGTTCTATATGCAACCGTATGCCCAATTGGCACAAAAAATAGATTTAAAGTATGGTACTTTGCAATTCAAACACTATACATGCCTTGCCCAAATTTGGAGTTTGTCCAATGAGCAAACTCTATTTGTTAAATCTTCTTGATTTTTTACTTGATCTTTCTTTCATGGTACCATTTCTAGTTGACATATCAAACTAGCCAAATCCTTGTAAATCCTGTTGATATTGATCTTGGACTTTCATAAAATTACAACAATCTTATATATCTACCATAACGAAACTTTGATTTTAAATCGTACAAACTATTTTTCTGTTGCTAATCAAGAGAGAACTCACCTATAAGACATGGAACTCATGACGTGACCGACCTACTTATACAACCATCTATGATTGCACATGCGAACATTCCTTTCTTGCCTACAACTTCCGTTTAAATGTCAGATCAACTTTGTTAAAAAGCATGGGTGCCACATATAAACAAACGATTGATTAGACGACGTTTACTTGCTTTTCACATGACTGGAATGAGCACAGCTTTAATCAAATCTCGGATAATTCAGCATGAGCCCCCCTTTTTAGAAGATTAAGCAACTTCATGGAAGCTCCTCCAAAACGGCTCTTAACTACTGAATTATACAACCCAAAAGCAATCATTTATCTTCCATCATCGGCCCAAGTTGCTGATTACACAAGCTTTTATGAGGGGGCTATTAAAGAATGTTCAGCTTCAATGATACATGTCTTCTGCTTTTTTCCATCAGTGCTTTTACATCAATCATGTATGTCTCCCTACCTTTTAGCTTTCCATGGCCCGAGTGCATGCTTGCTCATAATGCCTCTCATACTTTACCTCCCTCCATTTTCTTTTTCTTATATTTTCTATTGGATTGTTTGGTTAGGGTTCTTTCCCTGGGATGGCCCTTCAACAGCTCTTGCTTAAAGTCTGTTCATTATTTCTCTCCATATCTGAAAATATCCCCAAGGCCTTAGCGAGAAGATATGGCTTTCATTCAAGGACAGGAAAGAGAAGGGGCCTCCCCCAATCCTCTGTAGGCAAATACCCGCTCCGCGAGCTCTCAACCTCTCGCTTTTCCAACTGCATACATCTAAGATCTGTCCACTTCGTCGGGAGAAACTTTTGGATTTGCGTCAAGGGCTGGGAAACAACCTGTCATTTACTGTTGAATGTCCCTCCTTGTCTTCCAGACATATGCTTGAAACAACATTCGGGTCACTGACTAGTTGTTTATGGAGGGGCAGAAAAAAGGTACAAGTTGCATGATGTTGGTGATAAGTACTTCGAAGTTGGATCGTGCTATGGCTATGGAAAATACACGTGTCTGGATCGTTACTGATCTTTTTTAATCTTTTAAGACCCATTCCAACATGTTAAGCTCCGTTTGATATAAACTCAATTGAGCGTTGCAACCAAAAAATGGTAATAATAATAAGTGCTAAAAATTGAAAAATTTAATACTTAGTTGAATGGAACTTCTTTGATTATTCTAATTAATATTAATTTAGAAGGCTCGATTAAGTCAAACATTCACTTAACCTAGTAAGTAAGGAATGGTTACTTAATCCATCAAGTAGGAAAAAAGATAAATGGTAATTAGAAAATTACCAATTATTTTGTTAAAATAAATTGATAAGATATCGGTTTCATGTTTGATAAGAAATTGTTAAGCCACTGATTTCAATGTTCGTCGGACAAACTTTTAATTGTATATTCGACATTTAAAATTTAGTGCTTAAATAAATGTTCACGGCTTTTTTTTTTCCTAGGAGAGAAAAGAGCTGCAAAACCATTCAAACTAACATGTGAAATTATAGAGGGTGCTTTTAGAGAACTTATCAATACTTATTAAATATATTTTGGAAGCCCGAAAGAATTAATTTTGATGTATGTTTTCCCTTCTTCTTTTTTGGTTTGGACATATGTTCATTTTTCTTGGAAAAGCATCTTGATAAGCGGGGGCGAAAAAAGAAAGTATCTCGATAAATGCTCTTATTATTTGAGCTATCTTACCTTGGACATTTGTTGAGGGATTCAAACACACAACTCAAAACTTTTAGCTTCATCCTTAGAAAGGAGAGGGGATATCAAGGATAATGATGGGCTCTATCTTGCCAATCTTTATATATTTCATTAAGAAAGAAACACTAAACTTGATCCCGAAACTAAATCGACTCTTTTCAATTCCTTTCTTTCTTTTTTTAAATTCCATTACATTAGTTATGAAATCAATCGAGATCTTCTATGATCAAGGCCTCGGGGGTTATGATGATACACACCACCACCACGCTTCTAAACGGGCCACAGTTTGATGTCAGAGCCATGCCCCACAACACAAAGTTCAGAATATTGTTTATTTAATCCGGATTTAAGAACCATCTATTTAAGCATACCCCTCCATGTTTAGAGCTTGCTCATATCTCTCCATCTCCTAATCTTATCGTTCTTCTTCTTGAGAAGCAGTCGCATTCACATGGATTCCAACTTCAGCTCCGCACCAACTCAAGCTCACCCTGAGACCATGGACTTCCTCTCCCGCGCATGGTGCAATTTCGCCGTCCAAGCTTTTCAGCCTCCGTCGCATGACCCTCACCACCAGTCAATTGTCCTCCTCGATCCCCCGATGGAGAAACTCGAGAAAGAGACGAGCTCTCCCGATCATTTCCTGGTGAGTTAGAGTAGAGCAACTTAACTTGTCACTGAGAATTGCGTCGTCATGTACGAGTTTTTGTTTTGGCGAGAGGAAGTGTGATGTTGAGATGTAGAATTTGCAGAGGATGGACAATAGCGCGACCAAGGATGATGCAGGTTTCAAGTCTTTACCTCCATGGAAATCAAATGACGTCAAGGTAGATGTAACGTAGTGAAACTCTATTAATGTATTTATACACAGATAAACTAATTAATTGTGCTAATGATAAGATCTTGTTTTCATATATTTTCCCCAGTCGTGGATATGGATGCAACAGGCTATGCACCCAGAACTAAACTATAACAGCTGCTTCAGGAAAAAATGGGTAAGTGAAACATTTCGGATATGTGGCCACTTGAAGTTTTATATTTGATTTTTCGAATGAATGATGCTCAGATTGCGCGCTAAGAACCCGGTTGCAAAATTTCTATGGCTGAATAAGACGCGACGGCATGCAAGCGGGCGTACATTATTTAGACAAGAGGGTCATTATATTCAAACGTTCGATAACTGTCTATCTCGTCACTTTAACAATAATTTTCATGAAAAATTTTCATGAAAACCGATCTTGGTGGATCTATCATTATTCTTTTGGTCATTATATGAACTTTTCCTAATGGAATCCATGCTCCTCTCGCCCAGGCTCCGTGGAAGATGATGTCGTTCAAGATCATCTCAATTAAAAAGTGGTTGAAAGAGATGAAGCTAAAGAGGAAGGAAGAAGAGAGGCTGCAAAGAACCGAAGTCCACGCAGCGATATCGGTGGCAGGTGTGGCAACCGCCCTAGCCGCCATCGCTGCCCAGAGCTCAAAGAGTAGCAGCGAGCCTTCATCCCCAAGCTCGGAGAAGGAAGCAGCGGTGGCATCAGCAGCAGCCCTCGTGGCGGCACAGTGCGCGGAAGTGGCAGAGGCGATGGGAGCGAAGAGGGAGCAGCTTAGCAATGTGATAAGATCAGCCATGAGCAGCACCAGCGCAAGCGACATCTTGACACTCACTGCCGCAGCTACTACATGTAAGGCACTCACTTCTGGATTTGATTTCTCTTTAATGAAGCTCGCTTATTTAGTGATAGGGCAATTTTGGTTCATCAATCTGAAACTCTTGGTTTATTCTGTACGTCCGATCGATAAACACGAATAAACTAACACACGCATTCGAGCATAAATTATAAAGAAAAGCCGTCAGCAAGGCATGCACCCTTCATCTTCATTAGCGGGACATTGCTTCGATAGTCACCTTTACAAGACATGGCTCCTCTCTCCGGTGCTCTTGCCGACTCTAATATAAGCATAACAAGAGATAACGAGAACCTAGGAATACACTAGATCTGCAAACACGAATTGCAGTTCGCAAACTTACGCAGTAACAAAGAATTCTCTCAGTTCATTAGTTCGTCTTAGCCAAAATATAATATTATTTTCATCAGCCAAACTCATTGCTCTTTTTCTATGAGCTGAGCAAATTTCACATTATTACTACATAATCTTCTCAGTTAAATCGATCTGACGTGTGTTGCTCGATGAATGTTTTCTTCAGCATTGAGAGGAGCTGCCACCCTCAAGGCAAGGACCGGGTGCAGGAACAGATTAAACGACGCTTCACCAGTTCTTCCTATTGACCACGAACAGAACGACTTTGACTTTGACTTCGACAAATGTCGTTCCGTCTTAGCCAAAGGTGCCAAGCTCAGCATCGAAACCCCAGATGGTTCGTAAACTTGTGCATAACGCTACTGCTAATCATGCCATAATCGTTTGTCTCATTTACTAGTTACTATCGTCTTGTACTTCTCTAAAACTTATGCTTTTCTACTTTATGAATCAATTCGGACAGGGAGATACGTGGCGAGAACGGTTTCTTTATTCCTAAACAACGAAGCCAAGGTGTGTGTTTGTCTGCTGGTGATTATAATTAGTGATATACAGGAGAAAATTTTGTGAATTTTAATGGCCGCTTAGGAAACTAGATACGTTTGAGGTGCAAGATCTTCATGCATATAGCTGTATCTGGCAATATTGATTGTGAGTTATCAGGTGAATCAACCACACCTCGTTCTTACTTTTCAGGTGATTCTTCAACTTAGGAAGCTCAATCTGTTGAAGAGCAAACAGGAAAGTATGTTCTCTCCTTTCCATCTTTGTCACTAACACGTCCACGATTCTCTCCCTTTTCGATAAATTTATGTGACAATGGATTCGAATTAATCTCTGGCCATAATCGTTAATCACTCGATGAATATATTTTTTGAATAGGCATTGTTTTGGACTTGCATGCTGAGTTATATAAGGATGGAGAGGCCGGAGAGGCCGAGACATGCTATCTCATTGTATTGACGACGAGCCGAGGAACAATTAAGCTGGACATGGTGGATGATTATCGACGATACAAGTTATGGACAACCACTACCAATCATTTACTTATGCTGTCTGCTTCATTTACCAACTATGAGCTTCAGTTTTATAGGAAATAAAGTCCTAATACACTGTATGGATGCGTTATAATGTCGTTTATGTATATCAATACAATATTTGTCAAGCACATAATTTGTTTCCGCCACAGTCAAGGCTTAAAGAACTATTAGGATGGGAAATTAGCAAAGAAAAGATAGGGATAGCAAGTTTATAACTCCTTATTTCAAGATTGAACTTAAATCTGGGGTTGCCAAACAAGAGCAAACTTTTTTGGTAAGTCTAAATTAGATAACTATGAGTATTGAACTACTTTGCAAAAAAGCGTTGGCGAAATTCCTTTCGAACTCTATAGCAATGAACAGATCAACAGAGAATGTAAATGGTCATTTGTTGATTCTCAAATAGGAAATGCAAACCAACGAGAAAATTAAAAGTATTGAGATTGGACACAATTGTATCGAGATACGGACCCCAGGAGTGCCAAAACTTGGCATGGGGGGACACTTAAGTGCCAAAATCGGAGCAAAATGGATCACTTAAGTGCCAACGGCGAAAAAATCCGGCCAAATTGCCACATGTCCATTTTCCGACGACTTCATTTGCTGACAGAGTATTTTTTTTAAAATAAAAAATTCCACGTGACAATTTAAATAAAAAAAATTGTCCACGTCAGATTTTGAAAAAATTAAAATCGATTTTATTTTAAAAAAAAAAATAGAGGAGAAGGGGATTGGCAAGAGCTGTGCAGCCCTCGCCCTCGCCGCCGTCGCCGTCACTGACCCACCCTCGCCGGGAAGGGCCAGTGATGGTGGGTGAGGATCTACCGAGGTTGCCGGGCCCCGGCTGGCCTACAACGAGGGTCGCGACCCTCCCCGACCCTCGCCCAGCCGAGCCAAGGGTCGTCAGCTGCCCAGATTCGACATAGTCTAGGCAGCCGGCGGCCCTTGGCCCAGCGGGACGAGGGCCGGCAACCCTCACCGGATCTGGGGGAGGGTCGCGATCCTCGCCCCAGATCTGGGCAAGGGCCTACGGGCCCTCACCGCAGGCCGATCGACCGGTCACTGGCCGGGGCCCGACGACCCAAGTCGACCCTTGCCCACCGTCGCCGGCCCTTCTCGGCGAGGGTGGGGCGAAGACGGTGGCGACGGCAGCCTTCACTGATCCCCTTCTCCTCTGTTTTTTTTTTTTATAATAAAATCAATTTTATAATAATATATTTTTTTAATTAATAATTTTTAAAATCCATGTCAGCGCAAAAACGATGTCGTTTTTATGCTGATTTTTCATCGTTTCAATTTCTGACGAGCCACGTAGGCAAAAAAATTAATAAAAAATTGCCACGTAGGATTTCCGACAGGGTTCCGGCGACTTGGTACTTAAGTGTCCATCCGTGCCAAGTTTTGGCACTCCCGCTGTACTTATGCCCAATTGTGTCCAACCATATAAAAGAGTATTGAAATGTAAAAAAAGCTGGAAGTAAAAACTAAACAATTGATGTTCATTGATTGATTGACAATCGCTTGTACATATTACAATTCTAGTATTTGTAGCTACTACCAATATTTAACAGCAATTACAAAGAAATTAAATACATATTATGTAACTCATAGAATTCAACCGCTTGTATCACAAACTGGTAATCAAAACATGACACAATTCCACTACCCAACAGTTGCTTCTCCACCCCATATCCAGCATCCCCTGTTACTTTTGAAGTCACTCGTTCCACTATTCCACGATTGCAATAACCCACATTTCTTGGCCCCTATCATTAGTGGCTTCCAAGATCTTTGGCATCCACTACCTAATGATCATGTCAGTTTCTAATGTAGAATAACTGGCAAATACTTATATGTAAACCTTCGAGTGTTACAAGAGCAGGCGATCTCACAAATTGAAGAGAATTATGGGATCTTCGAAGTTGCAAATGGGCTACGCCCAACTCAGGTAATGTTTGATTTCAAATTCATGCATTTTCCGTGATTTCCGAGCCATCAAAAGTTTCAAATGTGTTTTACAAATTTTCACAATGCGTTTTGAAGACTTTCCCTTTTATCAATATTTTTTACTTAATTCTATTATTTGATTTTAATTATATGATTATTCTATAAAGGGCGACCTCCCTATAAATAGTCGCTTAAGATAATGTAAATGGCACTTCATCATTCAAACAAAATGTTATCTTTGGAATCCCTTTCCAAGCATATCTTCCTCTGCATCATTTGGTATTATAATAGGTCTCTCTTATGATGACGACTAATAACGTCAATGACAATCTCCTCGTAGCTGAGGATCATGAAAACGAGTCTATTACAAGGGTTGAGTTCTACCACTTTGTGGAACAAACCAACCGGAGGTTTCTAGACTGACTTGTCGCCATCCAGCACTTGTCTTCCAACCCCGTACTTAGTAATCTTCCAGCGATGCAATGCAAATACCAGATAAAGGAGACAAACCTATGCTGAGGACTCCAAAGGAGAAGAAGAAGAGTTCTTGTTTGTGGAGGCCACCGAAACAGGGATACCGATGAGACGCCAAGTAATATCAACTTAAGGTTGACCTTCCAACCTTCAATGGCAACTTGAATATTTAAGACTTTCTATGGGAAGTTGAGAAACTCTTCGATGCCATGAAGAAAAAAGAGCATTGCCAAGTAAAATTGGTGACATACAAGTTGAAGGGCAGCACCTCAACCTAGTGGGAGTAGACACAGCTAACGCAACACCAACTATGAGCAATTGTTATCACAACTTCATTTTGTTTTTCAATTAGGAAAGTCTCCCATCTAAATGTGGAAGTGGATGAAGGAAATGTTGAAGGTTCAAATCCTCCCAACCATTTATGAACAATTATTATTTCAGCAATTCCAGAATTGTAAGCAACTGAGCGGATCAATCCAAGCCTACAAGGAGAAGTCTCTCTCAGACTTTCCACCCAAAACAACCTAGCTGAGTCAAAGGCACTACAGATTGCTAAGCACATTAATGGCTTGTGACTCAACATTCAAGATTTTGTTCCACTAGACCATTTGTTCTTTATTGAGGATGCCCAAGAAATGGCCCGAAAGGTCGAGATGCCATTGGAGAGAACTAGTCACAATAATCAGACTAACAATTATTTCGCCTGAGAATCATTTGGAAGGAGGAGACAACTGGATGTTCTAAAATCCTCCAACTAGCAAACCAACACCATGAACCAAACTTCGGGGATCACTACTAGGGTGCCCAAGGAACTAGTCGCTGCAAATAATCATAGCACCAATCAGAATGCCCAGAACTCATACTCTAAGCCACAACCAATTAAATGCTATAAGTGTAACGAATTGGGCCATCATTCAAGCGATTGCCCACCATAGAAGGTGGTCAATGTTGTCAATTATGATGACAACATATGCAAAGATGATTGGGTGGATGAAGAAGAAATGGAGGACGAAGAGGGCAAGCATGTCAACCACATTATCACACAACTGTTGCTTGCTCAGCAAAGAGAGAATACCAAGCAGAATGGTCTTTTTTGTGCATGTTGTACTGTCAATGGTAAAGTCTGTAATGTCATTATCAACAGTGGTAATTGTGAGAAAATAGTGCACACGTGCTTTGCCTTCGCTTAGAGAGGATAATTAAGCTGGGTGTCCTTACTTGGCTATATATTTTCTCCAGCCAAAGAGCATTATTCCATTAATAGAGTGAAGACCAGTGAATTTCTTGGCATTGACAAAAACACACGTTATAGAGAGGACGTGTGTTCTCTCTCACGAGGGAGAAATTGACTTTGAAGACTTCTTTTCTTATACTTTTGTTTTCTACTCCTTTAGTGAACGTGTGTTCTTTCTATAAGCGAAGAAATTGGGCTCCAATGATAGAACTTTACCTTTCTTTTTGTGGGTGAACGTTTATATAATATTTTTTTTGCTTGATTATTTTTTGCTCTTGATTGCCTATATTCAGATTGCCATTCCTTGAGGGAATGAATCTTTCCAAATTTAATCATGCGCCCACAATCCTCTTCTTGCCAAGAATCCATTGTCTTCATAAAATTGAAACAACTTGCACGTTTCCTAATCAGAATCTCTTTATCTCTCCTATCCGTATTTGCCGAAATTCTCGAAGGATATGCCTACCTGCTTTCCAATTTTATACAAGAACATAATCTTTCTCCATGCACATGTGATTTTTGGCCATGTTGTCTACATTCAATGGGACTGGCCAAATTTTGTACTCCTGCGGGTTTAGTCCAAATAATTTAATTAAGCTCAAAGTTTCCCAACACCAATCCAATTAAAGTACAATTTATGTGGGCTAATTACTATTCAATGAAAATGCTCTTGATATGCAAATAAAAATTGATAAAAAAAAATTTTAGGGTTGGTGTCAATTCGTAATTTTTCATGTAATGAATAACTAAATTATCACTAAAATTAAGGTGCCAACAATATTTATAATAAAATCAATATGATTATTCATGAGCTGAGTCATATCTTTTCACTATACACTTGTGATATGCAACAAATAAAATCATTGGTAAATAACTCTTTCAACACATAACAAGCGTCTCAATTATCAATATTGAAATCCCAAATAAGTTTAATTTTATCCTTTTGGTTATCAATATATATTTTTTTATGACCATTGGGTACAAGCATTAAGATGAAATACCCTGCAAACTCAACGTTCCGATTAAGTTCAAACCTTTGATAGTTGTCGCCTTGATTTTTATGTTGTTGGTGCCTTGGCCTTCCACATCTATTTATTTGTATTATCAAAGTCTCCTGTTATTTTAGTGCTTGGCGTAAGTACGAAAATAATTTACCTAGCCTTCAAGCAACTCAACGCACCTACTAGGCTACTAGTAAATTCTTGTAGGGCGATTTATACATCCACATCTATCGGATGTCCATCTCTGTCGGAGGACCTCTTCTGCCCATATCTATAATATGTGTAGCGAGTTTGCATCCGTAGCTAAGTAACCCATGAATCAACGAAGTGGATGGAGACCGAAATAGAGGTAAATTATAGCGCCTCCTTGTATATATGCAACACAACACACTTAATCCAACCGAGGACATGACACCACACCCGTGCTGTCTTATACGCAGAACGATACATTGAAGTCATGAAAGACACCGCACGTCATGAAAAGAGAAAGATGCTTGATAGACAGGCATGTATGCACCACGATACTTACCTGACTTGGCAGCAACCCAAACCGCAATACAAAAGGATACGTCGAACAGCATCGTATTAAGATTTATAGAGTTTTAGGAGGCTCTTAAGTGCATGAACTCGAAGCTTCAGCTTTGCTATGTGGTCCGCTGTTCTCTGAAGCAAAGTCTCGATGTCGACCTCATCGCACCCTGGAATCATGCCCCGTAGAGATCTTAATTTTCTTCGTAATGAGAAAACCTGCCTCTGTCGTCTCTTGGTTTCACGGAGTTCTCTCTTCGATCTAGATCTTTCTCTCATGATATCAGGAGCGTCGAAAGAGCCTCTCCAGGTTAATATTAGCAAAGATGATGTATATAGAAGTTTTTTCCTTTTCTTTTCCTTTTTCTTTTTGGTAGGGGGAGCAGAACAATTGCATTGTATATATAAAAGTTTCTACCCCTCGAGGGGTCACTACTATCCCAAAATGTGGGACACAGGATGTGTTTTTGATTTCTGTCGTAGTTCACTCGGTTGAATAATTATTGTGGGATTTTCATGCTATGCATCAAGTCGAAACCGTATCGAAAGATATGTTTCCCAAAAGTCATGCTAAAGAATGACCCGTGAACATTCGTTTGAATTCCAATAATTTCTCTACTATTACAGCTGAGATAACCTTCGGTGGAATGCTTGTCCGCATTCATATAACACAGTCAATGGAAATTAAGTTTGTCAAGGATTGTCACGAAGGAAAATCCATTCTATATTGACATTATGGATAAAGCGAGGTATCAGTCCTGTAAGTCATTTATTTGCTATATCCATATCTGCTCTTTGATAACACTCCCTTTTATCTTTTCTTAATCCACCTTCAAGAACACACACACAAGCCAGTTGCCAATCTCCTCCCATAAACAGTGGCCTCCTTCAAACCCCTAAAACGCATGGATGCCACCGTATTGCATACTGAATAATATTCAGTAGAATTCACATTTAAGACCGTTCCGGTTAATGTCTGCCCAAAGACGTGTGATCAAGATCTGCTTGTTAGGAATAATCCATCATACCCTTTTTGCATCAACGAGCAGCTATGAGAATGGGTCTCACATTTGCAAATCCCATCAATTCAGCCATGCGTACGATAGCTCTATGCAGATATTAGGCTACTAACTAATTGTGGGGTTTGAATTCGAAGCAGGCCTAAAAATATGTCCTCCAAGGAACAACTGCAACAAGAAAACTCCAAAGAAAGCCTCATTGCATTATTCAGATGAAGTAACTGGGCATAAGTACAGCGGGAGTGCCACAACTTGGCACGGAGGGACACTTAAGTGCCATAACTTACAAATAGTACACTTAAGTGTCACTTTTCAAAAAAAATGGATCACTTAAGTGCCAAGTGGTCGGAACCTTGCCGGAAATCCTACGTTGCATTTTTTTATTAATTTTTTTGCCTACGTGGCTCGCCGGAAATACTAAATCGGTGAAAAATCAGCCAAAACGACGTTGTTTTGGGCTGACGTGGATTTATAAAATTTTATTAATAAAATAATATTAAATAATATTATTATTATTATTATAAAATCGATTTTATTAATAATAAAAAAAACAAAAGGAGGGGATCGGCGAGGGCTGCACAGCCCTCGCTGCCGCCGTTGTCACCACCCCACCCTCGCCGGGAAAGGCCCGATGAAGGTGGGGAGGGTCGGCCGGGTCGCCGGGCCCCGGCCGGCCGCGGCGAGGGCCCGCAGCCCTCACCCGGATCCGGGGCGAGGGTCGCGACCCTCGCCGGGGCCGGCGACCCGGCCGACCCTCCCCACCTTCGCCGGGCCCTTCCCGGCGAGGGTGGGGGGCAACGGCGGCGGCGGCAAGGGCTATGCAGCCCTCACCGATCTCTCCTTCTTCTGTTTTTTTTTTTTTTTTAAATAAAATCGATTTTAAATTTTTTAAAATCTAACGTGGACAATTTTTTTTATTAAAATTGCCATGTGGATTTTTTATTTTAAAAAAAATGCTCCGTCAAGAAATGAAGTCGCCGAAAAATGGACATATGGCAATTTGGCCGGATTTTCTCGCCGTTGGCACTTAAGTGATTCTTTTTGCTCCGATTTTGGCACTTAAGTGTACCGTTTGTAAGTTATGGCACTTAAGTGTCCCTTTGTGCCAAGTTATGACACTTTTGGGGTCCGTACGTCGAAGTAACTGATTACCTCTCAATAATTGTCTTGCGGATTGAAGTGATGTTCACATGAGTGGACTAATCGTTAGCATGGTCTCTTTCTTGATTTCAGCATGGATGACATGATACGACAATTCAGAGCTGGTCTTATAGCGACGTTAAAGAGTTGTGATACGATACATTGATTTCCTACACCCAAATCGGCCCTCTTGGAGAAACATTATTGATGAGACGCATCTGTAATTGCAGAGTCGCTCTTCCGCTGTCACGGGCTTGTTGCATGAGCTGCTGAAACGTCCACTTCCATGAAGCGATGTTCTATCTAGGTATTAACCTTTCCAATCTAAGGCAGCCAAAAAAATGGCTTCAAGTGATGATCTCAATGAATGCCCTCCATCTCATACAGTGGTTCAAGATGACGCCGGTAGTTCTGGAAAACCAGATAACGTGCCTGTAGCTGAAGGGTCAGCATGCGTTCCCGTAATTGCGTGGGGTACAGACAGGATGCGACCCGTCCTGATGGGTAGTCAAGTACGCCAACTAGAGCAGCTAGCTTTGAAAATGCAGCCAATGGTGTATGGTTCTTGGAACTGAGGATCGAGTCCGAAGATAGGGAAAAGGCCGAAACATGACTTCCCCTGTTAGATCCCTGCTTTTGGTTGCGTAACAAAACGGCTTGAGAGAGTAAAGACAACGGCGGAACAGCACTAAAGGCGACGATGATAGAGCGGTAGCGAAGGTGAGAAAGGCAGTGGAGCAATGGAGGAACAGAGCTGAAGGTGGGGATGGGGATGGGGATGGGGATGGGGATGATGACAGACTGGTAATGAAGGTGACAGGCTGCGGGGCAACGACGACGGGCAATAATAGGTGGAGGCGTTGCTCAGTACGAGAGAGAGAGAGAGAGAGAGAAGGGGCCGCGGGGGAGGGGACGGGAGGAAAGGGACTAGGATTTATTTATTTTTAATTACTACTATTATCTATAAGTATGTATTAAATCGTTATAGATCTTGACAACCTTTAGATGTAAATTATCAAGAGGGTATTCCCTCTTTCTAAGGAAGACAAATATACAGAAGCAAATTTAGGAGGGATTGCACGTACAAGTACCAACATGTAAAAATAAGTAAATTCAATCCTATCAATCCATCAAAATTACCAAGTAGGCAGAATGGCCTCAACTTGGAGGTGAAATCCCTTGTTGTTTGGTGAGGTCACCTTGTAACCAAACATAAGAGATCCAAGCAATACTCCTAATTGCAGAGGTTACCTTAAACAACTTTTCTAGAAAAATCTATTGTAGAAAAAAGAAAATAAAAAAGAAGGAAGTCCCACTTACCTAAGTGAAAAAGTTATTAATCCACTAACCTCCAAGTGGAAATGAGGAACGACATAATCCATCCCCCAATAGCATGTGAAGGGAAGGAAATTGAGGAGAAGATCACGATTGTGTAGAAAATTTCAAGTTTGATCCATGAATGAATTGCCTAAACAGGTACTTTTAAACCCAGAATGAGTGGTCACATTTCATATCCACCCCACTTTATTTACATTAACAAGTGTGTGCGTAGATGGAAAAGTATATTAACATTGCTATCTGAAATTTTAGTGTAATGGATCGATTTCCATTGAAATTTTGGATTGAAAGCTTTTGAGATTGAAAATTCCCCTCTTGATTAAGTCTTATGATATGAGGAGATATGTGAGATGATTGACTTCGATGGCCCAAGGCAAAAAATCTTTTCCAATTTTCACCACTCTTCTATTATCCAAGTGGAAGAAAATTTCCTTCTTGGATAGATATTTTAAATGTGTTTATTTCGCAAAAAATAAATGATTTAGAAAATATTTTTTAACAATGATCACATGTATCATTTATAAAATGAATGAAGGACAAATAATTTTATCTTTCATAAAAAATTTTAATCATAAATTGTTGTCAATAATAAAGACGCCTTTCATTGATTAATTAGTTTAAGCAATACATGCAATCATTTTTAGGAAAATATATATTCAAAATTATTCATATATTATGAAACAAGAACTAAGGCACAAGCCATATGCAAGTGACAAGTTTGAATGGGTTCGAGGTCACGAGCTAAAGTTCCATTTTGAATATCAAGACCCCAACAAGGACTTCGCTTGTTTCCGGAATGCCTGAGAAATTGTAACCTAAAATCTTAACCAGAACGTTGTCATTTATGGGTTCAACCTTTTGTGGCCCGTTTTATCATGGCAAATGGTAATTACCCAAGAGAGAATTTTAGTAAAGGGAAAGGTTTAGGTGCTGCCGCACACGCATAAGCGTTGATAATCTGTAAACAAAAAAAGGATGTGCTGGCCGACATATTCTGCATCGATGCAATATTCTGCTCATTTTCTTCTTCATAAGACCCAAAACTTCTTTTTATCAAGATAAAAAAGAAAAAGAACAAAAGCATCTTTATCAACCGGACACACCCTGTTCCTCAACCTTACCTCCAGAACAGATATAGAGAGGATCAAGATCCTATGACCCCTATAACTTGGAGTATTGCAGAGAACACCACTTGTTTTTTGTATTTTGAAGTTCAAGGTCCCCTTTTCTTTGTATCTGTAAGTCAAGTTGCCGCCATGAAGCCCCACCACTAGTGATCATAAAAGGCACCGTCCAAATTGTACCAACCGCCATTAAAGGATCATGGATCTCTGACGCCTCCAGCGTGAATGCAATTTCCCTTTCCAGGTAGGCTCTCTGGGTAAAACTCAACGAGCAAAAGCAATGGCAAGAGGATTATCTACGAAGAACCAAACTAAGAAAGTCTTAAGGAAGGAAACAAATGAACAAGAAAGGGTTATGTCAGGTGTTGGGAAAAAACACATATAAGCAAAGACAAGAGTGAGAGAATGGGCTATAGAGAGGGTTTGCTGAAAAAATCAGATTGAGTTCACATAAAAATCACCGGTAGGTCACTTAACAGCACAGTACAAGATTGCCACCACCTTTTAAGTGATATATCTGAACCTGCAGAAGCTTTTTAAAATTTCCAATTTTAATTGGAGAAGATCAATGCATTCAAAGAAGATCAAAGAAAGCATTCAACTCTGAGGGTGGCAAAGAGATAGAGTCCTGTTTTCTAGTTAAGAAGAAAAGTAAGAACCGTATGGATCATGAGTCTGGGATGCAACGAGGTCAATGTCAAGACAATTGTTTTAGAGAATAGCAGACCATATAATGATACAGACCACGAGTTTATGGCCTTTAAGACCTCCTAAAATCACATTGGACTTGATTAGAATCATCTATCTCAATCATTCTTTATGGTATTGAGTCCTGCAAGTTTCGAGTATTAGATTGTCTCTTGTTCTCTGAAAAGGCTAATGATAAAGCCAACAGCTAAGATTTAACATAATTAGAGATCTCTATCAAAAGATTTCTTTTTTCCAGGCAAGGTTCAAGCCCAACATTTCAGTAGCTAACCTCTCAAAAAAGAGAAGTGTTCTGTTCTACAGAGCCATACCGAATGAATATAACAATTTGCCTACATCTACCGATTGACTGAGCTTGAGGACCAATTAGTTTCAGGGAATTGTACCTTCAAATACTTCTTCCTGAAAGAGATATAAGATACAAGAAACTCCAAAACTACCACATCAAAAGGAATCTGCAGCTTATAAGGACACCTTCTAGTGAACCCATAGACTAAATCGAATGCCACAGCTTTTGATAATTGAAAAGGCCAACAAATGCTAAAGTAAAGAATTTGCCAAAGATCATAACCTAGGAATTGCCATTGCATTCTAATCAGTGTTCCCACTCCAAAATAAGCAGTCGAAGTTCTCGAGCAGAGTCAAAATAGGATGTGCAAAAAAAATAGCAAACTTGTGGACACCTTGAATAACAAATGCATGATCAAATAACTCATTGAGCCATCAAAGCATAGACAACCACTGATGATTGGAGGTCACGATCTGCCTTGAGGTGAGTGTGGAAGAATCTCTTGGCCTGCGATTATCGATAGCTTGTGTTATCAGGAAGAAACATAGATCAAAAGAAAATGCACTGGGATTAAGACAGTGGGTGTTGAAGTTGAAGTTAGTCCACCTCTTTGAAAGAATACAACAGCAAAATTCCCTCAACACTCTTTCTTCTGATTCAAATGACACTATATGATTCAGTAGCAACCAATTATTTGCAAGCTCCAGTAAACCCCATAGGATCCATTACAAAACGGTCTGACTCATCTGGAACACCTCTCTCTTCACTGTCGAGCAAAATCAAATGCAAATCCATGACTTAGACAGATAGATCAGTTTTATACAGGAATCAATCAAAGATTACCCTGGTGAGCAGTCCAAGAAATGCATGGGCACGTCCCGGTGAAGGGTTGAATAGTAAGGTGTGGCAGGGCAGGGTATAAGGAAAAGGATACTCTTTACTCTATCTTTTGCAGCTTCTCCTGAGAGAAAGTTCATCACATCATCAGATCCTCTCTATCCAGCAAACCAAAGTACTCAGAAATTCAACATGAAAAGTTTCAACCTACATTTATTGATGAATTGTGAAAAAGACCCAGTCAACAGAGCCATTCAGGCATTCCGATGTATTAAAGTTAAGAGGATAAAGAAAAAGTCAAATGAAAGCAGAAGCATCCCAGTTTTTAATCATAGGCAGAAAAAATTACCTGATGAACTAAGCTAATTTATAAGGCCATAGGAATGTTAGTTGCAAGCAAGAAGCAGATGGCCCATCACCTTCTTGAGGGGCATTTAGTGTGATGTTTCAAAGCTTCTGCTGTCTTGCCATCAGAAATGTAGCACGCCGACATTGCAGCTAGAGAAAATCCCAAGAACATCAAAGCTATCAGAAGTACGGGGAGAACAAATCTGGGTCCACAATTCTGGTTACAGAAGGGAATAAATAGCAAAAAAGAAGGAATTCAGAGTAGCAAATAAGCAAATCCAAAGGGATCGCCTGTACCTGAATTCTTTGTGGCCAAGTACACTACATAGTACTAAAACCCAGGCAATAAGCCCAGAAAGCTTCCAATTTCTGGACATGATGATGCTGGCTAAGGAGAATGGCAAAAGCATAAAAAGCATCCTTGTGAATCCCTGAGTAAAGTACCAGTGCCACTTGTGTGTTCCATAGTAGTCACCACCAGAAGAAAGACAATTGAACATGAAAAAATTCATAGGTACCAAAACCCATGAGCCACACACTAGTCAATCGAGTAAAGTTGCCAGTCCAAGCAGCAGCGCCCTATACAGTATATTAGAAGCATAAATCAATCACGCAAAATGCATCCACAGTTGCATGCCATCAAATGGCCACATGTACCAGAAAGGAAAGATGCATGATTACCCACCCAACAGGAAAAACCTCCAAAAAAATGAATCTCATTCTATCGCAGGCCAAAGAAAGCTCTAGAAGGCCTACTTAAATCCATATAATGGCACTTGTTGGTCGAATTACACAATGCAAATGCTGCCACTACCAAGCCCCATATCCTCATTGATGAGGCATCATGAAGAGATGAAACTCTCAAACATGGCCAGTAATACAGCCCCATGATTGTAAGGACAGTTTCCAAACTATTTGACAATGTCCGTAGATTGTAGATCATAAACCAGTTCATCAACTCAAAAATAACTGACAGAAAGTCAAGGTCAATATTGTTAAACTTCAAGCTGAAAATTCCACAAATCAACAATTTGGTACTAATGGGGATGATACAGATGCTGCAAATTGTAATAGCAAAAGGATACTCCCCATCTAGCGACACAATTGCCAAAAATAAGGTGAAAGAGTTTATATAAGTAGAGATCACCAACTGCACAAAATATTGACTGGAGCAGACTTGGAGCCCTCATCTGCAAAGCAAGAAAAGCAGCTTTGCATATAATAGATGAAAGTAAGAATATTGATCACTCGTGTTATCCATCAAACTTATAATAGCAAAAGTTCTAGTTTCCAGGATTTACCATGAACCAAGGTTTATCAGGACCAAGTACTGCTAGAATCTTGTAAAGAAGAGAAAATATCATTGGATGCAGATAAGTTCAAATACCCTTTTTCCATTCCCACGTCAGGTGTCCATAGCTGGTAATTTATATATCAAACGTTCAAATGTCCATCCTGGGTAACTATTTTTCTAGCAACAAAATATATGTAAAAAGATGCAGCTATAAAACTAACGGAGGCTAACTTACCCAAATGCAATCCAATGTGCAATTTCCAGAGCTTGCAAGTGCTCATCTGGGTTGAAATGTGTCTGTACTAGCAAAGAATTCAACACTGACACAGCCAAGCATAGCATGAACACTCTCTTTTCTGATAAGAACAGATACGATTCTTCCAATTTTTTTTGAGGCAGGTCTTTCAAATCCTGTGATACTTGGCCACCAGCAGCAGTAGCAGAAACACGATGCCTCTGTTGCATGGTCGCTGCATATGCACAGATAGTGACCATATTGCATGTAGGTTGGCAAAACTGAATAAGGGAACAATGATCAGAGTTTAATCAGACAAAGTGACGAACAAAAAATAAAAAAAATGAAAGTGCATTCACCATTCGCAATCAGAGCAACGAATCCGTGCTTTGGCTAAAACTACCATTGATATCTATTTCGGCTGGGAAATGAATCACCTTTCACAACAGTTTCGCACGGATAGCCAATAAAAGAAAATTATGTATGCACGTTATCGGCATCGCCAAATTCATATCCTCTAACCTCAGCCATGCTAAAAGTTACTTGGGTTCGTTCCATCCGGATAAAAAATTTGGAAAACAATCCCTCACATTGGTACAACATAACTCATCTTGTTTAGAAATGACAGAAACATCGCAAGATCATGCAGAGTCCGCTTTCTCCTGCAGTAAACTCAAACTATAATGAGTATGCATTCAAGCATATCTCGTCTTTCTTCTCACTTAACCCATCTGTATGGGATCCAGCTCAAACTGCAGATAGTTTCAAAAGGTGAACTTTAACACGCGATGTTGGATTGTGTAGTGGGAGATCATAGAGCACGAAATGGGCAAATGGGGAAAGAGAAATTACCCGCAACGGCGATCTCCAATTGAGCTAGCGGCAGCTTCACGAGGCGGAACAGCGGGAGTGAATACCGGGGACTGGTATTATATGAGCGATAGAGAGAGAGGCCAACGAGTATCCTCTTAACAATCTTTCTAAAAAATTCATATTTAAAAATATTTAAATTTTTCAATATATTTATACGATCCCTTTTGTAAATTATTTTTCTATCAATGATTCCCTTTTGCTATCTGATCTTTCAAATATTTGATTAGTGAAGTTCAAAGTGGTTTTGCTTAATCTTTCACGTGGATTTTTGGCACATACATGACACATTTGCATATTTGCTAATCACATGTAAATTGATCCATTAACATTTTTATCATAGTGCATGTTACGAATCGATCTATTAATCAAAATCCTAAGTTCTCTATCCACTACAACATTACTTTGGCAAAAATGAAACCACGAAGGAAACTACTACTAAATAAACAAACCTAAAATTTTAGATTACTCTTATTTGCATATAGATTTTCAAGAATTTATTCTTTTTATTAGGTGAATTGCAAGTGTACAATATCAACAAGTAATAAAGTGATGAATGAATATCATTCCCATAAGGATTATTTTTTTTATTTTATCCAATTACTTACCGAAAGTGATCAATTCAAAAATCTAGCTAACCAAATCGAAAAGATAAGTAAAAAGTAAACTAAACCAATTAAAATACTAAAATATAGAAAAAGTCAAAACTTAAAGAATTAAAAGCTAATTAAAATTATAAAGTTAAAATAATCTAAAGCAAACTGAAAGTTAATAATTATCAAGATCACAAAGCATTAGAGCATCCAACTTCACTTAACTATTCATAATTAATTTTCTTAACTTATCATGCAACAAATTAATTTTCAATTGTGTTGGCGAAATTTCCCTAAGATGAATTAAAAGCCGACCTCAATCTAATAATCCCTAATTAGGTATGTTAACTCACACTAACCTTAGGTGAATTTAAACTATCTAAAAGAAAAAGTTTTTGTGGAAATTCCCGGATTCAATCTAAGTAGTCACAACCTAAATCTACTATCACATAAATAATCTAGTGTACATTGACCTAGATTTAATTTATGATTCAATATCACTAATGCGCATGCACACAATCTCCACCCGATATCATGCATACTTCAAAAATCATTCAAAAGTTAGCCAAATTTCTAAAAGTATTAAGATTATGATAAAGAACGATACAATCAAAACAATTGTATTGCATGAAAGTTTTTGAAAATGAATTAATCATGATTAAGATCCATTGTAGCTCTAACAAAAGAAATTTAGAACATAGTAAAAACTAAACTAACAAGAATTAAAGAAAATACTAAATAAAAACAAATTCACTAATTTGAGATACAAGGAGCTTCAGATTTGTCTCCTCCTTCTCTCCTTGATACACACCAACTCCACTAAAATAGAAGAACAAAATCTAAGTAAGAAAACTCAAAATCTTCTATGAAGATTGTGGCTCCAAGGATTCTCTCTTCCTTCTCTTATATTCAGCACAAGAGCGGTTTATATAGCCTCCAAAAATCTGCCCTAAGTCAACTCTTACTAGGATTTGGAAAAGATTCATCCTTATCTCCTTGATTTTCTTTGAACCTTATCTTCAATCATGGTCAAATTCTTCAAATTTCTAATTTGGGATGGCTTTTTCTTCAAGATAAAATATTCTAAAAGATATTTCAATATTCTTGAATATTTGAAAATATTTCTTACAAAATAAAATTATGTGAGTAGCAATTAAATTCATCCAAAATTCATCAAAATTTAGCAAATATCAAGTCTAAATTAGTAAGAATACTCTATTAAAAATAGAGTTATCACTTTTTATTAGTTTTATAAAAATTGCAATAATAATGTCTAGCTTGGATTGAAAATATTATGTATCATTATCCTTCTCGAGATGGTTTCGAGTACAAACTTCATTTATTTATCATCATTAAAGTCCTATATGCATAACCATAATCATTGCCCTTAAGTAAAGAAGATGGTTTTTTTTTTTTTTTATCATGCTCTAACTATCACTCTCAAATTTTTGCTAGTCTCATTGTCGTGCATGCGAGTCAAAATTTATATCTAAAACTAAATCATTTTCACCCAATAGAAATTCGAATCTCCCATCTCCCTCTTTCTATGTGAGAAAATTGGCCATGGGAATAGTTAAATGAAGAATATATTTGAATTCACTGCAAATTGCAAAATTATGGGCTTGCAAAAAGAAATTATTTTTCCTGTTTCACAAAAAACCAGCAGTATTTGAAAGTTGTCTATATTATTTCGATTTTGTTACTGGAAATTAGGGGGGAGATGGTAGCATTTACGAAGAAATTGGCGAATATAAATGGAAAACAAATTTGTCAATCCAGAAACTATTTTTGTTAAGCCAATTAGATCTTTCTTATCCCTAACAACAAACAGTCTCAAAAGGCCATCATCATCTAGAAACCTAGTTGTTGACCGAAAAAGAAAATCTAGAAACCTAGTTAGTTTTTTGGTGAGAAACCTAGAACCTAGGTGAAACCAAGTCCTAACGATCATTTCCAGTAAAAACTCGACAGTTGGTTACACAATCTATCGAGATCGACCAAAATTCGTTGGCAGCTAGCCGAAATGATCCGTCTTTCGGTTTTAGCACCTCAACCATCTTCTCGTCCAAAGATAGAAACTTTGAATGGAAAGTCTTAGTCGGGTATTCGGTTTCCCGATGCTAACTGCAGACCTTTGCAGAGTAGAAAAGCTGAACGTTCTTTATTGTCATGACCCAGAAAGCTTAAGAGAAGAAAGAAGACATTTCTTTTTTTCATTTTTTGCAGGTCGATGAGATGGGTTCTAACACTACCTTCACAACCCTTGGTAATGGTACCCTAGTGTACACTATATGTCCATACTTGCCTCCCAGAGTCAATTCAGATGGTATTTGGGCGTTCCTTCGATATCATACAAACAATCCTCTGGATTTCGCGTTGACTCGCCTGAACCTGGAGCTGATTACGGTGTTCCTCGTCACCGAAGCTTGTCATTTCGTGCTCAAGCGGCTTGGAATGACAAAGTTGGTCTCGCAGATGCTTGTAAGTTCAAACTTTGACGTCCCTTTACTGCTTGTATGGCATAAGCAACGAGTTTGTTTCTTGATTAGAGCAGGTGGAGGAGGAGATGATCTCGGTTTTGTTGGTGGGAGGGGGGGTTCATTTTCGTGTAGTCTGAAAAAATCTAACACAAATAAAGAATGATTTGTTATATTCCCTGCTCTTGATTAGCAGATCGAGGCAAGAACATTGTCTAGATAAAGTACTTTCTAATGGTAGGAGATGAGCCTTGGAAATTTTTGACAGTTCGGGATATGGCAAGCTATACAAATCAATGGTTTTCGAAGGACTTCTCGACATGATGCTTGATGAAAAGTCCGCATGTGGTTAGACATGTGAAGTCATTCAGGACTCTCTTTTCACTGTAGTGTCTCAGGAAATCTATTGAAATTCACTGTATTCTTCAATGGCAGGGATGGCTGCAATGCTTATTCCACCTATCCATTCTGTTTCGTAAATTAAGCAGAACCTTTTTTCTTTCCCTGAAATGAATAAGCGGCTGATGACGGTGTGGGATTTCTTCATCTTGTTTTTGTGAACCAGGCTGGTATAATCCTCGGCCCTAATCTGTTTGGCCGCATCATTGGGAAAAATATGAGGGTTATCTTCACTGTTGAGAGCCAAGAATTGGTCGATACCATTACTCATTTCGGTTACCTAGTGTTTATTCTCTTGATGGGCGTGAAGATGGACCTCAACATGGTCCTGCTGACAGGGAAAAATGGTCTGTACACTGGCGTAGCATCATTGATGATGCCACTGCTGCTCGGACTATTAGGTGTGGTAAAACTCGGTGCTTGGTGGCATCTTCCTCAAGAGAGAAAATTTGCTCTAGTTAATCTTGTCGCTTTGCAGTCTATAACGCCATTTCCCATCGTTTCTTGCCTCCTCGATGACCTCAAAATCTTGAACTCGGAACTCGGCCGGTTAGGGCTATCTTCTGCGCTGATCAATGATGTCCTCAGCATGTTTCTGCATCTTATAACCAACTTGGCCATTGGTGGAGTTGGGCATGGACAGCTTAAGCAAGCTGCAGGAAAATTCGTTGGTATCCTCGTGTACCTTGCTTTCCTTGTCAAAGTGATTCGGCCAGCAATGAATTGGATCATTAGACGAACTCCAGAAGGCAGGCCGGTCAACAATGGGTATGTCTATGCCATAATTCTGTACTTCGTTGCTTCTACGGTGATATTCCAATTGGCAGGGATTTCCAGTTTCCTCGCGCCATTTATTCTGGGTTTAGCCATACCTGATGGCCCGCCATTAGGAGTTTCCTTAGTGGAGAAGTTGGATTGCTTCACTTCGGGTGTGCTTTTGCCTCTTTTCATAACTACGAGGGTGATGAAGGCCAACTTCTCAGAGATCAATTTCAGCAGCGACTTCCTTCAGGTTAGCAGCATAATCACTGCAATAGGAATAGTGGCGAAATTCATAGGCTCAATGGTTCCTTCGTTAGTCTTGAAGTTGCATAAACGAGATATATTGGCCCTCGCTTTCATAATGACCAGCAAGGGCGTCGTCGACTTGGTTGCAATGAGCTTTGTCAGAGACAACAAGGTATATATCAGTGAAAATGCATTGTCATGTCTCGTCTCATATCCAATTTTCTACTTCTGTGATTTGAAGAGCATGGACTCTTTTAGCGACTTCTCTTTTTGGTGTGTGATCTTTTCAGAATTTCTTTCATTGAAACAACATTTCATTGGGAGTTGTTTCCACTATAAATGTCTTTCCTTTCTTTACTGCTTCGCATCTCTGCAGGTTCTGACCAATGACGTCTACTCTTTCGTGGTTGCGGTCATCTTGGCGATTGCAATCATCACTCCATATGGCGTGAAGTACTTCTATGACCCTTCAAGGAAATATGCAGGCTACCAGCGGAGGAACATCTTGCATCTGAAACCCAATGCCGAGCTCCGAATTGTCGCCACCCTTCATCGACCTGATAATGTTGCCGCGATCCTCAACTTGATAGATGCCACTTGTCCCACCAAAGAACGAACCGTCGCCCTCTATGGCCTCCACCTCATCGAGCTGGTCGGCCGAGCCTCTCCCGTCTTTATTTCTCATAGGATGCAGAAGAGGATTTTCGTCAAAAACTCGTACTCCGAGAACATCATCGTTGCCCTCAATCACTATGAGCAAGACAATTGGGGCGCCGTATCAGCAAACGCCTACACAGCAATCTCCCCGCCGAAGTTGATGCATGAGGACATATGCATGTTGGCACTTAACAAGCTGGCCTCCCTTATAGTACTACCCTTTCACCGTAAGTGGTCCGAGGACGGGTCCCTGGAATCGGAGGACAAAAAGCTGAGGATCCTGAACAGCAGTGTTCTTGACAGGGCTCCTTGCTCGGTGGGTATATTAGTGGACCGTGGTTACTTAGGAGGCTCCAACTCGCTGGTGTCGTCAGCTGAGTCGCCACTTCGAGTGGCCATGATCTTTTTCGGAGGCAACGACGACAGGGAGGCATTGACTCTGGCAAAGCGCATGGCAAGCGGTGCAAACATCACTCTCGAAGTCATCCACATCACCCATATTTCAGAGAAAGGCATTTCAACCTGGGAAAAGATGTATGATTCTGAAGTCTTAAAGGACGTCAAGAACGGTAGCTTTGGCAGCAGGAATGTTTCGTACAGAGAAGAGATGGTGGATGACGGACCTAACACTGCACTGGTAATAAGACCTATGGCGAACGAGTATGACCTTATTATCGTGGGGCGGCGCCAGAGAGAAGAGTCTCCTCAGACAATGGGACTTCATGAATGGAGCGAATTCCCCGAGCTTGGGGTCATTGGAGACCTGCTCACTACAACAGATATCATAGGAAGATTTTCGGTCTTGGTCATACAACAACAGAAGGTCTAGCCTCAAAAAGCAAAGGTTCATCGTTGCAGGATTGACTGAGTTTGGCTCTTTCTTGAAGCTGATCGAAGCAATCAGGCTCCTGCTATAGAATCTAGATCTGCAATAGAGTTGCCCAAGGCATTCTTATGCATCGAATTTATCAAGACTAGCCTGATAATCACATCGTAGCCGTTTGTATTCTCTTAAATTTTCCGGAACAATTCAGGAAGCATTTCAAAACAGAATAGGAGGAAAATCAAGCATTAAATGATGAACCTAGTAGCAGGACATGCTGGATGAAACAACACTTCATGCTTTTTGGCAACTCGAAAAAGCTTTGACAGATCGATGCAAAAGACAGTAGAAGCTTCAATAGATGAATAGGCATTGCTTGACAAAGGATATAATTTCATGCAAGTGGCTGAAATCACTCTTTTCAACAAAGTTTAGAGGTCACCGTAAGAATAACATTGAATGCCCTCGGATGACAGATCATTAATTATAGTATACCTTGACAATTTTATGAAAACTTCCCATTGGGAAGTCATAATTCGTGGATGGAAGGTAGACATGTCCACAAAAAGACCCCCAGGCTATCCAAGAAATCCAGCTTGCAGTGCAGGTTTGTCGCTTTCAGAAATGAAGTCACCTTTCATGTGTAAGTTTTTAGCCAGTTCACCAACCACAGCAACGTGGACATCGAAATCAGTTATACCTGGAAAAGACAGAACGATATTTAACACCAAGATAGATTAATGCCGTTCATGTCATGTATAATGACATAGATACATGCCACCCAAAACAACAGTAATATGCGAAAGTTATATATGACAACGCAATTTTTCTTTATAAAACGAAGTTCCACCAGCAAGAACAACGTGTTTTACACAACTCCCATGAACAACCAAAGCAACCTAGGAAGAGCGCAGGTAGGGTGAAAACAAGCTAGCGTAAAACAAGCTAGCGTAACACATAAATCTCAAAACCAACCATAAGGACTCAAAGTATAGTGGAGCAGAAGACGCTCATAAGTATTAACCCTTCAACTTCATATTGTAGTTGGCATCCTCCATCACATATAAATTTTCCACAGAGCAAAAATCAAAGACACAAGGAATCATTTTAAAATACGGATTGTGGAAGTTAGTCAGCATTTGCCACTGTTTAAGATGCACGCCAAGATTCCTAGGAAGTTCCGGTGATTAATAGTATTGTATGGTGAACACAGGGTAGATATAACGACTCATCAAGTATTGCTGAACAGGAAACTCGCAAAAATACCAAGCCTTCCCATTTTATAGATGGTATCCTTCATCCCCACCAAGCAAAAGTCAAAGACGTGGGGAATCATCATTAAAATCCGGATTATGGAAGCTAGTCAGTCTTTGCCCCTGTTCTAAGATGTACCAAGGTACTAAGATGGATTACTGGAAGACCGTATATACAATGAATTAGGAGAATCCCAGTCAGAATTACATGATCAAGTCAGCATTTATGGTTGTTGTGTTCTTATGCAATGTATAGTAAAATAAGAAGTTCAGTTCCTAGATTCTGCATTTGATGACTGCATAGTTGCTTCATCGCCGTAACAAACCCAGTTCGTATTAATGAAGTACTTAGCTTTTCGACCAGAAAAAAAAAAATACCATCTGTGTTCTGATAAAAAATAAATAAAGTACCTTCTGTGCTCCTAACAAAACTTGACAATTGAAATTTGCTTCAGCATCTCTATTGCAATACCAATATAAAGGGAGAAACAACTAGAAGTCAGACACAAACCAAAGCAAGTCCCTATAAAATGAAGCTAGACACGGCGCCTAATTCCATACTCTCTACTTTGAGCCAACAAGATGAAATTTCAAGAGGAAAAGTAAATTAAAGTTTCATTCTTCTCAAATTCGAACTTGGAAAGATCAGTTCTTTAAAAATCTACATCGACAAACTTCGTCGAGTTTATCCATTTCCCACCATACCACAACAAACGGCAAAGAGCCCATAATTCACAACTCGATGCCACATTCCCTCTCAGGCTCTCACACTGCTCACCAGCCAATCAGACTTTCATCGACATCCCCAAGATCCACCAGCCAACAGGGTGAAAAAATATGAAGCCAACGCAGTGAGTGACTCGCTCAGATGCCAAAAAAAGCAGAGTGCTTGAACTGGTCGAAGGAGCGGAATCCAGAGACATGTGGCGGCCCGGAGCCTCGGAGAATGCTTCATGAAGAGCAGGACTCCTCGATTTTGTGGGGTTTCTTAGTCGTGGTTTCTTGAGGGCACAGGTGGGTCGCTGAAATAGGCCTGAACAGAGGTGGCAGCATGCAATGTGAGTGGAAAAAGAGAAGCGAAGGGGCGAGTGAATGTTGGATGAGATGAGGTCATGGAAGTTTGCAGAGAAGGAGGATGAGGAGAAGAGCACCATTTTCGACAGTTCTTGTTCCCTGGGAAGCTACGAAACTGGGATGTTTAGACAATTGCTACAATCCAGCTCAAGATCGGTCATGTCTGGTTGGCTCACCAAATTCTTCCATGGGTGCTGTTCAGTCCTGAAGTCAAACGTAGGACCACAGTTGGCAAACGAAAACAGGAAACAGAAAACGACTTTTGAAATGGTATTTGTAAATTGGAAATAAGATTTTTGGTGTTTCGTTTGCAAAACAAAAGGATTGTATAATTTCATTTTCCCTCAAACATAATAGTATTTTCCTTAAATACTAACCACGGAATACATTTTTCGAAATTAAAGGATCCAAAAAATTAGAGGTCGAGTTAAATAAATTTCCCTAATGACACTAAGTTTTGAAGGAAAAAATTTTCAAAAAAATCCTAAACTTATTACATTTTGGCCAATTTAATCATAAACATATCAGTCTTGTTAATCGAGTTCTAAACAGTTTCATCTTTTGCCACTTGAGTCTATCTACCCAAAATTGAATGGAAATTGCTAATGTGGCACAGCCAATGCTAATGTAGACTTTTTAATAATATTTTAATATTTTTTTGAAATTTTTATGATTTTTTTTTTTTTTTGGTTTTTCTTTTTGTTTAGGTTTTTGGAGTTAGGGCCAATGAGAGATACCGATCAACTCTCACTAGCCCCATGGGAGGGTGGCAACCCTCGCCCAAAGCCAGCAAAGGCCACCAAATCTAGCAAGGGCGTTGCGACACTTGCCGATTCCATGCGAGGGCTCACAAGTCGTCACTTTGGCTGGCGAGGGTGTCACATCCCTCGCCTAGAGTCGATGAGGGAAGCATGCCCTCACCCAAAGTCGGCAAAGAACTGCTGCCGAGGGTCAACCAACAACCCTCATTGGCCCTAACTTCAAAAATCGGGAAAAAAAAAAAAAGCAAAGAAAAGAAAAGAAAAAAAAAGAAAGACCATAAAAATTTCAAATTTTATTAAACTATTATTAAAAAATATTTACATTAGTGTTGACCATACCTAGGACAGACATACTCCACGCTAGCGAATTCCAATCAAAATTAATTGGATAAACTCAAATAGTAAAAGATGAAAGCGTTTATGACTTAATTGGAAAAATTATGGATAAGTACACTAGAAATGCCAAATTTGTATATTATGTTCACTTTGATACCAAAAGTTTATTTTAGATCAATTGAATGCCACAAGTTTGAAAATTGATCACTTAATGCCACAAATTTAAAAAATCAATCACTTAAGTGCCACATCTGACATAGTTGCTAAAAAGCTGAAGTGAACGTCGGAAAAACTGACTTAGCCTAGTAGCCATGTCAGCTTTTTTGGCAATCATATCAGTTTTTCCAATGTCAACATCAGTTTTTCCAGTGTCCACGTCAAAAGTGGCACTCGACTAATCTAAAATAACTTTTTGGTACCAAATTAAACGCCGTACATAAGTTTTGACACTTCTAGTGTTTCAATCTCGAAAAATTTAAAAGATTTAAAACTGAATTAATAAAAGTACAATGGATTTATGATTTTTTTAACAATTTTCCCAAATTTTGAATAACGGTAGTACCAATTTTTAGCTTTGCATTAGCATCACATAAAAAATGAATCCTCTACTATTATGAGGACGAAATTGATTTAGCAAAAATCTAATATTTCGAGACGACGCTCTCGAGAACAACCTTACTTTCATTGATCAACGACATAGACAAAAGAGCGGGAAGGGAGAATCGATGTCGACAACTTTATTGTGAGTCTTTAGATGAGTTCTCATACTGTAGTCCGGAAACATTAACATGTCAATCGGGACCATCGCCCATTCCGAGCAAGTTCGCCACTGCTGCCCCATCGAACACAAACTGGAGCAGGAGTGGAGTTATATCCAAGCCTGACACAGCCGTAGACGAATCGGGATTTCCGCAAATCGAGGTACGATTAATGGATTTGTTGAATTTGCGATCAAGTTTACTCCAAATTAATGTGGGAGTTAAGAATGTGCATTTTAACACTTCTATACCCATAAATAATTTTCACTGAAAAATGATTTTTTTTATTCTGTTCCCAAAAATAATTTTTGAGAATTTAAAGGTTTTTAGTAACTATTCAAAATTTTTATTCCTGAAATAGAAATACGTTTAATAAAATCTTAAAATTTCTAGTTCAAAATATTTCTTTTTAATTTTTTAATGATTTGAATACATTTTTCTTTTTCTTTTTTTTCTTTTCCTATTTTCATCTTCTGCTTCCTTAAGTCATCCATAACCGGCCAGACGATGGCCAATGCCCTCACTAGAGCGTCACCAACCCCTAGTGACGCTAAGCCACGACAAGGCTTGGGCCGTGAGCCACCCCATGAGCTAGGCAAGGCTCGACCTCACCTTGGCTAGGCGAGATCGGCCTCACCTAGATTTGGCAAGGCCGAGCCTCCCCCAACCACTAGCAAGGCTCATCAGCCCACCGCCAAGTAGACATCGGCTTGGCTGGGCAATGCCGGCCTGGCAGTGCGTCGGTAAGGTCTCACCATGGTCGGTGTTGCCAAGAGCAACCGATCGGCCAAAAGGAAGAAAAAGAAAAGGAAAGAGAAAGAGAAATTAAAAAAAAAAAAAAAATTATTTTGATTATGGAATTATTCCTAAAAATAAAGAAGTAAGTTTTTTTTATTATTAATTCTGCTCCAAATCGACTCCCAAAGAACAAAAATTTTATCAAATGAATTTTTTATCCAAATTTATTTTTAAAAATAAAATAATAGAATTAAATACTATTTGGTTAGATTCTAAATCTAACCCACTTGGCCGATCGCCTAATGGTGCGCTGAAGTGTAGGCTTTGCCCAGGACTGTAGGAGCATGTATAAATACGACAAAATGCATCAATTTCCTTTCGCAGAAATAGAATTTGGCTGCGTTTGACAACCGATGGGACGCTTGACCTCTGAAACTAAGATCGATTAGGAGTCCAAGAACCTTAAAATGTATTCCATGTGATCCAACCTATGTAGCTTTATACCATTCAATCACTTGGTCCATCCACTAGAGAACCGGATGCACACTTCTGAACATATTTTTTAAGCTTGGACTGCATTTATTTTATAAAAAATAAATAATTAATCCATAAAAATATTTCCCATTATCAATAATAATTTATATTTGAACATTCTTCATGAGCAATGGATTTTTTTATTCATTTATTTTTATAAATGATATCGACAATTATTTTTAGAAAAATACTTTCTAAATCATTCATTTTAGTGCGAAACAAACGTATCTTTGGAATTAAAACACCACTAGTTAAAAATCAGTGAAACACACATATTGATGTAAACCCTGTCCTCTTTGACTAATCCATAACCAGTCTATATCTATTTGCATCAATTTTGAAAGGAAATTCATTGCCTCTTAAACCGAGAAAAGTACAGGCCAGTTCAATGCTATATGTTAATACCCAACCCCAAAATTGATCTGCTATATGAAACTAAAGTTAAGATGTTCGATTTAAGATCCAGACTGGCCCTCCGATGCTTTACTCGGTGACTGGTGGTGGCATCATTGCAATTACCAATTTTACAAGGATTAAGTGATGTACGATTTGAATTCCATGTCGTTAGGATGAATAATCTTTTGATGGGATAATCTTGTCAAGTTAATCTCGTCGCTTTATAATATGGAGCCATCATAAGTTAATTAAAGCTCGTTCATTTCCATTTAATGGTAAAAATTAAAATTTATTGATGCTAAGCATCTTTGATAAACAAGCATCCATTTGTTAACATTTTTACTTCTCTGTTTTTTTTGTTATTTTGTTCGCCATAAGAAAATAAAAATAAAAAATTCATTTGATAATGTCCGCTAATGTTTTTTATTTTTAGGAATAGAAAATTATTCCAAAGAATAAATTTGGAATAGAAATAAGAAATAGAAAAAAATAACTTTTTACTCTCAGGAATAATTTTTAGAATAATTGTTTTTTGGTCACCACTATTCGTGACCGCCGCCATTGTTACCACTAGTGATTGCCACTTGCCGCTACCGGTCATCGCCCACCACCGCCACTAAAAGAAGAAGATAGTAGAAAATTTATGAATCATATCAAATGTATTTCTATTTCTTTTCTATTATAAAAATATAAAATTTGTACAGTTACCAACTCCACTATTTTACTCAAAAATTGTTTTGGGAATAGAAATATAAAAGAACTATTTCTGAAAAAAAAAATTATTTTTTAGAACAGAAATGTTATCAAACGCATCATAAATTACTGAATTTGACTAAACTGAGTATTCTTTCAATGAAGAAAAGGGCACCCCATCAAACACAAGAATGTTGTAGATCCATATTTGCTTCTGGACAACAACATGAATCGTACACATTGAAGTTACGCTTTGTTGTTGTGTATGTGTTGTATGATGAAGGGAAATTTTGAAATTTTGAAATTTTGTGCTCGTGTAGCATAAAATGCTCACTAATAAAGTAGTTGAGTACATGTAACCTGCTTGAAACCCACGCCATATATATAAATAAGTGAATAACCTCCCAACAAACCAAATATGTAATAACATCTTTGATTTGTAACTACAAGTATCCATTTAAGATTTGTGCATGGCCGTAGATGTCTAATGAGAAAATGTATGTACTGGCAAGATACAATATCATGTAAACGAAGATCAAATTGGGACATGAAGTTCTAAGATGTAACAATTGCAAAAAGAGAGGATCGAGACTTAAACAACGAATGCCTTATAGCGATATTAAATCATACTTTGATTTTGCCTTTTTGTGATTTACAAAACTTTATGAGTTTTTCACCGTCTCCGAAAAGGATAAAAGATGAATTCGTGAGTGGCCTACCAAAGTTAGGTTTTTGTTAAATGATTATGTAAATCCCAAAAGATCGTCTCAAGTGAAATAAGATTTTGTAAATAGAATCTCAGAATTGTCTCTTCAACACGAATTGAACACTCGTTTAAGCTTTAGCAGGTCAGCACCAATGTAAACATATGTGACCTTAATCATAACTCAGGTCCACTCCATCCCTAGCTACCCTCCTGTACCTAGCTCAGAAAAGCCGATTGGCAGTGCAGAGCAATGAAGAAGGACTTCACCGCATCGCCTGACCATTCTATGCCCTCCGCTGTCTGAGCGAAATAAATGTCCCTCACGCTGCAAAAAACCCACGTAGCACGAACACGAAAGCGGATGGGTAAATCCCGTTATTCACCCATAATCCCAATGGTGAATGTTACTCAGATTATAAAGACGAAGAAGAAGAAACGAAAGAAAACACAGACAGATGATGGGAGGGAAAAGAGGAAGAGGAAGATGAGCGAAGAGACAGGGCATCGAAGGGAGCACTGGTTTGTAAGGTGGAATACGAAAAGAGTCCCCACATGCATGCAGAGGGATAGATAAAATCTCTGTACACGAGCATTCCATCTTACAGTTTTTTTTTTTTTTTTTTTTTTTGGGTCTGCTCCTTCTTACGGTTTGGCTTTCTCAGTCGGGTGTATATCTTCGGGTCTTGGTCTTTGCTTAGGCTGCAAACGAGAGAGAGAGAGAGAGAGTCTGATGGTGAATTGACTGTGTCTTGTCACGTCAGGAGGGCTGTGACGACTATTGGATTCAAGATTACTTAGAGCTGACTGAATAGTGAAGATGCTCCTAGGCTACAGCCAGGACCCCCCGCTCCTCCAAAAAAACAAAAGAAAATAGTGAAGATGCTCCAGCTAAAAATTAAGAAAAAAAGGGGCAAATACCCCAACAGTCATGGCCGTTTGTTGTGATAACGAATTTAAAATCCCCTTCCAAACGTATTAAAAAAAAAAGCACAACCTTCCATTATTAAGATAAATGTATCTTTCCAACGCTAATTTAGAGAAAATAATGCGATTTTGGTGTCGAGGGAGCATCCCAAAGTTAGTGATAGCCAGTAAGCAACAGCATGGCTTCATTATTTTAAAATAATATATGCATGACATAAACATAATTTCTAAATGCATCGACATTCAAACTTGGGGTTTTTTTTTTAATGAATGGCAATTTAAATCTAAGTTACATTTATGTGAATTCTAACTTACATTAACGATATGTGACCTGAACTTAAATGCTATCTATATGTGAACTAGTTCTGATGGCAAGCGAGAGAATTATGAACTAATTTAACATGACATGCAATCTAAGTCTAAGCATATAGTTGCTGACTAATATGGGTATCATGACACAAATATTATGACATGGACTTTATGAAATGGATATGATGACATGGCCTTAAAGCATGCGAGGACTAAGTGGACAGGTAATGCATGACATGGATTTTGCAAAACTAATTTTACATAATATATGCATGTTATTTTTTTACTATTTTCTTTTAAAACTAAAATAGGAAACTACTTAAAGCATATAATGACCTAATATAAATTAAGAAATAATTTGTATAAAACCATCCCCTAATTTTCTACATGGTTCATAAATATGTAATTCTAAATTAGGAAACTAAGTGGATGTTCTTATATAGGCAAAGATTAGGGTTTTCTGGAGATATCCCTTTACTAAATTGAAAAAAAGAAATTGTGTGATGTATTCAAGATTGGAAAATTTGTGATCTATTTCATTCTATATCCAATAACTGAAATTTTGAACTTATATGCTTTATTGTTCTTCAATTTAATCATAGAACGCAAATCTTTCCTAGTTTGACTTCCTTCACATGCAAGCCATATGTGAAATTTTGGCTTCTATGGGCTAGGTAAAATTTTGTAATCTCTTGAACTTAATTAAGATAATGCAAGAGCTCATAGCATCCTTACTTAGCTCAGTCCAATTATCATGCACTTTTTGTGGGCTTATTATTACTAAAAGACAATGCTTGTAATATGCATATGTAATTTAACAATATTTTTGTTCAGGGATAGGGGATGATTCCAAATTTTTCTGTGTAATGAATAGGTTCATTTTAAATTTAGTTGTCAATAATTATGTATTTTAATGAATGATGTTAATCAAATGGGATATATGTGCATCTTATGAATTAAACATTTAAGTATCTAATCAGAACACATGTCTTGGTTATTTGTAGTTTTTTTTTTTTAATATGTTTCACCAAAAATGGGTGCTTATGCGAATAATGAAATTTTCTTTGCCAAATAGATGGTTTCCAATTTTTATGGAAATGGTAACTATGGCAATTTTGGATACAAAAGCGTTTGGCTTTTTTTAAAGGTAAAAATGAAATATAAGGATTCTTAAAGTAAACAATAAGTACTAAAATTTAAAAAACTAAATTGTTGAAAGTTGCCCTAATAGTCACCATTCCCATGTGGGTAAGAGGAGTTGGAAAGTTCGATTCTTTATCTTCTCAAAAGGATCGAAAGTGGTGACATTTAATTTTAGGTGTGGGATTCGACTAACATGTTATACAAAAATATAAAATGAAAATTCAAAAATTGAGTTATGAGTTAAAGCAAGAAAAAATTGAACTAAAAATTATGCATTTATTAAACATATTGGGAACTTGGGTTTGTAGTGATGATTCTACTATTACAATGTATTTTTATAGTCCCCTAACGACGATTGCAACATCTGGTTACTATTTTAGATATAATAAAAGGTGCGCTATCCGATATTCTTAGCATGCTAGCAATTATTATCTATAAAAAATTACAATTTCCAAGGCCAGTGAAACGCTCAACTGTTACTTGGTATTGCCGCCTCCACTCATATCTTTATCCATATTTCTCTTCTTGACTCACCCTGGTAGCCAAGTTGTAAAATAGCCAATCCCATGTTATCTGTCTATGAGTCATGGTACTCACTCAACCACTTATCAATATCGATATGGTAAATTATTCATAATTGCATCACGTAACTATCAATGTCCACGCCACGTAATTATTGATTTTCCCCTTACATGAATCATTTTAATTAAATAACCTCACCTCATTGATCAAACTCTATTACAAAGAGTTGGCTTTTTATTTTTTGCTAAAAAATTTAACCACTGACTTTTTTTCTAAACTAATTTTCAAATTCGACTATTCGTGGACATGTCATGATCACCTTGACAACTTATGCTTCCCTAATTCTTTTTTATTATTTAAATAGCACCGAGCAGTGCAAAGCGCAGGACGAAGCAAGGCGGCTTAACACTTGTTCGCTGATTACTGGCCATTTAAACTTAGCGGCCTCAAGTCACGCGTGAATTTTCGTCATGCAAATACTATCATGTCAAAGTTAGATGAAAAAGTGAAAAAAGAAAAATCACAGAAACCAAATTACAACAGAGAAATCATCACGAAAAGTAGGGAAAAGTTACCCCAACCCCCGAAAACTGAACCAACGAATAATCGTCAGCATCGTATCACTATTAAACCCTAGCCTGCTGTTCCTCACTGTCAGAGAAAGAGAGGTGGGAAAAAAAGTTAAAAACTGAGATAATACATGCCCACAAGGAAATAACAGGAAGTGATTTGTCTCGATCGGGGCAGCTTTCTTGAAAAAGCTGAATTATGTGTTTTCTCACTTCTGAAATTTTCGAGAGATCTCCTTTGCCAGTCCATCTAACCTTAAATACCGTGTCAAACAGTGTTTAAGACACAACTCCTGTTTCGTAATTATTGGGAAAAAAAAGTTAATTTTCTTTCTATTTCCAGCTTGTAGATGATCTTTCATGGAAGAAGCTGTGTTCTTTAGCTGCATCTGTGTATTCCTTTAGTCACTGCTTTTGTGCGTGGATTTGGACTCTTGCCTGCTTGGTGGCAGCATTGGTATGGGGTATGAGTACGTGCGAGCGTGCATTGTCTCAATCAAATTGTCAATAAGAGCGAAAGTAGGTCGATTCAGTTCACAGGCGAATACGAACGTTTTCCTCTCACCAATCTTACCTCCTCACTTGAATATGGAGTTATCAATTTTCTCTTTTTGCTTTTTCACGAAATTACAGATTGATATTGCCTAATTAGCGCAAAGCAATGATTATTTTGTAACGGGTGAATTACACGTTGTGTATGTGAATTAGCTAACTTTTTTTATGATTAATTGTTATGTTTAATTAATCCATTAACTTAAACAAGATGTAAGTCAAAAATCATAATAAATAATGCAAACATGAGATTGTTTGCACTGGAAAGTCCAAAAAGGTCAAGCAATGCAACGATTTTAAATTCCATATGTTGATTAGTGATTGGTTGTGGCGGCAACAAAAGAACTATGATACATTGTAATAATTTGAATTTTCATGAATTCATAAACAAAATTTGACATAGGGGAGGGAATTACCAACCGTGACGTGAATAATCAAAGGAAGAAATTGCTTTTATATTGCTTAAAACATTCTTGATTTCAAATTAGCAAATTGGTAAATTAAGCTATAGAATACCACTTTAACATAATTAATATCTATAGAATTGATTTTATTATATGGTAAAACCTTACTTAAATATCTCAATTTCATTCCATTCCATTCCCCAAATGTTTTTTTCTTACCAATTAAAATTAAAATTATCATTTCATTCCATGCCTGCGTAAACGAAACAAAAGAATCACAATTCTCATTCCATTCTTTTTTCACTCCATTTCCTCCTTCCATTCCATTTTAGTGTATCACATCCGACATTAGTACAAATGGAGCGAGAACTCTACCCAAATGGAAAATTTGACAAATTTTTTGAATTCAAACATAACAATAGAGGGCATGCTTCCCATAACAAGCTAACTTTAATAATAATAAGAGCATAAATAATGAGGGAATATTTTATTTGAATTTATACATAATTGAAGGGGCAAGATTAAGAAGCTGAATCCCCACCTCGTGCCTCTCGGAAGAAGAATCCTTCACCATCCATTTGGGATGGATTCCCAGTGGCATTTTGTCAGCCTTGATACTAATCGGATGACTTTGAGATGAGTGATGATATAAAGTCCAACGTTGTGAGTCGAAAAAAGAGTTTGAACACTCATGCCATTGTAATGGCATGAATATAATCTGCGCAAAAACAAAGGGTTATTTTGTCCATGTTAAGAGAGTCAGAATGATTTCGAACGATGCATTTGGTCTTCCCTTTAAGAATACATTGACGAATGAGGTGATGAAGACTAATTTGCCAAAGAGGTGAAGTAACTAGTGAGTCAAACAAAAGATCACATAAACATACAAATGTATAAGCGAAAGGGACACAGCACTGGACTGCATCTTTGATTCTTCATCATCATCTCCTTCTGATACCATATTCAATGCAGCCCCATGCTGGGGTTGAAAGTTGCAGCCTCTTTCCTCTCCTCCCCCTCAAATTCGAAAAATCCGAGTCCCTATGACTTCCTTATTATGCCTTTCGAACTAACGTGACTGACAAGGTAAAAGATGTGAAAACAGATGAGAGAGAGAGAGTGAGTGATGCGCTTAATAAGTGATGATGGTAATGTCACATTGCCACTCTCACTGCCATTTCTGTACTTCCCTATTTTGCCTTCCCTCACATCACTCCCTCCTTTTCTTTTTCTGCTTATAACTGATAATCCCACACATGCAGGGTGCGATAGAGTATGTGTTTTCTTTTTCCTTTTTTATTTTTTTACGTTATTTCAACTTGGTGGAGCTATACACCTATTTGGGAATGTCAGTGATCCCTGCTCATCATTAATTTCCTCTTCCTTATTTGTTTCCTTCTCTATATAACGAGCTCCCTTCAGTCGCTTCATCACGCGTCTCTTTCCCATTTCCATCACTTCATAGTCTTCGCTTCAAGAGTCACCCAAGTTGCAGGTACCCTTTGGCATGAGGGTATATGAAGACCCATTTGATCCTCTCCTTGACTATATCTGTCTCATCTTCTGTCTGTTTTTGGCCATCCCCGAGAAAACTTGGCATCAAGAGAAAGAACTCCAGTTCTTGCTTGGTCAAGAGGAAGAAATGGAGGACGGATTTTAAATCAACATTGTGATGGTGCTATCCTTCTTGAGCTGAAGAATATGATAATTTTCTTCTTTTAAATTTTTTTCTTGACCTTGCAAGACTTTTTAGGATTTTTAAATTTTATGGCCGTTCTCTATTCCGTCTTTGTTTGAATTTTTAATTTTTATCTTGAGTAAATTTTTTATTTTTAATTATGTTATCTACCCCTCCTGAGCTTCGACCTTATTGATCTTGTAACTTCTAGTTGCTGTCTCTATGTAGAGAGTACTTATTTTGTTAAGACAACTTTTATATGGTTTCGTCGCTTTCTTGTGCCCATCTCTACTTTATTTAAGTTATTGAGAAGGCAAATGCATGTTCACGAGGAGCACAAAATTTGAAGTATTTCCCGAAGTTGCTTGTTATGATGTCTTTCGTTATGCTTTTTCTCTCTCTGAAGAAAGGGCGACACAGGGACTGCACAAAAGGTTTCATGTCAGTCAAAATTGTACTATATACACGCTTAAAAGTGAATAAACTGAGCTCAAGGCAGAAGATAAGGTTCGTGTTCATTGCCGATACGCGCAGTATTACATATAACGAGCCAGGGTTTTGCTGTCCTTTTTTCCTCCTTTACCTTTAAGTCAAGTCATTTGTCGGCAGAACTTGATAATAAGCGTTCCTAAATCAGTTCTTGCTTTTCGTTCCTTCGTGTTTGAAAGAAAATATATACTTAAATCAAGCAGATCGATTTTAAGAAGTGCTTAACGCATGGCTAGTTAAATCGTGGAGCTTGGAATGATGTTGCTTAGTGTTTAGTGTCAGATCAGCCACATTCCAGAAGACCATGCAAAAACATGCAGTGCAGGAAACTACTCAAGAGAGAATGCACGTTAATCTAACACCAACGATTGGGGAAATATCACTAATATATAGATAAAGTAATGACCACCTAGAAGGAAAAAAAGAGAGTTGCTGCAATCACAAAGCTCCCATTCAAGAAGTCGAGGAATTTGCAAAAGACTTGCGTGTGGAATGTTCATGTTCACCATTTAAATGTCATGCCAACGATCTCAATCCATTAAGAACAAACACATAGTGTTAGGGAAATTTGATTTCTAAAGAAGATAGATGTACTAATTGATTCTTTGATGTGTGATGACTATCATTGTTCTTAAGATATTATTTGTTCTCATTATTATTACTGTTAAGTTTAGAACAAATATATCTTCAAGATATACACTAAAATCGCAGAGAAACGAGTTCAGCAATTACTTGACTCTCTCTTGGAATTTCTCATTTGAATATATTAAAGTGGAAGAAAGTTATGAAGTAGAAGTATTTCTGAATAGTTGCAGTTATTATAAACAATATGTGAATTAGTTTTTACTCTCAAACAACCAATAGGCAAACCTTTTGGGAATATGTATCTTATCTCTAATCATCATCACTTTTCATATCAAGAATAACTTTTTCTCATAACTATTGGTAACTTCTTTTTAGGATAAAAGTCATCTCTTTTCATAACCAGGAGTTATGTCTTCTTTTGATCAAGTCACATCCTTTAACCAACAATCACATATACTTTTAATAAAGAGCCATCTATTTTATAATAACAAACTATTTTAACAATTCTCTCACTGAATTTTTATTTACACTAATTTACATAAATTCATACATACATGAAAGTAAGTATTAAGATTTGAACCTTCAATTAAGGCAAATAATTCCATTGACAAAATCAGTATTGGATAATCATAATTTCACTTGTTAATCAAATTATCACATAAATGAATTTATACACATTTGGTTAGAAATTTCCTTTACTTAGGCACTTTTATGACCTTGTGCTCCTCCTGCATTTATGAACATTTACAAAAGTTAATTCAACTTTTGTTAGAAGTAGCACCACTTTTATGCTCATCTAGGTGAAGTTCCTAAATTTATTACATTAGCATTGTCTTGCTAAAATCTTGAACTTCATTAAGAGTGTTTTCTTACACCTATTCTCTAAACTTTCCATGAGTATTGATCTTGTGCCCCAATACTTGATCACCATCAAATTACAATAGGTTGTTGTTACCCATTTAACTTTAATAATTTCACTTAAAGATTATACAGTTGCCTTTCCACTATGCTTAACTATTATCGATTGATCTAAGACTCATTCCCTTGGTAGTGCTGCTCATTAAACCTCTTGAGAGTCCTTTAGTGAATGGATTGGTCAAGTTAACATTTGCCTAAACGTACATTACTAAAATAATTCCATTAGCAATCAATTATCAAATATATTGATGTTGCAAACTAATATGTCTAGATTTTCCATTATATATTTTAAAGAAATATAGTTGCCATACTATCATAATATAAAGATATGTCCGCCATTGGTTGTGGCCACAACTCAATGTGCGGACCCCTAATGCCAAATACTTGTCACGGAAGAACACTTAAGTGTCAAAAGTTTGGAATTGTACATTTAAGTGCCAAAATCAAAGTAAAATGATTAGTTAAGTGCCAATGGTGAAAAAATCCAGCAAAACTGCCACGTGTCATTTTTCAGTAATTTTATTTGTTGACGGAGTAATTTTTTTCAAAATAAAATATCCATGCGGCAATTAAAAAAAATTGTCCAAGTCATACCAGAAAAAAAATTTTAAAAATCGATTTTGTTAAAAAAAAAAAAAAGGAGGAAGGGGAGGATTGGGCAAGATTAATCAATTTTATAATAATATATTTTTAAAGTTATTTAATATTTTTTAAATATTTTTAAAATGCCACGTTAGCACAAAAAAAATGACATCATTTTAGTTGAGTTTTTACTAACTCAGCTTTCGACAAGTCACGTAAACAAGTTATATTATTAAAATAAGTCATGTTGGATTTTCGATGGCCTTTGCCGGTATTAACACTTAAATGATCTAATTTTCAAAAAAAAAAAGTGGCACTCAAGTGTATCTATAATAATTTTTGGCACTAAAATATTTCCTTGTGCCAAATTTTGACACTTAGGCTATACTTTTGCCCCATAACTCTATATCCAATAGCAAATTTCTTAGCCATTCAGCTTCTTTACCAACCGCCGATAGTGATATAAATTCAGATTTATCATTGAATGGGTTATACATGTTTGCTTCTTTCATACCCAATAGATTGCAGCATTTGCAAGCTAAAAACCCATCCAAATGTTGACTTATTATCAATTGTGCTTGTTATCCAATTAATATCTGAATATCCTTCTAGTACTGTTGATTGTCTTTCATAAAATAGACCATAATGCATTTTTTTTTTTTTTAAATCACTAAGAATTTTACTTATAGCCTTTCAATGCACTATATTAGGATTACTAGTAAACCTTGATAATTTAAAAACAATAAAGGCTATATCCGGTCTAGTGTAATGCATAGCATACATCAAATTTCCAATTGCACTGGCATATTCCAAATGTGCTAAAGGTTGCACAGTATTTTCCATCAATTTAATGGATGCATTATATGGTACATTTGAACTATTTAATTCCTAAATATTGGAATTTTTCAATGATTTTTCCACATGGTGACATTAGCTTAAAGCACAACCCTCACTATGTTTGATCACTTTATACCTAAAATTGTATCAATTTCTCATAAATCTTTCATTTTAAACTAAGAAGATAGATACATTTTAATTTTATTTATACCATGCATATTTGTACTAATAATGGGCATATCATTTACATATAAGTATGTTATAATTCCATACTCTTTAGTAAATTTTGAGTAGATGCACTTATTAGCATTGTTATGCTTAAATTCATATGATAAAACCACCAAATCATATTCTTCATACCATTATTTTGGTACTTACTTCAAACCATATAATGATTTGTTTAACTTACAAACCTTATTTTCATTTCTAAGTAGAATAAAACCTTCTGATTGTTCCATATACACTTCATTTTCTAATTTACCTTTAGAAAAAACTATTTTAACATCCATTTGATGCACATACAATTCATAAATTGATGTTAGAGCTAGTAGAACTCTAATTGATGTAATTTGAGAAACCGATGCATATGTATCAAAGTAGTCAATTTCCTTCTTTTGCTTATAAACCTCTGCTACTAACCTTGCTTTAAAGGTTTGTAAAATACCATTAAGGTTATATTTTCTTTTAAATACCCATTTGCATTCGATTGGATTTCATCTAGAGGCAAGTCAATTAACATTCATGTATTGTTAGCAATAATTGAATCCATTTCTTTATTAATTACTTCTTTAAAAATGATGCATCTCTGGATGCCATTGGCTCACTAAAAGTCCTTGGATCTTTATCCAAGTAAATAAACACGTGTAATTTCTTCACAACCTTTTCTCTATCTCCTTCCACTAGGAGAGTTACAAAATCAGAACCAAAATTTTTTAATTTTCTTCACTCTTTGACTTTTCCTTAGTTCGCTTGGAGAATCAAATAGTTTTCTTTTAATTAATGAATGATTGCTTGTGTCATTGTTGTTTGTAAATATGCTGATACACCATTTGAATCTTTAAGAAACTTGTGTTAAAGAAATTCAACATTCTTGATTCCATGATAACATTAGATTCAACATCTAATAAATGACAAGCTTTAGAATTTTCAACATATCCAATGAATACACTTTTCGATACCATTGGTCCTAATCTAGTTCGCTTATGATTAGAAATTCTATAGTATGCAATGCATCCCCATACTTTAAAGTGTTGGATATTTGACACCCTTCATTTCCATAGTTCATATGGAGATATTTTAAGTTTCTTTGAAGGAATTTTATTGTGAATATGACATGTAATAAGAAATACTTATTCCCACAAATTTATTGGCAATTTTGCTTATAGGATCATGGAATAAACTATATCCAATTCTTTCTTTCTACAAATCCATTTTGTTGTGGTGTATAAGGTGCATTTACTTGATGTACAATACCACTTTTCTCATAAAATGCAGAAAAATCTAATGAGAAGTATTCTCCTCCACAATCACTTCTCAAAACTTTGATTTTTGCATCCTTTTGATTTTCAACTACTACCTTATATATCTTGAACATATAAAAAGATTGATATTTAGATTTCATTAAGTAAACACGAGTATATCTAGAGTAATTATCAATAAATGTAATAAAATAATGATTTCCACCTCTAGTTACTGCATCATTTAATTTACAAATATTATAATGCACAAGTTCAAGTACTTTAGTAAATCTTTCTATATTTGAGAATGATTTCTTAGTCATCTTTGCTTGTAAATATATTTCACAATCTTTTTTATCCAAATTATCACATGATATCATACCAATTTTATTCACATATTTTAAAGTATTATATCCAACATGTGATTATCTATTATGCCACAAATATAATGACTTAAGTATATAAATAGAAACGATATTCTCATTAATACCTAATTTGAACATTCCATTACAAGAGTACCATTTCCCAACAAACATCCCATATTGAAAAAGGATAAGTTTATCGGCTTCTAACACAACCTTAACCCCATTCTTGCACAACAAATTTGCCAATACAAGATTCTTTTGAATATTGAGAATATGTAACACATTGATCAAAGTCAATTTCTTTTCAGAAGTGCATTGCAATTCAACTGTGCATGTCCCTAGAACAATTGCAGTATTGTGATTTCTCATCAGCACTTGTTGTTTCTCCTCCACATGTGTATAAGATGTGAATTGCTTCTTATTATTGCAGACATGCACAATTGCATTGGAATCAAATCACCAATTTTTTGAATCATTCATAGTTGCCATGTTTAATTTAGTCATCATTCCAATTTGTAATTTGAAGACCATAGCAACTAATCCATTGATATTTTGCTCCACAATATTTGCTGTTATATCAACCTTTTGCTTTTTTTGGTAGCAGCATTCCTTCTTATAGTGGCTTTTTTTACCACAATAAAAGCAAGATTTGTCATTCTTGAATGTGCTATTGTTGCTAGGCTTGTTGATGTTGTTGTTATCAATGAACTTTCTCTTGTTTCCCTTCTTATTTTCTTTGTCTCTACTCATGTTGCCATTCTCAATAAAATGAACCTTGTTTGTAACTTCTTTCATGCAATTAGCCTCATGTTCTCGAGAACCTCCTTTAATTCAAATGTGTTATATCAAATTATCCACTGTCAAGCTCTCTATTGTATGGAGAAGTTTCTTTCAATAATCATTCCAAGTTGAAGGCAATTTTGAAATAATTGCAGCAACTTGAAGAGGTTTAGAAACTTCAACCATAAGGTCCTTGAGTTTGGCAACATATATTTGTAGTTCTTCCACTTGCTTCAAGACAGATTTTCCATTAATCATGATAAGTTCAAATTATTTCAAAGTAGTAAATCTATTAGTATCTTATTTATTGATATTGTATTTGGTCTCAAGGCATTCCAAATGTCTCTAGAGATTTGTGTAAGATCGAAAAGTTTCATACAAACAATTTGATAGAGCATTGAGAATCCTTCCTCAGCACCTCCTTTCATCATCCTCATGTGTTTTCCCTACAACTTTGATTTCATCAAAATCATCATCCTTTGGATTAGGGACAACAAGCAAGTTGGGGTCAAGGATGTAGAAGATACATAATTTAGATAGAAAAAGAATCATTTTATCCTTCCAATGGATGAAATTTGTTCCATTATAAGGATCGATTCACAATTTGTCAAGATTGCGAGCACTTGAAGTAGCCAATGTCTCTATCTCCATAACAACTAATATCTTAAGATTGTTGAGGAAATTTGATTTCTGAAGAAGATAGAGAAGTACTAGTTGATTCTTGATGCTTTGATGCGTCATGACATCATTGTCCTTAAGGTCTGATTTGCTCCCACTATTATTGTTGTCGAGTTTTGAACAAATATACCTCCAGGATATATACAAAAGCCCTAGAGAAACAAGTTCAGCAATTACTCAACTCTCTTTTAGAATTTCTCTTTGAATGTGTTAAAATTACATGTATAAAAAGAGAAGAAGAGAGTTTTGAAATAGAAGTATTTTGAATAGTTATGGTTATTATAAACAATGTGTGAATTGGTTTCTACTCATAGATAACCAATAGATATACTTCTTGGGAATAGATACCTTATCCCCAACCATCATAATTTTTAATGTCAATAATAACTTTCCCTCATAACTATTAATAACTTCATTTTAGGACAAAAAATCATCTCTTTTTATAACCAAGAGTCACATTTTCTTTTAATCAAAAGTCACGTCCTCTTAATCAAAAGTCATATTGTCTCTTAATCAAGAGTCACATCTTCTCTTAATAAAGAAACACATCTTTTAGGATAACAAAATATTTCAACACTGGTGTGGGCATATTGATTTTGATTTTTGAATGCTAAAAGATGTCTGTTCATATTGATTTGTGCTGACTTGGTTTAACTCGTGGCAAACTAGAGCCAAACATTTGAACATGCAATTTACAATCGAGCACTCCATACAAGTCTTTGGACTAAAATAAAGTAGAGCTTCGAATCAATTTGATAGCCGAACGTTCTTAGTATCATGTCTCTAGCATGATTTAATTCTTCATACATAATAGCCATGAAAGATTGGACTGCCTGAAATCTGGATTTATCCAGGAAATAATGGCAATGTCCAGATGGCGAGTGTCGCATTTGTTGAAGGGAAAAATTAGACAGAGGGTGGATTAATCATGCGTCCCCGAGAGAGATAGGCAAAGCTAAAAAATAAGTGGGAAAACAAGCGAGATAAGCAAAGCTCAAAAATAAGCAAAAGAACTAGTCGCATGATGGCAAATAACATTCCTGGACTAAACTACTCAATGGGTTAACTAATACCAACCGATGGATCTACAAGCGTCAAAACGTTTTGTTTAGAAGATGTACAGACAGTGGATGAGACATTTCTGTCGATAAAGAGAAAAACACTGGAAATACAGCAACCAGCACATTGACATTAGGTATTTACGGTGATTAGAGCCTTGTTTACTGGGGATTCTTGAAATTCTTTACTATACTTCAATCGAAATATAAAACATTGCCCTGGAACTTCGGGCATCCACTATTCTGTAGCAGCCACGCACTGATTGAATGCCGAAAACCACGTTCCTTGGCTCACTGATCGATGACCTGATCGTCTCAAGGCCAATCTCCAGCACCTACTTATGTGATTCCGCAGTTTCCTATAAACAGGTAAAGGAACCAGAGGACTTGTGGTTGGAGCTCCCAAGCAAAGTCTCTGGTTTATTTTTTGTTGAACATAATTTGTGAAAGCTCAAGGCACGGAAAGATGATCTCAGCAGCGAGATTAGCATGCCATGGAAAGTCGGCTTGGACCCAGCTCCATAGCATGTGCAGAACGCAAGAGATGGGCTCGCATTGGCAATTGCCCTATCAACTGGCCTTGTCCCCTGAAGCTTAACAAATGAGACAATGCCATGCCGGCACAGGGGACATACGATAGAGCCCGGAGGACCATGGACAATGACAAGACTGCTGGTAGTAGAGCATAAGTACAGAGCACACCTAGTGCAGAACTGATGACCGCAACCTGCATCAGTAGCATGTACCATTCCTTGTGATTGTTGGCAAATTCAGGTGACAGTAAAATATTCTTGATCATCGCTAATTGACAAAAAAATTTACATGTAAATCAACATTTTCTGTGCTTTTAGCATCTAAAGTAGCAGACCGACTTCTTAAATGGCCTTTTCTTTCCCTCCAGTCAGTACCAGAAACTTCATGCTAAATTTCTAATTCTGTTTCTTCAGATAACTAAAAGGGTGAACACAATTTCCTCCTGGAAGATTGAATGATTGAACTACAAAATCCCTATTTGCCCAAAAATAAACTGCAGAATCCATAGATTCTGGTGAACGAGAAGCTTGCGCTCCTAGTTTTATGCTGAATGACAGAGCATATACTAAAAGCAGAAATGAAATGTTAATTAGTCTCCCAGCTATATAAGCAGCTGACTGCATTCACTAATGCAGAGAGATAAAGAGAGAGAGAAATCCTGAGAATAGTCCTCGAACTTTCTTAGTATACCTTCTGCAGCCACAGAGCACTTCCTCTCTAGGCAAATCACGCAGGTCTCTCGGAATGATGCGTGCAAATTGCTGCTTTTCCATCCACATTCTCTGAAACGATATAAAGGGGGGAAAACTGTGTTTCTTACTTGCCACTTGAAAATCATTTGCTGCTTCGGCATGTAACCAAGCAAAATCATAAACTGCCATCAGATCACGGCACTATGCAAGGTTTTCGCTTTCTGCATAGTGTTGATGCTATAGCATTCCTGCTTAATACCAAAATGAAATTTTTTGGCCAGAAACTTCCAGTGACTTGACAAGGTTTTTCATCATCTCACCTAAACAGTTCTTTTAAGGTTTTAAGAAACCACTAACTTGCATGATGGCACGGGGCTTATGAGAAGAAGGTCAAATCTCTACGCTGCTAACGCCATCTATGGTCAACGTTCAGAGACAGAGCCAATAGCAAAGATCGATGCATAAGTGGGTACACAGAAAATAAGCAAAATCAGAGGATTCCTGCATATGTGGTGCAGAGAACAAAGGTTTGAGAAGATATGGCATCTTTGGTGCAGAGAAAAGAAAATTTTAATTATGTGGCTCGTTACCTCCTCCCCAGTGGAATAAGGAACTGGGAAGGAAAGAACCTTTGTTAAGGATTAATTTAAAATCCTGCATGTTCTGGACTTCAATTTGTGCAGAAAGTTAGCCCAATGCAAAAGAGTCAAAAAGCTTTTTTTTCCAGAGATAAAAGAAGAAAACCGACTACTCATCAATGCTTCTTCCATGCATGATATTAAAGCACATTAAAAATTTAGATCCTACTCACCTAGCAATGTTGACAATGCTCATCAGAGGAAGAGAAATGTAAGGCGAAGGAAGAGTTTGCAGCAGACCATCTGGCTGTCCCCTGAGGATTTCTGTAAGCCAATTTCTGTGCCATGAGCGTGCAATCATCAAAGGAGTCCAACTGTGAAGAAGGCAGAATCATTAAGATAAGTTTTTAGTGCTATACCATTGGTACCAAGCAAACACAATATACACCAAATCAGAATGTCAAAAGAGAAGAAAAATTAATTGTTCATGAGGAAATTATACGCCTTTCAAAAAGGCAAAATATATGAAACCATATGATACTGATGATGCGTACCCATTACTGTTTACAGCAGTAAGACTCGCACCATGGCCTATCAGGATCTGAGACATAATGAAACAATTTTAGTCCTTCAACAAGTACGCTCAAGGAATCAACCGTTCTAGTTAATGTTTCTGTGTTTTGCTTGTACTTTTTTTCATTAGAAGGTACCTGACAACATTGTTCATTTCCACCACATGCAGCATAATGAAGGGGAGTACTTCCAGCACCTGCATAGGGATGAAGCAATTCACAGCGTTAAAGGACACAATATGTGAGGAGGCAAGTTAATCAGAAATCAATGTCATAGATGCAGGAAAAGAAAGAAGAGAAGCCAATTGAAGATTCATTTTGATGTAGCCATTAGCCACCACTAATGCCAGATACACTTCATAACAAAAACAACTCCTCAATTTCTTATTAAGTACGAAACAGCTCAGATCATGCAATTAAGAAGGGGAAAAATAACCTAGTGGGAAGGGAAAATATTACCGAGTGCTTACCGTTCTGTAACTGGGCATTCTCATGTTGTGCAGGCAGCAAAGCAATAAACGCCAAATTAAGTTCTGCCATAGCACAGGAAAAAAGGGAACAGTTTCATCAGGTAAATTTAATCACCTATAAGGTCCGAGGTAGTTCCATCATCCTCAGTAACTGCAGAAAGAGAAGCCCCGAAGTCCAAGAGAAGTTGCACGCTTTCAAAGTGGCCATTAAGTGAAGCCATATGCAGAGCTGTTATGCCTCCATCAGCAGCTCTGTTGACCACCTCACAAAGGGCACTACTCAAGCAATACAGAGTAGCATAAGAAAGTTAGACCCAGGTAAAAACAGAAGAAAATCTTAGGGTGAAAGAGACTTAAAAGGAAAGAACCCTTGATCAAACTCTGCAATGGACTCCAAGTTTTCTGATTTTCCCCTCATGACATTGAAGAGATCTTGCCTACTTGGTAAATAGTCTACAAGGAGGAGGCGGATGCACAGAGAATGGCCATTTAATGCAGCCAAGTGAAGTGCAGTGCCCCCATTGATATAGTCTGCTCTGTGAATCTGTTTTCAAGAGCCAAGTAATCTAGACAGTCTATGTGAGCGAACAGACTGCGCACATGAAAGGAGTCGTAGAGTCTTACATCAGCCCTAGAAAGAATTAGAGTCTGAACAACTTCCCAGTGACCATACTGGCATGCTTGCATCAAAGCTGTCTGTTCAATGCATAAGAGAAGTCGGACTAAACTGTAATTGAATTTGATCACAAAAGTACCTATTTCTACAGGCTGCGTAAATGATCAAATTTCCTATGAACCTGAACAAATGACAAATGGAGTAAAACGTAGAATTTCCAGCAGACGAGAAGATCAACATCACCTGACCACGGTAATTTCTCAGATTAATATCAACCCTGGACTCGAGCAATAGAGAAACAATCTGAACCAATGGAACAACAAAGCACCATCAGGAAGCAATACCAAGGACCCATAATTACGAGAAAAGAGATCGATCATTTCCCGAATCAAAATGGGATAGATCATTAGATTACCTCATGGTGGCCCTGAGCAGCAGCATAATGGAGAGGGGAGTTGTGAACACCAATGGTGGAGTACCTGGCGAGGCATGGATTACATTCCAACAAAGCCTTAGCTTCTGAGAGGTCACCATCTCTCGCAGCCGAAACTAGGCGTTCCCCATACGAGGAGCATCTAAAGGAGTTGCTCACGAGGTTTAGGATCCTCATTGGCACTCGTCAACCGAATGACAGAGCTCAAGAACTGCAATGATCACTAGTCAACGTGACTTGAAATGATCTTATGGCTTCCCAAAATTCCTCAAATTTTCAGAGGGAAGCACGACATAAAACAGATCCATCTTGGATCTCCAAAACATCAGACAAAGAGAAACCCATCATTATGCAAATATTCGGTTCAGACTGGCTGGTGGCTCCAGTGCTACAGCCAAAACTTGGTAGTTGTGTTTGTCTGTGCGACTTTGGTAAAGCGGAGGCCAAGGATATTTTTGGGAAAATGGGGACTTTTTAACTGTAATTTGACTTGACTTTAATTACAAAAATTTGTAGGAATATTTACTATTACCACATCTCAACCTCAGATTTATTTTTCTGGCGAAAAACCATACTCAGATCAGCCATACTGCAGTCGCGGCCATTAGCTGTTTCTAAGGTCCTTTACGCCTACATTTTCAAAGGGAAAATGTACTTGTTTGGCTAAAGTAAGCATCTAAAACATTTGCACACTATACAGATTTTTTATATTATTTTACTCCATCTGCTTATTTTTTTTATATAGACTAAAAGTCTAGATGCTATGTGCACGTATACACCATTTAAATACTTTTCTATATCTACTGTAATCTAAATGTGATAGCATTTTCTATTATATTTCACAACGATCATTTTATTTGTGAATAAAGACACCAATTTATCAATCAAGGGAGAAGAATAATCACCTCCTCTAATTCTAAAAAAGAAGTTGGAGCCCAAGAGAAAGTGACCCATCTAGAGTTTTTAAAATGGAAAAAATCAGATTGCCTTCTAAGAGAATGGATCATTGCAATGCTCTTTGAAGAAGTTGTTGCTCAAGTAGTAGTCTTAAAGTTATTTGTCCAGGTGGGGTTAGAATTACGAAACATTTTTGCCAAGGTATTTGAGGAATGTGAAATTTTGATTATTCTACAAATCCAAAAATCTCAAAATGTTAATTGTTCTCTTCATGAGTATCTTGGTACTTTTCAAATATAGTTTAATGAGTTATCAAATATCAGTTGTCCCATCGAGGACAAAAAGAAGGGTTTCCTTGCTTGAATGGTTTAGACGATCAATGTGATTCATTTACTACCTACATGATGAAGCCTCCTATGCCAACCTTGTCTAATCAGATTTTGCAATTGCAAAGTTTTGAGAGTTGGTTGTCAAATAAAAGCTCCCTTGCAATTCAACAAGGACAGCTTTCTTTTATCACATAAGTGATTTTAAGAGTAGTAAGAAGGGAAAACAATTCTAGCAACAAAGAATTTATCTTCTTAAGAAGGGTGTTGGAATATTTAAATAATAAACCACACATTTATCTAACAGTTTAAGTTTATAGAACATTTGGTTGTGGTCCCTATCAAAATTTCACATGGTATCAAAGGTAGAAGTCACAAGTTCAAATCTTTCCAAAACTTATTTGCCTCTCAATTAAATTTCCATGCTTAGTACCAGGTAAAAGACTAGACTAAGCATGAAGGGAATGTTGAAATATTTAAATAATAAACCACGCATTCATCTATCAGTTTAAACTTTTAGAACAATTGGTTGTGATCCCACTAAAATCTCAAAAATGTAATTTCCTCACAATAGTCCAATTTTGAAAAATTCTCAAGCTTAGTTTATGCATTTGCAAAGTCAAAAGCAACAATTCAATCAAAGTAAGATCAATAAGCTTGTGAAAGAAACATACAAAGTCGTTTCATGTGAAATATGTAACAAGCAAGGAGATACTGTTTTAGATTGCTTTATTTGGTTCAATTAATCTTTTCTCCCATTAGATGTGCCAAATGTGTTTGTTGTGCTTACTATTGGAAGTAGTCAAGATTGGAAATGGTTCACTAATATTGGAGCTTCTAATCACGTGACCAGAGATGGATGTAACCTCTTCAACTTACAACCATATATTAGGAAAGATAGCATTACGGTTAGAAATGGTGGCTCACTTGAAATCTCCCATGTTGATGATGCTTAGATTAATTTGGGTAAAGAGATTATTGACTTAAAAAATGTTCTACATATTCCTTAGATGTGTAAGAATTTTTATTAGTGAGTCAATTTACAACTAACTAACCTCTAAAATTTGAGTTTTTTGCCACTCATTTTGTGATAAATTATAAAAAATGGGGAAGATTCCAACAATTGGAGAATGTGAAGGACCTACATATCTTGAAGGCGCCAAAAGAAGCACTATTTTCAAAATGATTTAGGAAAGCAAATGAAGGTAACTTGGCATTAAAGGTTGGGACTTCCACACTCAACAATAATCTATTGTATAAAAAATAAGGCAATATGATGGTTGCTGCTTGGAATAAGCCTACTGCCATATTAATAGTAGTCAAATAGGATGAGCATCTAAGCTTCATTTTTTTCCTTTCAAATCTAGTACTGCTAAACCTTTTGAAAAAGAAACATTGTGATTTATGGGGAAAGTCTCCAATAATGTCATTTCAAAGGTTTTGATACTAAGTTTGCCTTGTAGATGATTTGACATGTTATACTTGGTTGTTTCCATTATGGAAAAAATGACTTTTATGCATTTTTTCTTAATTCTAAGAAATATTTGGAAATAATATTTGGAGGTTATATTAACATTGGAGGAGTTCGACCGAATTGATTTCTTAATTCATTTACAAAAAAATGGGATTGTTAATCAAGTATCTTGCCAAGATACTCTAGAACAAATGGAGTTGCTAAGCAAAAACATAGGCACATTTGTGTGGTTGGCTTGATTATGCTTTATCAAAATGGAATTCCTAAAAAATATTGGATCAAAAGCTTTGAAACAGAGTTTTTCTCTCAAATTGACTTTCTACTAGGCTATTGGGCATGAAATCACCTCATGAATACTTATTTGGCGGAAAATCATATTGTAAATCTCCATAAGTTTTTTGTTGTATGTGCTTTCCTTATCTTAGGAACTACACTAAGAATAAGTTCAATGCTCGATCATTGCCATGGATGCTTCTTGGCTACACCAAGAATCTATGTATCACAACACATTGTCTTTGAAGAGACCATATTTCCCTATTTTGTGCCCAGCTCATTGTTTTGCGATCAAAGTGATAAAGCTAAAATGATGGAATTTATAAGCTGGGTAGATTATGACACGATAGAATCGAACTTGGAATTTTCATCTTCAAATTTGCAACAAGGTGAGTGTTTTGTTAACTCAAATCAATCGTATGCTGATTCACTAAATTATACTACTCATGATAATTCTCATGAGGACAGCATTAATGGAGATGAATCACACGTTCTCCAAAATCATGTTGGAAATGGTAACTAATTTGGTGTGCCATTCAATTTTTCTTGCAACTTGGCAAATGAAAGTTCTTACCTATGTTGTTGGACACTACTAGCTCTACACAAAATTCCTCTATGGATGCCCTTCATGATTCTTCATTAGCATGTTCGTCCACTCAAAATCATCAAATGATAACTCGAGCACTTGCTAGCATTTTGAAGGCTAATCCAAAATATGCTAATTTACATATGGTGGATTCTATACCAAAGGAATCAAGCAGCATATGCTATGTTTTAAACATTTGAGGTGGTCGGCAACAATAAAGAGGAACTCAAGGCACTACATTAGAGTAAAACTTGAACTCTTGTTCCATGTCCTCTAAATACTTATATTGTGGGTGTTGTGGAACCCTTCTAAATGATTTTAAAGATTGACAAAAATTTTCTTAAGTGACTTGTGTTTCTAACAATAAGATTTTCCAAATGAAAGTTCTAGATACATGATCAGTTGCACACTAGTAAGATTTTTCCATCACACACTTTGTTACTAGACATTGTCCTATTGCGTTTAAATTAGTTTAAATTATTTTTAATTCCGCATATTCACATATTCATCGTGATAATTCTAGCCCCAACAGTGGGTTTTGGATAGGCCTTCAAATCCAAGTTGAAGGCAAATAGTACATTAGAAAGATTAAAACTAAAATTAGTCACTAAGGATATGCTCAAGTAGTAAAAGCAAATTTGCTTGAGACTTTTCTCACTAGTTGTTCAACTAGAATGTATAAGAACAGTACTCACTATTGTTATCGTTAGAGATTGGCCATAAAACAATTAGATGTCAAAAATATTTTCCTACATGGCCTTTTGTTACAACTTATTTATATGGAGCAACCATCCAGTTTTAAGGACAAAGAACACTAGTCATATGTTTGCAAATTAGAGAGAGCTTTGTATAGCTTCAAGCAAGCACCAAGAGCGTGATTTGACCATTTTAGCACATTCCCTATAGCATCCAATTTCTTTTGTAGCATTGTGGATCTTTCGTTATTCATTCATAAACAAATTATGGCATTCTAGCTCTACTTTTGTATGTTGATAACATAATTGTCACCAATAATGATCCAAAATTGCTTGATGGCTTTATTTCCAAATTGAGTAGTGATTTTGCAATGAAGATATAGGCAAGTCATTGAACTATTTTCTAGGTGTGAAAGTTAGGATATTCTTTGTTGGTCTTTATTTGTGCCAACAACAATTGTCGAATCTTAATGCACAAATGGAGAGCCACAAGCTAGCTTCCATGTCTATGGCCACTAGCTCTCCTTTTAGTACAGATGCAAAACTGTTTTTCAGATCCTATGCTATATTGAAGTATCCTTGAAGCTCTTCAATATGTCACAATCGCACGGTTGAATATTTCATATGTAGTCAATTTTATTTGTTAATTCATGTATCAGCCTAATGTGAGTCATTTTCAAATTGTGAGGCACATTTTATGTCTTTTCAACAGTACAATTGATCGAGGATTGTGAATCTTGTCCAAGTCAACTTTGGACTTGTTTGCCTTTTATGAAGGAGATAGGGTAGGTTGCTACTTGACTCAATGATTAACTACTGAATTTTGTACCTTCTTAGCATAAACTATGAAGAGCGAAAACTAGGTTGCTCAATTTTATGCTGATGCAAAGGATTGTTTAGAGGCTTCGATAGCTGAAAAGATTACTTAAACATAATTCCCTTTGAGAGATTTAGGTATTCATCTCTCAAGTATGCCAAAATTATATTATGAAATATTGGTGCACTTTATATGTGGATTAATCCTATATTTCATGCAAGAACTATATATATAAACTTGGATTATCATTATGTACAAGAAATAGTGGCTCTTCGAATACTTGTGACTAAGTATGTTTGGATCAAATTGTTGATCTTTTCACGAAGCCATTGTCTAGAAATGCATTTGGAAACTTATATCACAAATTGAAAATTTGAGATTCTCTCATTCCTAATTTAAAAGGGAGTAGAGGTGTTGATTTATCAATCAAGGAAGAAAATTCTAGAGATATCAATTAAATACTAAGTATATTCTTGGAGATGCTAAAATCAAAGGATCAAAAGCTTTTTTAATGTACATAATCATTTCATTTATAATTTCCAATTGTTGTAATGTTTTCTTATGAAGTGTACCACTTCGTGATATCTTTGTTTAGAAATCATGTTAACAATGGTATGTTGTAATCAAGAATCAAACACATTTTATTTAACTCATACTTTAGTAGTGGTGAACCGCTTGCTACAAGGAAAGCAAGAGACATTTAAAAAGAAAAAAAAAGAAGGAAAAATGAGAATTTGATAGATGGAAGAAAATGGGTATAAGGTTAGTTTTGCTTAAGATCATTTCTAAAAAAAAATTAAAAAGATCCCAATCTTTTGCTTACCTTATTTAACTAACTAAAGTCAAAGAGGGCAAAACTCGAGAAACCCGTGAAACATCTCCTTAAGCCTTTCAAAATGGCTAGACAATGACAAGATATATTAAACAACACAAGTTGTAATTCCCAAGGAAGCTCGCATGTTGAACGAGATTTTTGGATCTCGAAAGCGATTAGGAAAGACTATTAAGAGGATTCTATTCTTATGCTCACCTACTTTTATATGCAATGAAAAGGCCCATAAGGCTTCCATTCTCACGACCTAGAGCTTCGTTCTTGTCTGGTCTGGGACCTAATCCACTACACCCTACAACCTGAGCTGGCTTGCAAAGTGCGACATGCCAATTATGAATTCAAAGGCAAGTAGCAGAAAAGTTATATGAAGTAATTAATACTTTATTCATCCTTTTGTCATCCCTCAGAAGCCAGTTTTTCTAGGTATCTCTAAAAGGCGAATTCCAACTTCAAAGTGAAAGACAGCTTGAGGAGACACATGAATTCGTAATTTGTACGAACCCCGTAATAAGTATGTAAATGTCATTTCTACATTGTTGTGACAGGGTGTCACTACCATATCATGTTAATAGATAAGAGTTCAAGATTTGCATCTCAAGTAGCATTTTGCCCAAATCCATCGGGCTCTATTTTTGGTGGTTCAGAAAGTTGAAACAAGAGGTGGAAAAAGAAATAAAGTACCACAGGCAGTTTTAGGGTTTCCGCGAATAAATAGTATATGATCCTCCGAAGTTTTAGAGAATATTAAATTTGACATCCATAGCGTGTTGAAAAGGGTTTGCAATTTAATAACTGGATCCAAAATGACACCTAATTGAATGGTTTCATTGTTGACTTCACTTGAGGCAGCAAGGAGAGGAAATTCAAGTCTATGTAAAAAGTATTTGAGGAAACCCCATTAATAATCCTCTCTCTCTCTCTCTCTCTCTGACTCTGATTCTTTCTGCCTTCATTTATGAGATTGAGTAGATCAAGCATGGATCTGCCGAAGAATAAGCAAGGACTAGAGCCTCAAGAGATCTCTCTCTAATAAAAACTGTGCTATTAATTCCTTTTCTCATGCTCCGTGTACATTTTTCAGTCTCTTTTCTTTATTTCACCCCGTAGCTCATGAATGCAGATTTGACCAATTTAACAATAGTGAAAATGACTAATAGGATCCCTGAGATAATGCCTTTATTTTCTGCAGTGCCATTCATCCTAATTATATATTTTGCAGCGCAATGAGTTGATCTACCCTGACCTCCTCTACAAGTAGACTTTGCTCTTTTTTCTTTTTTTTTTTTGTCGATCGACTTTGCTCTTGAAGAGGTCTTATATGACGAAGCTACCCTTTTCTGCTCTGTCACATGAGTCTCTATCCTTCATTACTCACCTTAAACTCTCTCTCTCTCTCTCTCTCTCTCTCTCTCTCGTGGTCCCCTCCCAACTTGCAGTTGCATATAAATTTCAACCGGTATGTCTATTAATACACTGCAAAAATTCATGGTTACATTACACAGAAACAGAGATTTTAGAAATTAGAGCAAGTTTCAGTGTTATTTTTCACACTTGATCTACTTGGATTGTTTCTGTAGAATTACATGGGAGATCATATCTCCATGTTTGCATGAAGAGAAAATGGAGAACGATCTTTCACCCCCACCGGTTGTTCACTCGGATGTCTTCACTCTGATCAACAAGGTAAGCCCAACCACGTTGCTCATCATCATCATCCTATCCATCATCTTCTTTGTCTCTGGCCTGCTTCACCTCCTCATAAGAATCCTCCTGAGACCTCCCCACAGAGAAGTTGACGACACGGAGAGTGTGACCCCATTTCAAGGTCAGTTGCAGCAGCTCTTCCACCTCCATGACTGTGGGCTCGACCAGTCCATCATAGACAACCTCCCTGTGTTCCACTACAAGGCCATCATAGGGCTAAAGGTCGACCATTTTGACTGTGCAGTGTGCCTGTGTGAGTTTGAGCCCGAAGACAAGCTCAGGCTCTTGCCCAAGTGCAGCCATGCCTTCCACATGGAGTGCATAGACACTTGGCTCTTGTCTCACTCCACTTGCCCTCTATGTAGAGATAGCCTGTGGCCTGATTATGATTTCCCTCCAAACAACACCTGCTCTGGGCCATTTTTGCTTGTTCTTGAATCTGGAAGTGAGAGCTCGAGAGAGATTGTTGCTGCTGACAGAAGCTCTGACTTGGCCAGGACCAGTTTGGCGTTGAGATCAGATTCCCATTTTAGTTTTGACGGAGAGACGAAATTCGGGTCGTCCCTTGTCGATTTATTGTGCAAGTCTCGCGAACTCGGTGCGAGAGATGCTGCGGCGCAGAACGAAATGATGGATTCGGGGGAGAGGGTGGTGTCTATTAGGCTAGGGAAATTTAGGAATATGGATGGTGGTGAATCTAGTAGTACCAGTGCTACTAATAACACTCTGGGTTCAAGAAGATGCTTCTCTATGGGGTCTTATGAGTATGTGACAGATGAATCTTCCAAATTGCTAGTAGCAATCAGGACCCCATCAAAGAAGCAGCCAAGCAGGAAGCCCGCGTTACCACTGAGACCTGGTCACCACCAGGCAATGTCAGTGTGTAGTTGTGAATCAAGAAGAGACTTTGATGGCTTTGATGCGACAAAAAGTGGTGAATTTGGGGATAGTAGGATAGATACTAGTATTGAGAGGAGCAAAAGAGAGAGCTTTTCGTTATCGAGAATCTGGGCGAGGGGAAAGAAGGAGAAGCCAAATTCAAGGGGAGAGACATCATCCCAGGCAGCTTCTCTTCAAATTCCAAATGACCAGGCCATCATGAGCGGAGATGCCAAGGACAAGCTGAATGGAGACAATTGTAGTAGCGCTTCGATGGAACTCGAACTTGGTTGCTCGGAGAATTTAGGGAGCGAGATCGGGTGTGATCAGGATAGTAAGAGGATAAATATGGATTCTCAAACAAATCTGCCATCTTTCCCCAGGAGGACTTTGCTTTGGCTTCTTGGGCTCGGAGTGCCACAAAGCAAGGTTGTGCATTCATCTTCCTCACCCCAAGTCTAGTCCTTTCTTTGAATTTCAGGAGCAAGATAAATTTTTTAGTGCAGCTCAACTCCTTTTTAGTGGCAAGGTGGAAAATATTCTAGCTGCTGCATTGAGAATATTCAGGGTTTTTGGAAACTTAATCTGGACCATACCCATAGTATCCTTGCTTGCTATGCTCATGTCATGTATCATATCCTTCAAGAAAATTAATTAGATGTACCGTGCTCATCAAGCCTTAGTCAATTAGATTTGAAGTCTTTGATCTTGCCCCTTCCCTGTTGAGTTAATAATTATGATGTTAGCGAGGATCACATTAATTGTTCGATTTATGTGAAAGATGGTACTTAGACAGGAATTTTATTGCAGGGATTTGAATATAGACAATTTCTAGGCACCTAAATCAGGAAACACACAGGAAAATTATTCACCTACTCAAATGTATGAGGTTCGGTTATGTCATTGCAAGGCCGTGGAGTCAATACCAATTGCCTGCAACTTTTTCTTCATCATTTTGAGCAATAGACATCAAATGAGCTGTTGGAGACGCGGCATTTAATGGGGTCATACTGGCTCCGATTTGAATTAGGTTGCTGGACCGAGCTACTGGACATTAATGGCGGATGCTAATCATTTCACCTACAATGGTCCGAGGGTTTTATGTGGCTGTTATTGCTATCATGTGATCCCCCGTGATAAGAAACACGATTCACTGTCCTTTCACTTTCCTGCATTTATTATCTCGATGCTGACTTCTTGTTAGTCAAAGGACCATTCCAAAACGCAGTATGAATATCACATATACATATTTTATTCAAACCAGATCGGATATTAAGAATCCGTTATTTAAGTAGTCTTCAAAAGCGGCAAATCCAAACTATAAAAGCAGATATTATTTTCGTGATCGACCCAGAACTTTATGTTTTTCCTTCAAGAAAAGGGTTTCGAGGTCCATCCTAGGAATAGTCCACCTAGATTTTACCGGCTTTGAGGTTGGCAATCCTCGCGAAGGCGTCCTGGGAGAGGTTGATGACCCCGTTGCACGGTTGCCGGCAGTAGTCCACAACTTTGACCGTGATAACGCCGGCCTTACAAGGTTTCAGAAAGTCATTGGCAGCGCCGGTGCATCTGACTCAACATCCGTCCGCAGGCCCTCCCGTTGTCCCACAATTCGTCCCTCACTCCCGCGATCATCACTCTGCTGTTCGTCAGATTGAACCCTGCACAAGCCGCAGCTGACCACCCCCCCTAAAGAAGAAAGAAAAGAAAAAAAGAGACACAAGGACACGACGGTTGAGAAGCTATGCTGTTTTTTCCAATGGAATTGGAAGAGGAATTGCATTTCTCAGAGAACCCTTTTACATTTCAAAAATGTAAACTCTAGAAAGATGTGAACATGAGATGTACACTAAACATTTGCATCTAAACACACTGACATGGACACTAATAACCTCTACAAAGGTCAGGTGAAATTACAGAACACTCACGATTTTAAGCGGGCGGGTAGTAGACCGCAAGGCCCGATGTGGCCGATGCAGCAGAAAAAAGGGACAAAGCGATGGCCAACATCACCAGCACCTGCAATTTCACCTCCATTGTCGTTTCCTTGTCATTCCTTGGGGCATCTTCAATTCCAAGCATATGCATGTGCATATATATATGATCTACTGTGAAGATTGGGTTGAGTCTTTGTGTTTAATTGTTACTCTTCAGTGGAAAGACTTGGAAGTTAGTGAGTGAACCTCTTTGCTTGTTGTCACTTCTGGACTAAAGTGATTTTTCACTGCGAATCGGTATTGTTTCGAGTGAAATAAGATTCTTTATGTGAATATGTTAGAAACCAATATATTTCCCAACTCAACCCTTGAACCTCGAAAAGTTGAATTTGGTTATAGTAAATTAGTGGGAAGTTTTACTATAAGGTTGGACTTAAGCAAATCCTTAAAAGGCTTATTACTAGGATGTAAATCAATTCAAGTGTATGCCCTCTCCTCAAGAAGAAAAAGGATACAGGGGGAATTGAGGGTACGAGTTGTACGGATATCGACACGATAAAAGAAAGAATGCATCCATGATTCATTGTGAAAATTGGTTGAGTCTCTGTTTCTAGTCATTGCTCTTTAGTGGAAAGACTTGGAAGTCCATGAGTGAACCACTTGCTTGTTATCACTTATGGACTAAAGTGATTTTTCCTTGCAAATCAGTATTGTTTTTCATCAAATAAGATTATTCGTTTAAATAAGTGACAAATCAATATATTTCTCAACTTGACCTTCGAACCACGAAAAATTGAATTTGATTATAGCAAATTAATGGGAAATTCTATTATAAGGTTCAACCTAAGCAGATCCTTAAAATGTTTCATTTTAGTCCTCATCTGAACCTTGGAACACCGGGATGTAAAACAATTACAGGGTATTCCCTCTCTATGAGGAAGAGAAAGATACAAGGGAAATTGGAAGTATGAGTCGTGCAAGTACCAGCACGTTAAAATAAAGAATACATTCGTGGAGCTTGATCCACTTGAAAATTGGGTTGAGTCTTTGTTTTTAGTCATTACTTTTTAGTGGAAAGACCTGGAAGTTAGTGAGTAAACCTCTTTGCTTGTCATCACTGTTAAACTAAAGTGATTTTTCCTTGCGAATAAGTATAGTTTTTGGTCAAATAAGATTATTCATGTAAATATGTGACAAACTAATATATTTATCAACTTGACCCTCAAACAATGAAAAGTTGAATATGGTTATAGCAAATTAGTGGAAAGTTCTATTATAAGATTGGATCTAAGTAAATCCTTAAAAGGTTTTATTTTGGTCCTCGTTTGAACCTCGAGATCATCGGGTGTAAAACAACTATAGGGTGTTCCCTCTCTATGAGACAGAGAAAGATATGGGAGAAATTGGGGGTATGATTCATGCAAGCACAAGTACATTAAAATAAAGTACGCATCCATGGAGCTTAATCCACCGTGAATATTAGGTTGAGTCTCTATGTTTAGTTATTGCTCTAGTGGAAAGACTTGGAAGTTAGTTAGTGATTCTCTTTGCTTGTTGTCACTTATAAATTAAAATGATTTTTCCTTGTGAATGAGCATCGTTTATAATAAAATAAGCTATTTCATTAATATACTTTCTAGCTTGACCCTCGAACCCCGAAAGGTTGAATTTAGTTACAGTAAATTTGTGGGAAGTTCTATTATAAGGTGAAAAGAAGATAGAATTAATGATCAAGTTGCTACGTGCTCAGAGAGTATTTCTAATTCGTAAATTTTTCTGTAGTCTGTCCATTTTATTGAGTAGACAGTGAACTTAAGCATGCAAAATAACATCGCTAAATATATAACACAGTGGCATGCACATTCAAGAGGGTTGAGCACTTTCTTAATTCTGATGTCATATCACCAACTCCTGCAAGGAGAGGAGTTTCATTAGTGATTTGCATCATCTTAATCTTATTAATATAAACTCGCTTGTATAGCTAGCACTATTGCAGGTCTCTCTTCAAACCCTACAAAGACAAATCATTATTAGTAGTTTGTTTATAAAACAAATTCAGAAGTGCCTTGTCCCATATCGAAAAAATATGATTGCATGTGTGGACAAAATTTAGCACTAATCCTCGTTGTTATTATTATTATTATTATTCAAATTTATAATCATAAAATAAGTCCTATTGAAATCAAGTAACTATTCATAATAAAGCGATGGTTATTTTTAATTATTTAATTTCGAATTTATTATTTTTGCCTAAAAGTTATTAGGCACTCTTACAACTTTTAGAAGGTTGTGTCTATTCAGACATTACTTCTTAACCTTTGAAAAATTGTGTCTATTTGGACATAATGTCTTCATTTTCAAGAGGATATATTCGCTCAAATATATTTATTTTTTAACAATTTTGTTCAATACTTTTCATAACTTTTAATTCTCCTTTCAAAGATGTATGGCCATAATTTTCAATTGTTTGATTTTGAGAGATTTTGGAGAAATGCGATGAATGTTATCTGGTATTCTCATTGAGACTTTATTGTGTTAAAAATGATTTTTGATGGTAATCATTAGCAATATTGTGGGATAAATAATTCTTTAAAGAGAGTGTTATCATATTTTAAGGGATCATTAAAACAGGAGGAGCATTCCTTGATATTATAGCCAAACGTCATATATTTTTAATGATGCATAATATCTAGAAGATATGTGGCCGCTCACTCCTATTCCAAAAAGATTGTCTAGACTTTGTCTCCAATTTGTTTAATATCTTAAAGAGAACCTATATATTTTTACTACAAACTTATCAATGATTATCTTTCCATTTAGCTAAGAGTTTTATCATCATCAAAAAGTGGATGATTGTTGGAAAAATATCATTAAGTGATTTTGATGATGTTTGAACTATACTTAATGTAATGTTTACTATTGTTTGTGTAGATATTCGAAACAAAGAACAACATACTATTCATGATGTGATCTAGTGGATAAAATAATGCAACACAACTTGATACGGATTTTTCATATATAGTACCAATGGGCTTGAGAGATCAACTCATGTTAGTGACAATGTCGATGCTGTAAATATTGGGCCATTGATGATGTGACAATTATGTACATGTGATGATATTTGTTGGTTCAATAAACTAGCTGTTGTGGCAGTGGATTTGCACAATAGTAGAATCTAGATGAAAACAATAATCAAGAAGCTATGCTTTTTAACAAGTTTGTTGGAAACTGTAGCAAAGGGACAACAACCAATGCTATTTTTAGGTAACTTGCAAATGTTCAGAAAAAGGACTATATGGACAGTTCTATTTTTGTGCATTAGCATCAACGATGGCTCTTTACTTCTCCAATACACCTCCAACAAATAGATTGAAAATGGTTATAAAAAAGATCTCAAAAATCAAATGTTAGAGAGCAACACATGCAAAAGTATGAAAATTTGCTAGTTGTTGTGTTCTAAGCGAAATGCTTTCCTTCAATTGTTTCTCTAAGTATCGTATTCATGTTGTTTGAGTAATTGTGCTAAAATTAAGTGTATAGGAGTAAGAGTAGCAATTGAATCTTGATAGTGTAATCTATCATGTAATATTATCACTGTTTGCCAATTGTAACTTTCTAGGTAGATTACTAATGCAATCTAGCCCAACTTGTGGCTATTAATTTGAAGAGTAGATGTAGGCTTCGGGAAAAGCATAACCACTATACATGGTTGCTCTCTCTCTCTCTCTCTCTCTCGCCCACATTTCATTCACTGGCTTTGAAACATCACCTTCTGATCTTTACTTAGCCTTGGTTTTTTTCTTTTTTCTTTTTGAAACATCACCTTCTGATCTTTACTTAGCGTCAATTATTTTCTGTCTCTCTCACTAGCACAAATTTCATTCATTGGCTTTGAAACATCACCTCCTGATCTTTACTTAGTGTCAGTTATTTTCTATGAAAAAATTGTCAAGTTTTCTAAAATAACCAACTTACCCCCTCTAAGTTGTATTGTTAGCCCCCAACAAATATAATATAATTGACATTGGTATAGGGGAGTTAGTTCAAGAGTAGTGTGCATAGCACTGCCTTAAAAAACTAGTGTATGTGGGTAACAATGACTAATGTCTATGGCATCATCGACACCAACTCAATCAAGCCCTTGTTTATTTTTGATACATACATTTTCACTATTAGCATTATGCATCACACTTAGCGTCAGTTATTTTCTATGAAAAAATTGTCAAGTTTTCTAAAATAACCAACTTACCCCCTCTAAGTTGTATTGTTAGCCGCCAACAAATATAATATAACTGACACTGGTATAGGGGAGTTAGTTCAAGAGCAGTGTGCATAGCACTGCCTTAAAAAGCTAGTGTATGTGGGTAACAATGACTAATGTCTATGGCATCATCGACACCAACTCAATCAAGCCCTTGTTTATTTCTGATACATACATTTTCACCATTAACATTATGTATCACACATAAGTGCAAACATAGCAAAGTTTTTCAACTCCAATGAAGCCATTGTCAATCACTTGATCACTTAAGTGCTTTCCGAAAAGAGAGTTTTTGGATTTAACTTCGCAACCCCATCTTTGATTGTCCATATAGAGCGTGAACATATGCAAAGCAATAATTGCCCATGATCTGCATAGCGACCATTTTCTCAACACATGTAGAGCATGGGTCTTGGCAAGAATTGGAAGCTAGGCCTAAATGACCCTAAAAATTGATTTGGTTCCTAGGTAGCAATCGAACAGAACCAAGGTAATCCTAAAATTAGAAGTCTTATGGATCTTTTCACTAATCTTTGTACCAGTAGTATCAAACTTTCAAAATTCAGAATATGATTTCATTACCAATGTTATTCAATATATTTTTTCCATTACTAGGATTAGTTTTAAACTTACTTTGGTGGTGGAATATATGTACCCATTAAAATCCACCGGCAGCATATATGTATATATTAATTGTAGGAGAATATCCAGTATTTCTTTGAAAACCTCAAATTAACTAACACATTGCTATTTTTTATGTGTTTTGTTAGGAATGCAAATCTATGAAGAGAAAAATAGAGAAGAAAACAAAAGAGAATTTTTACATGGAAAACTCTTCCCAAAATCAAAAAAGGAAAAACCATGGTATCACACTAGGCAATCTTTTAATTATTAGTATCAACGGTACAAATTTTAGGGTTACAAGCTTCAACGTTACAATTATAAAAGATATTACCCCTATATATAACAAAAGTTTAGGACATACATAATTATGATGGAAATTACATATATGTTATTAATAGTAATAAAAGCTCTATTATTTTTTTCTTTTCTCTTTTTGTTGAAACTCTATCATTTACTTTAACACATAGCAGCATAGATGACCTATTGGAAAGTGGCATGTCCAAAATAAACTGTTGTTTCTGCATTTGAATATTACTCTTACCCATCATGTTTATAGTTCACTCTTGAATCAACCCATTTCATTACTCTAAATGACAACATAATAAGACTTCTCTTGTTGAGTTTAATAGTTTGCTTCACTTATAAATGGTTCTGTTTGAGATGGGTAGTCTTGCTAATGAAACTCATTTTTATTGTGGTGGGAAGGATCTTGTTGGGTAGTCTTGCTTGATTAAAAAAGAAGCGAGACAAAAAGAATAAAAAACAAAACAAAAAAAGAAAAGAAAAGAAAGGAATTTGCCAATTTCGTCGTCGATTTCAAGGAATACAATGTGGATTTCAAGTTTCAAAAACTAGAAGTCAATTCTAACAAATAGATTTTACATGGAACCTAGATCTATAATGGAACCGCTCACCTCTACAAGATGGGTTCTTTGACAAGAGACGAAATTTGGGTCGTTCCTCGCAGTTCTATTGTGCAAGTCTTGGGAATTCGGAGTGAGATATGCAGTGACGCAGATTGAAATGTTGGATTCAAGGGAGGGGATGGTGTCTATTAGGCTAGAAAAATTTAGGAACGTGGATGGTGGTGAATCTAGCAGTTTTAGTGCTACCAATAACACTCTAGTTTCAAGATGCTTCTACATGGGGTCTTATGAGTATGTGTAGGAGTGTGCAATGGGAATTGCCCAAATTGGAACCGGACCGGACCAAATGGTTCTAGGCAATCCTAAGAGGTGTTGGTCCGGTCTCCCAATTCTCATTTTTGGAACTGGTGGCTAGTCGGTCCATTCTCGGTTTTAAGATGGAAACCGGACCAACTAGACCGATCATTTTGATTTATTTTTTAAAATTTTAGAACAACTTTCTAAATTTATTAGACAAAAAAAATAAAATTAGAACAACCTTTCAAATTCTGTCATTACTTTACTTTCTTAATTCTCTTTCACTTCTTCTGGTTAACCCTAACTTGAGTGAAACTGAGGCAAAAGTGTAAATTGAAATTTTGTTGATTTGGGTTCTTTTTTTTTTGCTTCTCTAATAATAAATGTTTGAATTAAGGGATATATAATTTTGGAAATCCACATGGATGTATATTTTTCATTTCAATGTAGTAATAATAAATGATTTAGTTCATTGAAACCCGACCAACCGGATTAGACTGGTTTGTTCTCGATTCCAATATCAATCGGTCCAGTCCACGGTTTAAAAAATTGGGAACCAATCGTCCCGGTTCGGTCTTATCCGGTTCCCAATTCTTGGACGGGACATGATTGGACTGGGAACAATTACCCCTAAATACGTGACAGATAAACCTTCCACATTGCTAGTTGCAGTCAGGACCCCATTGAAGAAGCAGCAGGGCAGGAACCCCGCCCTACCACTGAGGCCCGGTCCCCGCCGGGCAATGTTGGTGTGTAGTCATGAATCAGGGAGAGACTTTGATGGCTCTGATGTGACAAAAAGCGGTGAACCTGGCGTAAAAAGGAGGGATACTTGTATTGGGAGGAGCAAAAGAGAGGGCTTTTTGACATCGAGAATCTGGGCGAGGGTAAAGAAGGAGAAGCCGAATTCGAGGTAACAGACATCGGCCTCAGACAAGTAGATTTTGATGTATTTGATCTTGCTCCCTTCCTGTTGAATTACTATGGTGTTTGCATGGATCAAAGTAGTTGTTCCAATTACGTGAAAGATGGTTTTCAGACAGGAAATGATACTGCAGGGACTTGAATGTGGATAAGTTCTAGGTACCTAAATCAGGAAAACGCAAGAAAATAATTCATGTGCTCCATGTATGAGGGTCGGTTCTTTGGTTGCGAGGCCCTGGAGTTAATGACCTGCAACTTTTTCTTCATCATTTTGAGCAAGAGACATGAAATGAGCTGTTGGAGATGCGGCACTTAATGGAGTCATACTGACTCCGATTTAAATTAGGTCGCTGGACTGAGCTCCTGGACATAAATGGCGGATGCTAATCATTTCACCTACAATTGTCCGAGTGTTATATACGTGGCTGTTTTTGATATCATGTGATCGCTTGTAATAAGAAAAACACTTCACTGCGCTTTCACTTTCCTTCATTCGGTATCCTGATGCTGACTTCTTGTTATTTAAAAGACCATTCCAAAACACAGTATTAATGTCACACATACATATTTTTATTCAGAGCAGATCCGCAATGAAGTATCGCGTTATTCAAGTAGTCTCCAAACCCGCAAAGCCAGACCGTAAAAGCAGACATTATTTTCGTGATCCTCCCCGAGCTTTATGTTTTTTCCTTAAAGAAAAGGCTTTCGAGGCCCTTCCTAGGAATAGTCCACCCAGACTTTGCCGGCGTCGAGGTTGGCGATCCTCGCAAAGGCGTCCTGGGAGAGGTTGATGACCCCGTTGCACGGTTGCCGGCAGTAGTCCACAACTTTGACCGTGATGTCACCGTCCTCGCAAGGTTTCGGAAAGTCATTAGCAGGGCCGGTGCATCTGACCCTCAACTTCCGTCCGCAGGCCCCCCCCGTTGTCCCACAATTCGTCCCTCACTCCCGCGATCATCACTCCGCTATTCGTCAGATTGAACCCTGCACAAGCCGCGGCTGCCCAAAAAAATATAAAAAGAAAAAGAAAAAAGAGAGACATAAGGACACGGCAGTTGAGAAGCCTTGTGGCCTGTTTTTTTTCCACCGGAATTGGAAGAGGAATTGCAATTCTCAGAGAACCCTTTTACATTTCATAGATGTTGACTCTAGAAAGATGTGAAAACATGAGATGTAGGATCCATTTGTTTCACGAAAAATAACTTATGAAAAACGTTTTTTGGCATTCATTTCATCGAAAATGCATTGATGGATAAAACATTTTCCATGAAGAGAAAAGTCCTATAAAATTGAGGAAAATGTTTTTAACTTTTCAAATTGGAGAAAACATTTTCCATACTCACTCTCTTATCTTGCCCTCCCTATTCACTTCTTTCACTCTATTTTTTTCTAAAACCAATTTTTTATTTTTTTATTTTATTTTTTAATATAATCAATTTTTTATTTTATTTTTTCTCTTTCTTTTTGCTCTTCTTGTTTGGCTAGTCACAGGTCATGTGACGACGGGCGACTGGCAACGGGCAAGCTCGTGGCTTGCCGATTTGGGAGGCTTGAGCCTCGCCATTGCAGATCAACAATGCTTGAGCATCGCTAGAGGCTATGAGGCTCAAGCCTTGTTGATCTTGCCAGTGAGCTCACGGCTCACTAATTTGGCAAGGCTCGAGCCTCGCTACCATAGATCAGTGACGCCCGAGCATCACCAAAGGCCACGAGGCTTAGGCCTTGCCAAATCTGTGACACTTGAGCCTCACGGCCTCTTGCGACACTCGGGCCTCACCCCCATCTAGCAACGTTCGTGCATTGCCGATTTGAGCATCACCAAACAGCCACACTCACCGGCCGTCGCCGTGGAGGTGACCGGCTAAGGAAATGAAAAAAAATCCAAAAAAGAAAGAAAAGACAAAAAAAAACAATACGAAAGAAAAAGAAAAAATAACAGTAAAAATAAAAATAATCAAAAATTCGAAAAATAAAATAAAAAATAAAAAGAAAAATAAAATAAAAAAAAACAAAAGATAAAAAGAACTTAAAAAAATTTCAAATTATTTTCCATTTCAATTTCAAATTTCAGTTGTACATTGAAAAAGATTGTCATTTTCCTCGAAAATGACTTCTTAGAAAACATTGTTTAGAAGTGCTATATTTTCCGCGAAACAAGCGGAGCCATAGACTAAACATTTACATCTAAACACACGGACATGGACATTGATAACCTCTACTAAGGTCAGGCGAAATCACAGAACACTCACGATAATATTCGGGCGGGTAGTAAACTGCAAGACCGGACGTGGCCGATGCAGCAGAGAAGAGGGACAAAGCCATGGCCAACATCACCAGCACCTGCAACTTCACCTCCATTGCTGCTTCCTAGTTATGACTTGAAGCATCTCCAATCCCAAGCACAAATATCTATACGGAGGATATGACTCCCCGCGAAGACCGGCGCGTCTCGCTGTGCGTGAGCAATTGCACGTCAGTAAAAAGACTTGGAATTCAGTGTCGGTCAGCATTCTTTCGGACTAAATTAAAGTGGCCACGCGCTGTTCGAACTTGGAAATCAATTTCTCTTCAGTTCCGCCCACGTCTGGACCAGGTAGTTTCCTCGGCGTCGTGTTCTTCTACTCGACAGGTCGCGACGGGGGCGCGGGCCGTCGGATCGAGTTCGGAGGATCGTGGACTGTCAGATGGTGAGCGGGGGAGAAATTGGACTGTATGAACACTTCCTGGTGAATCAGGATTGTTTACCGTGAAGACGACAGACGTGGAAATTTTCTGTCATTTGTCGGAGTCGAGGAAAGATCGCGCTAGTTTCGTTCAGTCAAATAAGCTGTTCTATCACTGTTCTTCATGTGAATACGTATGAATCGATCATATTTCCCAACCACGAAAAGTTGAATTTGGTTACAGCACATAAATTGGTGGAGAGTAAGATAATATCAATGGTCTAGTCGCTAATAAGACCATATTTGCAATTATGCAAAATTTTCAATGGTCCGTCCAATCTATCAAAGTCAAAAGTAAAATTAACCATACCAAAATAATATCGACACGTATATAACACATTGGGGTACACATTCATTAGGGCTGAGTGCTTTCTTAACTTGGATGTCATATCACCAAATGCCAGCATCATATAGCATATGATCTCACAATAAAGTTGAGGAGTTCTTTTAGGGATCTGTTTAATCTTATTCTTAAGTAATATACGCCCGCTTGTCTAGCTAGCATTATTCCAAGTCTGACTCTTCAAGCATTGCAAAGGCAAATAAAAAAAAGTCACTAAAAAAATTACTAAATCTTTTGATAATTTATCAATGCAGCTCATCCAATCATGTGACCAAAATCATTGATATAAACGCCATACATCCTATGTGGCACCGTTGACAACACTAAAATTGACAATTTTTGCAAATTTTAAAAAATATTTTTTGAACTTTGTTGATTATTTATTTGCTTTTTCTGTTTTCTTTTTCTTTATTATGGTTGGCAAGGGCTGCAATAAGTCTTTAGATTTGGGTGAGAGTCAACCTCACTTGTGGCTATTGAGGGCGGCCCTCACCAAATCCAGCTAGGGAGACCCTCCCCCATTAGTGTGACGGTGAACCTTGCCTAGGTGATGCCATCCCTCACTTGTGGCGGTGAGGCCAACTCTTGCCCAGCTCTCTCGGCCTTGTGGCTGGTCTCAAGAGATGAAAAATTAGGAAAGAAAATTTCAAAAAATAAAATAAATTCATATGAGTGCTAATGCATCATATAGAATGGTCTATGTTGATTGAATTGTCACATCAGTAATTCCCAATCAAAATTTGCCAAAATGATTATATTAGCAAATTGTCAAAATGTTTATGATTAAATTGGCACAAATGAAGGGTTTAGAACTTTTTAAATAAATTTCACAAAGCAAACCATCTAGATCATATGGGAAACCTCAAATTTTTCCTATCAAGATGTAATACTACAAATGGATATTTCACTCTTGCTAACTTTTAGGTGCAACACTCAAATTATTCCACAAGCTTACAAAAGCTTCAACTCGGCCCTTGTCTGAACTTCGAGATTGCCAGAATGTAAATCAATTAGAGGGTATTCCCTCTCCACGGAAGAAAAAGGATACAAGGGAAATTGGAGGTATGAGTCGTGTGGGCACCGACATATTAAAATAAGAAACACATCCGTGGAGCTTAATCAACCGTGAAGATTGGGTTGGGTCTCTATGTTTAGTCATTGCTCTTCAATGGAAAGACTTGGAAGTTGGTGAGTGAACCTCTTTGCTTGTTGTCACTTCTAGATTAGAGTGATTTTTCTTGGCGAATCAGTATTGTTTTTAGTCAAATAACATTCTTTGTGTAAATATGTGAGAAACCAATATATTCCACAACTTGACCCTTGAACCTTGAAAAGTTGAATTTGGTTACAGTATATTAGTGGGAAGTTTTACTATAAGGTTGGACTTAAGCAAATCCTTAAAAGGCTTATCACTAGGATGTAAATCAATTAGAGTGTATTTCCTCTCCCTGGGAAGAAAAAGGATGCAGGGGGTGTTGAGGGTACAAGCGATGTGGACGTCAACACAATAAAATAAAGAACACATCCGTGGAGCACGATCCACAATGAAAATTGGGAGTTTCTTTTTTTAGTCATTGCTCTTTAGTGGAAAGACTTAGAAGTTAGTGAGTGAACCCCTTTGCTTGTTATCACTTCTGGACTAAAGTGATTTTCCCTTGCAAATCAATTTTTTTTTAGTCAAATAAGATTATTTGTTTTTAGTGGGAAGTTCTATTATAAGATTGGACCTAAGTAAATCTTTAAAAGGTTTCATCTTGATCCTCGTTAGAACCTTGAGATCATTGGGATGTAAAACAACTATAAGGCATTCCTTCTCTGTGAGAAAGAGAAAGATACAAGGGAAATTAGGGGTACAAGTCAGTGCAAAAACCAGCACTTTAAAATAAAGTACACATCCATAGAGCTTAATCCTCCATAGTGAAGGTTAGGTTGAGTCTCTATGTTTCATCATTGCTCTCGAATGGAAAGACTTGGAAGTTAGTGAGTGATCCTCTTTACTTTTTGTCACTTCTGGAGTAAAGTGATTTTTCCTTGCAAATTAGCATTGTTTTCAGTAAAATAAGCTATTTCATTAATATATTTTCCAACTTGACCCTCGAACCCTGAAAGGTTGAATTTGGTTACAATAAATTTATGGGAAGTTCTTTAATAAGGTGAAAACAATATAAGATCAATGATCAAGTTGCTAAGTGCTTGGAGAGCATTTCTAATTCGTAAATTTTTCTATACTCTGTCCATTTCATTGAGTAGAGAGGGAACTTAAGCGTGCAAAATAACATCGCTACATATACAACACAATGGCATGCACATTCAAAAGGGTTGAGCACTTAATTATGATGTCATATCACCAAATCCCACGGGTAAAGGAGTTTCATTAGTAATGTGCATCATCTTAATCTTATTAATGTGCGCTAGCTTGTATAGCTAGCACTATTATAGGTCTCTCTTCAAACCCTACAAAGGCAAATCATTGTTGGTAGTTTGTTTGTAAAACAAACTAAGATTTATCTTGTCTAACATCAAAAAGATGTGATTGCGCACATAGACTAAATTTAGCACTAATCCTCATTTATCATCATCATCATTTCATATATTAAAATTCGAATTTATAATTATAAAATAATTATTGTGTTATATTGAAATAGTGTGATTGTTCATAATAAAATGACAGTTATTTTCAATTATTTAATTTTGAATTTATTATTTATGCCTAAAAGTTATTAGGTGCTCTTTTAACTTTTAGAAGATTGTGTCTATTCAAACAAAACCTCTTAACCTTTCAAAAGTTGTGTCTATTTGGACATAACGTTTTCATTTTTGAAAGGTTATATTTGCTCAAATATATTTAATTTTTTTAAAATTTTGTTCAATACTTTTCATAACTTTTGATTCTCCTTTCCAAGATGTAGGATCAAAATTTCCAATTGTTTCATTTCAAGAGATTTTGGAGGAATATTAGAATTGCTATATGGTATTTTCATTGAGACTTTGTTGTATCCCGAAGGATTTTCGCCAGTAATTATTAGCAACGCCGTGAGGCAAATAATTTCTTAAAGAGAGTGTTATTATGCATTAAAGAGATCATTACAACAAGTGGAGCGTTCCGTTGATATTATCTTGTAACCTCATTTTTTTATGATGCATAATATCTAGAAGATCTGTGGCTATTCACTTCTATTCTAAAAAGATCGTCTAGACTTTATCTCCAATTCCTTTAATGTGTTATAGAGATTCTATTTATTTTTACTACTAACTTATCAATGATTATTTTTCACATCTAGGGAATAGTTTTATCATCTTCATGAAGGGGGAGATTGTTGAAAAAACATCTCCAAGTGATTTTGATGACATCTGAACTATCATTAATATAATGTTTATTATGGTATGTGAAGATATTTGAAACAATAGACAATGTAATATCCATGGTGCGATCTAGTGGATAAAATAATCCAATACAACCCGATACGGATTTTTCGTAAACAATACCAATGAACTTAAAAGATCAACTAATGTCAATGACTATATTGATGCTGTAAATATCAAGTCATTAGGGCTGTGGCAACAACGTACATGTGATGATGTTTGTTGGTTTAGCAAACTAGCCATTGTGGCAATGGATACGCACAACAACAGAATCCAAATGAAAACAATAATCAAGAAACTATGTTATTCAATAGGTATGTCAAAAACTATAATGAAGGGATAGTAGCCGATGCTATTTTTAGGTAGCTTGCAAATGTTCAAAAAAAGGACCATACAAGCAGTTCTCTCTTTGTGTAGCAACATCAACGGTAATGATTCTTTACTTCTCCAATTTACCTCTAAGTGAAGATTGAAAATGGTTATAAAAGAGAAGATCTCAAAAGCCAAATGTTACAGAGCAACATATGCAAAAGTCTGAAAATTTGCTACTAGTCGTGTTCTAAGTGAAATGCTCTTTTTCGACTGTTTCTATGAGTATTGTATTCATGCTGTCCGAGTAATTGCACTAAAGATTAAGTGTACAAGAGTAACAACAATAGCTAAATCCTAATAGTGTGATTTATTGTGTAATATGATCAATGCTTGCCAATTGTAAATTCTAAGCAAATCACTAGCGCAATCTAACCCAACTTATGGCTGTTAGTCTGAAGAGTGAATGTAGACTTAAGGATAAAGACCAACTATTATACGTCATTGTGTGCTACTATTTTCTCTTTCTCTTATTGCTCCCACTAGCATACATTTCATTCACTAGTTTTGAAACATCACATTTTGATTTTTACTTAGTGTCAGCTATTTTCCACGAAAAATTGTCAAGTTTTCTAAAACAACCGATTTACCCCCCTCTAGGTTGTATTGTTAGCCCTCAACAAATATAATAAAATTGACACTAGTGTAAATGAATTAGTTCAAGAGCAGTGTGAATAGCATTGCCTTAAAAAGCTAGTGTATTTGGGTAACAATGACTAATGTATATGGCATCACCAACACCAACTCAATCAAGCTCACCGTATTTCCGATACATACATTCACTATTGACATTATGCATCATATAAAAGTACCAAACATAGTGAAGTTTTTCCACCCCAATGAAGCCATGCTTTAATCGCTTGATCACTTAAGTACTTTCCAAAAAGAGAGTTTTGGATTTAACTTTGCAACCACCCCATCACTAATTATCCATATAGAGTATGAGCATATGCAAAGCAAAAATTATCCATAATCTGCATAGCTACCGGTGAATACATTTAGGGGTGAGCATAGGTCTTGGGTAAAATTAGAAAGCCAGGCCTAACTGACCCTAAAATTTGGTCTGGTTCTCGAGTAGTAACCAAACAGAACTAAGGTAATCCTAAAATTAGAAGTTTCATAAATCTTTCCCCAATTTTCATACTAGTAGTATCAAACCTTCAAAATCCGGAATATCATTTCATTACCAATATTATTCAATATGTTTTTCCATTACTAGGATTAGTTTTAAACTTACTTTGGTAAAGGTGAAAGATATGTACTTATTAAAAACCACCGGCAACATATATGTATATTCATTGTAGGAGAATATCTAGTATAATTTATACATTGAAAACCTCAAATTAACTAACACACTGCTATTTTATACATGTTTTGTTAGGAATGTGAATATATAAAGAGAAAAAATAGATAAGAAAACAAGCGAGAATGTTTACATGAAAAACCCTTCCTAAAATTAGAAAGGGAAAAACCATGGTGCAATACTAGACAATCTTTCCACTATCATTATCAGCGATACAAGTTCTAGGCTCACAAGTTTTAATGTTACAACTATAAAAGATATTGTCCTCTCTCTCTCTCTCTCTCTCTCTCTCTCTCTCTCTCTCTCTCTCTCTCTCTCTCTCTCTCTATATATATATATATAATTATGATGGAAATTAAACCTATGCCATTAGCAGCTTTAAAAACTCTACTATTTACTCTCTCTTTTTCATGGAAACTCTTTTATTTACTTTAACATAGGCAAAAGTACAGCGGGAGTGCCAAAAGTTGGGCACAAAGGGACACTTAAGTGCCAAAAGTTACAAAAGGTACACTTAAGTGCCACTTTTTAAAAAAATGGATCACTTAAGTGCCAAGTCGCCGGAACCCCGCCGGAAATCCTACGTGGCAATTTTTTATTAATTTTCTTGCCTACGTGGCTCGCCGGAAACTGAATTGGCCAAAAATCAGCCAAAACGACGTCGTTTTGGCTAACGTGGATTTTAAAAATTATTAATTATAAAATATATTTTATTATAAAATCGATTTTATTTTAAAAAAAAAAGGGGGGAAGGGGGATCGGCGAGGGCTGTGCAGCCCTCGCCGATCCCCTCTTCCCCCTTTTGTTTTTAAAATAAAATCTATTTTAATTTTTAAAAATCTGACGTGGATATTTTTATAAAAAAAAAAAAAAAATTGCCACGTGGATTTTTTATTTTAAAAAAAATGCTCCGTCAGCAAATTAAGTCGCCGGAAAATTGACACGTGGCAATTTGGCCGGAATTTTTCGCCGTTGGCACTTAAGTGATCCCTTTTGCTCCGATTTTGGCACTTAAGTGTACATTTTATAACTTTTGGCACTTAAGTGTCCTTTTGTACCAACTTTTGACACTCCAGGAGGTCCGCACCTCCTTTAACATAGTAAGATGGGTGACCTACTAAGAAGTGCATGTCCACAACAAACTATTTTTACATTTAAATATTATTTTTCTCTACCAAACTTCACAACTCCATCATGTTTCTAGTTCACTCTTAAATAAACTCATTTCAATACTCTACATGACAACATAATATGACTTCTCTTATTAAGCTTGACAGTCTACTTCACTTATAAATGGTTTTGTTTGAGATAGGTAGTCTTGCTAATGAAACTCTTTTCTATTGTTGTTTTAATTTTTATTTTGCTTGATTAAAAATTAAGCAAAAAAAAAGAGAGAAGGAATTTGCCAATTCCATAGTCTATTTCAAGAATACATAATAGGTTCTAGATTTCAAAAACTGGAAAACGATTCTAACAGATAGATTCTAGATTGAACTTGGATCTATATGGAACCGCTCACCCCTAGAATATGGGTTTTTCAACAAGAGATGAAATTCAGGTCGTCCCTTGCAGATTTATTGTGCAAGTCTTGTGAATTTGGAGTGAGAGACGCAGTGACGCAGACTGAAATGTTGGATTAAAGGGAGGGGGCGGTGTCTATTAGGCTAGGGAAATTTAGGAACGTGGATGGAGGTGAATCTAGTGGTAATAGTACTACTAATGACACTCGGGTTTCAAGATGCTTCTTCATGGGGTCTTATGAGTACGTGACAGACGAGTCTTCCAGATTGCTAGTAGCAATCAGGACTCCAATGGAGAAGCAGCCGAGCAGGAACCCCGCCCTACCACTGAGAACCGGTCCCCGCCAGGCAATGTCAGTGTGTAGTTGTGAATCAGGGGACACTTTGATGGCTTTGATGCGACATAAAGCGGTGAATTCAGCGATAGTAGGAGGGATACTTGTATTGGGAAGAGAAAAAGAGAGGGCTTTTCAATATCGAGACTCTGGGGAGGGGGGAAAGAAGGAGAAGCCAAATTCGACGGGAGAGACATCGACCCAGGCAACTTCTGTTCAAGGTCCAACTATAAACGGGCCATCATGAGTGGAAAGGCCGAAGACAAGCTGACCGGAGAAAATTAGAGTAGAGCTTCGATGGAACTCGAACTTGGTTGCTCGGAAATTTAGGGAGCAAGTTCGGGTATGATCAGGATGGTAAGAGGATTAGTTTGGATTCTGGAACAAATCTGCCTTCTTGCACTAGGACTCTCCTTTGGCTTGTTGGACTCAGAGTGCAACAAAGCAAGGAGGTGCATTCATCTTCCTCCCCCCAAGTCTTATCCTTTTCTCGAATTCCAGAAACAAAGATAAATTTCTTAGTACAGTTCAACTCTTTTTCATTAGCAAGGTGGAAAACTCTTTGAGATTATTCAGGGTTTCTGGAAACTTAATCTGGTCCATAGCCATAGCATCATCATGTCTTGCCATGCTCATGTGATGTATCATATCCATCATGAAAATTGCAAAATCATTGAGACCCACCGTGTTCATCGAACCTCAGACAGGAAAAGTTATTGCGGGGATTTGATTTTGGAAAAATTCTAGGCACCCGAATCGGGAAAACGCAAGAAAATTAGTCACCTGCTGAACGTAGGAGAGTAGATTATTTCCAGGCCATGGAGTTAATGACCAATTGCCCGCAACTTTTTCTACATCATTTTGAGCGAGAGACATCAAATGGGCCGTTGGAGACGCGGCATTTAATGGAGTCATACTGACTCCAATTTGAATTAGGTTGCTGGACTGAGCTACTGGACATTAATGGCGGATGCTAATCATTTCACCTACAATTGTCCGACAGTGTTATGTGGCTGTTCTTCAGGTCATGTGATTGCTTGTGATAAGAAAAACACTTCACTGCGCTTTCACTTTCCTTCATTCAGTATCTTGATGCTGACTTTTTGTTTTTCGAAAGACCATTCCAAAACGCAGTATTAATGTCACACATACATATTTTTATTCAGACCAGATTGGCGATGAAGTATCGCGTTATTCAAGTAGTCTTCAAACTCGGCAAAGCCAAACCATAAAAGAAGACACTATTTCGTGATCCTCCCCGAACTTTATGTTTTTCCTTCAAGAAAAGGCTTTCGAGGTCCTTCCTAGGAATAGTCCACCCAGACTTTGCCGGCATCGAGGTTGGCAATCCTCGCAAAGGCGTCCTGGGAGAGGTTAATGACCCCGTTGCACGGTTTCTGGCAGTAGTCCACGACTTTGACCGTGATGACGCCGGCATTGCAAGGTTTCGGAAAGTCGTTAGCAGCGCCGGTGCATCTGACCCTCAGCATCCGCCCACAGGCCTTCCCACCGTTCCACAATGCATCGCTCACTCCCGCGACCATCACTCCACTGTTCCTCAGATTGAACCCCGGACAAGCCGCGGCTGCCAGAAAAAACAAACCAGACAAAAAGCACACGGACATTTGAGAAGCTACGTCGCCTATCTTTTCCAACGGGATTGGAAGAGGAAAATGCAATTCTCAGAGAAACCCTTTTACATTTCATGGAAGCAGACTCCAGAAAGATGTGAAGACATTTAACGTAGGCTAAACATTTGCATCTAAACACATGGACATTAGTAACCTCTGCTAAGGTCAGGCGAAATCACAGAACACTCACGATAATATTGAGGCCGGTAGTAAACTGCGAGGCCGGACGTGGCCGATGCAGCAGAGAAGAGGGACAAAGCCATGGCCAACATCACCAGCACCTGCAACTTCACCTCCATTGCTGCTTCCTAGTTGTAACTTGAAGCATCTCCAATCCCAAGCACAAATATATATACGGAGGATATGAACCACTGCGAAGACCGGGTCGTCTCGCTGAGCGTGAGCAATTGCACGTCGGTGGAAGACTTGGAAGTCAGCGTGGGTCGGCATTCTTTCGGACTAAATTAAAGTGGCCATGCACTGTACGAACTTGGAAATCAATTTTTCTTCGGTTCCGTCCACGTCTGGACCAGGAGTATCCTCGGCGTCGTGTTCTTCTACCCGACAGGTCGCAATGGGGGCGCGGGCCGTCGGATCGAGTTCGGAGGATCGTCGACTGTCAGATGGTGACCGTGGGAGAAATTGGACCGTATGAACACTTCCTGGCGAATTAGGATTGTTTACCGTGAAGACGACAGACGTGGAAATTTTCTGTCATTTGTCGGAGTCGAGGAAAGGTCGCGCTAGTTTCGTTCAGTCAAATAAACTGCTCTATCACTGTTCTTCATGTGAATACGTATGAATCGATCATATTTTCCAACCACGAAAAGTTGAATTTGGTTACAGCACTTAAATTGGTGGAAAGTAAGAAAATATCAATGGTCTAGTCGCTAATAAGACCATATTTGCAATTATGCAAAATTTTCAATGGTCCGTCCAATCTATCAAAGTCAAAAGTAAAATTAACCATACAAAAATAATATCGACACGTATATAACATATTAGGGTACGCATTCATTAGGGCTGAGTGCTTTCTTAACTAGGATGCCATATCACCAAATGCCAGCATCATATAGCATATGATCTCACAATAAAGTTGAGGAGTTCTTTTAGTGATCTGTTTAATCTTATTCTTAAGTAATATACGCCCGCTTGTCTAGCTAGCATTATTCCAAGTCTGATTCTTCAAGCACTGCAAAGGCAAATAAAAAAAATCACTAAAAAAAGTCCTACATCTTTTGATAATTTATCAATATGGCTCATCCAACCATGTGACTAGAAATCATTGATATAAACGCCACGCATTCTATGTGGCATTGTTGACAATGCTAACATTGACAATTTTTGCAAATTTTTAAAAATATTTTTTGAACTTTGTTGATTATTTATTTGCTTTTTTTGTTTTTTGTTTTCTTTTTCTTTATTATGGTTGGCGAGGGCTGCAACAAGTCTTTAGATTTGGGCGAGAGTCAACCTCACTTGTGGTTATTGAGGCAGCCCTCACTAGATCGAGTTAGGGAGACCCTCCCCTGAATAGTGCGAGGGTGAACCTTGCCTAGGTGATGCTATCCCTCACTTGTGGCTGGTGAGGCCAACTCTTGCCTAGCTCTCTTGGCCTTCACTTGTGGTTGGTCTCAAGAGATGAAAAATTAGGAAAGAAAATTTCAAAAAAAATAAAATTCATATGAGCACTAATGCATCATATAAAACGGTCGATGTTGATTGAATTATCGCATCAATAATTTCCAATCAAAATTTGCTAAAATGATTACATTAGCAAATTGTCAAAATGATTAAATTAAATTGGCACAAATGAAGGGTTTAGAACTTTCTAAATAATTTTCCCGAAGCAAACCATCTAGATCATATGGGAAACCTCAAATTTTTCCGATCAAGATGTGATACTACAAATGGATATTTCACGCTTGCTAACTTTAGGTGCAACACTCAAATGATTCTACAAGCTTACAAAAGCTTCAACTCGGCCCTTGTCCGAACTTCGAGATTGTCGGGATGTAAATCAATTAGAGGGTATTCCCTCTCCACAAAAGAAAAAGGATACAAGGAAAATTGGAGATATGAGTTGTGTGGGCACCGACACGTTAAAATAAGAAACACATCCGTGGAGCTTAATCCACCGTGAAGATTGGGCTGGGTCTCTGTGTTTAGTCATTGCTCTTCAATGGAAAGACTTGGAAGTCAGTGAGTGAACCTCTTTGTTTGTTGTCACTTCTAGATTAGAGTGATTTTTCTTGGCGAATCAGTATTGTTTTTAGTCAAATAACATTCTTCGTGTAAATATGTGGGAAACAAATATATTCCACAACTTGACCCTTGAACCACGAAAAGTTGAATTTGGTTAAAGTATATTAGTGGGAAGTTTTACTATAAGATTGGAATTAAGCAAATCCTTAAAAGGCTCATCACTAGGATGTAAATCAATTAGAGTGTATTTCCTCTCCTTGGGAAGAAAAAGCATGCAGGGGGTGTTGAGGGTACAAGCGATGCAGATTTCAACACAATAAAATAAATAACACATCCGTGGAGCATGATCCACCATGAAAATTGGGTTGAGTTTCTTTTTTTAGTCATTGCTCTTCAGTGGAAAGACTTAGAAGTTAGTGAGTGAACCCCTTTATTTGTTATCACTTATGGACTAAAGTGATTTTCCCTTGCAAATCAATGTTTTTTTTAGTCAAATAAGATTATTTGTTTTTAGTGGGAAGTTCTATTATAAGATTGGACCTAAGTAAATTCTTAAAAGGTTTCATCTTGATCCTCGTTAGAACCTTGAGATCATCGAGATATAAAACAACTATAAGGTATTCCCTCTCTGTGAGAAAGAGAAAGATACAAGGGAAATTGGGGGTACAAGTCGTGCAAACACCGGCACGTTAAAATAAAGTATACATCCATAGAGCTTAATCCATAGTGAAGGTTACGTTGAGTCTCTATGTTTAGTCATTGCTCTCTAGTGGAAAGACTTGGAAGTTAGCAAGTAATCATCTTTGCCTCTTGTCACTTATGGAGTAAAGTGATTTTTCGACATGCGGACCTTTGGAGTGCCAAAAGTTGGCACAAAGGGACACTTAAGTGCCAAAAGTTACAAAAGGTACACTTAAGTGCCAAAATTGGAGCAAAAGGGATCACTTAAGTGCCAACGGCGAAAAATTCCGGCCAAATTGCCACGTGTCCATTTTCCGGCGACTTCATTTGCTGACGTGGTATTTTTTTTTCAAAATAAAAAATCCACGTGGCAATTTTTAAAAAAATTGTCCACGTCAGATTTTTGAAAAATTAAAATCGATTTTATTAAAAAAAAAAAAAAAAAGAAGAAGAAGAAGGGAGAGGGATCGGCGAAGGCTGTGCAGCCCTCACCGATCCCTGCTTTTTTTTTTTTATAAATAAAATCGATTTTATAATAATATATTTTTAATTATTTAATATTATTTAATTAATAATTTTTAAATCCATGTCAGCCAAAACGACGTCGTTTTGGCTGATTTTTGGCCGATTCAGTTTCCGGCGAGCCACGTAGGCAAGAAAAGTAATAAAAAATTGCCACGTCGGATTTTGCGGCAGGGTTCCGGCGACTTGGCACTTAAGTGATCCAATTTTTTTTAAAAGTGGCACTTAAGTGTACCTTTTGTAACTTTTGGCACTTAAGTATCCCTTTGTGCCAAGTTTTGGCACTTGCGCTGTACTTTCCCCGTGATTTTTCCTTGCAAATCAGCATTGTTTTAAATAAAATAAGCTATTTCATTAATATATTTTCCAACTTGACCATCGAACCCCGAAAGGTTGAATTTGGTTACAATAAATTTGTGGGAAGTTCTTTAATAAGGTGAAAACTATATAATATTAATGATCAAGTTGCTAAGTGCTCAGAGAGCATTTTTAATTCGTAAATTTTTCTATACTCTGTCAATTTTATTGAGTAAAGAGGGAACTTAAGCATGGAAAATAACATCGCTACATATACAACACAGTGGCATGCACATTCAAAAGGGTTGAACACTTAATTATGATGTCATATCACCAAATCCCACAGGTAAAGGAGTTTCATTAGTAATGTGCATCATCTTAATCTTATTAATATATGCTAGCTTGTATAGCTAGCACTATTACAGGTCTCTCTTTAAACCCTACAAAGGCAAATCATTGTTGGTAGTTTGTTTGTAAAACAAACTAAGATGTATCTTGTCTAACATCAAAAAGATGTGATTGCGCACATAGACTAAATTTAGCACTAATTCTTGTTTATCATCATCATCATTTCATATATTAAAATTCGAATTTATAATTATAAAATAACTATTGTGTCATATTGAAATAGAGTGACTGTTCATAATAAATGATGGTTATTTTCAATTATTTAATTTTGAATTTATTATTTCTGCCTAAAAGTTATTAGTGCACTTTTAACTTTTAGAAAATTGTGTCTATTCAGATAAAACTTCTTAACCTTCCAAAAGTTGTTTCTATTTGGACATAACGTCTTCATTTTTGAAAGGTTATATTTGCTCAAATATATTTATTTTAAAAAAAAAATTTGTTCAATACTTTTCATAACTTTCAATTCTCCTTTCAAAGATGTAGGATCATAATTTCCAATTGTTTCATTTCGAGAGATTTTGGAGGAATATTAGAATTGCTATATGGTATTTTCATTGAGATTTTGTTATATCTAGAGAATTTTCGCCAGTAATTATTAGCAACACTATGAGGAAAATAATTTCTTAAAGAGAGTGTTATTAAGCTTTAAAGAGATCATTACAACAGGTGGAGCATTCCATTGATATTATCTTGTAACCTCATTTAGAAGATCTGTGGCCACTCACTTCTATTTAAAAAAGATCGTCTAGACTTTATCTCCAATTCCTTTAATATCTTATAGAGATTCTATTTATTTTTACTACTAACTTATTAATGATTATTGTTCACATCTAGGGAATAATTTTATCATCATCATGAAGGGGGAGAACTATATCATTAATATAATGTTTATTATGGTATGTGCAGATATTTGGAACAATAGACAATGTAATATCCATGGTGTGATCTAGTGGATAAAATAATGCAATACAACCTGACATGGATTTTCCATAAACAATATCAACGAACTTAAAAATCAACTAATGTCGATGACTATGTTGATGTTGTAAATATCATGTCATTAAGGCTGTGGCAACAAAATACATGTGATGATGTTTGTTGGTTCAGCGCCTTTGACATCGTGGTCTCGGAGGCTAATGGCTCGGCCGCCTTTCATCGGGCTCTCCCAAGCCCACCAATTCACGACTTAAGGGTCGAGTCTTAAACCCGCAATTCAATTTCATTTAAAAGGAGTCGCCACTAATCAATTTGGGGTGGGTCGATTAGAAACCCAAGTAAAATATCGGGAGAAATATTTTACTCCCGCGCAACTCAGAGAAAACTAGGATCGGAGACTTGATTACACTAGTTAATCACTAATGCCCTTCCGATACCTAATCTTGTTTAAACCCTCGGGTTTAATATTTTTGCATTTTTTTAAGGATTTTTCATGCATTGTTGAAACAAACATTTTTTGGCTTTTTCCCTTCTTTTTGGAAAATATAAAATATTTTTGGGTTTTTCTGATTTTTTGAAAAATATAAAATATTTCTGGATTTTCTGGTTTTTTTCTAGAAAATATGAAATATAAAATACCTTTTGGATTTTCTGATATTTTTGGAAATTATAAACTATTTTTCGGATTTTCGATTTTTCTGGAAAATAAAATATTTTTTTTTTTTTTTATTTTCGAAAATATTATTATTATAAAAATATAAACAAACCGGACCCGGGTCGGTCTTCGATCCGGCCCGGTTGAACTCAGCCCACTCACATGGCCCGGGCCTTCGGCTAGGGCTAATGGGCCCGGTTCGTCCGCCCAAAGGATACAAAAATTAAATAGAAATTAGTCAAGCCCAAGCCCAAAAAAAAATAAGTCCAAATTTCACCCAAGATAGCAAAACAAGCCCAATAGGCATATTAATCTCAGCCCATAGCCCACAAAAAGCAAACCCTAGCGGGTCGACCGGGTCATTGTACCCGACCCGGTCCATGACCCGACTCATGCCCCGTTTTTTTTTGTTCCTCCGCGGCGCCGATGGGGGCGGCGAACGTGTCCCGGCGGCCACAGAGCGCGACGGCGACCGCCGTGAGAGCCCAAGGGCGACGACTTCGCCGCATGACAAAACGGCCTCGGGAGCAGCGGCGACGGGGGTGGCTGGGTTGGCCGAGATCCGGATGGCGACGACTCCAAGGGTTGATGGTGGCGGGAGCGATGCGTTCGGGCGGCGCGTCGGTGGTTGAGCGGCAGCGACGGGGGGTGGTTGAGCGATGGTGGCGTCGGGTCGGGCAGCTTTTCGGATGCGGCGGTGGAGCGCTCGGTCCGTGCCTCTCTCCCTCTCTCAGATCCGTCTCCTTCTCCTCGCTTCGGAAACGACACCCGCGGGCGGTGTCGTTGGTGGCCGAACCGCAACGCGCGTCGGGCCGAGCAACCAACGTCGCACGCGGCGGCGGGACTCGGCCGAGCGAACCCTCTCTCTCCGGTCTCACCCTCTCGCTTCTTGCTTCGACCTCGCCTTCTCCCTCCTCCCTCCAGATCTGGTTTTCCCGTAACACCTCTCGATCTCTCCACTCTCTCGTTTCTCACTTTTTCTCTCTGCAAACCCAGATCTGGTTTCTTCGAGATCCGGGCACTCGGGCGGCGGTCACTCGGCTCTTCCGGCTTCCCCCTTAGATGTCTCTCCCGAGAAGTCGGAATGCCGAAACCTCGCCGGGCCCCGGTTTCTCGCCAAGGGAAACCCTCCGAGCTCCCCGTTTTTCTTTTGTTCTGTGGTTTCTCTCGTGTTGCTTGTCTTCCTCGCTCGACCCCCTATTTATAGGCGGAGGAGGACCGGTCGACAGAGGTGCTCCGACCGGCGGTCCTCGGCGTGTCAACCGGGCTCTCCCTCGGCCGAACCGATGACCTCAGCTATCGTCGTGCCCCGCCACTTGCTTCGCATTGAAGATGAGTCCCATCCATCCGGGTCTCCCGCCGGTTCTCGCGCGGCGGCATTGATGGCGCATGCGAACGTCCCCATCCGTCGCCGGCTGCCTTATCCTCCATCTCCGTTCTGCTCCTCTGTTTCTCGTGTGCAGCAGAAGAAGAAGGGAAGAAGAAGAAGAAGATGGAGAGGGCCGGGCCGTGAAGGTGAGGGGGGGCCGAATGGGCCTTGACCCAAGCGGAAGAAAAGAATAAGGAAGACAGGCCCGGCCCGCGTGGATAAGAAGAAAGGAGGAAGAAGAGGGCTGGGCGTGAAAGCCCAATCCCTCTACGGGCCTCTCTTTTTTTTTTTTTTTTTTTTTAAATTCGAAAATAAGGGAAAATAAATAGGAAAACAAGACTTAGTAAATGTAAATAATAATAGTACTCAGGTGATGCAAAAAATCTTTTTTGTTAGGGCCAAATTAGTCCCTAATTTTCTAGGCAATTTAAATTTGAACACTTAGTCAAAATTTAGGTGTCAACAGCTGCCCCTCTTTGAAGGTGAGTTCGCAGAGGTTGCCTTCAAAGACGAACTGATACCTAAATTTTATCCATATATATGCAATAGGTGATAGTTCATCTGGGACCAAGTGTCCAAAGTAGAAAAGGCGTGTGCATAATACATACTACAATGGATAAGAAGAATACATGTAGTTACTTACCAGGAAAGAGTGATTTGGGGTGCGAACCCCGAGTTTTTGGCAAGTATCAAGGTATTCCCTTATCTGATGAAGATATAGAAAACATACCTGTGTAATGATATGGGGGAAACTGCTTTTCCAGGACCCGAAGTTATCTTCGGTCGCCTTTCCGAACAATGAGTTAATGTCAAGGACCCGAAGCTATCTCGGTGCCTCGCGATGGATTGCTTTTCCAGACCCGGGCTATCTCCGATCGCCTTTCCAAGCAATGAGTTGGTGCCAAGGACCCGAAACTATCTTCGGTCGCCTCGACGATGGATTGCTTTTCCAATGAGTTGGTGCCTTTTCCGAGCAATGAGTGGTTGCCAAGGACCCGAAGCTATCTCCGGTCGCCTCGACGATGGATTGCCTTTCCAGGACCCGAAGCTATCTCCGGTCGCCTTTCCGAGCAATGAGTTGGTGCCAAGGACCCGAAGCTATCTTCGGTCGCCTCGACGATGGATTGCCTTTCCAGGACCCGAAGCTATCTCCGGTCGCCTTTCCGAGCAATGAGTGGTTGCCAAGGACCCGAAGCTATCTCCGGTCGCCTCGACGATGGATTGCCTTTCCAGGACCCGAAGCTATCTCCGGTCGCCTTTCCGAGCAATGAGTTGGTGCCAAGGACCCGAAGCTATCTTCGGTCGCCTCGACGATGGATTGCCTTTCCCGGGACCCGGCTATCTCCGGTCGCCTTTCCGAGCAATGAGTTGTTGCCAAGGACCCGGCTATCTTCGGTTGCCTCGACGATGGATTGCCTTTCCAGACTCGGACCATCTCCGCCGCCTTTCCGAGCAATGAGTTGGTGCCAGGACCCGAACCATTCTTCGATCGCCTCGACGATGGATTGCCTTTCCGGACCCGACCTATCTCTCCGGTTGCCTTTCCGAGCAATGAGTTGTTTGTCTAGGACCCGAACCATTCTTCGGTTGCCTTGACGGGGATTGCCTTTCCAAGACTCGGACCATTCTCCGGTCCGCCCGTAGAAGCAAAGAGTTGTTTGTCTAGGACCCGAACCATTCTTCGGTCGCCTTGACGGGGATTGCCTTTCCGGACTCGGACCATTCTCCTGGTCGCCTGTAGAAGCAAAGAGTTGTTTGTCTAGGACCCGAACCATTCTTCGGTTGCCTTGACGGGGGATTGCCTTTCCAGGACTCGGACCATTCTCCGGTCGCCTGTAGAAGCAAAGAGTTGTTTGTCTAGGACCCGAACCATTCTTCGGTTTCCTTGACGAGGGATTGCCTTTCCAGGACTCGGACCATTCTCCGATCGCTTGTAGAAGCAAAGAATTGTTTGTCTAGGACCCGAACCATTCTTCGGTTTCCTTGACGAGGGATTGCCTTTCCGGACTCGGACCATTCTCTGGTCGCCTGTAGAAGCAAAGAATTGTTAGGTACCTGAACCATTCTTCAAGGCTACCAATTTACTTACCTGAACTCTCTCAGGGATGTATCGACTTTTCTCGGGACACAATCTTGTTAAGTGCTTGATTTTTCTCAAGGACACCAGTTTTTTTCATTACCTAACTTCGGGCCACAGAGGCACGCCACGTCGGTAAAGAGAGACTCCAGGCTATGGAAGCACACGGTGTCAATGAAGAGGGACTTACCTTATATGCTTGAAAAGGTCTCCTACCTCTTGATTATCCGAATATCGAGGACGCACCGAGATATCCTTGAAGGTTTCCCACCTCTTGGAAAGTTGGAATATCGAGGATGCACCTGAGATATCCCTGGAGGTCTCCTACCTCATGGTAAGTTGGAATATCGAGGATGGACCTTGGATACTCGTGAAGGTCTCCCACTTCTTGGTAAATTGGGAATATCGAGGACGAACCTCGGATACTCGTGAAGGTCTCCCGCCTCCTAGTAAGTTGGAAATATCGAGGACGGACCTCGGATACTCTTGAAGGTCTCCCACCTCCTGGTAAATTGAGAATATCGAGGACAAACCTTGAATACTCGTGAAGGTCTCCCACCTCCTGGCAAGTTGGGAATATCGAGGACGGACCTCGGATACTCGTGAAGGTCTCCCACCTCCTGGTAAATTGAGAATATTGAGGACAAACCTCGAATACTCGTGAAGGTCTCCCACCTCCTGGTAAGTTGGGAATATTGAGGACGTGCCTCAAATATCCCTGGAGGTCTCCCACCTCCTGGTAAGTTGGAGACATGATGATATCTCTATTTTCTGAAAGTATGTCTCCTGTGAGACAAATATGCAATATGTACAAATGATCTGTGCATACTGTAATTTTTTCAGTTCAAATGGGGTTCATGCATGACAATTTTTGTCGGGCATCACCAAAGTTTCACTGGGGAAAATTTTTCAGAAAGACAATTCATACTCAAAATGAGGATGTCTTGAACATGTCAAATGAGGGACCTTCAGTCTGAAAGGGCTTTTCACTCACTCTCATTGAAAAGGCTCTTTTGTCCTAACCATTAATGTAGGATCATAGGAATCTCACCCTTTCACTATCATTATGTCGACGAGGTCCGAATATTCTCGCAAATGATACGACTTTACCAATCCGAGAGGTCTTTGTCGGGACCGTAATGTAGGCTTGGTCAAAGGCTTGGCAAAAGGGACCACGAAGGTCAAGAGATGTTGCACAGCCATCTTCGGGTTTACAAGTCAAGAACCCTGCGAAAAGAGATAGGAATGGTCTTGCTCGTACTTCTTCGAGCGATGCTTATAAACATATGAATTCCTATGCTAATTCAAGTGCCCTAGTCAGAAGAGACTTTTACAAAAGGGACACAATGCATATTTGACTCATGGGTTGAGAAAAAAATGGATTTATAAGCTCAAAAATGTGTACAAGAGGTGGTGATCATCTTGATGTTGTCACCGGTCTTCTTCCTCATCAATGGAGCTCGTCTTTGTAGAGACTTTTGCTCGAGCATCATTTTTCCTTGAGGGCATTGGCCTTGCTTTTACCAGGCACACTGCTTTTTTCATGCCCCTAATTTTCATTCATTTTTTTTTCAAGACTATCTTAGACTCTTGAGTCTTCATTTGCAGTCGGCCATTTCAGCTTATACTACTTGAAAGATGGTGACCCTCTCTTTGCCCCAATGTGAGGAGTTGAAATGAAATTACAAACTCGATGGGGTTGTACAATGGATACAAACGTATAGACCAAATATGCTCTTCGTCATTCTATGGCACTTAAATTATCATGAGTGCTCATATGGAATAAAAACACCCAAAGATTGATGCAAGTGCAAGCAAGAAAATTCTCATCCATTTTCTCACCTTATGATGCCGTTCCCTCCTTCAATCTGCCCTAGTGTGGGGTGGTTCTTGATAGGGGTAATATGAAAGAAACTTCACCATGGCATGAAGCTCAAAGGGGTTAAGCAATTGATAACCTGTAGTGTTTAGGGTAGAGAAACAAAATGCCCCTCATCACTTTGGTCATCGTACCATTCGCGAGAAAATTCTTTACCCTGCGTAGACATAGAATTTCTTACGCTCACCTCACAAGTGTTTAGTCGGGGATTGTGTGTAGGTCATGGTTTGCCTTTCATCATCCTGATGTATTTCATTTAGCGTGCTCAATTGATCCCATATCATTCATTGAATTGTGTAATTTGATAATTCTCGGTGGAATCGATGACTTAGACAGACAAAAATTATCATGCAAAAATCCATTTTGAGAAGGCATGGATTGCTGTAAGCACAAAGGAGTTTGCATCCTTAGAATGATTTGAATTTACTCAAAAGAAGAAAACTTTCTAAGAGCATGAGATGCAAAATTGTCTCTGCAAACGTGTTTGAACATAGGGAGATTATTAAAAAAAAGAGTTCATGGATTGTCACTACTCAAAGGTGAATGACACATGAATGATTAGTTAGGATTGAAAATCCCATCTTTGATTGGGCAGGCACATTTGTTTTTGCCTCTGCACAGAAATCAATTGCTGAGTAGGGTCAAAAGCATACGTAAATTAAGGCCCAAAAGATTCCTGTCATCCATTTTGGTGATAAATTGGACGCCGTTTCATTTGAGAGCGTTGATCCAATATTAGAGTTTGACATTTCTCTTCCTGCTCTGTTGTCCGCACCTTCGGCGGACAGATGAACCTATAAAGAATAAGAGGAAATGTGTATGAATTTCCCATAATTGAAAAACTGGAAACGATACAGTCATTACCCTTCGCCAGTTTGCATTTGTCATCCACACTTTCGGCGGACAGATGACCCTACAAAGAATGAGAGGGAGTGTATTAGTGCATGAATTTTCCAAAGTTGAAAAACTGGAAACGATACAACATTACCCTTCGCTAGTTTGCATTTGTCGTTCATACTTTTGCAAATGACCCCTTGGATTGCATTTGTCATCCACATTTTTGGTCTTGAGGACCCCGCAAAGAATGAGAGGGAATGTATTAGTGTATGAATTTTTCAAAGTTGAAAAACTGGAAACGATACAACATTACCCTTCGCCATTTTGCGAATGATTGGATAGACCTAGGGTCTTGAGGCTTAAAGCGAGCATGAGATCCTAAATTTTCGATCTCGGTATGCAAAAAAAAAAAAAAAAAAAAAAACTTTTTATTATTATTATTTTTTTTTATTTTTTTTTTTTTTTTTCTTTCTTTCTTTTTCCACATGCGGCTAATGACGCTTCGGGGATTCGAAACCCCGTTCGGACCTTTGGCGCTCCATTCCGAATACCACTCGGCTAAAGCGCCAGCGGTGTCCATAGAACGCGTTTTTTTTATTTAAGTGATCCGACCGCTAGAATGACATGTCCTTTTACACCCGGTCGGGTGAATTCACATGGGTCGTCTCCAATTATCGGTTGGCTCGGATTAATTCTTCAAGTCAGTTTTTGAACACTGATGCTTCCCTTCTGCAAAGTTTGTATTTCGATGACTCCTCGGTATCTTGAATATTGGTGATTGCTATGGCCTCGCCAAGATTTGGCGCATCATTTTGGGCGGCCTTCTTTGCCCATGGCCCTAGACAAATAGCCAACGATGGTCGATCCGTCTTCAACGCATTTCTCCTGTGGACATTTTTTTTCTCTCATTGTTAGACATCAGCAGTGTTGGGCAGGGTCATGTACCTTAAGCTTCTATGGAATTGTATGGATTTTCTCCCTGTTGACAGTAGCCAATTTGAAGGGGAAGTGAAGGAGTTCATTTCCCATGCTGTTCGTTAATGCTTCCTATCAAAATAGGGAAAATATATTATGAATGAAATTGGATGGGGGTATTGGAAATGATACCAAGTTACCCATTTTGCAAAGTTGGTATTTGATGACTTCTTGGCATATCCCGAATGTTGATGATTGCCATGGTCTTGCCACAATTTGGCGCTTCATTTTGGTTGGCCCTCTTTGCCCATGGCCCTAAACAAATGGCCGATGATGGTTGATCCGTCTTCAACGCCTTCCTTCTATGGAATTTTTCCTCTCTCGTTGTTGGACATCAACAATGCTAAGGCAAAGTCATGTACCTCAAGCTTCTATGGAATCGAGATGGACAATCAAAACCTCCAATTTTCGTGTCGGTAATCACTTCTTTTTGCGGAGCATGTGTCTAAAACGAATGAAAGTCATCATCTGGAGCGGTGGTTAGAATTTGCCTCAACCGGCCCGGATTTTCTCCTCCGTTGACGTAGCCCAATTCAAAGGGGAAGTGAATGAGTTCATTTTCCGGGCTTTCGATTTGCCAAAGTTGAACGTCCCGCCTATGAAATTGCAATGCTCGATCCTCTTGGAGTATGTTGTGGGAAAGAACCACCGCTTGGCTTGCACCGATGGGAGATAGCCGATGCGAGTTTTAGGGATGACTTGCCGAGATAACTCGAGAGATGGGGAGGCCAAAAACAGCATGAAGGAAATGTCTCTGGAAGCTTTTCTTGAGCTACTACGATCTACATGTTTCAAGTTTGATCATGTGCACATACCTATTACATCCTGTCTTTTATTCCCTGCAAATGAAAAAGAAGAAAGCATCATTCCTAAAACCATGTTAGGAAGCAAGACATACCTTTTTATAAATGGAGTAATCTTTCCGTTTGCCCCGGTTTTCTTGAAAGAATACTCCTGAATTTGTTGAGTCCACATCCTTGGGACCTGCTATGCTGGTTTCAAATGCCCCGTTTTCAAAGGAGATGATGTTCGAGACACAAAATAAGTAAATCGAAAAACAAACAAGGTTAAATTTGACACATTTTTTTTTTTTTTGAAATTTTTTTGTTGCAATGAAATGCTTTTGATTTCACAAACATGTTTTGGAGGAAGCATGAGAAAGCCAAGCCCTCAGGATTTTCCTAGGATGATATTTTTTCATGGTTGGATAGCATCACCGGGCCAGTTTGGGATACCCCCTCATGCTCTCAAAATGAAATGTTGAAATTGTACATTCACTTAGTAAAAACAAATTACATTACTGGAATGGAAAATGCAGTATTAACACACTAGATACAATGGGAAATCATAAAAACAACTGAAACCCATGAAAACTCATGTGAAAGGGAGGATCTTGATAGCCGATGGCGTTGACCCCTGAATCAAGCGCCTTTGAGTTCTTTGCCCCCTGTAGACTCGAAGTATTCGCACAAGAGGACCACTTCGTTGAAGTTACGGAAGTGCATTTCATGCAACTAGGAACAAAGCTTACAAAACAAAGCTTTTATGAACAGCTTCATCATTTCTTCCTCAGCCAACTGAGGAATAGTTTGCATCACGAAAGCCTCCCACCTTTCTCGCATATGCTCGGAAATTCTCCATTGGTCCTCTTTTGAAGTGAACCAAATTCTTGTGGGGGAACGCAAATCCTATCTTGTCTTGGTATTGATGTAGGAATGTAGAGGACAGCACATCCCAATCATGCACGAGGTAGGTCTTTGACAAGAAGAACCATTGCAACGTGACCCAATAAGACTTTCTTGGAAGGCCTGAGTCATGAACGGTGCCTGGTCGGCGTATCGACTCATTTTGGTTAGGAAATATTTTAAGTGGGTCACGGGACAAGTCGTACCATTATATTTATGGAAATCAACAATTTCCATTCCTTCGGGAATCACCATTCTGTTAAGGTGAGACGGGCCTGCCGTATCTTGGTTAAGGAACCATTCCTCTTGCTGTGTTGCCAATCCTTTCATGGCAGCATTAAATTATGCTCTTTCAGGGAAGCTGGATTCTTCTGAGATCATCTCATCATTTTCTTTGGGGTCGAAATTTCCTACCGAGGATGAGGCGTCTATGTTACCAAGATAGTTGGGTGACAAATTCAGCAGCCCATTGGAAGGAAAATCATGAAGGTCGAGCGTTCCTCCACTTAGCAAGCTCGGGGTCCGTATGTGGGCAGAGCTGGTTACCATGTGAATGGTCATCTTCATCCGTATAGAATTGGCAACTCTCCATAAGACTATACCACGGGATGTTCAAAGCCTTGGCGTGGCGCTTCTTTGGCTATCGGACTTTGCCCCCGTTTGGTGGCGGGCGTTGGCTTGGATCGTTCCAGCTTTCCTTTCTTGACACCTCGTCCCGACTTCTTGAGTAAAGCCCTTCATTCTCGCTAGCTTGAGCTTGTCAAAGGCTCCGGAGACGGTGGAGTTTCATTCCCTAGGTTGATGGGTGCTAGTGCCTTTAGGACCCTAGCTCTCACAGTAAGTTTGGGAAGCAAGTCATGGTGCCTCGATTTTGAACGGGTTTTACAACTTTAACCATGTCTTCGGGTTCTTTACCTCTCCCGGTAGGAAGCTTCCCATTAATGGAGCATTGTTTGGTGGCCCTTCGTCATACGGAACCGCCTCAAAGTTTCTTCCTATTGGTCTCTTTTACTTTGGGCCATCCATCATGGGCAAGTCAAGTCTCTTTCTATTGCAAAGACATGCCATGACGGACTTTTTCCTCCATCACTTCCTTGCTTACAAGCTCTTTGTGAGGTGGGGTGATGTTGACGTCAATGTCATATTCTTTAAGGAAAATGTCAATCAATTCCTCCCATGTCTTGAGAAGAGTGATTCTCCTTACGATGTACCATCTCATGGCGGGGCCAATCAAATTTGATTGGTATGATCAAATCATCCTTTGGACTAGGTAAGCTTGCAGGTAGCTTTCTAGGTGACAAGCATTGGCGAATGCCTCACATTTAGGCACCTTGAGCTTCTCTGGGATTTTGACAGCAGTGTAGCTGGATAGATCAAGAGGGTATTGATCCCGTAGCTCACTCAGCTTACTCATGATCTTTGCAAAATGTTTGCTCTGTTGGTCACCTTTTGGCATGTCTGCAGGTGTCAAAAGTGCTTTCCCTCGTGATAGGGCGGTCATGAGATTGAGCCTGGTTTGAGCAGACTCCATTTGCCTCGAGAGTTGTCGAAGGACAATGGGGATTTGTCCCACGTCATCTTCAATATTAGTAATGCGATTTCGCACATCGCCTCGATCATCCACAATTGTGTGTGGCCATGCACGGATGGCTGGTGGTTGGCGATTCATGCTCACCTGTTATCGCAAAAAAGGCATGCGTGAGCACGAGATAAATGAAGATTGACCCATGGCAACGGTCCAGTCGTTTTTTATTTATCAAAAGAGGATTCCAAGGACAAGACATTCCTAATCATCTAAAATTGGAATTGAAATGATAAAATTGAAATGCTAGATATTTAACAAAAGTCCTTAAACATCAGGACTAGAAATAAAATGAAATTTCCTAAATACAAAAATTGGGGGTTATGACCGCCATTTTATATGCGATGAGGAGCCTTGGTCTTGCAAAGTTGTTTGCTTTCTGGGACTAGCCCAAAGACACGTATCCAGCTCATTCCTGAACTCCGCTCGAAAGACTCGATCTGCTCTTGTTAGGCTGGCTTGTTAATCATGTTTGGGATTTCTAGTTGCAAATTGCCAAGGACCCGGTGATTGAGAATGCAGAGTATGGAGGCATGATGAGCCTTCTCTTGTCTTCTTAGTCTCCTAGGCACGATGATCTCTTCAGCGTGGCATTTTCTCCATGCATCCTTGATGATGCGGCTTTCCTCTCGAGTGATCTTGGGTCATGTGATTAAGAGGACTGGGAATAAAACGGGCTTGAGCAAAGGAGGGATCTCCAAAAGGGCTTTGCATTGACAAGCCAACCCCTAAGGATAATATGAAGTGATCTTGGCGAGACCAAGTAGTGGGATTGGGTTGTGATATTTCAGTGCAAAGCGAGCTTCCCCTCTCTAACAAATTAGCACACCATAGGAATGCCTCGGGAACAAGGTTCCTTAGGAAATTAAACCAACAAGAGTATATCCTACTGAGGGCATACTTTTCTAAGATTTGAAACCTTTGCAGTGAGTGCATGAAATTCTTAATGCCCAAATCCTTTGATATGAGAAAAGATTGCATTTGTAAAATTTCCTGGCGCAGCCCTCAAGATTTTTTGTGTTTTCTTTGAAATGATTAAGGGACAGGAATGTTTCTGGTAAAACCATATTTACAAAAATTCAACCCGGCACAAATTTGATTGTCAACCCATGCAATTGAAGGATTTATTTTTCGATGTGGGATGATGATGAACCCAAAGAGAACCAGTAGAAATTTTTTTTTGGTTTTGCCATGGGTTGCTTTTTTTGTTTTTTTGTTTTTTTCAAAAAAAATCAACTAAAAACAATAGTGGGCAGGCATCCCAACTAACCTTAAAACCCCTCCTTACTAAAGGAGTCACAATTTTTTATAAAATTGAGCTAGCCAAATTACCGGTTTGACACAAGCTCACTTCCTAGAGGCATTCCGATGGTAATTCTGTATTTGTCCAGAGTTGGGGAAAACTTGAATTTGCCAAGTATGAAAGTGGAGGTCTCAGGACACTAGAAATGAGGGATCACTTGCATGACTCTAGGGTGGATTCTAATTTGGAGAAATGGGAGGAGATGGCCGATTCTATTTTCAACATGTTTTTGACCGGGTCGATCTAATTGGTCCCACCAACGAGGAGCTTTTTCTTGGGAGCAGGAATGAACTGGACATTGTGTCTACCCATCGCATATAAAACAAACGACTTAAAAGATCGACCTCGCTTGCCATGGGTTTTAGGAACGTAAGTAAATAACCAAATAAAAAGGGTTAAGAAATTACCTCACTCTCAAAGATCACAATAAACACATAGACATGCGGATGATACGTGTGGTTCGATTTCTAACTAGAAATGTATAATGAGATTAAGAGGTAATATGACCGACGCAGTCTCGCGTTCGTGCCAAATTCTCTCAACATCGGCTCTTTCTAAAATTTCGGGAAAAGAAAGGCAGCCCCTACATCGCAGTCTCGCGTTCAAGGCCGTATCTTTCTTAACACCATCCTAAAATATCCTATGGCGGCCCAAGTCCGGCGGCAGGGTTGTGTGTGCCATAGTGTAGTGCTAAAACATTTAAAGCATGCACAATAATTTATACAAATCAACAAAATTGATATTTACCTGCAAGAAAAAAAACGCAAGTTAGGAAAACATTTAAACAAGTTTTCTTTCTTTCTTTTTTTCATTTTGCACCATTTTCCTTTTTTAAGGCACGGGAAAAAAAAAAATTCAAAACAAGAAATTCATGGCACGATTCGGGAAATAAAGGCATGAATTAAACATTTTTTTTTTTTTTTTTGCAAATTTTTTTTAAAAAAAAAACTTAATGAATTGATTTTTTTTTTTTTTTGCAATTTTTTTTAAATTTTCTTTTAATCCTCTTTTTTTTTTTTTTTTTTTTTTTAAAAGGATGGTCATGGCATTAAAATCATAACTAACCTAAATTAATCATGGACCAACTGAGACATATGAGAAAGTAAGTAAATTGCAAAGCACAAGGATAAAAAACTTATTTAATCAAAGGAAATTGATGGCAATCACACATACACACACATGATACGTGTGGTTCGATTTCTAACTAAAAATGTATAATGAGGTTAAGAGGTAATGACCGACGCAGTCTCGCGTTCATGCCAAATCCCCTCAACCTCGGCTCTACCTAAAATTTCGGAGAAAAGAAAGGCAACCTCTACATCGCAGTCTCGTTTTCAAGGCCGTATCTTTCTTAACACCATCCTAAAATATCCTATGGCGGCCCCGGTCCCGGCGGGGGTTGTGTGTGTCACGGTGTAGTGCTAAAACAATTAAAGCATGCACAATAATTTATACACAAAAATTTATTTCAACAAAATTAGTGTACCTGCACACAAAAAAAATACCCAAGTTAGGAAAATATTTAAACAAGAGAAAATGGCCTAAGTCCACAAAAATTTCCCCGGTGGAGTCGCCAAGCTGTCGCGACCTCCCCCTTTCGCGTCCCGGAGGCTAATGGCTCGGCTGAACGCCTTTCATCGTGGCTTCGCCGTGGCTCTCCCAAGCCCACCAATTCACGACTTAAGGGTCGAGTCTTAAACCAGCAATTCAATTTCATTTAAAAAGGAGTCGCCACTAATCAATTTGGGGTGGGTCGATTAGAAACCCAAGTAAAATATCGGGAGAAATATTTTACTCCTGCGCAACCAGAGAAACTAGGATCGGAGACTTGATTACACTAGTTAATCACTAATGCCCTTCCGGTACCTAATCTTATTTAAACCCTCGGGTTTGATATTTTTTGCATTTTTTTAAGGATTTTTCATGCATTGTTGAAACAAACATTTTTTGGCTTTTTCCCTTCTTTTTGGAAAATATAAAATATTTTTGGGTTTTTTGATTTTTTTGAAAAATATAAAATATTTCTGGATTTTCTGGTTTTTTTTAGAAAATATGAAATATAAAATACCTTTTGGATTTTCTGATATTTTTTGGAAATTATAAACTATTTTTCGGATTTTCGGATTTTTCTGGAAAATAAAATATTTTTTATATTTTTTTATTTTCGAAAATATTATTATTATAAAAATATAAACAAACCGGACCCGGGTCGGGTCTTCTGGATCCGGCCCGGTTGAACTCAGCCCACTCGCATGGCCCAGGGCCTCGGCTAGGGCCCGGGTCCGTTAATGGGCCCGGCCCAAAGGATACCTGCAAATTAAATAGAAATTAGTCAAGCCCAAGCCCAAAAAAAATTAAGTCTGGCCCAAGATAGCAAAACAAGCCCAATAGGCATATTAATCTCAGCCCATAGCCCACAAGAAGCAAACCTTAGCGGGTCGGCCCGGAGTCATTGTACCCGACCCGGTCATGACCCGACTCATGCCCGTTTTTTTTTTTTTTTGTTCCTCTGCGGCGTCGATGGGCGGCGGCCGAACGTGTCCCGGCCGGCCACACCCCGGCGGCGACGCGACCGCCGTGAGACCCTCGGCGGAAGGGACGACGACTTCGCCGCGGGTCAGCACGGCCTCGGACGCAGGCGGCGACGGGGGTGGCTTGCTGGCAGAAGGGATGGCGACGACTCCAGGGGTTGATGGTGGCGGGAGCGACGCGTTCGGGCGGCGCCGTCGGTGGTTGAGCGGCAGTAGGGGTGGCGGAGCGATGGTGGCGTCGGGTCAGGCAGCTTTCGGATGCGGCGGTGGAGCGCAGTCCCGTGCCTCTCTCCCTCTGCAGATCTGTCTCCTTCTCCTTCACGGAAACGACACCAGCAGGCGGTGTCGTTGGTGGCTGAACAGCAGCGGCGTCGGGCCGAGCAACCAGCGTCGCATGCGGCGGCGAGACTCGGCCGAGCAGAACCCTCTCTCTCCGGTCTCACCCTCTCAGATCTTGCTTCTGACCCTCGCCTTCTCTCCCCCTCCAAATCTGGTTTTCCAGAACACCTCTCAGATCTCACCTCTCTCTCGTTTCTCACTTTTTGCTCTCGGAAACAAACCCAAATCTAGTTTCTTCGATCCGACACTCGGGACTCGGGCGGTCGCTCTTTTCTCTCAGGCTTCCCCCTAGATGTCTCTCCCGGAAGTCAGAATGCCGAAACCTCGCCGTCGCCGGTTTCTCGCTCTCTGTGTTTTTCTTTCTGTGTTGCTGTGGTTTCTCTGTGTTGCTTGTCTTCCTCGCTCGACCCCCCTATTTATAGGCGGAGGAGGACCGGTCGACGGAGGTGCTCCGACCGGCGGTCCTCGGCATGTCAACCGGGCTCTCCCTCGGCCGAACCGGTGACCTCAGCTATCGTTGTGCCCCGCCACTTGCTTCGCATTGAAGATGAGTCCCATCCATCCGGGTCTCCCGCCGGTTCTCGCGTGGCGGCATTGATGGCGCATGCGAACGTCCCCATCCGTCGCCGGCTGCCTTATCCTCCATCTCCGTTCTGCTCCTCTGTTTCTCGCGTGCAGCAGAAGAAGAAAGGGAAGAAGAAGAAGAAGATGGAGAGGGCCGGGCCGTGAAGGGGGGCCGAATGGGCCTTGACCCAAGCGGAAGAAAAGAATAAGGAAGACAGGCCCGGGCCCGCGTGGATAAGAAGAAAGGAGGAAGAAGAGGGCTGGGCGTGAAAGCCCAATCCCTCTACGGGCCTCTCTTTTTTCTTTTTTTTTTAAATTCGAAAATAAGGGAAAATAAATAGGAAAACAAGACTTAGTAAATGTAAATAATAATAGTACTCAGGTGATGCAAAAAATCTTTTTTGTTAGGGGCCAAAAATTAGTCCCTAATTTTCTAGGCAATTTAAATTTGAACACTTAGTCAAAATTTATCTTTATGGTGTCTCTAACGATTCTTTACTTCTCCAATTCACCTCTAAGTGAAGATTGAAAATGGTTATAAAAGAGAAGATCTCAAAAGTCAAATGTTAGAGAGCAACATATAAAAAAGTTTGAAAATTTGCTACTCATTGTGTTCTAAGTGAAATGCTCTTCTTCGACCATTTCTATGAGTATTGTATTCATGTTGTCCGAGTAATTGCACTAAAAATTAAGTGTACAAGGAGCAGCTGAATCCTAATAGTGTGATTTATCATATAATATGATAAGTGCTTGCCAATTGTAAATTCTTAGCAGACCATTGGCGCAATCCAGCCCAACTTGTGGATGTTAGTCTGAAGAGTAGATGTAGGCTTGAGGATAAAGACGAACTATTATAGTCATTGTGTGCTACTGTTTTCTCTTTCTCTTATTACTCCCACTAGCACACATTTTGTTCACTAGTTTTGAAACATCACATTTTGATCTTTACTTAGTGTTAGCTATTTTCCACGAAAAATTGTCAAGTTTTCTAAAACAATTGATTTACCCCCCTCTAGGTTGTATTGTTAGCCCTCAACATATATAATAAAACTGACACTAGTATAGATGAATTAGTTCAAGAGTAGTGTGCATAGCATTGCCTTAAAAAGCTAGTGTATTTGGGTAACAATGACTAATGTCTATGGCATCACCAACACCAACTCAATCAAGCTCTCCTTATTTCCGATACAAACATTTTCACTATTGACATTATGCATCATATAAAAGTACTAAACATAGCGAAGTTTTTCCACCCCAAGGAAGCCATGCTTCAATCACTTGATCACTTAAGTGCTTTCCGAAAAGAGAGTTTTGGATTTAACTTTGCAACCACCCCATCACTAATTGTCCATATAGAGTATGAGCATATGCAAAGCAAAAATTGTCCATAATCTACATAGCTACCAGTGAATACGTTTAGGGGTGAGCATGTGTCTTAGGTAGAATTAGAAAGCCAGGCCTAATTGACCCTCAAATTTGATCTAGTTCTCGAGTAGCAACCGAACATAACCAAGGTAATCCTAAAATTAGAAGTCTCATAAATCTTTCCCCAATTTTCATACTAGTAGTATCAAACTTTCAAAATCCGGAATATCATTTCATTACCAATGTTATTCAATATGTTTTTCCATTACTAGTATTAGTTATAAACTTACTTTGGTAAAGGTGAAAGATATGTACTTATTAAAAACCATTGGCAACGTATATGTATATTCATTGTAGGAGAATATCTAGTGTAATATATACATTGAAAACCTCAAATTAACTAACGCACTACTATTTTATACATGTTTTGTTAGGAACGTGCATATATAAAGAGAAAAAATAGATAAGAAAACAAGCGAGAATGTTTACATGAAAAACCCTTCCTAAAATTAGAAAGGGAAAAACCATGGTGCAATATCCGACAATCTTTCCACTATCATTATTAGGGATACAAGTTTTAGGCTCACAAGTTTTAATGTTACAACTATAAAAGATATTGTCCTCTATATATATATAATTATGATGGAAATTAAACCTATGCCATTAGCAGCTTTAAAAACTCTACTATTTACTCTCTCTTTTTCGTGGAAACTTTTTTATTTACTTTAACATAGTAAAATGGGTGACCTACTAAGAAGTGCATGTCCACAACAAACTATTTCTATGTTTGAATATTATTTTTTTCTACCAAACTTCACAACTCCATCATGTTTCTAGTTCACTCTTGAATCAACCCATTTCATTACTCTACATGACAACATAATATGACTTTGCTTGTTAAGCTTGACAGTCTACTTCACTTATAAATGGTTTTGTTTGAGATAGGTAGTCTTGCTAATGAAACTCTTTTTTATTGTTGTTTTAATTTTTATTTTGCTTGGTTAAAAATTAAGTGAAAAAAAAAGAAAAAAAAAAAGAGAAGGAATTTGCCAATTGCATGGTCGATTTCAAGAATAGGTTCTAAATTTCAAAAATTGGAAAACGATTCTAATAAATAGATTTTAGATGGAACTTGGATCTATAATGGAACTGCTCACCCCTAGTAGATGGGTTCTTCAACAAGAGATGAAATTCAGGTCGTCCCTTGCAAAATTATTGTGCAAGTCTTGTGAATTCGGTGTGAGAAGCACAGTGATGCAGACTGAAATGTTGGATTCAAGGGAGGGGGCGGTGTCTATTAGGCTAGGGAAATTTAGGAACGTGGATGGAGGTGAATCTGGTGGTAATAGTACTACTAATGACACTCCGGTTTCAAGATGCATCTTCATGGGGTCTTATGAGTACGTGACAGACGAGTCTTCCAGATTGCTAGTAGTAATCAGGACTCCAATGGAGAAGCAGCCGAGCAGGAACCCCGCCCTACCACTGAGACCCGGTCCCCGCCAGGCAATGTCAGTGTGTAGTTGTGAATCAGGGGGACACTTTGATGGCTTTGATGCGACAAAAAGCGGTGAATTCAGCGATAGTAGGAGGGATACTTGTATTGGGAGGAGCAAAAGAGAGGGCTTTTCAATATCGAGACTCTGGGGAGCGGGGAAAGAAGGAGAAGCCAAATTCGACGGGAGAGACATCGGCCCAGGCAGTTTCCGTTCAAAGTCCAACTATAACCGGGCCATCATGAGTGGAAAGGCCGAAGACAAGCTGACCGGAGAAAATTAGAGTAGAGCTTCGATGGAACTCGAACTTGGTTGCTCGGAAATTTAGGGAGCAAGTTCGGGTATGATCAGGATGGTAAGAGGATTAGTTTGGATTCTGGAACAAATCTGCCTTCTTTCACTAGGACTCTGCTTTGGCCTGTTGGACTCAGAGTGCAACAAAGCAAGGAGGTGCATTCATCTTCCTCCCCCCAAGTCTTATCCTTTTCTCGAATTCCAGAAACAAAGATAAATTTCTTAGTGCAGTTCAACTCTTTTTCATTAGCAAGGTGGAAAACCCTTTGAGATTATTCAGGGATTCTGGAAACTTAATCTGGTCCATTGCATCATCATGTCTTGCCATGCTCATGTGATGTATCATATCCATCAAGAAAATTGCCAAATCATTGAGACCCACCGTGTTCATGCGCCTCGGACAGGAAAAGTTATTGCGGGGATTTGATTTTGGAAGAATTCTAGGCACCCGAATCGGGAAAACGCAAGAAAATTATTCACCTGCTCAATGTATGAGAGTAGATTATTTCATTGCCAGGCCATAGAGTTAATGACCAATTGCCCGCAACTTTTTCTCAATCATTTTGAGCAAGAGACATCAAATGGGCTGTTGGAGACGCGGCATTTAATGGGGTCATACTGACTCCAATTTGAATTAGGTTGCTGGACTGAGCTACTGGACATTAATGGCGGATGCTAATCATTTCACCTACAATTGTCCGACAGTGTTGTGGCTGTTCTTCAGGTCATGTGATTGCTTGTGATAAGAAAAACACTTCACTGCGCTTTCACTTTCCTTCATTCATTATCTTGATGCTGACTTCTTGTTTTTCGAAAGACCATTCCAAAACGCAGTATTAATGTCACACATACATATTTTTATTCAGACCAGATTGGCGATGAAGTATCGCGTTATTCAACTAGTCTTCTAACCCGGCAAAGCCAAACCATAAAAGAAGACATTCTTTTCGTGATACTCCCCGAACTTTATGTTTTTCCTTCAAGAAAAGGCTTTCGAGGTCCTTCCTAGGAATAGTCCACCCAGACTTTGCCGGCATCGAGGTTGGCAATCCTCGCAAAGGCGTCCTGGGAGAGGTTAATGACCCCGTTGCACGGTTGCCGGCAGTAGTCCACGACTTTGACCGTGATGACGCCAGCCTTGCAAGGTTTCGGAAAGTCGTTAGCAGCGCCGGTGCATCTGACCCTCAGCATCCGCCCACAGGCCTTCCCACCGTTCCACAATGCATCGCTCACTCCCGCGACCATCACTCCGCTGTTCCTCAGATTGAACCCGGACAAGCCGCGGCTGCCAGAAAAAACAAACCAGACAAAAAGCACACGGACATTTGAGAAGCTACGTCGCCTATCTTTTCCAACGGGATTGGAAGAGGAAAATGCAATTCTCAGAGAAACCCTTTTACATTTCATGGATGGAGACTCCAGAAAGATGTGAAGACATTTAACGTAGGCTAAACATTTGCATCTAAACACATGGACATGGGCATTAGTAACCTCTACAAGGTCTGGCGAAATCACAGAACACTCACGATAATATTGAGGCGGGTAGTAAACTGAGAGGCCGGACGTGGCCGATGCAGCAGAGAAGAGGGACAAAGCCATGGCCAACATCACCAGCACCTGCAACTTCACCTCCATTGCTGCTTCCTAGTTATAACTTGAAGCATCTCCAATCCCAAACACAAATATATATACGGAGGATATGAACCACTGCGAAGACCGGGTCGTCTCGCTGAGCGTGAGCAATTGCACATCGGTGGAAGACTTGGAAGTCAGTGTGGGTCAGCATTCTTTCGGACTAAATTAAAGTGGCCATGCACTGTTCAAACTTGGAAATCAATTTTTCTCGAGTTCCATCCACGTCTGGACCACGAGTTTCCTCGGCGTCGTGCTCTTGTACCCGACAGATCGTGACGGGGCGCGGGCCGTCGGATCGAGTTCGGAGGATCATCGACCGTCAGATGGTGAGCGTGGGAGAAATTGGACCGTGTGAACACTTCCTGGCGAATCAGGATTGTTTATCGTGAAGACGACAAACGTGGAAATTTTCTTGTCATTTTTCGGAGTCGAGGAAAGATCGCGCTAGTTTCGTTCAGTCAAATAAGCTCTTCTATCACTGTTCTTCATGTGAATACGTATAAATCGATCATATTTTTCAACCACGAAAGTTGAATTTGATTACATCACATAAATTGGTGGAAATTAAGATAATATCAATGGTCTAGTCGCCAATAAGATCATATTTGCATTTATGCAAAATTTTCGATGGTCCGTCCAATCTATCAGTCAAAAGTAAACTCAACCATACAAAAATAATATCAATACGTGCATAACACGTTGGGGTACACATTATTAGGGCTGAGTGCTTCCTTAACTAGATGTCATATCACCAATTGCCAGCATCATATAGCATATGATCTCACAATAAAGTCGAGGAGTTCCATTAGTGATCTGTTTAATCTTATTCTTAAGTAATATACCGTTTGTCTGGCCAGCATTATTCCAGGTCTGACACTTGAAGCCCTGCAAATGCAAATCGGAAAAGTTATGAATTTTTTTCAAATCTTTTAACAATTTGTCGATACAATTCATCCGGCCATATGACCAAAAATCACTAATATAAATGCCATACGTCCTATGTGGCATTGTCAACAACACTAACATTGACAATTTTTGCAAATTTAAAAAATATTTTAAACTTTGTTGATTATTAATTTATTTTTTGTTTTCTTTATTATGGCTTGTGAGGGCTACAACCAATCTTTAGTTTTGGGCGAGAGTCAACCTCACTTGTGGCTATTGAGGGTGGCCCTCACCAAATCGAGCTAGGGAGACCCTCCCTCGAGTATTGCGAGGGTGAACCTTGCCTAGGTGATGCCATTTCTCACTTGTGGCTGGTGAGGCCGACTCTTGCCCAACTCTCTTAGCCATCACTTGTGGCTGGTCTCAAGAGATGAAAAATTAGGAAAGGAAAATTCAAAAAAAAATTATTCATTTGAGCAGTGTACACCACATAAAATGGTTGATGCTAATTGAATTATCACATCAATAATTTCCAATTAAAATTTGCCAAAATGATCACATTATCAAATTGTCAAAATGTTTGGGATTAAAATTGGCATAAATGAAGGGTTTAGAACTTTTTAAATAATTTTCCCAAAGCAAACCATCTAGACCATATGGTAAATCTCAAATTCTTCCGATCAAGACGTGATATTACAAATGGATATTTCACTCTTGCTAACTTTTAGGCGCAACACTCAAATGATTCTACAAGCTTACAAAAGAGATGACTCAAAAACCTTTCAAGAGTGCTTAATATCTCTTGTTCTTGCCATCCTCTACTCTATGACTTCAGGTTGAGTTTTCTCCAATTTATAAAAACCTTCAAGCTCAAATAATGAACTTGGAGGCAGTAGATAAAAAAAAAGGGTTAATATAATAAAAAACCTTAAATTAGTACATATGTGATGAATTTATCTAAAATTAATTTTTTGACTATCAAAAACTAAAACTAGTACACTGTGAAAAATTACCTTTTATTAGTTTCCATTAAATTTTATTACCAAATTGCTAAGTTGGATAACACGTGGCCATTGATGGGTATACTACTTTGGGGATTTTCCTTTCATTTGTCATAATTATACGAGTTTGGGATTTTTCATGGTAGTATTCTAATTTAACAAAAGATAAATTTATTACAAATGTACCAGTTTGAGATTTTTTATGACTAATAGGGTAAATTTGTCATATGTGTACTAATTTAGGGTTCTTCGTAGTATTAATCCAAAAAATATGAAGAAAAGATTGGGAAAAGCACTAGAAATATGAATACACAAGCATAGCCAATTAAGACCCAACGAATTTTACATCATGAAGGTTCAATTTGATTCGATTGACTATATCCTAAAATTTTATTTCTCAATTTGTTACTCATATTCAATCAATTTTTAAGAAAAAACTTCAACAATAGTCCACTTTTAGGCCCACGAAATTCAAGTGGTTTCCCTTTGCAACTAAGGACCACACACGACAATAAATTTTTCGGTAGGGCATCGTGGATGTCTCTTTAAGTATTGCCATTTATTTGATTAGAATGGGTATTCAAAAAGTGAAACGAACTTATGGTGAACTTCATATGGATCTCCTGTAGACAATACTTGAGATTGATTCAAAGAGAACATTTTAAAATGGGCGAGAAAACGCTACATATTTTGAAATGAGTGATGTATATGGCATTGCCAACACCAACTCAATCGAGCTCTCCATATTCCCCCTACACATACAATTTTACTAGGCATCCTACATGCAATTAGACAATGATATCTCATTGGATGGTGGTACCATCTACTATCGACATGACATACATTACACATAAGTGCGAAACATGAAAAGTTTCTTCCACCCTCGACTAAGCCATGCTTCGATTGCTCAAGCTCTTTCCTAAAGGTGAGTTCATCAATTGGACTTTCCATCCCCGTCACTTCATTTCACGTTTGAATTTGAAATGACCTCGATGGGGGAATAAGAATAAAGGCTAAAGCTGTACATCATCACCTAAATCATCGTTCTAACGAAGTTTAGGCCCGAGCTCAAGAGAAATCGAGGCCAATCACGACCAACCACGAAAGTTGAAAGCCTTGCATTCATCTTCATCTGTAAATACAGGATAAACAAAATCGTGAAGGCTGAAGTTGAAGATAGGGGTTGTATCTGCCCCTCCAAACTAACATAAATTATATATTATCTTTGAGAAAAGCAAGTGGGTGATGAAGAAGAAGATAGAGGAAGCCAAAGGAGTCAAAAACAGCGTGCTCCGCCCCTTGTTTTTCTACGATTTAGACATCTTTTCGACTTCCCACGGCCAGTGAATCAATGGCAGGAAACTTAATCATTAGGATTTTAGGCAGCATAAAGCTTAGCGAAACTATAGCTAGCGTCATCGCTTATTTTTTGTTAGACGTCCGCACCTCAATTTGGTGTGGTCCAATCGATGATTAGAAGGCGATTTAAATATCTAAAAGCTGGATATAACATGACTCAAAGATATAATGATTTAGTATAACCCCGCCAAATGAATAAATTGGGTTAAATTTAAACTGAGTCGAAAATTATCCGATCCATTTTCTTTCAGTTTATTTGAATCATACTCAATTCATGATATATTGTTAAAAGGTCTTTCATATTTGACTTGATATATGAAAACTTATATCAAGAGAGAATTATAGAGATGAGTTAAATATAAATATGATGTAAATCTAAGTATAACCCATTTAATATCTATATTACATTTAAATTTATTTATGATCTACATACTAATATAATTAACACATTTATAATCCATTAAACATTAAGTTTTGCGAAACTATAGCTAGTGCTTGATTAGACATATGCATCTCAGTTTAGTGGGGGGTCAAACGATAATAAGAAGGTGATTTAAATTATCCAAAAGCTGGATGTAGAGCACTAAACATGTGGTCTAGTGTGGTAATGATTGAGGCCATTGTGTAGCATAGGAAACCGCAAAAGGAGGTTTCATTTCCACCATTCATGATGTTATACGACGCCTCTCCGATACAATATATGTTGTTCATGCCTACATCGAGTATGAGGAAAGAAATTTCGTACCCTCGGGGAAATCTTACATGTTCCCGCGTAATGAAGCGAGAGTCGTCGGAAAGCAACTTTCCCTCCCCGACGCTCTTGAGATTCTGTATATTTCTATAATATGAAGTGAATCACGCGTTTGGAATTCATGCTTTGTTTTTGCTAGTGAACAAGGAATTAGAAAGACATTGGAAATCGCAAAGATGGGATGGGAAAGCACCACCACCTAATCTTCTTTAATATCGTTGAAGGAACGGAACTTTCGAAATTGTTAGTCAACAATACAAAGGTTTGAAGTAGGGGAGATGCTCCGACAAAACACGAGCACGTGAAGAGTACGACAAGCTAGGGGTCATTACACGCCTATCCTCTGCACAATTTCATCGCTTCTTCCTTGGAACAGGTGCCCTTTCCTACAGTTCTTACGAAGTGATTGTCATTAAATGGGAAAAGAAACCGAATATACAAAAATGGAACATATCAAAGGTAGCGAAAGATAAATATCATGTTGGATATGTTTTCCAAAAAGGCATCTTTCCAACTTGAATTAGATCCATCAAAATAGATGGATCAGGTTGAAAAATAAGCTAACTTTAATAAATTAATTTAATCCACTTTTTATTAATTTTTTATGTTATGTAAATCTAATAATCTTTACCAAACTCAATCCATACCATTATCAATTTGACTTATATTACTAAAATACTTTTATATTTAACCTAATATATAAAAACACATATTTAAACTGATATAAGAGTGCGGAGTAAATACAAATGAAATCAAGTGAAAATGAGAAAGAATATAGAGATAATTATGAATATAACTTAAGTTTAAATTTATAACCTATCTAACACTTATATTTAAACCAATTTATCACATATTTCCTGGATATAATTCATATATAAATTTAGTCATCATATATGAGTTAAGGAATGAATTTATAATTTATTTTGATAATTTTAATTAGAAATTTTTTAACAATTCTTAGATTTATGGGAGCGAGATTGACAAAATTTCGCAGTAAATCTTTCGAAAGTACGGTGAAATTCAATGATTTCCATGAAAATCTCAATGAGCATTCAATTATCGGAAGCGACCGGAAGCCTGCCGGGAAAGCCGCAAACGCATCCTCAACTAAACCGACAAGGCCTACGGTCCTCCACCCGTCGGATCAGCATCGATCCAACGGTGTCTTTTTTACGTCAGACCCAAATAAATTTATTCCTTTATGTTTCCTCATATATAAAATAGAAAAGGTGGACGCAAAAGCCACCTAACCTCTTCATTCTCTCTCTTCCATCTTCGCAAAAAATATCTCTTCATCAAGACTGCAACTCTCTCTCTCTCTCTCTCTCTCCATTATTCGGGCCTCCTTACATGCCTCCCCATCATGACGCCCTCCGCGGCGGCGAACCCGCCTCCGGCCACCGGCACGGCGGCGCCTCGTCGACGCCATCGCCGCCGAAGCAGAACCCGAAGCTGCTCTCCCTCCTCCTGAAGGCCATAATAATGATCCTGATAACCACCCTGTTCTTCCTCTTCCTCGGCCTGGCCGCCATCATCCTCCTCCACCTCTGCCTCGCCGGTGGCCTCCTCCACCGCCGCCGCCAGATCGACCTCCCGCCTCCCCCCGGCGGGGCGTTCCCCCCGCGCGACCTCAAGAGGCTCCCCAAATTCAGGTACCCGAAGAGGGGGGCTCAGGGTCAGGGCCAACACAATCAGGGCTTTACCGATTGCGCGGTGTGTTTGGACGAGTTCAGTCAAGGCCAGTGGTGCAGGAAGCTGGTCGGGTGCGGCCACGTCTTCCATAAGAGCTGCGTGGACACTTGGCTCGTCAAGGTTGCTGCTTGCCCCGTTTGCCGGTCGCAGGTCCGAGCCCAGGTGGGGTCCGCGAGGCCTGGGATCGACGGACGAGATTGCAAGCAGCTTTGGGCTTTCGGTAGAGGGACGCCCATTTGAGGGATTCGGTGGGTGGGACTGGTGGATGTCCTTGAAAAGTGGTTAGATTGTGGTCATGCGCTGAAAAACTCAATCTTTGTTCTTTTCGGGCAATGAAATATAATGTGCTGGATTAACAACCGCAGCAATTTTGTTCTCTCCTACTTTAGTTCCTTCAGTTGTTCTGGGATCGGTTTGGTTATGTTTGGTTAGCTAGAAAGGAGAAGTCCCGGTGCAGTTGAAGTTTTGGTTGTGAATAAAATGCTGTCCCAGTTGAATGTTCTGTCTTGTTGTTATTAGGCGTGGAGCTTAGCTTTTCATGCTTTTGTAGGTTTTCTCCATATTTTTTTGGTTCACAATCTTGTACAGTGCTTGTTTTGGTTTTGTTGCGCGTAGATGCAGCTGCAGCCGGAAGTTTCCTAGGCTGACTGATGTAGTGCCTCATCGGACTGGAAGAATATTTGGGATTGAACCAATATTGGCGAAGGATCAGAGAGGCCATGCTAAGTGACTAGATTTATACAAATGTTGTACTCTAGTATTTGAACAATGCAAGTAGAACGGTCCTCATCTTTGGGCTTTCAGCAGCCAAGGGTCGAGTTTAACTGTTACTCTAATGAATGAGCTATCTATTCTGCAGATTGTTGATTGGACTTAAACTTGCTCTGCTACGTTGATGTGACCTTCCTAGAAATGTCTTCTGCTTGCGAATTAAGACACATAATAATATTATTTGTGTTGGACTAAGTCGGATCCACATTGAATTTCTGATTTCATTACAACCCTAACGATGATTCAAGGGCCATAATACAATGGCACCGACTCTGACTTCTCAGAGGTGCCACTAGAGAGTGATTCATTCATGGTAAAGGCAACTCGGTTGTATACCACTGTGGAAGTTTTGGTTAGGCGAATTATTTGGTGGGCTGGTGATTGAATGGCTGATGAGGTACGCTGCTGTGTAATAGATTAGGGATAAGAGTGGAACCATCTGATGATTTGCACTGTTAATCTGTGGGACTGTTTATCATCAGGGATTAAGAGTTTGCGAGTTTTATGTGGAATGTGGTGAGTAGTCTAAGCTTTCGGCTTTCTTGAAATACAATGGACCATCATCCATGGTCGAAAAATGAAGATAGTCTGCCAACTGCAGCTTCAAGAAACATTTATTTGTATCTTTTCTTCTGATCAGAGGCTTGTGCGGTCCTTGTTGTGCAATGTCTCTGTTGCACAAGATCGTTCTATCTGTGGCCCTCCAAAGAACTGTATCGTCAAGTTGGATTGCTATCTTGTATTACATTGCTTACAGAAGTCATAATCAGTGTATGTTATGCTGGATTACCTCTTATAAGCTGTGCATCTGCTTTGGAAGTAAAAAGGTGTTGGAAGTGTCCTCAAGCAATTACGTTATATGCAAAACTTCTATGCTTGAGTTTAATTTGAGGATGCTACAGTGAAATTTCACAATGCCTAATTCGTTTGGGAGTATGGTCCCATCAACTTTAGATAAATTGTGTGTAAAGTGTCCTATTTATCGCGAAACATTTGGCTTGGATCTGGTATAATGTGAAGGTATTGGCATCTTTCTGCAGTCGTACTCTGTATATGTGCTGATATTCTTGAGTTACATGTAAGATGAGGGATATGTAACTGCAGGAGTCTCGAATATACAGGCAGTGCAGTTATCGACATTCAGTCATATACCAAGTTTCCTGTCTGACCCGATATGCTTCTGCATCAATTGGGGAGGAAGTTGTGAAGGGCTTTTTGCCGTGACTTTTATGGAAGCCTAGGAGTCTTAGTTCACTGGACAATGTTTGCTTTGTGTCCCTGATTAGAGTAGATGTTGCAGATGGGGACTCAAAATCATCGCCGCTCATGTTCACAATCCTGAGAAAGACGTTGCTTGATAGCAGACGCCAGTGTATAGTATTTAACAGCACGTTGAGTGGGGTTATAGCAATGTTTATGATCCTTGTCCACAGGCATTTCCATTTGTCTTATGGAAGTCAATTTGCTGAAGATTGCTGAATGTCATAATCTTGTGATCATGTTGACGTTCTCGACATCAGGCGATTACAACTTCATTACCTTGCTTGGATGGCCTGCGCCTGACAGATTTAATACTTGTTTGGGCGTGTCGACGTGAATTGGCTTGGAGTAAATAGGTTGTGGGAGGGAGATTGATGAATGCGTTATTCATTTGTACTGTATCGTCGTTACCTCGCATTTGAATCAGTAGATAAGACAATGATTGAAGCAATGTGCCGACCATTTCATGTGCCGACACTAGGACTCCGTAGGGTTATTGTAGAAGAAAGGGATCGAACATTTTGGGGCATGCTAACGCTTGAAATTCTAACCGTTGTTATTGTTGGGAACCCAAGGCAGAAGGCACGATACCTTCGATATATGCCAAATTTGGATTCTGTCGCCTTGCAATCTCATATGCAAATGTCACGGTCCAAGAGATGGAATGGTCCCAAGCAAAGCTCGAGCATGGGCTGCGGTCCATCCGTGGACCAGCTCGAGCCCATTCGTGTGCTTGTGTGAGAGCACATCCATGGTCGGATGACCAGTCGGCTTCCCATGTCGAGTGACCCTTCAATTCTCATGATCATAACCCTACAGGTTCTCATGATAGGTGTCTCTTGAGTTCTCTCATAGCTTAAAGCCTCTTGAGCTTTTTGTATAGCCATGTAATGATTGGATAGATTTAAATGCTACTATTGGATCAAGAGGGGATCAACGGTTCAAATAGTCTCGCATTTGTATATGTAGAGGACCTTATCCATTCATATGAAGCAACTTGATCACAAGTAATATCACTTTGCTTTTCTCTCCATACAATCCTTGTGTTTGAGCGTGAGTGTGCAAGGTTGACTTGGGAGTAATCTTAAGCCCGTGTGGGTGTGGGATTGTTGTGAATCAACTGACTCGCGACAAGTGGTAATACAACCTTCACTCCAAGCGCAATGGTTGATCCTCATTCTAATGTCACGCTTGCTCAAGGTGAGAAGCGTGAGGATTGTGGAAGGGCCGTCGAGCGGATGACCACCAGGCCAAAGAAATCCCGTGCTATCTCAAGTTCAAAAGACCCAAAGAGAGACTTGAAATATCGCATGACAAAACTAGAAGAGGTCGTCTAAGATAAATGTGATCGATTCTTAGTTTAGTTTCCATTTTTTGGGATTGGGGACCAAACCAAACGATCCTAAGATAGGGAAGTGGATTGGATCGGACCAGATCCACCGATTGGGTCCAATGGAACCGCTTAGCAAAAAAATTTAAAAAACTAGAATTATTTTTATTTTAGGGTTTATTGCATTTTTAAGAAATTAAAGAATATATTTTTAAATAAAAAATAGTCAGTCCAATTTCCCCTCGTAATTAGGAATTAGATTAAAAACCATTAGTTCCATTTTCATGAAATTGGGAACCGGACCAATGTTCTTAGAAACCAATGAATGAAGTAAGTGAGTCCTTAATTAATCTTGTAGGGCTGTGGAATCGATTTAGTTGCATCCATGGCCATTGAAACAGATTTAATTTTGGGTTCCAAATTTTTGCAAACAGTACTATGCGGAAAAGTTTCAGATTTGGGCACTGAATTTGTGCATCATAACCTGATTGATGGCAATGGATTAGATTTACAAGAATTTTGAGCATCAAACTTGTTAATTTACAAGATAAATTGAAATGTCCTCGTCCAAAAGTCAAATCCCTGGCCTGTTAATACACCACCAACCCCGCCTTTGCTTCGTCGTGCTAATCGTCTGTCGTAACGAGATAAAAGACTCGAGAGAGATCGAATCTGAATTCTTAAAAAATACGAACTTTGGGAAGCGTCGGTCCGGACAGGCCGGCCATTCTCTGTTTATTTTATTTGTCTCCTGACCTGATTCGATATTTCCTTGATATCTGCCCTCCTCCGGGACCGGGAGGGGCAGGCCCTGTAATTTCACACTGCCCCACCCTCAAAATCGAATCGACCTTCGATCGACCCTCCTCCGCCCTCGGCTCCGCCTGCGAGAGGAGACGAGAGGAGAGGAGAGCGATGACGGAGAGGGACGACGCCGTCAGCCTCCGCGCCCGGTGCCTCGCCGCCTTCTCCCCGGTCAAGACCCTCCTCGACTCCGTCGCTGTCCTCCTCCGCCACAAGCGGCTCTTCCTCTCTCTCTTCGCCGCCGCCGCCCTCCCCCTCTCCCTCCTCCTCTTCTCCCTCGCCGTCTCCTCCTACCCGATCCAGTCCCGCGTCCTCCAACTCGAGTCCCTCGCCCGCCTCGCCCCGACCCGCTTCGAGTCCCGCCAGGTCCTCAAGGAGTCTCGCGAACTCGCCCTCTCCCTCCTCCGCCTCCGCGCCGCCTACTCCCTCCCCTCCGTCGCCCTCTCCCTCACCGCCGCCGTCTCCGCCGTCAGCTCCTCCCACTCCTCCCTCTCCGGCAAGCGCCCCACCCTCCGCTCCTCCCTCTCCCCCGCCCGGGAGAAATTCCCCCGCGCCTTCGCCACCGCGATCTGCGTCTACGCCTCGATGTGGATCTACCTCAGCATCCCCGCGGCGCTGGTGGCCGCGACCGATTCACGGGGCGCCCGGTTCCTGTTCGTGGTCGCGGGGCTCGCGGCGGAGATCTACCTGGCTGCCGTCCTGGGGCTGGGTATGGTGGTCTCCGTGTTGGAGGAGCGGTTCGGGTGGGGCGCGATCCGGGTCGGGTGGGGCCTCATGGAGGAGAAGAGGTGGAGCGGGTGCGCACTGTCGGGCTTCTTCGCGGCGCTGACCGGGTGGATCTGGCGGGCGGCGGAGGTGAAGATGGACGGCCAGGACTGGACGTCGGTGGAGGGGATGGTGCGGTGGACGGTGGGGATCAGGTGGCGGGCCTGGCTGATCCCGGCGTACGGCGGGTTGGTGCTGTGGAGCTACGTGGCGGCCACGGTGTTCTACTGCGAATGCGGCCGGAGAAGGCCCGGCCTCCATAGCAACAGGGGAGAGGGCGAGATGGTCCAACTCGCGACGTCCGACCACTCCGACGTGTAATGTAATTTTTACGGTAATCTTTGCGAGGTTTTTTTTTTTTTTTTTCTTTATACAATGCAACACTTTAGGATTTCTCCTTAGCTCTGCCGAATTATGGGAAAACAAAAAAAACAGAGATTTGTACGTATGAATTATTTCCTGTAAATCCCTTGCAATTATACTGAGAATTCGAATCGTCAGTTTACGTCCATTTGATGATGATTGGGAAAAAACGACAAATTTGGAAAGTTGATTAGCGTCATGGGGGGGTACCAAGACCGGATCAGTAGGGCGAGGAAGAAGGCAAAACGTAGGTCAGCGTCGTATAATACGACATAATGGAGATATAGAACGTCATAATTTCCTGAACAGGACGTGTAGGGTGAGACCCTCGCAGGGGGCCGTGCGCGTGCGCTTTCAGGTCGCGCGGAGGCCGTAGGCGATGGACCATTTTGGACCGTTTCCTAACGAGAGGGACGAGAAAATTGGCTGGTTGCCTCGAGCCCGTGTTTGACCAAAAGTGTCTCCTACTGTTTGGATGCGAGAGTGAATTAGATCAGGTTTGGGTCTACGTCAAAACTTGACCCCGTTGTCATCATCAGCCACGCCCCTCTTCTTCTTGATGGTGGATAGCAAGCGGTTGCATAATGGCAAACTCGTAGTCATTGTGATTAGACCCACAAATGGATAGGGTTGTTGGGTTGGGTTGAAAATAGCCCAATCCAAATAAACAAATTTAATATGTTTTAACTCATTTTGATATAATATAAATCTAGTAATTCATACCCAATACATGTCTAACGCAATTCATATTCTTAAGGCACGTCCATGTTTAAGCTAATAGAGGAAATTTGATAGTCAAATTGATGTGATAGTACGAATGAGCGAACGCGAGATCAAATGAGGGGGAGAGAGAGAGAGTTCTAGAGATGGGTTATGTTTAAATAAGTTGTGGATTCATTTAATACATATATAATTTTAAATTTCAAAATTTTAGAAATATAACTAAACTATCATCACATATAATTTAAGAAATTGGTCTATAATATATTTTGACTGGTCTATTTATGGTGCTTAAATCATCTTTTATTGACTACCTTTGCCGAGGGCCGATCATGGCATTCAATTTTTCCTTTTATTATTCAAGGTAGTTGCCGGATGCTTGAAGCTGGCTGGGGTTTTCAAAGTCTTCTCCTAATTCAGAACTACTAGATGATCATAAAAGTCTTCGGCTTTACTCGGCCCGCAGTTGAACTTTTTTCTCCTACAAGCCTAGTTCCGCTCTCGCCCAATTTGGGCATCTTGAAAAATGCAGGCTTCAATTGAATTAAAAGAAAGTGACGACAGATTCCTAAATCGCTCTTCATTGATTCCCCAAAAGTTCTTACGGCATATCTCGGCCGATGAAAGCACCGTAAATTGACGGTCCGTGAAGGAAAAGCTAGTATTTGCTTGCACTGGATCCATGTGTGCCGCACATGCGATGTCTTGAAATTATAAAAGACATATTGCGACTCGATTGTCTCAATAGAGGCTATAGATTTGCTATAACTTGATAAAATCCCAAGTTAGCGCAATTTAATGGTAGGTGATATAAACATCACTTACCCATAATTATTATGTTCTGTTACAAGAATGATAAGGAGACTTTTAGGATCCACATATATTCATAGGATAGATAAAATTATTATGGACAAGAATTTCATCTCGATCTGTATTATTTAATTTGGACATGTTATTGAGATGAATCAAATCCTTCATCTCTTTTAATGTTTCTCATTATTTGTACACTCAACGACGTTGCTTATTGCGGGTACTAGTTTCTACATATCATCTCCATGTTAAAAGCGGTATTTTTATGTAGAAATCACTTGGGAGACTAAGTAAATGAAGAATTTTCCACATCACCGACAATCATGAAAAAAAGGGGTACCACAGAGAAAAAATTGTACGAACTTGAACTTATAAGAGACTTCTTCCATAGTACAACTTGGAATGGACGCAGTCAAGTCAGCATTTATCTTGACCACGGCATACGTACTCTGCACAAACACAGATAAATATTCATGGCTGTCGATTCTGTATTCCCAACACGAAAACCTCCGATCCCCGCAACATCACCAAAACCATCGGTATCTCCACGCCGTCATCACCGATGGAACTTCCCATGCTTTTGAGTTTTGTCCAAACTCTGATCGAAGCCCACAAACTCTTCCTCAGAAATGGGAGGCTCATGGTCTCGATCGCTGCCTCAACCGTCTTGCTCTACTCTTTGCTGCTCCTCACAAACATCTTCTCCCTCCGGCCGGCGGTCGGCCACCTCATCGCCAACACGAGCATGTTGCTCATCACCAGTCCCACCAGCACCGAGTACTCCTACCTCCTCATGTCCATCCAGAAGGACATAAGGCTGTTCTACGGCCTTGAGTGGGTCTTCGTCTTGCTCTACTCCGTCTGCTCGATCCTCTTCTCGACCATGACCATTTATGCTTCCGCTGCCGCACATGGTGGCAAGAATTTGTCCACCAAGGACTTGGGTATCGCGGTGGCTCGGTCCTGGAGAAGACCCTTCATCACTTTCTTCTACATCACCCTCTTCGGCATTGGTTACCTATTTCTTGTCCTAGCCCTCACGATCCCTCTTGTTCTGCCCAGGGCAAATATTGCTACGGTGATTCTATGCATCGTGGCTGCTTTGTTCTACGCTCATTTGGCCGTCGTTTGGACCCTCGGGCTCGTTGTGTCCGTGTTGGAAGAGGACAAGAGCGGGCTCGGGGCACTCGCGAAGGCGGGGCAGCTAGTGAAGGGAAGAGAAGTACATGGGTTCGCATTGAGCCTTGTGATCGTGGCATTATCGATCCTAATGAGTCAGGTAGTGAGGTTGGTCTCGGTTCGACAATCCGAAGGGGCATACATCGTGATAGGCTTGGTGATGCTGAACTTGTTGTGGGCGGTGAGGATGTTCGGATTGATGGCTTACACGGTTTTTTACTACGAGTGCAAGAAGTTGTAAGATCATTGAAGAGAGATTCTTCTCATGCTTGATGAACAAAAACTCAAGCACAATAGAATTTTATGCGGAAACAGGATAAAAATTAATCTAACCTCCGGCCATTGTTCAAGTTTGCGTTCGTCGAGAATCCACGGGAACTTCACGATGATTTGACTGCAATTAGGGCGCACTCTACTAACCCAATCCCCTCGCGTACTGATGGTGTATTCCAAAATGAGAGGGTTTGTGTTAGACCTTGTGTTTTCCCTAAAAGTTGAACGTTCGTCCTTATAAACCATCTTCCATCAAGACGGTTACTGAATGGGCGGTTGTCACGAAAAGGTACGAAGTGTGGAAAAAACCGCACGTGGAATAACCGCTCGTCAAAAATAAAAATGTGGGTCAATATTAATGGTAAGTTTTATTTAAAAAAACTATACCCCAAATGTGGGATCACATATTAATATTACATTCTCCCACTTGATCCCAACATTTTCATGAACGAATTATCCAACCAATCCACGAAACTTCATGCTTAAGAAAGGAAACAAAACGCATGAATCATGGCGACATGTCCTCTTCAAGCGAGTAATATCTTCCATGTATCACAATGCATCTTATTCCTTTTATAATAGCCCATATGTGACAACACATCTTAATGAATAAACCCTATGTTTATTCCAAAATCAAGGATAATTGTTATTCTCATAAAGAACTAAATGTGTACACCAAAGTTGAGAATAACATTACAACTGAATAAGAGTTTCATACAACAAATATCGTTCATATAACGATAGATTACATAATGGGACCTAGTCCCATACTAGCTACATGATCCTTATACTTCATTGGTGGCATGCCTTTAGTCAAAGGATCAGCTATCATCAATTCGGTGCGAACGTCTTTGAATGACCACTTTATTCTCCTTAACACGTTCCCTTATGGCTAAATACTTTATGTCGATATGCTTACTTCGACTGCCACTTTTGGCATTTTTAGCCATAAAAACCGCAGCTAAATTGTCACAATATATCCTTAATGGCCTAGAAATAGAATCAATAATTCTAAGCCCGAAATGAAACTCTTCAACCATACACCATGCGAGGTTGCCTCAAAACAAGAAACGAACTCAGCCTCCATAGTGGAAGTAGCGGTCAAAGTACGCCGCACTTCTCCATGACACGGCTCCGCCGGCTAACATAAAAATGTATCCGGATGTTGATTTTCGAGAATCAACGCAACCAGCAAAGTCCGCATCCGAATAACCAACTACTTCCAAGTTGTCGGTCCGTCTATACATAAGCATGTGACCTTTGGTACCTTGAAGGTATCTCATCACTTTCTTTGCAGCTTTCCGGTGGTCCATACCCGGGTTACTCGATATCTTCCCAACATTCCCACAGCAAATGCAATGTCGGGTCGAGTGCAAACCCGAGCATACATCGGGCTTCCGACGGCGAAGCATATGGAATGTTTTTCATTTGTTCCCTTTCTAAATCATTCTTCGGGCACGATTCAAATTGAACCTATCACCCTTCACAATGGGTGCTATACTTGGTGAACAATCTTTCATCCGAAATCTTTCTAAGACCTTATTGATATAGGTTTCTTGAGATAGTCCTAAAATTCCTTGAGATCTATCTCTGTGGATCTTTATGCCAATGACATAAGATGCCTCACCCATATCTTTCATATCAAAACTCTTAGAAAGAAATTGTTTCACCTCATGTAGCAACCCCTTATCATTGGTTGCAAGTAGAATATCATCCACATATAGTACAAGAAAACAAATTTTACTCCCACTAACCTTCTGGTATATACATTGATCCATGACATTTTCTACAAAACCGAATGAAGAGATCACATCATGGAACCTTAAGTACCATTGGCGGGATGCTTGTTTCAAGCCATATATAGATTTCTTAAGCTTGCACACCAAATGCTCACCTTTACTAGAGAGGAATCTTTCAGGTTGTTTCATGTACACCTCCTCCTCTAGTTCCCCATTGAGGAATGCCGTTTTCACATCCATTTGATGTAATTCCATATCAAAATGGGCGACTAATGCCAAAATAATACGAAGAGAATCTTTCTTGGATACAGGAGAAAATGTCTCCGTGTAGTCGATTCCTTCCTTTTGAGTGAATCCTTTGGCAACAAGTCTAGCTTTGTATCTCTCAATGTTGCCTAATGAGTCTTTCTTAGTTTTGAAGACCCATTTACAACCAATGGCCTTCACACCATCAGGCAACTCAACTAAATCCCAGACTTCATTTGATGCCATAGAACTCATCTCTTCCTTCATGGCATTGTACCACAAATTGGATTCATCACTACTCATGGCTTGTGAAAACGTTTCGGGTCATTCTCGGCTCCAATATTATAGTCGATTCTTGTAGATACACAATATAATCACTAGGAACTGCTGCTTTCCTTATTCTAGTAGATTTTCTTAATGTTGTATCAACCGATTGTTCAACGGTTTCGGTACTTGCTGAACAACGGGATCTACTAGATCAATATCGGCGAGTTGTGGAACTTCAATGGTTTGTTGTTCAATAGCCGGTTGAACTGTAGGGACATTATGAACAACAACCAACTTAATACTTGAGGTGGGAGAGTGGGTATACGAATGATCATTTTCGGGAATAAGTTCCTTCAAATGATCGCTCCCACTAATCAAGTCATTTTCAAGAAACTTAGCATTTCTTGATTCCACAATCCTAGTAGTGTGAGATGGACAATAGAACCCGTACCCCTTGGACTTTTCGGCATATCCAATGAAATACCCACTTATAGTCCTTGGGTCTAACTTCTTTTCTTGTGGATTATAAACTCTCACTTCAGACGGGCATCCCCAAACGCGTACATGTCTCAAACTCGGTTTCCAACCTTTGAATAACTCAAAAGGCGTCATTGGAACAGCCTTGGTTGGAACTCGGTTCAATATGTACACTTTGCCGTCTTAAGAGCTTCACCCACAAGGACTTAGGAAGTTTAGAGCTACAAAGCATACTTCGCACCATGTCCAATAAAGTTCGGTTTCTTCTTTCGCTACACCATTTTGGTCCGGAGAACCAGGCATAGTGTATTGGGCAACTATCCCATTCTCTTGAAGAAACTTCGCAAATGGACCAGTGCTTGTCCATCCTCGTGTATCTACCATAGAATTCTCCACCTCTATCGACCTCACGATCTTAATTTGCTTACCGCATTGTTTCTCTACTTCCGCCTTAAATACCTTAAAGGCATCTAATGCTTCATTTTTATTATGAAGCAAGTAGAGATACATGTAACGTGAGTAATCATCAATGAATGAGATGAAGTATTTCGACCATGTGAGTCCATATCGGGACCACAAATATCGTATGTATGATTTCTAATATGTCTGTACTCCTCTTGGCACCTTTCTTTGTCTTGTTGGTCTGCTTTCCCTTTATGCAGTCCACACAAGTGTCAAAATCAATAAAGTCCAAAGTACTAAGTACTCCATCATTTACTAATCGCTTAATTCTTTCTATGGAGATATGTCCCAATCTCCGGTGCCACAACATAGAGGAATCTTCATTCACAACACATCGTTTCACACCAGCATTATCATGAACATGCATCGCATCAAAATAGGCATTGTCTTGCAAATTAATTCGAAAAAGACCATCAGACAAAGTACCACTCCCAACAATTTCAGATTTAAACAACAAACTGAAGTTTGAACCTGAAAAGTGAAAAGAGTAACATAAAGGTATAAGTCTTGAAACTGAAATTAAGTTTCTAGAGAAACTAGGTACATAAAAGGTCCTTTCCAAATTCAAAACAAAGCCACTATCGAGAACTAAACTGCATGTCCCAATAGCTTTCACATGCGAACGCATCTTGTTTCCCGAATAGATGCATTGTTCACTTCCCACTGGCTTCCTTTGGTTTTGAAAACCCTGCAAGGAATTCGAAATATGGATTGTAGAACCAGAATCAATCCACCAAGTGTTATGACTCACATCAGCCATATTAGATTCATAACAAACACAAGAGATTGAATTACCTTTCTTCTCGAGCCGGGCTTGAAATCGACGCAATCCTTCTTCATATGCCCCTTCTTTTTACGAAGAAACATTTGGATTCTTTCTTAATGTCAGCTTGGGGAGGTATTTTACCTTTTCCCTTATTCTTGCCATGACCCATACTCTTTCCTTGTGTAGCCAAATGAACACTTTCTCCGATTCCATAATCGCCTTTCTTCCTCTTGAACACACATGGTCATAAGTTCATTAATTGACCATTTATTCTTATGTGTGTTGTAAGAGATCTTGAAAGGTGCACACTTGTTGTGGAAGAGTGTTCGAATGTAGTACACGAGAAAAGACTCAGATATCTCAACCTCAAGGTTCTTCAATTGAGCTGCAATATCCCTCATCTTCATGATGTGCTCACGCACACCTCTAACACTAGTGAGCTTCATAGATGAAAACTTCATAATCAAGGTCATAGCATGCGCCTTCTCAGAACTCTCAAACTGCGCATCAATGGCTTTCAATAAAGCCTTAGCATTGCTATGCTGAGCAACCGAACCACGAATACTAGGAGACAATCTTGCCCTTATGAACATCACACTAAGGCGGTTGGACCGCTCCCATTGTTCATAAAGGGATTTCTCACCTGCGGTGCTCGAATCGGTAGGAGCGGGTGGTTCGTCTTTCCTTATAGCATAGTCAATGTCCATGCACCCCAATTGAAGAAGAATTAACTCCTTCCAAACTTTATAGTTTTCACCATTCAAATGGGAACATCACACTTAAATTCAGAGAAATTCACGGGTTGCAAAACTGCATATCAAATAATCATGCTTATGTCACAAAATATGAGGCAAAATTTACATAAATCATGCTTTACCAATGTAAAACATGGCACAAATATATGAATCACATAACATAAAAACTACCTGTGGGCTAAGTTTTTAATTTAAATAGATTCATAATAACTTCATGAAGAAACTATCATATTATATTCCTTTCCTTAATCCCTGTGGGTAAATTAAGAAAAATAATATGATATTTCAACCTAATTAATCATATTAATATAATGAAAATTCTGTAGGATAAAATTCATCATATTAATAAGATTAATTACAATAAATGTCCATTTCCAAATGTGATCCAAAGACACTTAATATATATTTCAACTAATTAAAGATGCTGTGGCTAATCTCTAATTAATTAAAATATATGGATCACTAGACATTTTAATTTCATACATAAAATACTCACAAAATGCATCAAGGGCAGAATAGTAATTTAACACCACAAGGGCAGAACAGTAATAAATTAATTCGGCTAAGGGGCAAAATTGTAATAACGGGGAAAAGGAGGGGCAGAAACGCAAATTTGGGAAGTCAACAGCGCGTTAGGCGCGTGCAAGGCACGCGCCTGGCCTGTCGCTCGGGAGCGTGCTTCGCACGCGTCTGGCAACTGTCGCGCACGTGGACCTCACGCGCCTGGCAACTGCCGCGCGCGTGGTCCCACGCGCCTGCGGTTGCCTGCGCGCGTGGATCCCACGCGCCTGCAGTTCCCGCGCGTGGGGCCACGCGCCTTCTTCCCCCTCGCGCTTCTCCGCCAATTTTCCCCGTCTCCGCCGTGCTTTCGTCGAATAGGTCTCCTCCGGCAGCCGATTTTAGCCCAAAATAATTAGTGGGTGTTCGAGAACACATCGATGCGACCACATAGACCCAAAAATCGGCAAAAATGATCAAGAAATTGGTCTGAATCAAGCAAAAATTCTCTTTATGCAAACCCTTGGCCACCGCGACTTCCGCCGTGCGATTAGCCTCCGGCGGTCACCGATATGCCGGAAAACTAACAGGCATTCTACCCCATGGCGGTGCGACCGTACTGGTCCGAAGCCGGGCGATGGGTCGCCGGAATTTCGCCGGAAACGACAAATTTCTCTCTAAACCCCATTCCGAGTTACTGTTCATTTCCATCCGAAAATTGCACCCAAAAATATTCATAAAAAACAAGGCAGAGGTACTAACTTGCTCTGATACCAAATGTAAGATCATTGAAGAGAGATTCTTCTCATGCTTGATGAACAAAAACTCAAGCACAATAGAATTTTATGCGGAAACAGGATAAAAATTAATCTAACCTCCGGCCATTGTTCAAGTTTGCGTTCGTCGAGAATCCACGGGAACTTCACGATGATTTGACTGCAATTAGGGCGCACTCTACTAACCCAATCCCCTCGCGTACTGATGGTGTATTCCAAAATGAGAGGGTTTGTGTTAGACCTTGTGTTTTCCCTAAAAGTTGAACGTTCGTCCTTATAAACCATCTTCCATCAAGAGGCGGTTCTTGAATGGGCGGTTGTCACGAAAAGGTACGAAGTGTGGAAAAAAACCGCACGTGGAATAACCGCTCGTCAAAAATAAAAATGTGGGTCAATATTAATGGTAAGTTTTATTTAAAAAACTATACCCCAAATGTGGGATCACATATTAATATTACAGAAGTTTCATGGCGAAGAGAGTAATGCATTGATGGTTAGCTTGGAATATTCGAAGATACCTGCCAATACGCCTCTCATTACTGAAAACCTTCCTTAGGTTTTGGACAATGGAATTTATCAATATCTATCCTATGGTGCATGTTGAGTCTATAGGTTGGTTGATTTTGCAGCTTCAACGATGTGAATTTATCGAAGAAATTGACATGCTCGTCGTTTTTCAGTTTGACCGTTGCTTGTCTGTATCTTTCCTCGGTGTTTCTTTGCCCCTTAGGGCTTTGGACCATGGAGTATGAAAATGCAAAATCCACTTGCTTGCTGTACAGATTATGTCAAGTCCTGAAAAGAAATGGTATAATGAGAGCACTTTGAAAATCAACATTGCCGATCTTTAAGATTTGCCTCGGTAGCTAACATTTTCATATGAAAAGAAAGAGGTAAGAGCTTGAATCCCCATATTCTCAAGGGGACTGAGAGAGGGACGATTTAATTTTAGATATAAATTTCAATTCTCATATCTACAAAGAGGCAAGGTAAAAATTTGAAAATGAAAGTTAAAGTAAGAGTAGAGTGGGACCAACAAAAAAAAAGTCAACATTGCCAATTATGGAACGAGTTTATAACTGGCCTTAACTTCTCATTTCCTTGATAGGTCATATATTGGAAAAAGTGCCTGAAAAGTCCTACACCTATTGCATTTGTGTTAAATTAATTCATAATCTTTTAATTATATTAATTTAGTCCTAAATTTTTTGATTTGATATCAATTCAATTTTTCTGGCTAATTTTGGCCAGACATTGTTGACGTAGATGCCGGTTGACCTATATGGCATCGTCAGCGATGAACATGGATAATTTTTAATAATAATGTGACATTTTTTCAATTTTAATTTTTTTTAATTTTTTTCCTTTTTTGTTCCTTTTTCGATGACTGACCACCAACCATGGCCAAGCAGGTTGGTCTTGACTAAGTGAGAGTCGTGGTCGGTCGCCACAAGTGAGGCATCGCTAGGCAAGGGTGAGTCCCAATAAAAACTCCTCTTACTAGATCTAGCAAGGCCACTTTGCCTTGAGTGAGGGCTGGCCTTGTCAAATTTAGCCTTGGCAAGGCTGACCTTGCCTAGGCAAGGGCGAGGGGAGCACAAGAGTACTGTGTATATGTTGAAAAGTGATTGTGGCATTTGCTTGAACAACTTGAAGGTAGGTCTAGGCATGAGATCTACACGGCCGAGTGATGATTCAATCATCCTCTCTGAGGACGCCAAACTCAATCGACTCGAGAAGCCAATACTATGATGACAAGCCATTATCGTCTCCAAGATTCATTCCCATACCAAAATCAGAAGAAGTCAAAGAATCTCAAGGTTTCTTTGCAAACTCAAAGGCAACCCAAACTCCTCTCCCTCTTATTTTCACACAAATTTTTTCTTCAACCTCCATGGATGGGAGGATTTGACCTAAATCTCTTCCCCTCCTCTATCCTTTTTTCTTTGACTGGTTCGGTTCTTCATTTTCTTTTCATTGCTTTCCTCCCATTTAGTGCACTTTTCTCTTATGATCTAATCTAGATCTAGAAGCTTCTCTTTTCCATTTCGGGGAGGTTTCTATCTCGATTTAGTCTAGATCTATGGATTTTTGCGCGTATGTTTTTGGGGTTTCGCTTCCTTTGGATTTCATAGGAGATTGAAGGAGTTTCATGAAGGTACTCTCACAATTAGATCTATGCTTAGTTAACCCATTACTTTGAATGGCAATGGTGTTGGGAACATCGAGCTTAGGTGCGCACCACCAAAAGGCAAAGTTGCAGCAACGGATGGAGTTGTCAACGTGTGCTCATTACTAAAGATAGATTTGCGGTTGGCCGTCAATTTTGGTTTAGATATGCTCTTTGAGCGGTAACCCTTAATTTTATTCTTTTAATTTATCTTAATTATCTAGAACTTGTTTTACTTTGAAATTGTCTAGGATTTTTCTTGATTTGCAGTTGGATTGTGTCATTTTTATCTTTCTTTCTTTATTTAATGAGACCCAAGTTGAGGTTACGCTTTTGCCAGAAGCCACTGCCGTACACCAAATCACTCAAGACGTGCAAGTTCTAGATTTTATCTTGGAACCATGCTTACTATTATGAGGCACAATGCACCTCATACTTTTTCTAATTCTATTTTTGTTCGCTTTATCATTCTCAATGGTGCACCCATGCATCCCAAGCAAATAAATCCATCGCCACCACTCGACAATATTTACTTAAGTACATCATTCCTATCTAAGTAAGCATGATGGTTGTGTTATGATGTCTTTAATGCGTTGTTAGATTAAGCATTTCTTTTTTAGATATTCTTTGACATTGTGGAGACACATTTTCACATGGTAACTTTTCCTTTAGCAAAACCTGGATTATTCCGCTTGCTATAACCAAGCTAATCATTTTGGTTGCATTTAAATTACTAGCCTAACAGTAAAGTCGATTGCAAATGACATATGCTACTGGCTCCAATATCTCCGATCCTCGACTTTTCCCTTCTCATTTTGAGAAGTTGACTCCACCACCAGATTTGCCAATGTCAGACAATCAACATATTGAAATCTTTTTGTCAACAGAGGAAGCAGGAGTCATCATATGAGCCACCTCGCCCTAGATTCGTTGAGCTCATTTTAATCAAAGATTTTGTGATTTGTTTCAATTCGCCTAGCATTTGAAGGGATGTTAGTGATATTAAGAGATTTACTTGATTATGAATATCTCTAAAGATACATATCTCATTTCATCGTGGATATTCTTGATTGATACGTTACTTACAATAGTCATATTATAAAAGCTATAAATAAATTGATGTAATCTTCGTTATAAAAATATCAAATTTTACAAAAATTCCTCAAATTTGCGTTTTGTCTTATCGTTCTCAACTGGGCCATTTAGGGCGCGCATGACAACGTTTCTATTCCCGGGAGCAGTTTCTGCTCAGAAATGATTCTTTTTATTTTTGTTCCCGAGAACAATTTTTGAGCATTTGAAGGCGTTTGATAACTATTCAAAATTTTTACTCCGGGAACGTAAATGCATTTGGTAAAAATTTCCAATATTTTGATTCTTTTAATTTCCTTTTTTCTTTTTCTTTTTTTTTCCTCCCCTTCTTTCTATTGGCCGCCACTGGCGAGGCGAGGCTCAGCCTCACCTAGATCTGCAAGGCTCGCCTCCCCAGATCTAGGTGAAGCAAGGCTCGCCCGGCCTCGCGCCGCCTACGCGAGGCTTGCCCGACGCGAGGCTCGCCCGGCACAAGGCTCACTCGGCCAGGCGCTGCCTGGGCAAGGCTCGGCCGGCCTCGTGTCGCTCGGGCGAGGCTCCGGTGAGCTTGCCGGACCTCGCTCTGGCCTAGCGAGGCACTGGCAGCGGCGATGGGGGTAGCTGAGGGGTGGGAGGAGGAAGAGGAAGAAGAAGAAGAAAAGGAAAGAGAAAGAGAAAAGAAAAAAAAAAGGAAAAAAAATGTTTTTTAAAATCGTTCCCGGGAACAAGAACTTTTTCTTGTTTCTGATTTCTACTCCAAACCTATTCTAGGGAACAAATTTGTTCCTGGGAACAAAAAATTCACCAAACACATTTCTGTTCTCGAGAACAAAAAATTTGCTCCCGGGAACAAAGGAACAGAAATAGCTATTCCCAAAAGCGTTATCATACATGCCCTTAATTTTTTGTCATTTTCTACGTAGTTTCCTCATGCTTGAAGCTGGCTGGGGTTTTCAAAGTCTTCCCCCAACTCAGAACTTCTAGATGATTATAAAAGTCTTCGGCTTTCTTGGCCCACGGTTAAACGAGCCTAATTCTGGCACTCGCCCGATTTGGGCATCATGAAAAATGCAGGTATCAATTGAATTGAAAGAAAGTGACGAACGATTCCTATATCGCTATTCATTGATTTCTCAAGAGGTTTTATGCTATATCTCGACCAATCAAAGCAACGTAAATTGACGGTCGATGAAGGAAAAGCCAATATTTAACTATACTGGATGCACGTGTGCCGCACATGCGATGTCTTATAATTATAAAAGACACATTGCAACTCAACTGTCCCAATTGAGACTATAGTTTTGCTCTAACAGGATGAAATCCCAAACTAGCGATGTAATGATAAGAGATATAAACATTGCCTACCCATAATTGCTATGGTTTATTATAAGGACGATCAGGAGACTTATAGGATCCACACATATTCATTGGTTAAATGAAAATTACCTTGGACGAGCATCTCGTCTCGATCTATACCATCAAGATTGGACATGTCTTTAAGAGGAATCCAAACCTTTCATCTTCTTTATGTTTCTCCTTGCACGCTTGATGACATTGCTTATCGTGGCTATTAGCATCTATGCACCCTCTTCGTGTTAATGCACTAAACATTTTTTTTAATACGTATAAATCGTTCGGGAAGATAATGAAAATGAAGAATTTTCCGCGTTACCTACCATCATAAAAAAGAGTTGCCTCAGAGAAAAATATTCGTACGAGACATCTTCCGCAGTGCAACTTGGAACGGATGCAGTCAAATCAACATATATCTTGACCCCGGCTTACATCCGCTGCGTAAACACACGTATATATACATTCATGGCTCTTTGATTCTGTATTCCCAACACAAAAACCTTACCGAGAGTCCTCCGATCCCCACACCGCCACCGAAACCATTCGGATCTTCTCGCCGTCATCGCCAATGGAGCTTCCCGAGCTTTTGAGATTTCTCCAAACTATGATCGAAGCCCACAAACTCTTCCTCAGAAATGGGAGGCTCATGGTCTCCATCGCCACCTCTGCCATCTTGCTCTACTCTTTGCTGTTCCTCGCCAACATCTTCTCCCTCAGGCCAGCGGTCAGCCACCTCATCGCCGACTTAAGCACGTTGCTCATCACCAGTCCCACCAGCACCGAGTACTCCTACCTCCTCATGTCCTTCCAGAAGGACATGGGGCTGCTCTATGGCCTTGAGTGGGTCTTCGTCTTGATCTACTCCGTCTGCTCCATCCTCTTCTCGACCGTGACCATTTATGCATCCGCCGCCACACATGGTGGAAAGAATCTGTCCGCCAAGGACTTGGCTATTGCGGTGGCTCGGTCCTGGAGAAGACCCTTCCTCACTTTCTTCTACATCGCCCTCTTTGGCATGGGTTACCTGTTTCTTGTCGGAGCCCTTGCGGTCCCTCTTGTTCTGCCTAGGGCGAATACCGCTACCGTGATCCTATGCATCGTGGCTGCTTTGTTCTACGCTAATCTGGCCATCGTTTGGACCCTCGGGCTCATCGTGTCCACTTTGGAAGAAGACAAGAGCGGGCTCGAGGCCCTCGCGAAGGCGGGGCGGCTTTTGAAGGGAAGGCAAATCCATGGGTTCACGTTGAGCCTTGTGATCATGGCATTATCGATCCTAATGAGTCAGGTAGTGAGGTTGGTCTCGGTTCGACAATCCGAAGGGGCATACATCGTGATAGGCTTGGTGATGCTGACCTTGGCGTGGGCGGTGAGGACGTTCGGATTGATGGCTTACACGGTTTTTTACTACGAGTGCAAGAAGTTTCATGGTGAAGAGAGTAATGAATTGATGGTTAGCTTGGAATATTCGAAGGTACCTGCCACTACGCCTCTCGTTACAGAAAACCTTCCTTAGGTTTTGGACGATGGAATCCATCAATATGTATCCTTTGGTGCATGTTGAGCATACAGGTTGGTTGATTTTGCAGCTTCAACAATGTGAATTTATCGAAGAAATTGATACGTTCGTTGTTTTTCAATTTGACCGTCGCTCGTCTTTGTCTATGTTTCCTCATTTTTCCTTTGCCCCTTGGGGCTTTGGACATTGGCGCATACAAATGCAAAATTTAGGGCCTACTGTACAGATTATATCATGTTTCGGAAACAAATGGTATCATAAGAGAACTTCGATGATCCATGCTGCCAAGCATGGAACGAGTTTATAACTCCCCTTGGCTTCTCTTTTTCTTGATGGATCATATATTGAAAGGAACAACCCCATCTCTATTTCGCATGACGTGTCTCTATTAACTTAGTCACTCGTCCCATCTGAAAATGTTGATAAAGTCCTTCATTTGCGGAATCTGATCTAAAGGGAATACAAAAAGTTGATACATAGACATGTCCAAGACGACACCTAACCAACTGTTAGACACACTAACTTAGCATACTGATTACATATTCCATCTGCTGACAATAATAGCTCACCGATATTCAGAAACATACATACAGAAGTCAATAGTCTCAGTTCCATCATGAAAAATTCATCACGGGCTAGCCAAATTGCGATGCGATTATCACAGTGAAGAAAAGTAGCACCATCACGGGTCACGCCCGTTATCCTCTAACAGCCATGGTAATCGTAAGAGTTCGGAAGTGGGATCCGCAACATCTCTATAGTCAGTCAACCTTAGTGCCAGAACGCGAGACAATTAATGCCCGGAAATAAGGGAATTGCCCAAAAGAAAGCAATAATCGGCGGTGGATCGACGGTTGGTGGGATCCCCATTCCAATCAGCATCAGAATAGCTACAACAGTGTAAATTGGAATGTGGCGAGAAATTTAATCTATGGAATAAAGCACCCTCGACACAACGAATAAGGTGCAAGATAGCATCATAATACCGGCAATGATAACGTGTAGCATCTTCGAACCAATTGGTAACAACGTTTAGCATCTTTCAAGAAAGTTCCATCATTCGAGGGGGCGTAGAAGCTACTATACTGTCTGACCAACCAGCACGAGCAATGAGATCTGAGGCATACTTTACCTAAAATAATATCCATCAAAAATAGGGGTCACCTCAAGGCCCAGAAAGCAACTCAGACATCCCAAATCTTTTTTTTTTGAAGTATTGTCGATCACGAATGTCATGACAATCATCTCCCGTGATAATCATATCGTCCATAAAGTAGTACGAAGACGGCCTCCCTCTTGGATTTCCCCATAGGTGGAGTAGAATCAAATGCGCTAGGTTGAAAACACAAACGAAAAAATGGCAGCACTGAATTTAGAAAACCAAGCACGAGAAGATTGCTTAAGACCATACAGAACTACGGTTATGGACTAGGCCTGACCGTAACTTCCGGTGAACAATATAAGAACAAATTGGAAATGGAAGCCCAAGAGGCTAGACCAGGTTTGGCGAGGACAGAAGCCGGGCCTAAATCAAATAGAAAGGCCCGCAGTCATTGGGCAGGCCTTAGCAATATCCAGAATCGGATTTCATTCATGTAAATACACGTTTGCCGAATCACGAAGCAAACTCCGTTCATGACTAATCTTTGGCGACAAGGAGTTTAACAAAAGTATATGCGGAGCTCAAGTGGCTGATCTCGAAAGATTAGTCAAACTCGAGGTGCTTAACCGCCATTAATAATGAAACCCGAGTTTACTCACATGCGAAGAGGGTGCCTATCAAGGACCTAATCCATTTTCAATGAACACTAATGCCGGATTCAACATAGTTTAAAGAACGATAAGCTCCCACCTTCACTGTAGAGAGAGAAAGCGACAATTCCGCACCTTGTTTTTTGCACACAGTAGCTCGTTCTTGCAAAACGCAAGTAACTAGAAAAGAATGAAAAAGGGCTTGTTTTTCACAAGGTAATTGACCATCGGAAGAGATCAAGATCATAAAAAATTGGAAATCTTGTTCTTCACGGGGAAGCAGTTTCCTGGAGATTCGGAAGCCGCAAAACGTTTCCAGCGGATAGAGATGCTTTAATGTCACCAACCCCCAAAAAAAAAAAATCAAAAAAAGGGTTGACGAGACACGTTTTGACTCGTTCGTTCCTTTGGGGTTCTTAATTTCTTCCAATCTTAATCCCCTCCGGAAGCCAATTATGTGAACGTGGCAAGGCTACAGCACTTGCCGAGCTGCCAACTCCTCTTTGCTTATTCTATGTTATTTTTCCCTTCTGTTTTTTCAACCTCGGATTCTTATGTTCCATTCATCGTACCGGGTTGGTGTCTTTGATGGGGCTTGACCTAGGCAATGTCAAAATTATCATGCTCGCCAATCCCTGATGCTGCTGTTGAGCGCGTGCGTGGCTGCTTACGATAGTCTTAGAGATTCCTGATCGTCCACTCTTCGCGCAGAGAATGACGTGAAAAGGACCAGTGCGATTTAAGAGCGCACGAACTTCGAGAGAGAAATGGGATTCACGAGCTCTAAAGAACGCAACTAGGGTTTTGGCGTCGACATGAATATGCTTTATTTCATTTCGTCACTGTCTGTATGGAAAAATTGTTGTGCACGGACGATTCTAGAGAGTTGAGAGTTGTTGATGCATGTCCTGAAATCTCCATATGAGACGGTAGTCAATGAAGCTATCTAGGATTGAGCTGTAAGGGTGAGGATTTATCTAGAATAGAATCGGAAATAGGACCAAACTTACCATAGGAGCCAATTTATTACCAAGTTCCCACAATTAGTGATACGGTTCACGATTCCCAAAAAAGTCGAACTAGTACTTCAATTCCTAAGTAAGAATTGAACTGGGACCGATGAACTATGATCACGTGTTTTATTTTTTATTATTTTTTATTTTACATGTTCATTTTACATTTTTTTGTTCATCTTTTATACATTGTTGTTATTGACAAATTAAGATTTTTATTGCCGTGTTTACTTTCATTTTGCTTAATTGAAAATGAAGAAGAAAAAGGAAAGAAATAAGTCGATTATGGGATAGACCTTGGAACCAATTGACAAGTAGGTTTTAACTTCTAGAATATGCAGGATAAGTTTTACATTTCAGATGGAACTTCAACCGACTCTAAAACCAATCACCCCTACTGAGCCAACTCGATTGAGGTCCCCCAACTATGATTACTAGGGTTAGCAAAGCTCAAAATTTAGCACATTGAAATCATGTAAGCAGAGAGCATTGAATTGGTAGTTGTTGCAATTGCAAGGGAAGATCGTTTGGTACAAGATATTGTCAAGGGCATCACGGTAGTTAATGAGGTGATATCGGTAGCTTTCCTTCAAGTCTTGCTCATAATAAATGTTCAAAGCGGTGCCACGGTTAAGTATCGAGTAAAGATAAGAGGAAGAGTGTTGGTGACGACGGAGTAGGATCATGCGTTGAAGCAATAAAAGCTGTCATTAGGTAAGGAGTTTGAAACAAGTGAGCAATCTTGGTGAGATTATTTATTAACGAGAGAGCGATTTCGCAAGCAATGGCATGGAGAAAATTCGCCTTAATTGTATACGAACGATGACTATATGTGCATGAAAGTCGGATGTGTTCACATTTCTCCCAATTTAATTGATGTATCTGATCACCTAATCAAGATGTTATATTTTCTTAAACATAAGAGAAATATTTACCGATAAAAACGAGTTTAGACGCGAATGGAAAGTATCGAGCTTTTTTAGAGTATAAAATATTGGACTAATCAACAAATATGATAAAATAGGAGAATAAGATTATTTTGTGATGACTTCCCACTCTCTCTCTCTTCATTTTTTAGAGAGAGAAAACTCTCTTACGGGGTAAATAACTTTAATTAGGTTTCTAAGATAATATAATCGCAAGTGATTCATTCTAAAATACCAGATAGGAAGAGATCAATCAATCAAGAAGATTTGGTAGCACACCCACAACCATAAACAGAAGAAAGAAGAAGGAAAACTTGTGCTGTTCAAAATTGTAGGTCCCCGGGGAAGCGGCTTCCTAGGAAAGGGGCAATCTTCGGTCGGAAATGATAATGACGACAATTCATGCAAACCAATCTTCAAACAAAGACAACAAAAGTGGATTATAGATATTGACCATTCCTTCATATGAAACCTTATCCTCTCTCTCTCTCTCTCTCTCTCTCTCTCTCTCTCAATCAACTTGGAACTAACGTGGGCAATTGCAACTCCATCAACTTGCATAAAAGTCGTTTTGGAATTGGGGAAGTGCTCCTTTCTCTATCCAATCCCTTTTGAGGATCTGGGTTGGCGATTTCCGCCTACATTTGGGTCAACTTACGTGCACTACTAGTCCAAGGTAAGGCAAAAGTTAAAAATCCAATCACGTGCGCTGGGCAGGTCCATTCACGTGACCGGGCTCGGCCACGCGTCGAATGTTGGTTGGAAAGAAGAGGGGGGTGGATTGGGAATTCAAAGCCGCGCTTATCCACGCTGAAACGTTATTAGTTGCACCTAGAGCACTAAGTCCCGACAAGCACAATTAGTCGAATCTCTCGAGCTCCACATACGACCCATTCAACATATGATGTGCGTTGGCTAACCGCGTCAACTTATTCATATTTCAAAGGATGGGTGGTTTTATAGAACCTTTGAATAGTATCTCTTTACTTCCCTCCATAACGTGTGTTAAAATGAGTATTTTGTTGTTGTTTTTCAATGATCTTATTAAAGAGTGATTATCAAATATTATAGTTAATCACACTTGGTAAAGAAATATATTCATTTCTAATGCACTAATTACACATCAACAGAAGGAGAAGATGCACTGAAATTGAGAATCCTTTTTTTTATATTTAAAATCTTGACGAGGATTATCGAGACACTTATCAAACACTTGTCACAAAAACCCTTTTCCTCAGCGGTCTTTTGACATTTCAAAGAGGACGTTGGCAGATCTAATTGGACTTAAGATTTGAATTGGGCAACTTCGTTGGAAGTCCATCTTCTTTGGGGACGTGGCACGTGGGTGGCCATCGGAAAATGGAGCAAAAGTAAGAGATTAGGGTTTAATAAAGTCTTTGGTAAGTTGGATGACGCCATGAAGTATTTCAAGGGCTAAAATCCATACTCGAGAAAACGTCCGACTTTGCCTCTATACCTCTATACGGATGGTGAAGTGTCTGAAACGCTTCAATAATTTCTGATCTTCCACTGCATAGTCGGCAGTCCTCGAATTGATGGACACCGAATAATTACCTAAAGTTACGATCGTGGAATGCTAGGCCCAACGTGGTGTTGCCCAAATCGTTGAAATCCGGCCTCAGCTAATGAGTTAGGGTAGCTTTCCATAGCAAGCAACCAGAATTACAAGAGAGGAAAACCTCAGTCATCATGACCTTCTAGGTAATTAATCGGCCTTTAATTTAATGAGGATAAATATTGAATATGACCTTTGATATGGGTATTTTTTTTATTTCTTAATAGTAATTAGCTACTCGTATTGAAAGTGATGGATGCGAGATTTGCAATATAGAAGATAAGGCGGACTGTTTACCCGATGTTTATCCATTTAATAAACCTCGAATTTGTTTCGACATGAATTTCTTGGGTTTATTTTTATGGCTGCACATCTTTTATAAATGTTCTTGTTCAATCCAAAACGGATGGGCTCATCATCCTAATTAAGTATATTTAAATAATTTAAGCGGTGCCCGGTAGAGTCAAGTCTTCATTCGCAAATCAACATTATCCTTTGATATCTTCTTCTTCTTCTGCTATGCCGATTCAACAGTTGTCTAACATCTCCAAAGTCTTCTTCTTCTTCTTTTTCTAACTTTCTTCTTGGTAAGAACCTCTTAAAAATCATTTTCTATAGAGACGAGGCAGATTTAGTGGGAAAAGAAGAGAGAACTTCTACGCGAGTTATATACGCAAACACTGCAATTAAACTTGTTTCCCCCAAGTCATTTTAAAATTGATAATGTCATGTTCTTGCTTATTAAACACGTTGTGCCTTTCGATCCGGGCCGTATGCATCAGAAGAGATCGTGATAAGAACACAAACGCATCGGGTAGATAGGAATCATGGGACAACTTCGCACGCCAGCGACTGCTTTGTCCTCTTGTCCCCATTTCCAATCCAAAATGGCACGACTGGCCGGGTCTGAATTTGACCCGTTAGTTGTTTCTTGCTGCACATCTGAAATGACTTGTTGTTGCCTTGCTTTGGATGTGTGGACTAACCCTAGTCATCGATCTTGTCAAAGCTTGTCGTGTTATAATAGTGCTCCAAAGTTGGAGATGATTATCTCATGGGGTTTAATTTAATTAATGCTAATCTCTTTCCGAGAAGGAAGCGCTCCTAAAGGCGAGATTACTTTGTTGGGTTGACATATATTAGTGGATGACTTTTAGCCAGCGATAGTCCCTCTTTTGAGGGCATTTCCACTACGAGAGCCGCCGGTAATCCATCCAGTGAAAGTGTTTAATGTAGATTATATTTCTTATTTTAATATGTCGGTGCTCGCACACCTCGCACACCTCGTTCCAAATTATATATTCATTTTCCTCAATAAGGTGGAAATATCTTCATATTTTATGTCTCAAAATTCAAACGAAATAATAACATATTTTAGTATCGATTATCTTCTAGGATTTAATTTAATGCTAATCTCTTTTCAAGAAGGGGACACTCCTAAAAACGATATATATATATAAATAAGTGGACGACTTTTAGCCACCGCCAAGGCCTGTGATTTTCTAGGAAAACCAGCTAATGAAGATCTTTGTCGGCTGCCCTTTGGCATAACATAATCTTTGCGGCAAATAATTTATCCGAAAAGTGAATAGTATGACTAACAAAAAGAAAAAGGCAAGCTAGAAAGACCGAAAGATGATTGGTAATATTCTTTGGTATAAAACCATTTCGAGGAAAGTTATAGAACAAGAATGGGATTGCGTGGACCAAACCCAAACCGTAATCTTTAAATTTTGATTATTTCTATTGTTAAAACAAGGGGAAAAACGCAGCCTCATTGGATCTTTTCACACGAAGGCGATATGTGACTAGATATTGGTTTACTATATTATATCGGAATTGAGGGGAAAGTGGGTTTGGACTTTCCCACAAATTGAACTTTCCTGGTCTGCATAACATTCGTGGGAAAGTCAAAAATGCTTTACGACGTTTAGCACGTTGGTGCGGTTGGGTTCGGTCTACCCTGGAATTTCATGGAGGCTTCGGCGAAAAGAAACATCTGCCCAAGATGAATTTGAATCTACACCCAAAACTTTTGGTCCCTCTTTTTTTATGAGTAAATCGCGACATCGATCGAGGGTTGACTTCGTGACGTGGGGCATGACGAAATTCCACCAGCGGATGATTCCTTTGGAAATGCAAAGGCAAGTAGGATGATTAACTCCCAATCCAATTTCAAGGTGAAATCAAAAATCAAACCATAAGAACCGGTTCTCCATTTCTAGGATCAGGGATTGGCCGGCCTGTCCTAGAATTGAAAATCAGACTAACCGATCGGTCCCGTCCGATCTAATGGAATCAATCTTTATTTAATTTTTGCATAGAATTACAAATATATATTAAAAAAATGCTCAACAAAACCCCTCTTCCACTCCTCTAAAGACAAATCAAAACATCAAGCACCATGTAAAACAACAAAAAAGAGTTGTACATCCCGAAAAATCGAGTCAAATACAAAATCAATCAAGATAGTTACACCTTGCTCAAAAGCGAGAGGGAGAGAGTTGTCATTGTGGAGCACAAGACAAACATGAGAGAAATGGATTAAATGACTTAAGGGATATTGTGAAAGTTATGATTTATTAAGAAATTAAAAAATATAAAATTACATATAGTTAGTCCAGTTAATCCAATTCCTACCCTAAAATTGGAAATTGAAAACTAGATTGTGGCAGGTGGAAATTGCCCAAAATCGGGGTCCGATCCGATTCAAGTGGTTCACAATTCAAGTGGTTTCTGTTGCAGGTACCTAAAGGCAAGGACATGACTAGACAAAGGAAAAGCGCAAAATACAACGTATGACAGAGATTAAAGGAGGCGGTGCCGAACTTTTTCTTGGCTTTTTGGATAAGATCAATAATCGACCAAAGGGTAAATAATTAATGTGTGATATGTATACTTTAATTAGAATCCGTGTGCTGTATCCGACCCAAAAAGACCCATCAAACCCAGTTTGGTAAATATGTAACTATCTATTTTAAGCATATATGATAGATCGGAGCATGCCATCCAAATCAAGCTTTGGCTTTCTTGAAACAAGAAAAAGATGATTTATTCGAATTTTGATGGCTGTGAGTCTGTTTTACTTAGGGCAAAAGCCGTAAAATACCATATCACATATCTATTGTGACACGTTTATCCTAAAATTTTATTTCTGCGACACTAAAGTAAGATAAAAGCAACATCGTTTTTATTGAAAAATCATTTAACATAATAAGTTTGGCGTTTTTTACGTCACAAGATAAAATTTAGGATAAATGTTTTATAGTTAACGTAGTTTGGAGTTTTTGATGCCACAAAAAATGTTAGAGTAAATATGTCACAATGAGTATATTTTAAGATCTTTTTGTGGCTCTTTTCCTTTTTCTTAAAGAGGTTGGAAAAGATGTTTCTTTTTTCTTTTTTTTTCTGTAGCTCTATAACTTGAACTAGAGGCTTCAATCCAACTCTATAACTTGAACTAGAAGCTTCAATCCGACTCAATTACTTAATTATTTGTAGTATTTTGACTGTATATATTTGTAGCTTTTGAACAAAAAGGAGGGGGTAACTGGAGGCTTCCTTCGGATTCTTAGTTTTTATTAAGGATTACCTCACCAAGGGAGGCACTCCTACAAGAGCCTCCGCACTTGTCCATTCGTATCATAGGGACAGCGGGTTCCACATTTACATTCCTTATTTTTATATGTCGATACTTGTATGCCTCGTACTCCCAATTCCTCCTGAATCTTTGTCTTCGCCAAGGAGAGGAAATACCACAATAATCCCAAGGTTTGGACAAGGATTGGTGATGAACCTTTTTAGAAACTTATTTAAGTCCAGACCATATATAGTTAAAGTTATTATACATTAAGGACTAATTTGGTCTTTCGGTGCGTTAAAGGATTTAACCCCTAACTTTTTGTCCATTCCATTAATCCATCTACTTGCTTTCTTAGCCAAAACAAAATAAACGAACAAAAAGTAAAGAGATGACCGATTGGAAATGTCCATAATTAGGTATCTCCCTTGCCATCATCGTGATTAAATTAGGTTGACATTGAAAAAAGATGGATCGAGTGATTAATGTTTTTAACTTCAACAGAGGTTAGAACTTCCAACATACAAGAATAATTCCACATGTTCCTAAAGTCGGGCGGGAAATCTTAAGAGGACTATACTATGACCTTTGAAAAAATTAAAAATTCCTTAGCTAAGGAATACCGTCATGTTCAACGCGAATTTAAGGCTGAACAAAGCTTCAGTACCTTATACCGTGCAAAGCTCGTGGGCCTGCTCCCAAACCCTCCAACAATGGCGGACACGATCTCTATGCTGGTAACGACACGACCAGTGCTTTGTCCAAAAGGAAAGATGATGTGATGCCTCATTTGAAGGCGAACGATGGGGTTCCCTTCATACGTCATGCTTCCCACATCGATGGTCACCCACATCTCTAATTAAGCCGTGCTTATTTTCATCCTAATTACATTGTGCTTGCTCTTGTTGATGCCATAAAGTACAAAAGAAAACTAATGGTTATGCTGATTATGCATGAAGCCGAACTACTCTAATTATCGATCGAAACATGTAGGGTTGTTTGTTTGAAAGGAAGCTGTTTTCTGAAAATTATTTTTCGATTTTTCAGCATTTTGAATGTCAAAAAACACTTACTAATATACGGAAAGCATTTTCCATGAACTGACAATAATAAGGTTATGTTTGTTTTGTAGAAAATAATTAATTCAAAAAATATTTTCTTGAACATGATCGTCTATATCACTTGGAAATAAAAAAATTATTTTCAGGATCAATCACAGTTTATACTTAAACATTTTTATAGACAATGGAAATATTTTTCGTTTCTTCTTTTTTTTAAGTGATACCAATAGATTATATTTAGGAAAATATTTTTCAAATCATTTAAAGAAGATGATTACCCATTTTGATTAAAAGGATTCACTTTCCTTAAACCACTAAATAAAGAAAAAATAACCATTTTCATTTTACCATATAATTTTCATTAAAATAAAAGCACTCCTAATTATTTTTCAAGGAAAAAAGATTGGATTTGAGAGCATACGAGGGGCACTCAAATTATTCATTCCACGTGTGAGTACATGTGCTATTTTGACTTTATAATATACGGCTAATCACTTCATATCACATGTGGGGCTTTAGGACCTAAGTAGCTCCTACCCTGATTGGAGCTAAATGTCTTTCAATGAATAACGTTGCTAGCAAATTGCATTTTCCAAACTTACGTAGCTTCATGTGGTGGTTGGTCTGAAGGGCGTGCTATGTCATGAAGGGGAGATCAATCGTGCTACATGAGCCGATCCAGCATAGGTCCCATCTTATCATTGGTGTACGTTAGCTTAGGTGGGCTGGAATTGCTGGTGGAGAAAAAGGGATGTTAGTAGGTTTCTTGATGGTGAATTATGAACATTTTGCATGTGCGATTTTTCCCATTGGTGTTACCTTATCCATCATCTCCTATAATTAAACATATCTAGCGATGATTCATTTTCACAGAAATAGTATCTTTTTTTATATTTTTTCCTCGATATTGAAATCTTAATGCTTTTAATAAATGAGAATCTCTCCCTATTTATATTGGGGGCAAAAGCTTTCTAATATGTCGAATTTTCGATTTTCGAGTTTTGTTTGTGTCAATGATGTTTGGTGATAGGATACGGCTTAGTCATGTGAACAAAAAGTCAGTGTGGTGCCGAAAGACTTTCTACTCATCATTGAAAAATATTCATTTTTTTTTATACAAGATTGATCGATTGTAGTGGGCTCGTCATAGTGGAAGAGCTTTAGTTAGACACATAAAGGAAATTTTGCTTATTCAAATTTGAGATCGAGACTTCTCCAAAAATCACTCGAAAGTAAAAATCTCGAATATTCTACCCTAATTACTGGGACGATCCGATCCGTAAAGAACTTTATGCTCATCAATATCTAAAAGAACTTTCTCTTTATCATTAGAAACCCGTGAAAAGGGTGATCGACCGACCGATGCCATTGACTTGCTCCACCAATAACACTTGTAATTGGAACATTCAATTTGAGTCATGACTCTTATTCATTTGGAGTAATCTCATATACCATATGTGAGTTCAAATAGAGGAGTTTGAATTATCCTAACTCCCTAATGCGTTGAGTTGGATTTACACCATAGATGAATGGGGATTTCTTGAGAATCGACGATCGATGAGATTCCAAATCATGGATTAGCAAATGAAGCAATCGCGAGCTCGAGTTGGTGGTGGGTGGGAGCCCTGGTACGGCAGGAGGAACGAAGAAGAGAAAGAAAAAAAAAAAAAGGACGAAAGCAAGAAAGGAGGTAGATAGAAAGTAGATAAAGTGGGGCCCAATCAGCAATTAGCAAATGGCAATTGGACCGACCGACCGGAACTCCGCATCGCCACCTCGTCCCATGTTTGGGGTCCCCTCGGGTCACCGGACACGTCAACATCGTCCGTCCGTTCTGGATAACCACGTCGTCCTCTCCTCTCTCGTCGTCCCCCACCACCACCACCACCACTCCTACGGTTGTTGTCCTGTCCATTATCGAACGCCGAAAAAGTTCATCGACCACGACGCTCCGCCGGTCCCCTCTCCTCCGACTTGGAACTTGCCCCGATTTCACACTCAATTTCCTGATTTACTTTTAGCATTCAATGATCGGAGAAGATATCCTCCTGTCTAAAGATATAGAGGAGATAGAATCATGGATTATCGATTTTATGGCGGGTCGATTTTCATCCTAGAATCTCGAATCAGATCGAGTAGGGTAGGGTTTTAATTCGTGAAATTGGGAATCTGTCCATCCAATTTTGGAACTAATATCCTTCTTTTCTTTTTGGGTTTCTTTTATTCGTCACGTTTTAAACTATAAAAGTCTGATTTCACACTCCATCGAATTAATTCCATTCTGCATCGAAAACCCCAAGTTCTAAATTTTGGGAATCAAGAACCGGCCGACATTTTCTGTGGGAATTGCCCAGAGCCAGCTGACTCCAACCGATGGGACGATGTCGACCGCCTGATAGAATTATGCCCAGAATTTCCAGGAACATTTCAGGCAAATTCACTTTGCGGAATTAATTTATCCCGTTGACCGCGTGTCACACGTTTGGCTAGGCATGCCTAACCTACAAACCTTTGGCATTTTCTTTTACAATTTGGCAAGGGTGATAAATAAACCCAATGTAGACAAGACACACCAACCATATTTTTGTCCACAATTCCACGGGACTTCTTCCAAGTAGTCGCCGCGGCAATTTGAAACTAATATCAACGTGCGACGACATAACCATTATTTAATCCGTAATTAGAGGGTTAATCAGCAAGTTCTTATCACATTGTCAATTAACAGTACCAAAAAAAAAAAATTCAATATGGTGTCGTTGTCAACTTGACAACAAGGGCGAAACCTAACGGGGCGGTGGATGACAATAACCACCGGAGAGCCCAGGGAAGCGAGCACCTCGCGGCTGCCGCCACCGCGGTGGGAGCAATTAAAAAGCCGCGGCCACCGCCGTGTGAAGTGGAGCCCGCCATCCCCCAACCCCAACCCATGACCATTCAAAGGCCCGGACATGCCACGTTTTCCCCGCCGAGGACAAGCCGCGTGGGACTCCTCGCGGCCCCACCACCCAACCGGAACAGTCCACCGCCCCCAAATGGGTCCGCGACACGTGTCGGCCGGGCGGAACCTTGTGGAGACGCTAATAAAAAAATTTAAAGAGAGAGGGGGGAAAAAAAGGAAAAAAATCCCACATGTCTATCCGATCCGGAGGAGGCCCCACGACAATACTGAACCGACGAGCCGCGAAGCTATCCTGCCACGTGGCCCTATCTAATGAGAGACCCCCCTCGTCCTTCCCCTTTCTTCTTTTCCCATCTCTCTCTTTAATTTTTTTTTCTTCAATAATCCTTTTTTTTTTTTGTTGACCGTGCACGCCCTTAATGCCATTCACCAGAAAAATTTTAAAAAAAGAATAAAACCCAAAGACGAAAATTGCTTTCGAAAAAGGGTATTTCGATCATTTTCGATCCGAGGTCCGTAACAGGCGCCATTCAAGGTAATTAAGAAAAGGGCCATTAGTATCTTCGTCGGTTACGGTCGCGGGCGGACGGATGATGACGGACGAAGAGAGGTCATAATAACAATAATAATAAAGGCCGAACGGATAAACTTGGAAAGAGAGAAAAAAAGAAGAAGAAAATTTGGAAAAAAAAAAAAAGTTACGCAAAAAAGAAAAAGATAATGGGTGGGGGATTGGAAAAAAAAAAGAAAAAAAAGAAGGAGAGGAAAAAGGGAGATGAAACGAACGTGGACCGCCATCGTCTAAAAATCCTTTACGTGTGCCATATAAATTCGGCCGGTCGATCTTTTTCCTATTCCGCTCCCTCCCTTCGTTCCTTCCTTCCTACCTTCCTTCGCTTCGTTCTTATCCTCTTCCTCGTCCCTCCCTCGTGCCGATATCTTCCTTTCCTTACGAGAGAGAGAGAGAGAGAGAGTCATGTCGGATATGGCAACTGTTTCCTCGTCCTAGATTTACATACCTTGTTCGTTTCATACCCACTTATAAAGGCCAAAGCAAAAGCCGAAAATCCCACGAAAACTCTTCTCTTTCTGTCTTTCCGTTCGTCTCTCTCTCTCGGGCGGTGGTGGTGGGTGTTGGTGTTGGTATTGGTATTGGTATTGGTATTGGTGTTGGAGTTGGCGCCGCCGTTCTTGAAATTCTTGATCCGTCCCTCCGTCCCCTTTTCTTGTGTCCAGGAGCTGGAGGAGGAGGAGGAGGAGGAGTTATGATATCGCGATCTTGCTTGGACCTGCTGAGCTTGCTGTCGTTGGATGATTTCCGCGTTGTGAGCCGGATTCCCAGAGTTATGACTACCGCCGCCGGGGTTATATCCGACTTCGAGAGCAGCCCGCGGTCCGAGCCCGACGACGCCGTCTCCTCCGCCATGCCCGAGCGGCGGATCGTCGTCGCCAACGAGCTCCCCGTGCGAGCACACCAGGACAAGCAGACCGGGAGGTGGAGGTTCGAGTGGGACCAGGACAAGCCGGCGTTTCAGCTCAGGGACGGGCTGCGGCCCGACGTCGAGGTCGTGTACGTCGGGTCCCTGAAGGCGGACGTCGAGGTCGCCGATCAGGAGGAGGTCGCGCAGGTGCTGTTCGAGACGTTCAGGTGCGTGCCCACGTTCTTGGATTCGGATACGCAGAACAAGTACTACCATGGCTTCTGCAAGCACTATCTCTGGCCTCTGTTTCACTACATGCTGCCCATGTCGCCGAGCCAAGGGGCTCGGTTCAGCAGCCTGCAGTGGAAGGCTTACTTGTCTGCCAACAAAAAATTCGCCGACAAGATCATGGAAGTGATCAACCCAGAAGAGGATTATGTCTGGATACAGGACTATCACCTCATGGTACTGCCTACTTTTCTGAGGAAGATGTTCCCTAGGATCAAGGTCGGGTTTTTCTTGCACAGCCCCTTCCCGTCGTCGGAGATTTACAGGACGATTCCGGTGCGCGACGAGATCTTGAGGGCCTTGCTCAACTGCGACTTGATCGGGTTCCACACGTTCGATTACGCGCGGCATTTCTTGACGTGCTGCAGTAGGATGCTGGGGCTCGATTACGAGTCGAAAAGAGGGTACATTGGGTTGGACTACTACGGTAGAACTGTGAGTATCAAGATTTTGCCGGTCGGGATTCATATGGGTCAGCTCCAATCCGTTTTGTCCATGGAATCGACAGCTAAGACGGCTAAAGAATTGAAGGAGCAGTACGAGGGGAAATTCATCATCCTCGGCGTGGACGATTTGGACATGTTCAAAGGTATCGGCTTGAAATTCTTGGCGATGGGGAGACTCCTGGAGCTACAACCTGAATTGAGGGGCAAGGTGGTTTTGGTTCAGATCACCAATCCCGCTAGGAGCAGCGGGAAAGACGTGCAACAGGTTCAGTTCGAGACCGATCATGTCGCCGAGGAGATCAACGGAAAGTACGGCGGGCCTGGGTACCAGCCGATCGTTTACATTAAAGGGCCGGTCACGACGCAAGAGAAGTCTGCGTATTATTCGATCGCCGAATGCGTCATCGTGAATGCTGTTAGGGACGGAATGAATCTCGTGCCTTATAAGTACACCGTGTGCAGGCAGGGCAGCCCTGCTTTGGACAAGGCGTTGGGGATCGACGAGAGTTCTGCTCCGAGGAACAGCATGATCATCGTGTCGGAGTTCATCGGATGCTCGCCGTCGCTGAGCGGGGCCATCCGGGTCAACCCGTGGGACATAGATTCCGTGGCGGACGCCATGAACTCGGCGATCACCATCTCCGACTTGGAGAAGCATCTGCGCCACGACAAGCATTACAAGTACATAAGCTCTCACGACGTCAGGTACTGGGCTCGGAGCTTCGACCAGGACCTCGAGAGGGCTTGCAGGGAGCATTACCGGAAGAGGTGCTGGGGAATAGGGTTCGGTTTGAGCTATAGGGTCGTCGCTCTAGGGCCGAATTTCAGGAAGCTCTCGGTGGATCGCATCGCCTCTGCTTACCGAAACACGCACAACCGGTTGATTTTGCTGGACTATGATGGGACGCTGCTGCCGAAAGCTTCCATCGACAAGAGGCCAAGCAGCGAGGTGATTTCGGTGCTGAATTGCCTGTGCAGAGATCCGGAAAACGTGGTTTTCATCGTCAGCGGCAGAGGTAAGGATTCTCTAGGACCATGGTTCTCGCCATGTGAGAAGTTGGGCATCGCAGCAGAGCATGGTTATTTCAAAAGGTAGTGATGCTTCTTTGAATTACTTGTTTTAGCTAATGGGTTAAGATCTCTAGGAGGCAATTGATTTTGTCGCTTAAGCTGTTTTTGCGCGGTTCCTCTGTCAGGTGGACTGGAGATTCGGATTGGGAAAAGTGCGGATTGACGATGGATTTCGAATGGAAAAAGATTGCTGAGCCGGTGATGGAGCATTACATCGAGGCAACGGATGGCTCTTTCATAGAGACTAAGGAGAGCGCGTTGGTTTGGCACCATCAGGACGCGGATCCCCAATTCGGATCCTTCCAGGCGAAGGAGCTGCTCAATCACCTGGAGAGCGTGCTCACAAACGAGCCAGTGGTCGTCAAAAGGGGTCAATACATCGTTGAAGTGAAACCGCAGGTACATGATCTGTGTTGGCTTTCAGTTTTTCAAATGAGAATTGGAATTTTACCAGCATATTTTCTGAAGAAAAGATGGTTGATATCTCGAACTTTATGCGAAACTGGTTCATTATCTGCAATTAACAACATCTGTCGTGGATGGTGAAGACTCTTGGTGGTACCAGCATCAGTCTGAAATTTTGCATGGTTAATCTGTAGTTCGAATGATGACTTTCTAGTAGAAAGACTTAGCTCGACTGCATGGCTAATTGCAGGGTGTAAACAAAGGCACGGTGGTCGAAAATCTGATATCGACCATGCAGAGTAGAGGGAAGTCGCCCGACTTCTTGCTGTGCATTGGAGACGACCGCTCAGACGAGGATATGTTCGAGGCCATCGCACGCACAGTTTCAACTCCCTCCTTGACATCTACAGCAGAGGTTTTCGCATGCACTGTCGGGCAGAAGCCGAGCATGGCCAAGTACTTTCTCGACGACACCAGCGAAGTCATCAAGTTGCTTCAGGGCCTTGCAGCCGCAGCATCACAACCGAGACTCGGATGTTTCCAATCTATATCAGAAGATGCTCCTTTGACTTGAGGGCAGAGGGAAAGATTGAGCTTGATAATGATGATAACAGAGAGGGCAAAGAAGTTAGTAGCTGTGATTAAATTTTTTTTCTAGGGGAGGGAGTAACATTTGTTTAGGAATGGTGGGAAAGCCAAAAGAAAGCCACAACCTTGTACAAAGAAAGGTACATAGTCTCACAGTTTCATGTGTTATAACCACACCAAAGTTTTACATGAATTTACAAAGTGATAGATATTCTTTCATCAGTTTCCCTCACACCAGTACTCTTTTAAACTCTATTGTGGAAATGAAGGAACGCCAACATGATTTCCAAAAGCTTAAACGCAAACGTGAATCCAAAGGGGAAGTGAGAGGAGCTTATAGGCTCGGCTTATGCTGCTATTAGTCCTGTTCGCGAAGAAAATGGCATCGAAAGGCTGGAATTAGATTCTAGCTAAATGAAGATAGTGAGGGTAGTAGGACTACTTCTGAAACGGTCTTAGAAGCATCAACAGACTGAAGAGGCATGGTTTCAGGGAAACTTTGCAAACAACGATCCTTGAGTTTCCGTACAAGATGTGCTCAGGCCACTTGAGACGTTCAGATAGAGATTCCAAACGTGCAAACTTGTTTAAAAGATCACTGGTTTCTGCAATCACATGGCCAAGTTGATGGAAGAGAGTCAGAAGAATAGCCAATCAAAGAATACAACCACTTCCAAGCAAAAGGACAGAGTACGAACAAAGATGCTGCATTTGGACTACGGGTGATTGGTTCCCGTCTAGTCCCGGTCCCCGCCCAAGAATCGGCAATCGGACTAGGTCGACCGATTCCTCGTTTTTTGGAACCAGGAATCAGATCGTCTAGTCTTGGATTCCAATAGAACCAGCGGAGTCACATATCTTGGCCGCAAGCATTAGATTATTTGAATTGCCAATCCATGTCGCAATTGAAATTAGGATTTCATCCCAGATTTGGGAAGAAGATTGAGAGATGGTAGGGCGTGATTATAGGGGCACACTCAAGAAAAGGAAGAGGATTTGTTGGATTCTTTTCCATAAACAATAATTCACAAATGTAAGGAAGGTGCAAGTAAATGAGATAGGTAAAATCAATGAATCTTTGTAGGAAAAGATATAAAGTGAAATAAAGAAGAAGCAACAAACAAAAGGAGTAAGTTGGACGAATTGATGCAACAATATGAAAGTAAAAAAGATTTGTTTCATCATTTGGAATAAGCAAGGCGTGAGAGAAAAATAGGGTTTAGATTTACACTTCACTTCTTTAAAAAATATATATATAAGAAACACTTTATACACATGTGTGTCTATGTATATATCGTCCTATTTCTTTTATAGAACTGAAAATCGGATTGAAAATTACCAATTCCAATTTTATGAAACCAAATATCAGATCGGCACCCCCTTGAAACCCTCAAAATTGGCCGGTTCAGTTCAGTCCAAGGAATTTCCGATTTGGGCCGTTCTATATGCTCACCCCTAATTTGGACACAGCAGATCCCAAGTTTGGGTCATAATTGGGTTCATCATCCAATCCAATCCAATTTTATCGATGCAGGGAACGAGCCTAACATGACCACTTTCATGTGGCCCAATCAGTTGGGCCATTCCACGGATTTCCAGTCAACAATCCCGATCACAGCCCACGGCCCGTCACACGTTGTTGGACCTGACCAAGGACTGTGGCCGGGCCGGCCGTCCACATCCAAAGGCCCTGTGCACGGTGGGCAAAAGGTCAATTTGCCCAAGCAGCGTCCCCATCCTTTTCGATCAAAGCAAAGCGCCCAATCGTCGGTCGACGTCGGAAGCATCTCGTCTCACAGGGGTTGGCCTACAACGCGTCCAAGCATGCAATAAATTTGGACGGTCCTTCGCGATCACGAAATGGTCCGGACTCGTGCGCCACGTTCGTTGAAAGAGAAGGGAGGGGAGAGAGAGTGTTGGAGCTGTCGCCCTGGTACAGGTCGGGGGCAGTGCATGCATCTGCACCTCTTCTTTCTCGTCGACCTTCGAGGAGGAGGAGGAAGAGGAGGAGGAGGAGGAGGGGTCCTCCATTAATGCCGTTCCTTTCTATTCGTGTCGGCATCTTTCGGTCGCCAGGACACGTGAGAGGTCAAGTGTGCTCTCTGCTACTACTTGACATCGAGAACATCCGCCAAGGGAGGCATCTTTTGACCACGTTAGGTCTTTGCCATGAGCAATCGCTCGGCTATGTTCTAACTTTCGGGTGCGATTTTTAATCGGTTTTGTAAACAATGTCGAGGGAGGAAAAATCTGGATTTGTCAATCGAAATCACAAGCGAATTTTTAAATATGCAAAGATCGAGGGGATTGACAGCTCTTTTAATATAAGATCTTTATCATTTATTACTTTCCTTGTTGCAATGTTTCCTATAGATTTATATAATGGAAATAATTTTGATGGACTGTCCGTTAAAGATAGACAATCAAGCACTTTTGTTCTTTTAACGTGCCCATTTATTGTTGGCAGAAATGCTCTGACAATGTTTTGAATTCTAAAATTGGCACAGTTGGCTGGGGCTTTAGAGGATTTCTGAATTAGGAATCAAATGTCATCTATTTGAATCCCATAAAAATTCATACAAGTTGCTCAATGTCGGAATCATATGTACATATCATAAGCTTGGACTTAGCTGGATCACGAAATTTGTACTGTGTTTCATGATTTTCGAGCGGGCCGAGGGTATTATTGCAAAAAAGGAAAGAAAAAAAGAAGAAGATAAAGAGATGGGAGGCAAGGAAGTGTTCGAATTGACAAGCTGATTAATTAATTTAGAGGATGGAAAGGTAAGGGCCGACAGGTAAGCATGGGCACTGGAAAGTGGAAAGGCCTGCCTATCTACAAGATAGGCATGTCCTCCTTTGTCATGTACTTGCTTCAAATTAGTTTAATATTGCATGTACTTCCCACTTTTCATTTCCACTCCGACGCTGATCAACCTGTCCGACCATGTATTATTTTTTAAATGCCTGTCACGTTGTGCATGGAAAGAGTCACGAAATAAAGTTAAGACGATTGCAAAATTGATTCATCTGTTCCGACATCCTGATATTTCACTTGAAAATCAGATGGCTTGCCTTGTACACTTTGGATCCACAAGATATTGAGGAGTCTGTTCCTATCTCTACGACAACCCTTAGGGTTTTAGGTGAAAGTCTTCGGACCCATTTGAGCTCACCCCAACTTCATCCCATCAAATCTCTTAAACATTAAAAAAAAAAAAAAAAAAAAAGAAGGAAAATGCTGTGTAAACTTACTGTGGAGTGATTGTTGGTGAGAGTAACTGCAGAAATTGGACCGTGCTTAGTGGAACACAAGCCTTATTCGTAGAAAATTACAAGAAGAATAAATAATGGGAAGTAGGTGCAAAGCTGATTAGGTAATGTGGAGCTTTCTTGCTGTCGAGAGGGCAAATTTGAACATTAAAAACATTAAATTAAAACTTTCCAGCCGTCCTCAGGAATATCTCCTGGCCGGATTGAGATGATGAATCGAGTAAACGCAAGAAGAAGAAGAAGAAGAAGAAGAAGCAGCATTTGCTCCACTTTGCTGTGCTTCTTTGTAATTAGTTTCCCAATTTTTTAGAATATGATCGAAGATTTTCTTGATTTTAGTAATTTAATTTCAGCGATTTGTGAATTGGCTTATAGAAGTTGCATAATAATCCTACTTGGAATTGTCAAAAATCTACCATTTCATGACTCTGAATTAGAAGCAACGTAACCGACCAAAAAAAATAAAAAATTAGAAGCAACATCAGAAGAAAATATGTTTAAATTCGATCTTAGTTGGCTTAAACTAATGATCATTTATTATCCATGGGTAAATCATCATGAGCAAAGTTATGCATAAATTAGTAAAATATTTTCTTCACTAGTCTTAATAAATATTTACAAGGCATCCGATACCCAAATTTGTTGTACAAATAAATATTTCATTCAATTCAACAAAGAAGAAAAGCCCCATACTTTACTACTCTTAGCAAAAACACAATAGGAAAGATTTCACGCAATCATTTTAGGATATATTTGGTAACCATTCTATTCTCAGAAATATTTTTTATTCTATTCCCTAAATGAATTTTTGAGTATTTAAAAGCATTTAATAATTACCCAAAAATTTTATTCCAGAAATAGAAATGTGTTTGGTACGATTTTTAAATTTTTTTATGACTTAAATTTTTTTTAACCTTTAAATACTTTTATTATAATTTTCTCTTTCAAAATTCTATACTATTTTATTTTTTTAAAATATAATCTTGATGTTATAATTTTATCATATTTTTTAAATTTCTTTTCTTTTTAAATAATTATATTATATTATTTTTAATTATATTATATAGATTTATCATATTTTTAGTATATTTTATAATGTAATTTTATTATATTTTTAACATAATTTTATGTTATTATTTTATTATTTTTATTTAAATTTTTTTTTAAATAATTTTATTACATTTTTTTGACTGACTAGAGGAAGAATAAGAAAAAAAAAAGAAAAAAAAAAGAGAAAAAAAGGGAACATGATTTGGCTTGATGCTAGAGTTGTTCCAAAAACAAAAAATGAACTTTTTTCTAGTTTTTTTATTCTGTTTCGAATTTGTTCATGATAATAAAAAAGTTACCAAATAAATTTTTGTTCCCTTTTTTTTGGAAACAAAAAAGTAGAATCAAACGCTTTTTAGCACGTCACCAAACAGACTTTTAATATCATGTAATTTTCAGTATCCTGGAAACTTGGGGTTTAGTCTTTTGGAACGTTTTTTAAGTTAGGATTGGGTTATATTCTTATCATCTTATTTTATTTCCGTGGGCCACAAAAGGGCAGCCTACTAAGGCACACACGAAATTTACACGAATTTCCTTAGTGGCCAAGGAACGCAAGAGACTTTCGGACATGCAATAAAGTTTCGACCCTCCTCCTTTTTCATCTAGAAAGGCTAATGAGTAAAATAATGTAACGGGTCCGATCGCGATGGTAAAATAGCCTAAGCCACAATTTGATATGGCGAAAATATCACGTAATCCTTTCATAGGCGAAACAGATTAGAACCCGCACGTCCCGAAAATGACGAGATGGGCAGGGTCGAAATCGGGATTAAGAAGTCTCGATCACTTTGAAAAGCAGAGTGGGAAGAGAGAGAGAGGGAGAAACTTGTTGATTAAGGGTTAGGAAGATGATGATGATGATGATGAAAGAGAGGAGTGGTTGAGGGGTCCAATTCATTTGGACGATGCGATTTTCCATAGGAAATGGACATATGCGAAGCCCCTTTTGATTTAGCCGCCGACGGGCATGCAATATCGCGTGGTCTTTTCGATTTTCTTTATTTTCTCTTTTTGGCTTTCTTTTGGAGTTTGCGTTTTCTAGGAGATTTTTCAAGACTTTTTGGCGACCCAACTTTTCACGGACCTTTACCCAATCCGCACGCCAAATTTCTTTTGCTTTACCTTCATTTTCAACACGGTTTTGGCTTCCACTTCCACCCCTTTTTTGACCCTAATGCTTCGTGTCTCATGTGGGTATGCATGAAGTAAGCTCAACAGTATGCGCAAGTATCGATGATCCTGGGGAAGTATGTATGATTCTATATAATATATATTTATTATATATATACACGAGTCGAGTCAATCCAGGACAAAAAGCTTCAGTACGTCTCCTCTCTCTCCTCTCTCTCATTTCATCTTTGACTGTTTCCCTTGCGTACTTCTTTCAGAGAAGAGAGAAGAACAGCCATTCATCTCTGAAAAAGTTGAAACATGTTATGTATGTCAGTCTTAGATTTTGTTAAATAAGGACTTTTGACGGGGGAAAAAAAGAAAGAAAGAATGAGACCGCTCCGTTCACTTTTGACCATTGAGTGAGGTTTCTTTTATGGTTGTGTGAACCAGAGTCATTTTTTATTAGTACGTTTGAGATGACTTTTACTTACGACCTTTCGCTTCTTCTGTTTTTCCAAATCTTGTGGTGCATATATTTTGAGAGAAAATTATCCAAAAAAATCCTAAACTTCTATTTCACTTTGACCAATTTAGTATTAAATTTGTCAATTTTTATCAATGAAGTCACAAACCTTTAAATAACTTATCAATCGAATCCATCTAGTCAATTTTGACAGGAATATGCTAACGTAAACATAAGTCGTCCTATATGGTATCTATTTTTGTAAATTTTATTATTTTATTATTTTCCTTTTCCTTTTTTTCCTTGTTTTAATATGTGAAAACAAGGGTCAGTAACAACTCTCGCCAGCTACAATTAAAATATCAAAAAATTTAAAAATTATCCAAATCGACATTTTTCAGCCAAAACTGGTCACATAGACTCATTTGGCAAACTGTCAAAATATTTAAAACTCAATTGGTAAATATTTATGATTTAATTGACTAAAGCACAATAAATTTATGATTTTTTTTTATAATTTTCCCTGCACTTTGACTTTCTTTATTCTTAAATGCATGAGATTTTCTCGATAAATAGATAGTGACATGTGAAATCTGACATGATTATTGACAAATTTTTAGAACTGAAATTATATTATGAATTTTGGCTGGAAAGTGAAAGAGTTACGTTTGACTTTTCACAAGTTGGAACAAACAGCCTTAATTCTTCGGTCTGTTTGATGCTTTGGACTTGTGTCGCTGTAAATCACATATGGAATTTTCGTATAAACAGAGAAAGAAATGAAGTCATAGGGGCTGGCCTTTTGAAAACTAGATCGAAAGACTAGAGAACACGTAAATGACGTCAGCATATTTTACCAATTCCATTCCAACTAAAGTAAGACAAGTGGTGTTGTAAAGTTGGGAATCTTGAAATTAATAGATCTCGGGATAGTACCACTGAAAGCTACTTTTAAGCGTGACACGAAGGTGTGATAATGTGAATGCCTAAACCTTTTACAAGCGAAAAGGGATTCCATGACAAAGCAAGATTGCTTTTGGTTTGGAAAAATCTAATACACGCAAAGATGAAAAGTTTAGGACAGAATAACTTAATCAAACGCGTTTAGAGTCCATTCATTGGTGTTTCGTGACCATAACTTTGTCTCTAGCAACGGCAATTATGTCAAGCTAAGTGCGGTTAAGTACAATCATGAGCCACGACACTTGGCTTTTTATATGAAGAATCCAACAAGATAAGGTCTACTTTTTCTCCACGGTCTAATATGATCAAACAAGAACGACACAGAGTTGTTTCATGCATCCTGCGAAAAGTAGCTCAAAAGGGCCTTTAGAAAGCTTTTCAATCAATCTGAATTTTTAATTGATTAAGTTAATGCGGTAGATGAGCTGCGAAGGGAGAGAGAGAGAGAGAGAGAGTGGTTGGGGATTTTGTTCTCATTCCGGAAAAGCATAGGTATGGCGTGAGGAAGCAACATAGCACAAAAGTTTGAAAAGGTAAATGTGAGTTGGAGGAGAGAAGAATGGCATCTTCTCTTTCTTGCTTTTTGGGTTTGGTCGAAACCCTAACTTTTCTGAGTTCAGACAAAAGTAAGTGGAGCTTTCTTCGCGATCAAGAATATCACGTTTGATGATATCTTGCATGGCCTCATCTCTCTTAACCTTAATCATTTGGACCCCTACGTGTTGGCCCGTTCTTGTTCGGCACAGTTTGCGTTTTGATCCGATAGGCACCTTCCAAACTTTATGCAAATGATCATCTACTTTATCCCAAAATCAAGATTATCTTCTGAGGAAAAGTTTTCCTCGACTAGGGTTCATCATCTTTTATCTATATTGTCAAAGTCATCATTGCTTCTTCAATTATGTAAGAGGGAAAGGATCTAAGAAGAAGATTTTGTTATACTAAAAGTCAGCTGCAGAGGGAATAGTGGGCAAACATACAGCACATCTCAATTCTCAATGATACTCTCCCTAGGCCTCTCACGAGAAAAGAATCATTGCTTGACATGTAGAACGTAGACATATATGATGCTAACCACTAGCTAGATTATCATGGTTTGTTGAAAATATGGCATCTCTTTGAGATCAGCGTAACAGTAACAGGAAGAAAGTGCACAAAAGTCAAGATCTAAGATGGTGGTTAGTCTTTTAGGAAGAATCCCTAAGACAGGGAGTAGCTTCCGTGCGACGATTTATTTGATGAGTTAAAAAGAAAACTTAGTTTACTTCTGCTATCAAGAGAAATTCAAAGATTATCCATGGACGCGTCATCTATGTAAATACTCAACACAGTATTTCCAACATGTGAATACTTTAAAGATAGGTGATGATTATCAGATAAAGCATTCCCCCGGCTACTGATTCTTCATTTCTCGCGATTGATTTCCCTTTGAGTGGCTTCAAATTCAACATTAGGCTTTTCCCCATGTAGCAGTCGAAAGACGTTCTCACTAGCTAATCACAGATGACATATAATTGTATTGGGATGGATCGTGCTTCCTTTTATGTCGTCGCTTCTTGTCTTGTCTTGTTTTGTTTTGATCCGGTCTTTCTATTCCATCCGCAAGATAATTCATGACCGGCGCGTAATTCTACAGGTTCTCCCTTCGCGACTTCATGGGCTAGAGAAAATAAACGAGTTTAGTCCTTCCTCTCTGCTTACATGTCAGAGGGGTCATAAACTCTCAAGTTTGAAGCGGGACCGGCTTTTATTTCACAGGTACTAGTCTCCCTTTGCGTGATGACATGAAGTTTTCGATTAGACAAGACATATCTCGAGAGTTATGCTAACCATCCGATAGAGGATGCAGAGATTTACGGGAAATTGATCGAGCAAAGAGTTCATATACCCTAATAAATGTAGGAGTAATATTACAAAAAATTTTAAATTTGTATACTTGTGACAAATTTATACTTCGTTAATTTTCGTTAAATTTTATCGTCAAATTATTGAGTTTGATGACACTTAATAGTTGATGGATATACCGATTTGGAGTTTTATCCTTAATTTGTTATAGATATATCATTTTATGATTTTTTGTTGTATTAATTTAATTTAATAAAAACTAGCGAATAGACAAAGATTTCAATACTCCTCAAACGTTATAAACCTAGAGGATACTATTTTCTCTTGAGGAAGGAAAAGATACAAGAGTAATTGAGAAATTAAAGCGTATAAGGAACATGATCATGATAGCCCACCTACAATAAATCCGTTGGATAGATAGGATGGTGCTGAGCAAAGCATTAAGGCTCCTGCTCCGTGGTGAGAATATCCTTAACTATCAAGGCTCATCCATTGTACATGGCTCCATCACCCTTGAATATCTCTATAAAAAAAAGAAGACGCGGAGAAGAAGAAGGAGCGGTGTAGCCTCACCAAGCTGATCGCAACAACTGCGAATGCAAATTGCGAAGGGACCTTTGAACATGATGTGAAGTGACAAGGGGGGCGGAAGAGACAGATGACCAGGGGCACAACTATAAATGCGGACACATGCAAAACGACCCAAAAGCCAATTAATGACTCCCAGCGACCGTCCTTGTCCCCTCCGCGCCAGAGTCAATGCCCCCATTTCCTGTCGACGATTCATGTGGGAGTGCATCGCGTTGGAAGCAGACCCACTCGATTGAGACTTGGGGAATTCAATGCTGAGGGAGATAGATTAGCGCTTGGCATGGCATGGCATGATTTCTGAATCAAGCGACTGCTCACTCCAAATCACTCACGTTATAACGAGTAGCTCGTGAACTTGATATAATTTGTTCGTTATGTTATGATAAAATATCATAGATCATGTGAAATGTAAGATGGACAAGACCGCTGTTTCGATAACTCATGCCTAAAAATCTCTAAGAAGAAAGGTGTGCTTAAAAGTGTGGAGGGATGGAGTGCTTAGGCACACCCGCTTAAGCAGCAAGTCCTAATTATGGCACATCGTTGCTGTTTTGTCGGCGTAGACATGATTATAGAAACCCTTCGTTTTTCCTTCAATTCCCAATGGCCGCCCATTGTATCTTGGTTTGCAAGCGATGCGGTGCCTACCTTCCATCATAACACACACATTTCTCTCTCTCTCTCTCTCTCTCATCATATGCTTGGATCGCAAGTGAGATTGGGTCGGATAGACATCTGCGCAAAGAAGGTTTTGGCTTTATTATATAGTGTGAACTTCCCAAGGCTTGGCTTATTATATTGCCAACCTCTTGCGTGGCGATACCCTCGCCATCAAACTCGATCAGGAACCGGTTACAATCATGTGGCCTAAAAGACGCGCTCCCCCCATGTACTGATCTTTATCCTATTCTTTGCAGAAAAATCAAGGGTCCCCATCAATTTCCCCAAGGGAATTCATATAGTAATGCAATTTCTCCCCCTCAAAGAAGGAGAATCCAAGATGTTGCTAGTTGTCAACGCATTTGTCTAATCAATGAAGAATACACAAAAAGATCCCAAAATGGGAAGACCGGATGACTCCTTACATGCAATGACCCGCCTGTGGGATCGCTCATGCCCCTAACACATGTGCAGTGTGCACCTCCATGATGCCACACAGCACACGAAGCGCACTCGCGGTTCGAGTCCCTCTCGATTTGCTGTCTTCTTCTTCTTCTTCTTCTTCTTCTTTTTCCCCCTCCTTTTCTCGCGAAATCGAAAGCGAAGGCAGAGGGGGGAAAGGCCAGCTCGACGATGGCGGATTAGGGTTCGTGGGTTTGCTTTACCCTGCTTTGCACGGTAGACGGATCAATACCAAGAAAAACCGGAACGAGCTAAGGGACAAAAAACATCAAACGTCAAACGTTAACATACCAAGTTTTCTCGAGCGACTATTCGGTCAGCCGAAAGAATTTGGCCCTCCGCAACTCGCAAGCATCTCTGTCATTTTCCTCCTCTCTCTCTCTCTCTCTCTCTCTCGATATTCAACGGAACATTAAAAAAAAAAAACAGAGAAAAATCTCGATATCCATTCGCTTATTTTCCGGGCAGTGGTGGTGGGGTTTGTCCAAATTGAAAAAACATAAAAGAAGCCGAAGAAGAAAATCGCCACACGCTCGAGTCGATGAATGGAAACGATGGGCAGCCAGATCATGGCGCACGAAGAGTGCCGATTCTGTTCATCTCGACCGAGAGAGAGGGAGAGAGAGAGAGAGAAGGAATGAGTTTCACGAGGAACGCAAAGGGGGAATTCTCCAGAAAGACAGAAAGAAAGAAAGAAAGATGGTTTCGAGGATTGATCATGGCACGTTTCAAGAACCGGCGCGGTGCGTACGTCTTTTTCTACAGGACAAGATCAATGGCTGGCTGAAATCAACAAATTCGTCTTCACCAACCGAGGAAGAGTTCGAACGTGCGAAAAAACATAAGATCACATGTCATCGTGACATTATATATACATATATACAAGGGGAAGCAAGCAAAAGAGAGAGAAGTGTTGTCGTTACATTTTTCCATTACCACATGAACAAAAACAGGGGAGGGGACTAAAAGAAAAGAGGAAAAGAATTGCTCATCTTATTATTGATCATCGTCCGTAAAATTAATTAAATAGACATTATATTCTATGGTAAAGACCCTATTATATCTTGTGCAATTTTAATAAAACAATACAAAAAGGCTTTGAGGCATTGAAGGCAGCGCATCCCTAGAAAGGGTGCTCGGCTTAAATCTAAATTTAATCAATGTCTCAAACCTCATACTAACTGTTTTTTTTTTTTTTTTTTTGTCCCTCCTTTTTAACTTTCAAACTGTCTCGACTCGCTCTCCACCTCGAGCCTGAGATGAGTTTTCTGACCCTATTTACATGTCCCTGCAAAAACATACCGAGAACATTACCGACCTCACCGGCGCTGCTTGATCACGGCCCGTCGTCCACCACCTTGATGCTTCTAGGCAGCCATTCCCCCTCTCTCGGGCTATCGGGCTCACCGTTGGACTCGAGCCTGATGAGCACGGAGTCATCGGGCATCCGCGAGCTGAGCTGGTGGAAGAAGGGGATTAGCACATTTTTCATCCACTCGTCCAATCCGGTCTGACCCAACCAAACACCCCCTAGAATCTTCTGGATGGCCTCCTCTTGCACTTCGATGGAGAACCGGTTGCCAACAATGGTCGAAAACGTCTCTCTGATGGAGCTTATGGTTGCCTGTAGGACGGGATCGAAATCCACGGGGCTGAAGATGATGGAGTTGTCGACAAGATTGAGCAGCTCCTTGTACACTTGCGATGCCATGGATGACCGTCTATTGTCGAGGCCATGGTCGACATCGTGATCAACCGTGAGATCGCTTGAATTGTGAGATCCATCAGCCCGATCGTCATCCACATCTGCGGCTTCATTCAGGTCAAACCCCATCCCCAAACTGTTCTCCTTCCTGGGCTTGGTGAGCCTGTCCTGCCCCCGTAACCAGCTAGGCCGGCGCTTTGCAGACTTCTCACAAACAGAAAGCTTCAACTGCCAACCACTTCTCGCCAACCTAAAAAGCTTTTCTTCGCCCAGGGAAATACCATCTGATGACAACTTCTGATTATCCGGCAACCAGTGCAGAGTAAGGATGATGGTGACGTTCCCGAGACTGATTTCACGGCCATGAGAATCGGCAATCCTGCCCGTCTCCATCGCTCGCTTGATGCTCCCGCGAACTAGAATGTCGGATTCATCAATGTCCTCGAGCAAGACTACCGAGAACGGGTCCCTCCTGACCGCCTCAGCTATCCGATCAAGCACCGTCTTACCACGGAAACTGGTAGGGGAATCCCCACCACCACCACGACGCAATCCAAAAGAAATCACCGTTGGACTAGCGCCACAGATCTGGTCTGAAAGAGCTGCTGCCATCTTCCTCTTGCCAACCCGATCGGGACCGAGAAATACTAACCACGTGCCACCCTTAGACCCAGGCCCACGCCATTTGCCATCACCAAGCTTACCCTGGGTCATGGCCGTGGCTAAGGCAGTTGAGGCCTCGCGCTGCCACCAAACTTTCTCCAGTAGAGCTTTAAGGAGCTTCTTATACACGTCTGTATCTGATTTGCTCAGCTCAGATGTCTTCAAGGTGACTTCAGCAACCTTGGCTGGCCCAAGAGCCAAGTCTGTCCTGACAGGACTTCTCGGTGGGCTAGCCACTGACTCAGGTGGTTGGCTATCAGGCGTGCTGGAATTCAACTGCAGGGCTTCCCCGAGGCTTCTGTTAAGTTGTAATTTGGGTTGGAACGACTGGCGCAAGAGTGGGTTAGGATTGCACAATCCTGGGATCAACCGAGGCACAGAACTAATCTTCTCGGAGCCAACATTTTGTTGATGGAATTGAGGATGAGAATGCAGACACGAGTCTTTCCATTTCTTCTGTATCTCTTGGCTCCTCTGCTTTTGTAGGATTCCAGGGTCTTTGATCTGTGCAAATGAAACAGAGCAACATCGAACATTCATAAGCAAACAATTTCACGCTACGCTCTTTGCAATACATCTGTATCCCAATTCACATGCAGAATTACCTGAAACTTATTCCGGCTCTCATGGACTTTTACATTTTGCAACCACTGGGGAAGTGATGATCGGCCTGATTCTGATTCAACTTCAGGACTGGGCTTCTCAAGTTCTGTGGCTGTGGCTCTTGCAATTTCTTGTTCACATTTTTTAGTGCACTCTGGGCAGCAGCCCATTCTTCGAGCAGGATCCAAATTCTCAGAGGGATGTCTTGGAGGCGCAGAGATGATACTGGGAAGATTCTTCAGGGACGGGAAAGATTCGACCGAACTGCCTAGAATTTTATCCACTCCCAACCTAGAAATCAAAGAAAGAAATTTAAGCATCCACATCTATCCAGTAGCCCAAAAGGGATTAACATCTCCAACTCATCCTCGTATCTCCAAAAACTAGATATTTCCTTCAGTTAAAACTCCTTTTGACTATTAAACCAACTCATCCTTATATCATCAAAATGGTTATCCGAACTAGAACAATTCCTTTGCTTACTCCCCAACAACAACATACAGAGGATCGAGGATATTTAGATTCCAACGGCAGGTAACATTCTGGTGTCTAATTTTCTGCACTCAGCAAAATGCTCGGAGTTCAACTTGCATCAAACTTTCATAGAGACCAGAAGCGTTGAATCTGGGAGAGTTACTTCAGACAACACTCAGACATTAAAATTGAATTAGAACGACCCCACAACAAGGTTGCTTTTCTGAATTTTGATATATGAGTAGAAACTTATTCTTGGGAGCCAGACATTAAATGCAAAATGCAACGATTAAAACAATCATACCTTGGGAATAATCCAGGAAGAGGTGCTCTGGCTGCAATAGGCACTGCTTGCAAATCCCAGACAGCTTCCATTGAAGGATGATAAACCTGACACCTCAAGTATGTCTCACAAGTAGCAGTCCCAATCAACCACAACCTACAACTACTCTTCTCAAACCTTGCCAACAACTCCCCCATCTCCTTTACCACGATCTGCCGCCCCTCAACGGACACCAACTGCTGCTGAGGCTGAACCGTGCTTGGACCGTAAACGGCCGCTGGTTGCTCCACCAGCCACTTCAAATCCCCTAAATCAAGTACCACGCTGCCACCTCCCGAGCTCCCCATCTTGGTCTCCAAGACATCACCCAATTCTTGAAACTTCGTGGGTATCTTTGCCTCGTCCGACCCGATTTCCTTATCCAACGGGACAACCTGAATATTCTTGAGCAGCCCATCACCCAATTCTTTGTTCTCGATCCTCTTAAGCAATTCTTTGACCACAGCCTCCGGCTCCGACTCACCGACCAATACCGGGTTCCTCTTCTTGGGCCTCAACAAGATATCAATCACTCTTTTCACCTCCTCGCCTCTCTGCTGGGTTGAATTCCCAAGTTGGTGCTGCTGCTGCTGAAGTCGCGGATTCAAGTACAAATTCCTTGGTGGAGCGGTACTGGGTACGGCGGGCGATCGGAAACCCAATCCAATTGAGGCCGAATTGATATTCGCGGTAGCCGGGGCGGCCGAATTCAGGGACTGCTCAATTGTGGCCTTGACCGCAGGGCTGGAGAAGCTAGCTTCCCGCATGACCCGGCTCACGCTCGGGTCGTCGAGAATCGATATGATCAGCTGCTCGAGCTCGACCTTGACGGCGAGCAGGGGTTGCTGCTGCTGCTCGGGGCAGCCGCGGCGCTGGTGCGCCTGCGCCCGCTTGAGGGCGGCCATGAGGGCGTTCGAAATCGGGGGCTCGAGCCCCGGGCTACCGCCCTGCGCGGTGGGGAGCCGCTCGAGCGCGACGCTGAAGCAGAGCTCGAGGGCGCGGCACTGGAGCGGGTGGGACGAATTCGGGTGCGACTTGATGCAGGCCTGCCGGAGGAACCCGGAGGGGGAGGCCAGGAGGGTGGAGGCGACATGGAGCGGGGTCGTCTGGCTGTGGTTCCGGCGGCCCGCCTCGGCTATGGAGTGGCTCAACACCTGCGCCGCCTCTGGCGTTAGCGTTTGCTGGATCGTGCTTAGACCGGCTCTCATTTGCAATCAAAGAATTTTATCCACGAAAGAGTTTTTAGAAGGACGAAAAGAAGAAGAAATTTCACCGCTCCGACTAAGTTATTCCGGCGAAAGAAGCGAAATTGCGCCCCAAGCTTTCGATTTGGTGGGGAGGGGAAGGATTCGAATAAGGGGTTCGAAATCAGGATGGGTAAGGGTGGGGGATGGTGATGGAGGAGAATAGAATTTGGGTTTTGAATCAAAAGAGCTACGAAGAGAGAGATACCAAAGGAGAAGAATTCAAGGGGGTAAAAAAAGGAGCTTTTGGCAAAAGGCGAAATGATGTTATTCAAGTGAGAACAGGGGAGGGGAGAGAGGTTTTTGGAAATAGACAGGAAGCTCGTTTTCGAGAGAGGGGAGAGGGGAAGGTGAGGTGCCCAAGAGACGGAAAAAAGGGGGAGATGGGGAAAAGCTCTGCGTGTGTGTATTGCAATGGGGAAAAAACCAAAATAAAAAGGGGAAGGACGGAGAAGAGGGAGGGGGGTGGGGGAGATAAGGAGTGATGATAGTGTGTGAGGAGTCTCAAGCTATAAATCCCCTTTCCCGATCTTCCCCTTAATCTCTCACCATCGCTCTCCCTTTCTCTCTCCTCTCCCTCTCTCTCTATCGGAGAGTGTCAACAAAAAAAGCAAGGTGTTGAGAATTCAACGCGAAAAGGAGAGATCAGATCCCCTGCTTCACAAGAACCCACCCTTCTCTCCTCTCTCTCTCTATTCAATTCACCGTCATTAAACCGCAAGAAAACAACGAGGACAAAATACAAGACAACAATAATGCAGGGGGGAGGGGTAAAGGAGATGGTCAGAGAGAGACAGAGCACAATTAAAATGGGATAAAGAACAAAACAATACAAGAAGAAACCAAACCAAACCCGACCCAACCCAACCCAACACAACCCCTCTCCCTCTCTCTTTCTCTGTCTCTCTGTGAAAAAGTGGGCAAGTGAAAGAATTCGTTAAAAGTAAGTGGGAAAAAAAGAAATTCTCTGTAAAAAAAGAAATTCTCTGTTCTTTTTAGAGGTGGAGGTAGGGAGGAGGAAGACACAGAATTCCCGCAAAGTACCATCCATCAACGACGATCTCCGGGGTACACCTCCGACCCATTTCTTATCCTTCGCTCGGCTTTCTTGGGTCGTCCTCCTTTTTTGCTTTTTCATTTTTCCTTATCGATTTCCGCACCCTTTTTTTTTTATATATTAGTTTTCTTTTTTTTGGCAGGAAGGAGGAGGAGCTGCTCCTGTCTCTGTATTTCCTTTTCTAATCTCTCCTTGTCTTCATCCGCCGTGAGATGATGGAATAGGAGAGACCCAAAAACACCTTTTCAGAAGAGAGAGAGAGAGAGAGAGAGAGAGAGAGAAGGGTAGAGAGAGAAACTCATCGTCTTTGCTGATGAATCCATGCCATCATACTCGCTAATCTCTCCCTCTCTCTTTCTCTCTCTAGCAGACTGAGGATTGACTGCCATTTTTTATATTTCGCTTTTTCTCTCTTTTTTTGTTACTTCCTCCACTCCTCCCGGTCGCGAATTTCCTTTTCCGCCCTTTCATGCAATCATGTCACCCTCCTCCCCTCACGCGCCGCCCATGGCGGTCGCGTGGACGGGCGCGTCGAGTCCGCAGTGGCCCGGCTGGGGAGGGCGGGTTTGCGGGGCACGCGCGGGTGGGTGCGATGCGAACTGTGGCGGTGGGAGCGTCTTTTCGCCCCTCGCGAACCCGAAAAAAAAAGAAAAAAAGATTTCCGGGCTTTTCACACGCGCGAACCGCTCCAAAGGCATCGCACGGCTTTCGCCTTTTTGCATACTTCCGACTTTCCATTCTCTCTCTCTCTCTCTCTCTCTCTCTCTCTCTCTTCCTTTATAGCTTTCGCTTTTTCTCATCTCTCCTATTTTAATATATATATCTGTGTTTTTAATTTGTATTATCTAGACAAGAAATTAATAATTATATTCACACGGCAATATTTGAATAAAAGAAATATTTGAAGAAAACATTGTAATTTTCAATTTATTGCCCCCGTTGGATTAGGTGCGATCAACCTGTACTCTTGCTAAATATATTCAACAAAATATCTACAGGTCCTCGTTGACTGCAACTCCATATAATATATGCAGTTTCACTTCTGTATTGATCGTCGATAATATGCTTATGACTTCTCGAAAAGTTTGACCCTCTAGGGAGTCATCTTTTCTTTTCTTTTTTGCATGGAAAGATATTTTCTTAACCTTTTTTATCTATATGAAAATTCTGTTATTCAAACCAATGAAATCGGAACAAGAAAATGATCCCACAGTGATATCTAGATTGTATTTGCTTCACAAAAAATGAATAATTTAAAAAATGTTTTCCTAAAAATGTCACCTGCATCGTGTACAAAAATAGACAAATGAAAAATACTTTCATTATCTATGAAAATATTTATTTGATTAATTATTTTAAGTAATATAAATAATTATTTTTAAAAATATTTTTTAAATAATTCATCTTTCACATCACAAACGGAGTCTCATCTTCATTTTTATCAATAAAGAGATCAGTATAATGGAACCCAACAAAATCATATTAATACTTCTTGCTGGCTACATTGTGCCAACCTCTAATCAAACATTAAATAATAGCACATAGCACACTCAACAAAATAATAGGTCAAGAAAACCATCAACCTATTACATAAAGATAACTTGAGGTTGAAATTTTACTGGGCTTGGAGCTAGTTTGGCATTAATCACTAGGCACTCCACTTGATTAATTTCATTGTGCCCGAAACTATAAACTCAATAGAGCGGTCCATATTTCAAAAAAAAAAAAAAAAAAAAAAAGCTTCATCAATTTCATCAGTTGCGCTCATAATAAAGAAAACGACAATAGATTCTCATAACCAAATGATAATCAAGTGAAAACTAATTTGCTCCGGAAAAGTAATGAATTATGGTGAACAATCATGTAAGTAGCAGATATATATGTGCATGTGATGAATTATAAATTGATAGATTTTTTTTTTTATCGGAATCTATTGGTTTTTCTTCTATAATGGGGGCCTCAATAAATTCAAAGAAATAGTCAAATTTAGAGCATGAGAGAATTGCTAGAGAAGTTGTGTTTTTGTTTTTTTTTTCTATTATACTTTAATTCGTAACTCATTTTCAAACTTTTGTCCTATCTCTTTACAGAACATAGAAGTCAAACCCTATTATTTAATGACGAGATAAAGATAGGATGCCCTAAGAACATATTAATGACGTCAATAACAGAAGACACTAAATGCAATGTCATTTATTAAGATTTATAAGTGACGCGATATTAAACAAGGAGAGAGAATGAGAGCTCTTTTATGCGATTTTCTTCTTCTTCTTTTTCATTTTTTCTTTTCCCACTATGAGAAAATGATGGTCGTTTGGAACGTTTCGAAATTCGTGTGGTTCAAGCTTAAAAGCGCCAGCAACCATGAGTGAGGAAACATATCTCTTGTCTTCGTCCAAAAGCATTGCATGATGCACCCTCGCATTATATCATAAGTCACGCAGCTAGAAAGGTTCGGTTCTCATGGATGCAATGATTCCCATCTCGAGCTCATCATGAAGTGGATGGATATGCGTAAACTCCAACGGTTTTAATTTATTTTCTCATGTCATCCGAGTGGACGTGCAACCACGACCAGCGGAACATATGGTGTCCTTGGACAAGACCCCTAGTGAATAGGAGTTTATGACATCTTGAGCTTCACATCAGTTTGGAAAAAGACCCTATAGAACAATTCATAAAGCAACACCAATCCTTAATTAGTTGCTATCTTGGATGTTTGGGGAGTTGGCCCCGTGCCTTTCTTCACATTTCCTAAGGATAATCAATGGCTCCTAAAAAATGTCTCCCGGGCACTCTTTGACATTTCTATATTGACAAATATGAATAAGTAAATAGTGCAAGTTTAAGATAAATTTTGTTTTAAAGAAAATACCAACATAGAATGGATAGCTTGCTATATAAATCATGTGAGTTTCAGAAAAGGAGGGCTCATTAAATGCTTTGAAAATGGTGGAATGCTACCCCTCGACCGCCCTAAAATATCAAGCATTGATGGTGGAGGTTGGCCTCGTGTGTCTTGACTTGGTTTTAAAATAGACCAATTGTATTTATGACCATCACATCACATCCCTCATCTGAGATTTAAACTTGACCTCCTCAATCACCACCAGTAAATATTTTCCTCATCATCGGTGATTATGTCAAAATATGTCATGTATATGATGAACCGAATTGAACACTGAATGGAGAGAGAGCATGCCTGTAAAATATGTAATTGCCTCATGGAGACATATTTTGATTTAACCACAAGATTTACCTCTTGGAAAAGTGCCTACATGTGTATCAAAGAACAAAACCGTGAGGCTCGATATAAAACTGGTCAAAGCAAACAATATATTCAATGAGTTAAATTTAGAGTGTCACAACATGTGCCCCAGATCAATTTAAAATATGGAATATATATTTTTTGAATTTGGGACTCACATAAATTAACTAATTGATTTGACACGGTTCATAAATTGAGTGAGTATCCATCTCTATCTACTCACATGAGAGCTGGAATATGAGACTCATTTTATCTCTCCCTCCAACTATATTGAAAGCTTTGCAATAGAAAACTACATGTAACTAATAAGTCATCTGGCAATTTCATCACAATTACAAGCATGTGAAACCTTTCTTCATCACGAGCCCTATCTATGAAGGTTATGTGCCAACTTTCATTTCATAGATGCGCGACTCTTTGACAAAAATGTCTTGGCAATGCGTTACGAGAGCATCTCTCCCATTATATGTGCCGTTGCAAGTACTTTGAGAGGGCAAAATGAGTGAGTACCCATCTTTGTTTGGAATTTGGGAATCGCATAAATCAAGTGATTAACTTGACGTGGTTCATAAATGGGTGAGCACCCATCTCTATCTATTCACGTAAGAGCTGTATGACTCCATCTCTCCCTCCAACTATATTGATAGCTTCACCGTAGAAAACCATATGTAATCGACAAATTATCATGCAATTTCATGACCCCCCATAAGCACGTGAAACCTTTCTTCATCATTGTGTCCATCAAGGATATTTGACAGCTTTTCATTTCAAAGAAACATAGCTCTTCAACAAAAATATGTTGACAAACGCCAGATTACTAGAACATAGAAGAAATCGAGTTATCACGGCATATCTTTAGTTATATGTCCCATCGCAATTACTTCGACACGTCAAATCGCCGAGATACGATATCTCAATACTCTGGCATCGTTTTCGGGCAATTTTCAAGAAATATATGACGTGTTGACTATGTTAAGGTAGAAAACACGACTTTCATTATTCTCTAATGTTTGGATTTTTAGAATGAATAGTTGGGCACTCGAATTTAATTCCTACATTATGTCACTCTTTCACCAAGTTAATCATATATTTTTCTTTTCATGTCTCGGATTTTATCCATTCTTTTCTTCTCTATAAATAGCGAGTGAGTTCGCTTGGAACGTTCATGATTATACTAATGATGTGAATTATCTACATGCCTTCATTGTATCCTAAGCAAGTCAACATTCCTTAGAAAGAGTTGGTCAAAAAATGCACGTAGCCTTAAGACCAAAGTTTGTCACGATGCATCCTTAAAGAATCCATGTTGCCACATTTGAAATCCTAATGAGAAAAAAGAAAGAAGGTGGTGCCCTAATTACAAAATATAGAATGTTAAGAAAAGTTTCCCTAAAATATCTGTTAGGAGTCATTGATTGTACTTTGGGAATATGCCAAGAACCATCGGAAATAAATTACTTTATTTGAAAAATAGTATTCTTTGTAATTTTAGGCGTCTTCCTGGTTTTATTAACAGGAAATTAATAATAATAATAAAAATAGATAAGGTAGCCACATGATTAATCCTATAATGCCGAATAAAAGAATAGGGAGCACAAGGCGTTAAAAGCGAAGCAACTTTTCGGATTCCCAAGCTTTTTTTTTTTCTTTAAAAGGGAAAAGAAAAGGGGGAATTTGAAAAAAAAAAAAAAACAATTAAAATTTCAGGAACTCGCCAGCTTTATGCGAGAGGTGAACAAAATCATCATAATTCCCTTTTGGCGACGCACGCCCTCCCTTGCCTTTTACGCGTTTCTCGAGCTACCCTTTTTTATATTTTTCTTTTTTGTGAAAATAATAATAACAACAACTTAAAAATTAATAATAATAATAATAATAATAATAATAATAATAATAATAATTAGTATTATAATGAATGATAAAGTGTTCCTCAGAGACCCTTTTTACACGACTTTTTCGCTGCTTTCCACCTCCACAGGCCCTCTTTTTAGGTGATTTTTTTTATAGCATGATTGATCGATTAATTGAAAACTATGTTTTAATCAAGTGTTATTTAATTAAGGGGGGCCCGATGTAGAAAGTGGTCTCTCTTTTTGCTCCATAATAATTATCTTTCTTTG